>OY757310.1:71462492-72662492 GCA_963583905.1 Stenurella melanura | reverse complement strand
AGATGATTTCAAATATTACGTTATTAAAGTACCATGAACAATTATTTTCACATACTAGAATGCAGGTGTATCAATTTTTTCTTCGTAAGTATAGCACCAAAGATATTTTCATATAAAGAAATTTAGTCAAGAAATCTGTGTTCACTATATTCACTTAAGGTATAGAGGTAGGAATGGCCAAGCATCTATGTTCACTGTGTCTGCTTGAAATGTAAATATATGCTTGGCTGTTTCCATTACATTGTTAGTTAAAAAAAAATTATGTTAACAACGAAAAAATGTCATGTATTTTTGTAGTATTTTATATTACAAATAAAATATTACGTAACAGTCTATAAACTACGATTATCAATGCAAGAACTGCTAATGATCAGAATAATATGGCCCGACTCGAAGGACCAATGTTATTTTGATAATTAGCACTTCTCGAATTGCAAATCGTAGTTTATGGACTGTAACGTAATCTTTAATTTATAATAAAATATACTACAAAAATACATGACATTTTTTCGTTGTTAGCATAAATCTTCTTTAACTAACAGTATAATAGAAACAGCCAAGCATCTATTTAAATTTCCAGCAGATGCAGTGAACATAGATGCTTGGCCATTTCTACCTCTATACCTTTAGTGAATATAGTGAAAAATCTGGATGTAGTAATAGGAACTCCTTAGGCAGCAACAGAATGCAAATGAACTGTTTCATTATTAAACTATTTGTTGTTGAATTTATTATTGAAGATAATGTTAATGTAAGCTCATTTCCACATCACCCTTGAGGTAGAGCTTGTGATGCGCTTTTTTTAAAGTGGTTTCCCCAGTAGGCCTATTCCACTTGAAATTATTCATAATCAAATTAGATCCTGCATTTTAAAATTTGTATCTTAAATAAAAGTAATAGTAATTTCTTAGGCAGCAATAGAACGCAAGTGAACTGTTTCGTTATTAAACTGTTTGCTATTGAACTTGTTATTACTGAGCTCATTTCCACATCACCCTTGAGGTAGAGCCTGTGATGCGCTTTTTTTAAAGTGGTTTCCCCAGTAGGCCTATTCCACTTGAAATTATTCATAATCAAATTAAATCCTACATTTTAAAATTTGTATCTTAAATAAAAGTAATAGTAATTTCTTAGGCAGCAATAGAACGCAAGTGAACTGTTTCGTTATTAAACTGTTTGCTATTGAACTTGTTATTACTGAGCTCATTTCCACATCACCCTTGAGGTAGAGCCTGTGATGCGCTTTTTTTAAAGTGGTTTCCCCAGTAGGCCTATTCCACTTGAAATTATTCATAATCAAATTAAATCCTGCATTTTAAAATTTGTGTCTTAAATAAAAGTAATAGTAATTTATTAGGCAGCAATAGAACGCAAATGATCCTTATTAAACTGCTTGCTGAACTTGTTATTACAGATAATGCAAGCTCATTTCCACATCATCATTGAGGTAGAGCTTGTGATGCCTTTTTTTAAAAGTGGTTTCCCCAGTACGCCTATTCCACTTGAAACGAAACAATCAAATTAGAGGACTGTATATTTTTTTTTATCTGTAATATATATAATCCATAATGTTAGTATAACAGATTTGTCATAAACAAGTGTACATTTGTTGTTAAAAATAATATATTACTTACTATATTATATTAATATGTTACTTACTATATTATATTAATATATTATTCAAAATAACAGTATACCTGTTCATGCTTATTAAATCACTGGGAATTCTAACAATCTACGACTTTCAATAATCTTTAATAAATGCTTTCTTAATGTTATACTGACTTTACGATTTCTTATATTTGGATGATCGTCTAGAAAATATTGTTTTTCAGATGGATTTCCACCTAAGGCCAAAGTTGTAGCATTAGCAGCCGCAAATACTCCGCATGAATCGTTGTCCGGTTGCTTTTGGCAATTTTCAAATACTATGTCGGTCGACTGTAAAAATGGATATCTAGATTTAATATAAATTTTTTCTCTTGATATTAGTCTATCGTAGGTAAGTTTATATAAACTGTCGTAAATTCGTAAAATTCTGCCGTCGAAGTAAATGCAATGCCAATGATTAAAGTCATTTGTTCCGCCAATTATTTGTATATCTGGTGTTCCAAAATTAACTGCTTCAATATTTTCGGGCCTTTGAATATTTAACGTGGATATTGTTTGAAAATTGGTATTATTATCTAACACTTCTAAAAATGCGTCAAGCGCTTGATCGTCTAACCAAGAATCATAAGGTAATACTAGATTTTGAATATCTAGTCTTTGAACTGTTTTTTGTGTTTTCTGTGTATTTTTTGGTATCACAAGTCTATTGTTTTCTGTACTATTACTCTTTGTAACTGCAACGTTCATTTTACCTTGTTCAATATCACTTACATGTAACACACTTTCTTCAGAATTTATTATTATTGGTGTATCAATATCAGGTGTACATTTGTGAAATTCTGGTACAGACATTTCTTGATTGCACTGATCTAATATGCTTAAGGGTTCAGCTTGATTAAATCGACCACAACATATATATATTGGTTTATGATCGGAAAAATATGTTTCATAAATTCCTGCGTTATAGCTTAGAAGATTCCTTGTAAAACAAATGTCGATTTGAGTATTAAAGTTAGTTGTTGATATATGTGTATCCAATGCTCTTACAAATTCATGCTGTGTACAAAACTTTTCAATAGGAGATTCTTTAAGATATGCATCGATATTAAAATCACCAATTATAATAGTTGGGTTCTGATTAAGTCTATTAATGATACTATCTAAATACGAAAAGAATTCCTTGTTTGGTGTAGCAGGAGACTTATACCCCGTTATAATATTTACAGAATTTACAGTAAAGTATACTAAGTCAACATAATGCCTTCGATTGTTAAAATTCGTTAATTTAAAAATGACATCATTTATTGCAATTTCGGATAGTGAATCCCTGGCAAAGCACATCAAGCCTATTTGTTGTCGTTGATCTTGATTTTGTTTATTATCAGATCGAAAAATTATTTTGTAATTGGGTATACGTATTTCATCACTTAAAATTGTGTAAGTCTCTGAAAATATTAAAATGTCTGCCCGTTGATACCATAGATCGGTGATTATATGTTGTAAATGTTTATGTAAAGATCCTACATTTTGGTAAACTACTGTTAGATCAGAACTGATATTGTTATTATAATTTAATTTCAGACTTTTCTGTGTTTTTAAGCGATGTATTTCTGAAAACAATGAATCTGACGATTTTTTACTCTTCGGAAATTTAAGATCTCCTAATATATATAAATTATTTAAACATTTCACTCTGCTTAATGCAACATATATCATGGCTCTTTTACGAACATTGGTTAAGTCAACGCATACTTTTTCATAGGTTTGTCCTTGGCTTTTATGGATAGTAATAGCTTCAGCAGGAGTTATAGGAAATTGTTTTCGAATTACCTGATAGCCGATTTTCTCAACAATTCTCAAAACCACTGGCAATTTTATCATGGGTACAAGATTTTGAGGTATTCCATTTTCTTTCATATACGTCATATATTTACTACGTATCTTTCTACCAATGCTAGCTAAACCGTATTCAAACCACAGAATGAGAATATTCTGATCACAGGATGAAAATGTAATATGCCTTAAAGTACCTACAGCACCATTTACCAAACCATCACTCACATCAATATTTACCGTTATCATGTATTTTATGTTAATTTTAATAGATATATTAAAAGATAATCCTGACGTTTCTGATGATCTTTTCGATTTTAAATTAGTTAATAGTTTTTCTTTCATATTTTCACTAATGTTCCCTAAAATTTTATCCTCTGCTGTAATGTTGTACAACCGTCCGGTAGACTCATTAATGATTCTATTATTGTAGATATCCACCAAACGATTTTCCCCATATAATCTTCTCTCTTGGCACATTTTCTTCAGTTGTTATGCGTGTTTTAATTAAATTTGTATCAGCGTCGGTAATATTGCCAGTAGATATATTATTTAAACAGCATATGAAAGCGTTGTCATTTTCTTGTCTCATCACTTGCGTTAGCTCATAATATTGAAATTCATTCCATAAAATGTTTTCGCAAAATATGTTCAATAATGATGTACTTGAGTTTAAATAAATCGGAGTATCATTCACAGGTGGTAGTTGATATAAATCTCCTACGACAACAACTGAGACTCCACCAAAACTTTCGTTTTTCCCCATAATCTGTCTAAGTCTTGTATCTATGCGCTCGAACATTTTTTTACCTACCATTGATATTTCGTCAATTATCAATAGCCTCAAATCTATTAAGTTTGCTCGAATTGTGTTCGCTATATCAGCAGACAACTCTGGCATATTTTTTCCAAATTGCGTAACAGGTAAAGCAAAAGCCGTATGTAATGTAACACCGTTTATTAGAAAAGCTGCTTTTCCTGAAGGCGCAGTTAGTAAAACTTTTACGCTATCAGGGTTTATCCCCGGTTGCTCGTTAAAATATGTAGTTAACAATTGATAGATTGCATTTATAACAGTTGATTTTCCACAACCAGCTTTTCCACTTAAAAATATGCGTAAAGGTAAATTATCTGTTTTAAAACAACTTAATATATGCATGATTAAAGTTCTCTGTTCTGTGTTTAACATACTTAAATTTCTGAAAATGTTGTCTTTGGTTAATAACTGAGGCTTGATATATCTAATTTTATTTAAATCAGGCTGTGCTTTCTCAATTCCTATTTGTTGAAATATATCAACTAATAAATCATTATTTAATTTATTATCATTAAACTCATCAATTTCTTCCATTTCTATGGCAGCTATCGCATTATGGGCTTCTTCAAGAGCTTTATCTATTTCATGGTCTTCAATAATGAAATATTTTTTACGATTGTTATTTATTACTTGGAAATATGTACGATATGTTTCTTCGCAATTTGTATTTTCCAGTGTGGGCTCAATTTTCCAGGGTAAAAATAGTAACAACTGTTCTCGATAATAATTAGCAGGATCTTGCTCTACTTTATATCGTCGGTACTTAAGAATTTTTGTCTTTTTTCGTAACTTTACACTATTTATATCGGTTTCATTATCACTGTCATCTTCGTCATTATGACTCAACTTTTTTAAAGACATTTCTGCAGCAAAATCTGCAAGGCATACATTTTCTAATTTTGATTTTCTTTGAGTATATTTATCAAATATATTGCTATAATATATATCGTCGGAATTTAAATCAAGTAGCTCAAGATCTTTCTTCGATTTTAACATTCTTGTTCGTTCACTTTGTGGGCAAGTGTTTACGAAAACACTACTACGACTACATTTCGTTAATGGTAAACTCAATAAAATGTAAACAGCTTCTTGACAACTCATTACCCGTCCATTAAGGAAAACATTGCCAATTTTTTGCAATCTCTTTCTTATATTAAGATTTCCACATTCAATGTCATTGGCTGCCTCCCTCAATAATTTTGAAAGTCCTGCATCAACTTTTGTTACATAATTTAACATATAAGAAACACAGCTATATGGATCCAAAACAAATTGTATGTCCATATTTGATTCTAAAATTGATAGGATAGTTTCATTGTAAGCGTTAATGGCTACTTCTAAACTTGTTCTTCTTAAAAATATTTTAGGAGTAGACAAATTACTGCGAAGGGCTAGTATATATTCATCACTATTTAGATTTAATTCGCTTAAAATGTCATTAAAACTCATGTCCGTATTTGAATCAAAAAAGACTTTCATTAGTTTGCTAATTTTCTCATAATTTTCTTTATTTCTAATATTATTAACATCATCTGTTAATGGAAGTAATATCATAGTTCTAGGAAGAACAGGCATTGGATAATGAAATCGGCAAACGTTTTTGTTCTTTCTCCCTTTATAACATGTAGGTTTATGTTTGTGTCGTTGAAAACTCATAAGAGGATTTTTTGGATCATAGCGACATGTAACAAATTTATCAACAAAGTCGCAAACTTCTTGTGCATTAGTATTATTGAGTACTGGAGCATTGTTACAATATAATAAATTATGTGTATGTACACTACCTCGACTTTGAAATTCCCTCCTTTCAAAAAAATCTGTCACGAAAAACTGTTCAAAAATTCCGTTTTCGTTTTGCAAGTTTGTCATTATTTTGTTAAATCTATTTTCAATGTACCTTACAACTGTTACAGGATCTTCTCGTATTAATTTAGTTTTAACCTCCATATCCAGAAAGAGCGCATCCTTCTTACTTATACTTTTGTGCGTTGAAAGCTTATACAAAATTTGTAATAGTTCAGGCCACTTAGTTTCTGACGCTGAGAGCGTTAAAAAAAAGTTGGCGTACCTAGTTGTCGAATCATTGCTAAAAGATGTTTCTTCTTATTTTCCCAAAATGCAGGAGAACAACGAACCTGTTTCAAGAATTTGTATCCGTCGTCATGTCTAATAATGTCATCAACGAGATCTGAGTTTCTCACATCCTTAACGTTTAATTTTTCTAATCGCTTTACTTTTCTCAAACTTATTCCAATGCTGGACATTACTGCTCTTTCTTGTTTTTGTTGTGCCATAAATAGAAGTCTTGTTGGTATGCAAGACCTACGATCTACATTTCTAGCTTCAAACTTTGCTCTTTGTGAATAAGTTAATTTATGTAGCGGATCAAAATATTGACCACCAAATATTTTTGGAAAACACAGCTCATCGATGTTACTGACTAAGTGCCAAGGTACTGGAAATTTACCTTCTCCTGGAGCTATAACCTTTAAATTTGCAACTCCAGCGTTTTCGTCTAAAATTAACACTTCATCGTGAGTGTTAAAATCCATTATGTCGATATCATCCAATTCAGTAAACGTTTCTAATACATTCATATTTTCATTTTCCTTTAAATCTGTCTGTATATTATCTTCAGGGCTTATAATAAAATTAACCTTGACGTCTGCATTATTTTCGTATTGTTGAAAAAAATTTGTATCGACTTTAATATTATTTGACACGTACAGTGGAGTATCTAGTAAATAATGAAGCGCTTCACAAATCCTTCCTGGTTTAATTGTTTCATACATATAAGCATTTTTGTATTCCATTTTTCTCTTTAGTTTTAATTGAATTGTAGACATATTATTAAACGTACGTGGCAGTACCGAAATCATTTCATGTATTTCAACGGGAACATTTACCACTGATCCTTGTAAAGACAGTTGAGGATTTAACGCAAATGGTTGCAGGGCCCTTATCTGCATAAAGGGTATATAGGGGGACACCATTCTTTCTTCTAATGGTGACAGTTCTCTAATCACATCAGGAATTTTAGGAAATCTTAAATTTTCATCTGCTGCTGTTTTAGGTATTTCGCCTTTTCTAATATATTTGTAACAGGTGTTACACATATATGAACTTATTTCCGAATTACAAACCTTTGACTTAAACGCCTCAAAATTAATATTCGCTGTTGTCTCTACAATCTCTCTAAGTTTATCAAATTTTACCAGAGTTACTGAATGAGGAAAAAATAAATTGATACAGCAACTACATACTATGTCAGGTCCTATGTCCCTATCCGAAATAATATCATATATTAACTTTGCCGATAATATTCCCCTTTTAACTTTACGGCTTAGAGTGTCTTTATATTGTTCACGACATCTGAAAAATTCATCTAGTCTTGCATTTTGTTTCGATACTTTATCAGAAATACGTTCACGTTCTCGGAAATTAACGTCTTCCCGTTTACTTTCTTTCGAAATTTTATCTGATATGCGTTCGTTTTCTCTATAAACCGGATCCTCTCGTTTATGTTGTTTTGTAGTTTTATCTGATATGCGTTCGTGTTCTCTATAAACCGGATCCTCTCGTTTATGTTGTTTTGTACTTTTATCTGATATGCGTTCGTTTTCTCTATAAACCGGATCCTCTCGTTTATGTTGTTTTGTACTTTTATCTGATATGCGTTCGTTTTCTCTATAAACCGGATCCTCTCGTTTATGTTGTTTTGTACTTTTATCTAATATGCGTTCGTTTTCTCTATATACCGGATCCTCTCGTTTATGTTGTTTTGTAGTTTTATCTGATATGCGTTCATTTTCTCTATAAACCGGATCCTCCCGTCTATGCTGTTTTGTAGTTTTATCTGATATGCGTTTGTTTTCCCTACAAACCGGATCCTCACGCTCGATTTGCTTTGAAATTTTATCTAATATGCGTTCGTTTTCTCTATAAACCGGATCTTCTCGTTTATGTTGTTTTGTAGTTTTATCTGATATGCGTTCGTTTTCTCTATAAACCGGATCCTCTCGTTTACATTGTTTTGTAGTTTTATCTGATATGCGTTCGTTTTCTCTATACACCGGATCCTCTCGTTTATGTTGTTTTGTAGTTTTATCTGATATGCGTTCGCTTTCTCTATAAACCGGATCCTCTCGTTTATGTTGTTTTGTAGTTTTATCTGATATGCGTTCGTTTTCTCTATAAATTGGATCCTCTCGTTTATGTTGTTTTGATATTTTATCTGATATGCGTTCCAACTCCCTGTACGTTGGATCTGTTCGCTTGTTCTGTATATATAGTTGTAAATAGTCTTTTTTATTTTGCTTGTCTTTTTTGACATGCGTCAGAGAACGTTTTAATCTCTTTTGTAACTTTTGTACCGATTGTCGTGCTCTAGCTGACTTTTTCTTTAATTTCGCCATAATTATTTTATACACAATTCAATCAAACGAACGGTTCTCCTAATTAAACGATAAGCTTAAAACAAAAGTAAAACCGCTGCCTAAGGAATCACTACTTCCACATCCAGACTATTCGTCCAAATCACTTTAAAGGAAACATCTTGACTATATTTGCACTCTAGTATGTGGAAATTATTGGTCATAGAATTTTAATAATATTTGGGGTAGATGTCATAGAAAAGTTTGAGGAGTTGGTTTCTACCATATACGTTAAAAATGAAGTTTCTAGTTTACCGTACTTATTTTCCACTATTTACAACCTACCACCTCAATGGAGTCATCTCAAGCAGATGTCACTACAATACATATGTGTACTAACTTTCAAGTGAGTATCTCAATTTGATGTTATCAATCCCATTAATAATGAAGCGGAGGTGGTAGAGTTTGAAAAATATTAGAAAGAAATCTGAGGCCTTGGTTTCTAGTATATACACCGAATTCCAAATTTCTGTAGTCTTACCAGCTTGCTTTACTTATTTTCCCCTATTTGCCCCTATTTAACCCCCAACCCTTCAACGGCATCATCTCAAATTATGATCTAGTTTCAGACGTCGTTATAATACATACGTGTACCAAATTTCAAATGAATATCTCAATTTTATTTTATAAACCCTTTTCATATTGGAGTAGGGGTGGTTGGGTTGAAAAATATTATAAGAAAATCTGACGCTGTGGCTTCTAGTACATACACCGAATTTCAAGTTTCTGTAGTCTTACCAACGTTTTACTTATATTCCTCTATTTATCCCAAATTAACCCCCAACCCTTCAACGGAATCATCTCAAAATATAAACTAATTCCAGACGTCGTTATAATACATACGTGTGCGAAATTTCAAATGAATATCTCAACTTTATTTTGTCAACCCCATTAATGGGGTAAGGGTGGTGGGGGGGTTGAAAAATATTATAAAAAAATCTGAGGACTTAACTTCTTGTACATACACCGAATTTCAAGTTTCTGTACTCATACCAGCTTGCTTTACTTGTTTCCCCCTATTGACCCCTAAATAACCCCCAACCCTTCAACGGAATCATCTCAAAGTGTAATCTAGTTCTAGATGTCGTTATAATTCATACGTGTACCAAATTTCAAATGAATATCTCGATTTTATTTTATCAACCCTTTTAATAATGAAGTAGGGGTGGTGGGGGTTGAAAAATATTATAAATAATCTGAGACCTTGGTTTCTAGTACATACACCGAATTTCAAGTTTCTGTAGTCTTACCAGCTTGCTTTATTTATTTTCCCCTATTTACCCCTATTTAACCCCCAACCCTTCAACGGAATTATCTCAAAATATAATCGAGTTCCAGATGTCGTTATAATACATACGTGTAGAAAATTTCAAATGAATATCTCAATTTTATTTTATCAACCCTTTTCAAATTGGAGTAGGGGTGGTGGGGGTTGAAAAATATTATTAAAAAATCTGACGCTTTGGCTTCTAGTACATACACCGAATTTCAAGTTTCTGTACTCTTACCAACTTGTTTTACTTATATTCCTCTATTTACCCCAAATTAACCCCCAACCCTTCAACGGAATCATCCCAAAATATAATCTAATTCTAGACATCGTTATAATACATACGTGTACGAAATTTCAAATGAATATCTCAACTTTATTTTATCAACCCCTTTAATGGGGTAGGGGTGGTGGGGGGGTTGAAAAATATTATAAAAAAATCTGAGGCCTTAACTTCTAGTACATACACCGAATTTCAAGTTTCTGTACTCTTACAAGCTTGCTTTACTTATATCCCCCTATTTACCCCTATTTAACCCCCAACCCTTCACCGGATTTCCTCAAAAAACAATCCAGTTCCAGATCTCGTTATAATATATACGTGTACAAAATTTCAGGTCAATATCTTAAACCGTTCCGGAGAAAGCGTGCGGACAAAAAAAGTTACAGACAGACAGACAGACAGACCGACAGACAGACCGACAGACAGACCGACAGACAGACAGAAAATTTTTTTTCGCTCAAATTTAAAATCTCGGCGTTTCATGACATTCTAAACCTATTTCACGAATAAAAATTTTTGAAAATTTTTTTGCGATTACTATACTTCCAATCCACTAAGTGGATGTGGAAGTAAAAACAGCAAATTCCAAGTAACAAATAAAGGTAAAAATTCTGATAGATTAAATTCTGTATTGTATTAAATACAAAAGGAGAATAAAAGAATGAGTCTAATAACAAAGTAACTGAATTACAATTCTGTGTTATTAATAAAAGTAACAAAACAACGAAATTTAAATTCTGTGATATTTCTACATAAAAATAGAGATTAATATACAAATTTAAAAAACAATTTGAAATAAAAAGATTAAATTCTGTGTTGTATTCAAAATAGGGAAAATAAAAGACTAATTCTAATTATAACAAAATAACTGAATTACAATTCTGTAATTTTGTATATAAAAATAAATAAAAAAAAACCGCTGCCTAAGGAATCACTACTTCCACATCCAGATTCTTCATCCAAGTCGTTTTAAAGGAAACATCTTGACTATATTTGCACTCTAGTATGTGGAAATTATTGGTCATAGAATTTTAATAATATTCGGGGCAGATGTCATAGAAAAGTTTGAGGAGTTGGTTTCTCCATATACGTTAAAAATGAAGTTTTTAGTTCACCCTACTTTCTACTATTCACCTCCCACCCCTTCAATGGAGGCATCTCAATCAGATGTCGCTACAATACATACGTGTACTAATCTCAAGTGAATATCTCAATTTGATGTTATCAATCCCATTAATAATGAAGCGGAGGTGGTGGAGTTTGAAAAATATTAGAAAGAAATCTGAGGCCATGGTTTCTAGTATATACACCGAATCCCAAATTTCTGAACTCTTATCACCTTGATTTACTTATTTTCCCCTAGTCACTCCTATTAACCCTAACCCTTCTACGGAATCATCCCAAAATATAATCTAGTTCCAGATGTCGTTATAATACATACGTCTACCAAATTACAAGTGAATATCTCAATTTTATTTTATCAACCCCTTTAATAATGTAGTAAGGGTAGTGGAAGGGTTGAAACATATTGTTAAAAAATTTGAGGTCTTGGCTTCTAGGACATACACCGAATTTCAAGTTGCAATACTCCTACCAGCTTGCTTTACTTATTTTTCCCTATTTACCTCTACTTACCCCCACTCCTTCAACGCAATCATGTCAAAATATAATCTAGTTTCAGATATAATTATAATATATAAATGTACCAAATTTCAAGTGAAAATTTAAATTTAATTTTATCAACTCTTAATAAGGGAGTGGGGGTGGTGGGGAGAAATAGAAAATACTAATAAAAAAACCTGAGACCTTCGCTTCTAGTACATACACCGAATTTCAAGTTTCTGTAGTCTTACCAGCTTGCTTTACTTATTTTCCCCTATTTACCCCTATTTAACCTCCAACCCTTCAACGGAATCATCTCAAAATATAATCTAGTTCCAGATGTCGTTATGATACATATGCGTACTAAATTTCATGTGAATATCTCAATTTTATTTTATCAACCCCTTGAATAATGGAGTAGGGGTGGTGGGGGCTGAAATAAATTATCAAAAAATCTGGGGCCTTTGCCTCTTGTACATACACCGAATTTCAAGTTTCTGTAGTCATACCTGCTTGCTTTACTTATTTCCCCCTATTTACCCCTAAATAACCCCGAACCCTTCAAAGGAATCATCTCAAAGAATAATCTAGTTCCAGATGTCGTTATAATTCATACGTGTATCAAATTTCAAATGAATATCTCAATTTTATTTTATCAACCCTTGTAATAATGAAGTAGGGGTGGTGGGGGTTGAAAAATATTATAAATAATCTGAGACCTTCGCTTCTAGTATATACACCGAATTTGAAGTTTCTGTAGTCTTACCAGCTTGCTTTACTTATTTTCCCCTATTTACCCCTATTTAACCCCAACCCTTCAACGGAATCATCTCAAATTATAATCTAGTTCCAGATGTCATTATAATACATACGTGTACCAAATTTCAAATGAATATCTCTATTTTATTTAAGCAACTCTTTTCATATTGGAGTAGGGGTGGTGGGGGTTGAAAAATATTATAAAAAAATCTGACGCTTTGGCTTCTAGTACATACACCGAATTTCAAGTTTCTGTGGTCTTACCAGCTTGCTTTACTTATTTTCCCCTATTTACCCCTATTTAACCCCCAACTCTTCAACGGAATCATCTCAAATTATAATCTAGTTCCAGATGTCGTCATAATACATACGTGTACCAAACTTCAAATGAATATCTCAATTTTATTTAATCAACCCTTTTCATATTGGAGTAGGGGTGGTGGGGGTTGAAAAATATTATAAAAAAATCTGACTCCTTGGCTTCTAGTACGTATACCGAATTTCAAGTTTCTGTACTCTTACCAACTTGTTTTACTTATATTCCCCTATTTACCCCAAATTAACCCCCAACCCTTCAACGGAATCAAATCAAAATATAATCTAATTTCAGACGTCGTTATAATACATACGTGTACGAAATTTCAAATGAAAATCTCAACTTTATTTTATCAACCCCATTAATGGGGTAGGGGTGGTGGGGGGTTGAAAGATGTTATAAAAAAATCTTAGGCCTTATCTTCTAGTACATACACCAAATTTCAAGTGTCTGTTCTCTTACAAGCTTGCTTTACTTATTTTTCCCTATTTTCCCCTATTTAACCCCCAACCCTTCACCGGATTTTCTCAAAAAACAATCCAGTTCCAGATCTCGTCATAATATATACGTGTACAAAATTTCAAGTCAATATCTCAAACCGTTCCGGAGAAAACGTGCGGACAAAAAAAGTTACAGACAGACCGACAGACAGACCGACAGACAGACCGACAGACAGAAATTTTTTTTTCGCTCAAATTTAAAATCTCGACGTTTCATGACATTCTAAACCTATTTCACGAATAAAAATTTTTGAAAATTTTTTTGCGATTACTATACTTCCAATCCACTACGTGGATGTGGAAGTAATATATGTGTAGTATTAAAAAATACAGATTTTGTTGACTATCAGTAACGCTATTATCACTTAGGTAAGTTCAATTGCTTGTACTAATCATTTAAGAGATCACCTTGTAATTTTTTTAATAAATTGCCAATGATAATAACGCTTGCAGGGTGGACCGCGTGCAGGCTGTCAACATCCCACCCCATATTAGCATATAACTTTAACTATTACATACTTCTACGGTACTCTCGAAAGAATCAAACCATTTTAAAAAATAATCGTAATGATTATTAATTATTCTCGCTCGGACAGAGGAGAGTTGTCGCACACTTTGTTTTATTCTTCCTCTTTAATCGACGTGCAAGGGCGATAACAAAAAGATGAAAGAACAAGCTGTGGAGGCCGCATAAGAACCGCTGACGCCAAGCGTACAAGCTAAATTCGCGGCCACGCTGTAGTAGTCAGTTTCTCTCATCTGAGAAACAACCACAGTCCGCACATATACATGTATATATGCACCGCCGTGGCAACTTTGAAGCGATCGACGTTCGCTATTTCGCCGTAGTTCCAATTTCGACACAGAAAGACTTTATGCACTCTTATCGAGGACTAAACTTATCGCATGAATAATCTCTCGTCATGTCTCCTGTGGAAATTATGAGCAATGCGACGAAGCGATATCGATTTTCATTATGACATGCCACGACGCGTGAACGAAGAGTCCGACTGCGGCTGCACACCGAGCGGACGTCTTGTCACAAATATACCAAACTGACGCCACACCGCATTCGAGCTAGGCGAACGATGGCCCGCCTGCATCTCTCCAATTCACCGCGTAAATACGATACGGTCTAACGCAATAGGCGCACCAACGGATTCACGCTGTGCTCCACTCCCAATATTTTGTCACCTTTAGTAAAAAATTCCTTTAACATATCTATGAACTAAACAGATTTACGAATAAAAACACGTGAAAAAATATTGTGAGTTGCATAATTTTTTTTTTCGGAAGTGCAATAAAAATCTACATTACGGGATTTTTTCGAAAGTACCACGAACGTTTTCTCTGCACGTCAATATTTTTTTTCGAAAGTACAACGAGAATCTACATTGCCGAAATTTTTCCTAATGTATACTGAATTTTTTTCGAAAGTACCACGGTATTATTTTCGAAAGTACCACGAATGCTTTGTCTGCAGGATAATATTCTTTTTCGAAAGTACAACGAAAATTTACATTGCCGAAATTTTTTCGAAAGTGCTACGAAATTATTTTCGAATGCACCACGTATATTTTGTCTGCACGTCAACTTTATTTACAAAAGTACCACGGTATTATTTTCGAAAGTACCACGAATGTTTTGTCTGCAGGATAGTATATATTTTCGAAAGTACCCTACAACGAAAATTTACTGTGCCGAAATTTTTTCGAAAGTACCTCGAAATTATTTTTGAATGCACTACGAATATTTTGCCTGCGTGACAAAAATTTTTTTCGAAAGTACAACGAAAATTTACCGTGGCGAAATTTTTTCGAAAGTACCACGAAATTATTTTCGAATGCACCACGAATATTTTGTCTGTTTGACAAAATTTTTTATCGAAAGTACAACGAGAATCTACATTGCCGAAATTTTTCCTAATGTATACTGAAATTTTTTCGAAAGTACCACGGTATTATTTTCGAAAGTACCACGAATGTTTTGTATGCATGGCAATTTTTTTTTCGAAAGTACAACGAGAATTTACTGTGCCGAAATTTTTTCGAAAGTACCACGAAATTATTTTCGAAAGTACCACGAATGTTTTGTCTGCAGGATAATATATTTTTTCGAAAGTACCTCGAAATTATTTTCGAATGCACCACGAATATTTTGCCTGCGTGACAAAAATTTTTTCGAAAGTACAACGAAAATCTACTGTGCTGAAATTTTTTCAAAAGTACCACGAAATTATTTTCGAAAATACCACGGATGTTTTGTGTGCAGGATAATATATTTTTTCGAAAGTACAACGAAAATTTACTGTTTTTTCGAAAGTACCTCGAAATTATTTTCGAATGCACCACGAATATTTTGCCAGCGTGACAAACATTTTTTTCGAAAGTACGACGAAAATCTACTGTGCTGACATTTTTTCGAAAGTACCTCGAAATTATTTTCAAATGCACCACGAATATTTTGCCAGCGTGACAAACATTTTTTTCGAAAGTACAACGAAAATCTACATTGTCGAAATTTTTTCGTAAGTATCACGAATGTCTGCATGACATTTTTTTTTGAAAGTACAACGAAAATCTACATTGCCGAAATTTTTCCGAACGTATACTGAAATTTTTGGGAAAGTACCACAAGATTATTTTCGAAAGTACCACGAATGTTTTGTCTGCAGGATAATATATTTTTTCGAAAGTACAACAAAAATTTACTGTGCCAAAATTTTTTCGAAAGTACCTCGAAATTATTTTCGAATGCACCACGAATATTTTGTCTGCGTGACAACATTTTCTTTCGAAAGTACAACGAAAATCTACATTGCCGAAATTTTTCCGAATGTATACTGAAATTATTTCGAGTACCACGAATGTTTTGTCTGCAGAATAATATTTTTTTTGTCGAAAGTACAACGAAAATCTACATTGCCGAAATTTTTTCGAAAGTACCACGAAATTTTTTCGAAAGTACCACGAACATTTTTTCGAATTCACCACGATTTTGTCTGCATGAAAACTTTTTTTAAGTACAACGGATATCTACTGGACCGAATTTTTTTCGAAAGTTCCACGAAACACAATTAAAACCAAACAAATAATAATTCACTTTCATACACGAAATTGTTTTCGAAAGCGCCACGAAGGTTTTGTCTGCATGACAATTTTTTTTTACGAGAATCTACTGTGCCGAAAGTTTTTCGAAAGTGCCACGAAATTATTTTCGAATGCACCACGAATATTTTGTCTGTTTGACAAAATTTCTTTTCGAAAGTACAATGAGAATTTACATTGCCGAAATTATTCCTAATGTATACCGAAATTTTTTCAAAAGTACCACGGTATTATTTTCGAAAGTACCACGAATGTTTTATCTGCAGGATAGTATATATTTTCGAAAGTACCCTACAACGAAAATGTACTGTGCCGAAAGTACCTCGAAATTATTTTTGAATGCACCACGAATATTTTGCCTGCGTCACAAAATTTTTTTTCGAAAGTGCAACGAAAATCTACATTGTCGAAATTTTTTCGTAAATATCAAGAATGTCTGCATGACAATTTTTTTTCGAAAGTACAACGAAAATCTACTGTGCCAAATTTTTTTCGAAAGTACCACGAAATTATTTCCGAAAATACCAGGAATTTTTGTCTGCAGGATAATATATTTTTTCGAAAGTACAACGAAAATTTACCGTGGCTAAATTTTTTCGAAAGTACCCCGAAATTATATTCGAAAGTACCACGAACGTTTTGTCTGCAGGATAATATATTTTTTTGAAGTTTTCAAAAGTACAACGAAAATTTACTGTGCCGAAATTTTTTCGAAAGTGTCACGAAATTGTTTTCGAATGCACCACGAATATTTTGTCTGTTTGACAAAAAATTTTTTCGAAAGTACAACGAGAATCTACATTGCCGAAATTTTTCCTAATGTATACTGAATTTTTTTCGAAAGTGCCACGGTATTATTTTCGAAAGTACCACGAATGTTTTGTCTGCATGGCAATTTTTTTTTAGAAAGTACAACAAGAATTTACTGTGCCGAAATTTTTTAGAAAGTACCACGAAATTATTTTCGAAAGTACCACGAATGATTTGTCTGCAGGATAATATATTTTTTCGAAAGTACCTCGAAATTATTTTCTAATGCACCACGAATATTTTGCCTGCGTGACAAATTTCTTTTCTAAAGTACAACGAAAATCTACTGTGCTGAATTTTTTTCGAAAGTACCACGAAATTATTTTCGAAAATACCACGAATGTTTTGTCTGCAGGATAACATATTTTTTCGAAAGTACAACGAAAATTTACTGTGCCGAAATTTTTTCGAAAGTACCTCGAAATTATTTTCGAATGCACCACGAATATTTTGTCTGCGTGACAATTTTTTTTTTCGAAAGTATAGCGAAAATCTATATCGTACATGCATCGTACTGATCACGAATGTCTGCTTGACAATTTACAACGAGAATCTACATTGCCGAAATTTTTCCGAATATATACTGAAATTTTTTTGAAAGTACCACGAAATTATTTTCTAAAGTGCCACGAATGTCTTGTCTGCAGGATAATATTCTTTTTCGAAGGTACAACGAAAATCTACATTGCCGAAATTATTTCGTAAGTATCACAAATGTTTGCTTGACAATTTTTTTCGAAAGTGCAACGAAAATCTACTGTGCCAAATTTTTTTCGAAAATACCACGAAAATCTACATTGCCGAAATTTTTTCGTAAATACCACGACTGACTGCCTGACAATTTTTTTTCGAAAGTACAACGAAAATCTACGTCGAAATTTTTTCGAAAGTACCACGAAATTTTTTCGAGAGTACCACGAAATTATTTTCGAATGCACCACGATTTTGTCTGCATGAAAAATCTTTTTATAAAGTAAAGTAAAATATCTACTGCACCAACATTTTTTTCGAAAGTACAACGAAAATCTATATTTTTCGAAAATACCACGAAATTAGTTTCGAATGCATCAGGAATATTTTGTCTGCATGACAATGTTTTTTTCGAAACTAAAACGAGAATCTACATCGCCGAAATTTTTTCAAATGTATACTGAAATTTTTTGGTAAGTACCACGAATGTCTGCATGACAATTTTTTTCGAAAGCACCACGAAATCTTTTGCGGTAGATTCACGAATATCTCTGAATGACAATTTTTTTTTTCGAAAGTACAACCCCCTTTAATAATGGAGAGAAGGTGGTGGGGGTTTCAAGAATATGGTAAAGAAATCTAATATCTTGGCTTCTAGTATATACACCAAATCTCAATAATCTCTCTTACCAGCTTGCTTTACTCTACTCTACTTACCCCCCACCCCGTCAGGAGAACCATCTCAAAATATAATCTGGCTCCAGATGACTTTATAATACATAGGTATGTGTACCAAATTTCCAGTGAATATTCCATTTTAATTTTATCAACCAATAATGGAGTGGGAGTGGTGGGTGGGTTGAAAACTGTTACAAAAAAACATGAGGCTTAGGCTTCTAGTATATACACCAAATCCCAAGTTTCTGTACTCTTACCAGCTTACTTTATTTATTTTCCCTACTTACCCCTATTTAACACCCAACTTTTCAGCGGAATCATCGCAATAAAATATGAGGCTTAGGCTTCTAGTATACACATCAAATCCCAAGTTTCTATACTCTTACCAGCTTACTTTATTTATTTTCCCTATTTACGCCTATTTAACACCCAACCCTTCAACGGAATCATCACAAAATACAATTCAATTCCAGATGTTATAATAAGTACGAGTACCAAATTTCAAGTGAATATCTCAGTTTTAATTTATAAATCCTTTTAATAATTAAGTGAGGTAGGGGGGTTGAAAAATATTTAAAAATCTCAGGTCTTGACTTCTAGTATATACATCACATCTCAAGTTTCTGTACTCTTACTAGCTTTCTTTACTTATTTTCCTCTATTTATCCCTAATTAACCCCCAAGCGTTTAACAGAATTATCTCAAAATATAGTCTAGTTCCAGATGTCGTTAGCATACGTGCTCCAAATTCCAAGTGAGTATCTCAATTTTATTTTATCAACTCATTAAAAAATGGAGTGAGGTGGTGGTGGAGGGGATAGAAAATATTAAAAAAGTTTCAGGCCTTGGCTTCTAGTACATACACCGAATTTCAAGTTTCTGTACTCTTACCAGCTTGCTTTACTTATTTTCCCCTATTTAACCCCCAACCCTTCAGCGGAATAGTTCCAAAATAAAATCTAGTTCTTGATGTCGTTATAATATATACGTATACCAAATTTCAAGTCAATATCTCAATTTTATTTTATCAACTCTTCATATTGGAGTAGGGGTGGTGGGGGTTGAATAATATAAAAAAATGTGACGCTTTGGCTTCTAGTACGTACACCGAATTTCAAGTTTCTGTAGTCTTACCGTCTTGCTTTTCTTATTTTCCCCTATTTACCCCTATTTAACCCCCAACCCTTCAACGGAATCATCTCAAATTATAATCTAGTTTCAGATGTCGTTATAATACATACGTGTACCAAATTTCAAATGAATATCTCAATTTTATTTTATCAACCCTTTTCATATTGGAGTAGGGGTGGTGGGGGTTGAAGAATATTATAAAAAAATCAGACGCTTTGGCTTCTAGTACATACACCGAATTTCAACTTTCTGTACTCTTACCAACTTGTTTTACTTATATTTCCCTATTTACCCCAAATTAACCCCCAACCCTTCAACGGAATCATCTCAAAATATAATCTAATTCCAGACGTCGTTATAATACATACGTGTATGCAATTTCAAATGAATATCTCAACTTTATGTTATCAACCCCATTAATGGGGTAGGGGTGGTGGGGGGTTGAAAAATATTATAAAAAAATCTGAGGCCTTAACTTCTTGTACATACACCGAATTTCAAGTTTCTGTACTCTTACAAGCTTGCTTTACTTATTTTCCCATATTTACCCCTATTTAACCCCCAACCCTTCACCGGATATCCTCCAAAAACAATCCAGTTCATCTCAAAATATAATCTAATTCCAGACGTCGTTATAATACATACGTGTATGCAATTTCAAATGAATATCTCAACTTTATTTTATCAACCCCATTAATGGGGTAGGGGTGGTGGGGGGTTGCAAAATATTATAAAAAATCTGAGGCCTTAACTTCTTGTACATACACCGAATTTCAAGTTTCTGTACTCTTACAAGCTTGCTTTACTTATTTTCCCATATTTACCCCTATTTAACCCCCAACCCTTCACCGGATATCCTCCAAAAACAATCCAGTTCCAGATCTCGTTATAGTATATACGTGTACAAAATTTCAAGTCAATATCTTAAACCGTTCCGGAGAAAACGTGCGGACAAAAAAAAGTTACAGACAGACAGACAGACAGACAGACAGACCGACAGACAGACAGACAGACAGACAGACAGACAGACAGAAAAATTTTTTTCGCTCAAATTTAAAATCTCGACGTTTCATGACATTCTAAACCTATTTCACGAATAAAAATTTTTGAATTTTTTTTTGCGATTACTATACTTCCAATCCACTACGTGGATGTGGAAGTAAAATTAATAACTGTTTTATTTATTTGATTGATTTTGTTCAATGAGGTTCTTCCTCTAGCTAACACTAACTTACTGTTCGAGTTTCAATACAATCGGACTTTTCGTTCTTAAATTATCGTGCTTACAGGAGACGTGATGGATGGACAGACAGATGGACGGACATTTTGAAAGTTGCTCAGAATTCGAAGACCAACACAGTGATAAGAGTACTTTCCTCTACGAGCAATCTTACCGGTTTTGGAATAGTGCCGATCGAATGCCATATACTCTTCCTTTTATATTTGCGAAGAATATAATAAAACCAGATCTCAAGTGGAAGTATGTACAATGTTCAATGCTAAATATCCGGATCGCTCGATTACACAGTTCACCATTAGTAGAACAGAACGAAAATTTTTGGAAAATGAATACGTCCGAAATCTTCCTAAATCAGGAAGGAAAGGCCAAGTTGATGCGGAAAATTAGCCATTTTACTAGACTCTGAGGGAAATGAGCACAAGTCGACCAAACAAATCGCTATTGAAAATAATGTAAGAAAGTCATCAGTATTTACTAGTTTTGAAGAAGTGTCATCCTTTTAAAGTACATCTGATACATCAATAAAACGAAGATGGTGATCACAGAATTGAATTCTGCGAAACAGTGATGAATATGTGTCATGCAAATCCACAGTTACAGGCAGAATTCTATTTTCTGATGAAGCTACGTTTTCTTTGAACGGTGCCGTTAATAGAAAACACTGTCTATAGAGAAGTAGAGAAAATTCTCATTGGATGATGGAGGCTCACACTCAATATTCTACAAAAATTCATGTTTGGGCTGGGACTATTGAAAATTAAATTATTGATTCCTATTTTTTCAACGGGATTATATCCATATTAAATAGATCGGAATATTTGACTCCGGCAAGATGGAGCGTCACCGCATTATACAATTAGGACTTATTTAAATACAGTGTTTCCTGGCAGATGGATTAGTACGCGCAGCGCAATAGAGTGGTCTGCCCGTTGTCCTGAGATGATGCCACTAGATTGCTTCTTATGGGGATACCTCTAGGCGATAGTATATGTTAATAGGCCGGGCAATATTGAAGATTAAAAAAATAAGATAAGTCAAGAAGTTGAGCAAATAAGTCCACGAGGGATACAAAACGTTTATGAGGAATTTACTAACGTTTTTTCTAATAAAGAGTTACTTTGTAATATTTGGATTTCTCGTGTCGTGAACTATGAAAAAGTCGATTTTCTTGATAATTAGTGAACTAAATCGAAAAAATGCGATATTGCTGAATAGAGAATGAATATATCTTTGAAATGAGGTATCACAAGCACCCCTTACAAATTAAAATAAATGGGGGTGTCACGGGAACGGGGTTGAAGTGGAGGGTGAACATTTTTCTCCAAACAGTGTAATTTTAAAATAACAAATTGACCTGTCTCGGAATTATTTACATATGGACCACACTGCAGAAAGGTTAATAGTTCAGGTAAAACCGGATGCTCATAGACGAAGAAGGTAACCCTCGCAACGTTGGGTAGATATCACCAAAGAACTAATGACAAAAGCTTTGATGAGACCGTGCATTTGATAGATACCCATAGCAGATGGCAAGAGGATGTTGATCATACTATATAGCAATGAGAGGCCTATTGGAACAATGCGCATGTTGTCTTAATGTTAGTTTTAGTATTCTCTTGTGCCACATACAGGCCTGGACGGCCCTTTTATCAGGGCCCTTGAGAATATCTCACTTAATTTGTCGTGCAAAAAACTTGTATTTACGAAAATAGTTCCGATTTTTATAAGCTATGGAGTGGTTTAAAGACATTTGAAATCCATCGCCTACTTTAAAAGTTATGACGGAAAATATCGAAAATGCGAAATATGTCTAAGCAAGATATCTCCGTTATTTGAAGAGATACGACGAACATTCTAAAGCGAAAATTTTTTGCAAAACAGAGTATTCAACGATGTTTTAGCCAATTTTTTTCAAAACCGCTTTAGGGCGTTAAAGAATGTTTTTGAAACGAGCGGCTAATGGCGGCACTATACAGGGTGATTCACGTAGGCCATTCATTAGAAGTTTTTTAACTTGCAGTTGGATTAGAAACTTGAAATTTGGTATGCGGCCATAATCAATCATGCTCGTTCTACCTAAAATATGTTCAGTCCTCCAAGTATACAGGGTGTGCCAAAAATTGGTACCAACTTTCTTATTTTAAATGGAAACCTATATTTTTCTTTACATGGTTCGATTGGTCTTCTAATTCTGAGTTTAGAGAACCTAAGTTATGTTAACTTATCTCTTACAATTTTTGACATATGTCCAATTTTTTGAAAAAAATTTCCGCTGTAGTAGTTTACGAATAAATTTGTATCTCGCAAACCTTTCAAAATTATGAAACCAAATTTGTGAAGCAGTTAGCTGGATGTCCAGGCCAACTTTTGATGTCCCATCGGTGGTCCCATTTTGTACCATATGGGCGCAGTCGATTTTCAAATGTCGCAATCAAAAATTGTCAAAAAGTCAATTTTTTCAAATGGCACCTACTATTTTTTTTTTACACCATTCGAAAGAAAATTGTATTTTAGGGTGAGTTACTTAAGCATTCCCGATACCTAACTTCACCCCATATCGAGTTATTCAATAAAAATCAAGAAATACCTTATCTTGCCGAGAGATTCCTTACTTCATCAAGTATGCCATGAAAATAAAAGACAGTTGTAATAATTTTTAAAGAAAAATATGGATTCCTATTTAATTATACACAACACCAACAAATTATTATTAACGAACAAGAACAATGTTGACGAAATTCTGACGTAAATGTTCAATGTGACCACCATATTTTTGTTCAAATATTCTATTATTCTACTTTCAACAGATTGCGTAGCACATCTTTGCGCCTACCATTTTTGACGCCAGAAATCAATGCAAAATTGAATTTTAGGGCCACTTTTATTAACATTGTGTATGTCTATCTATAGTCGTTTTTGAGTTATTGGCATTTTTTGAAAAAAATATTGTTTTTTTTCTCAAGGGTAGTAGGCTTTGGAAACAATCATTTCATTTTAATTTTTATTCAAAAATCGTATTGCAATAATAAATAATAACAACAAAATAACAACAAATAAACAGATTAACAAAAGAATTATTTCAATACAAATGCTCAATGTGTGCACCGTTTTCACTGACAGAATTTCGTCAACATTGTTCTTGTTCGTTAATAATAATTTGTTGGTGTTGTGTGTAATTAAATAAGAATCCATATTTTTCTTTAAAAATTATTACAACTGTCTTTTGTTTCCATGGCATACTTGATGAAGTAAGGAATCTCTCGGCAAGATAAGGTATTTCTTGATTTTTATTGAATAACTCGATATGGGGTGAAGTTAGGTATAGGGAATGCTTAAGTAACTCACCCTAAAATTCAATTTTCTTTCGAATGGTGTGAAAAAAAATAGTAGGTGCCATTTGAAAAAATTGACTTTTTGACAATTTTTGATTGCGACATTTGAAAATCGACTGCGCCCATATGGTACAAAATGGGACCACCGATGTGACATCAAAAGTTAGCCTGGACTTCCAGCTAACTGCTTCACAAATTTGGTTTCATAATTTTGAAAGGTTTGCGAGATACAAATTTGTTCGTAAACTACTACAGCGGCAATTTTTTTCAAAAAATTGGACATATGTCAAAAATTGTAAGAGATAAGTTAACATAACTTAGGTTCTCTATACTCAGAATTAGAAGACCAATCGAACCATGTAAAGAAAAATATAGGTTTCCATTTAAAATAAGAAAGTTGGTACCAATTTTTGGCACACCCTGTATACTTGGAGGACTGAACATATTTTAGGTAGAACGAGCATGATTGATTATGGCCGCCTACCAAATTTCAAGTTTCTAACCCAACTACAAGTTGAAAAACTTCTAATGAATGGCCTTCGTGAATCACCCTGTATAGAATATTTTATTTCCTTTTCCACGGTATATCAGATGCCATATTTATTCATTGGAACTAAGCAAGTAATTATAAATCATTCTTTAAGCTAATACATTTTGTTTAACTAACATCACACTTGCCGTGGAACAGTATTTTTAAATAATTTTGCCTCAACATTAGATAGTCAACAATGGATTTATTCGATGCCCACCCCCTCGATCTCCAGATATATCCCCAATGGATTTTTTCTATAGGGGTATATTATTAAAGACAAGGTGTTTCCAATGACACCGCAAAATGTAAAGCACCTGAAAACTAGAATTCAACAGGCATGTAATACAGTTACCCCCGAAATGACTCGTTTTGAATGCGGTGCCTCGTCGCGCTTGATTAGGCATAAGAAATCGCGGTGGACATTTTGAACACTTGATAAGACATTTTAAAAATTACTTTGAGGATCAGGAGCCGTTAGATAAATATTAATAATGTTCTGTGTGCTATATTCATTGTGTTAATGTTTGAATTATTAAAGATTTGAAGAACTTTAATGAATTTCTTCAAACATTTTATTTAATCATACTTCTCCACGGCAAGTATGATGATAGTTAAATGATAATTATTGGTTTAAGAAACGTTTTTATAATTACTTGCTTAGTTTCAATGAATAAATATGGCATGTGATGTATCGTTGAAAAGGGAAGAAATTACTTTATTTAATACCGTCATTTCCCGGCCGTTTCAAAAAATTTTTTGAACGCCCTAAAGAGTAAATCTAAAAATGCAGTGGTTTTGAAAAAATTTAAATAAAACTTCGTTGGAGTACTCTATGTTGCAAGAAATGGTTGCCTTAGAATTTTCATAGTATCTCTTCAAATAACGGAGATATTTTACTAGGACATATTCCGCATTTTCGGTATGTTCCGTCATAACTCTCAAAGCAGGCCATGGATGTCAAATGTCTAAGCTATTTTGTAGCTTATAAGAATCGTCACAGTTTTTATAGAAACAGTTTTTTTTTTGCGCGGCCGATATTAAGTGAGATATTCTCGGTGGCGCTTATAAAATCGACAGCCTGAATATCTTTACATTGCTCGGACTACATTTAGAAACAAAGGTATATATAGCAGAAAGTCCCAAAAACAAACGTAGAAGAACTAGAACACACTACGTTACATTTTGAAAAGCTATCTATTAGACCGAAAGCAACATCAACGCCACCATTAGTACTTCCTTGCGTGTAAAATGCTGTCCATCACAAGAAACCGCATTGAGTCCAATCACTTTCATTGTTTGTATCAACATTTTACTTTCATAGTAAAATAGAAACAGTCGCCTTAGCAGACATTGTGTACCTTGTAAACTGCAATAGAGGTCAAAATGTGAATTAATACATTAGTTTGAACTATTATAAAAATATCTACCATTTGCATCATATTCTTTTCGGTCGTATTTCGAATTCTACCATTCATGGAAACTTCAGTGCGCGAACCTACGAACCTTAAGACAGCTAAGAGTTTCTCGCTATCGCGATGCCCATTTACAGTGGGCACTGGATAATAGGATTTATCTCAATCGTAACTTGTTATTGAACAGACCTATTGAGTTTCAAGTTATATTTCAAAGACTTTTATTTTCTGTAAATCTAACGAAATGTTTTCTTGAATGACTAACTTATTATTTGGTCAAAACAAAACTAACTGAGATTCATCTGCCTACAACATTACACTGGAATTTTTAACCTGACTATTCATATCTGTAATGTAAATTATAAGTAGCAGGAATCCTACAAATATGGATCACATTAAAAAATGTTCTTTAAATTTGATAATAAAAGTCGCAATATAAGAATACAGTCTTAAATTTTATAATAATTATGTTAGAGTATTTATCACCAATATTTCAAAATATTTTAATTTGGATTTGGAACCGAAACCTGAAGATTTCTCCATGAAAAGAGAAACACGGCGTACATTGTATTGAGTAATTTTTAAATGTACTGTATACAGAGGAGAAAATCCCTTTATTGATACGGGCATGAAATTTAATTAAACTTATATACCTGCTGATATTATCAGCACCTTGTACCAATTCAATATTTGGTATGCAGGATAAGTAGGGTCCCTATAACACTATGATAGTTTATAGAGAAGAATCTTTTCTCAAGGGTATAAGGCAGTGATCCTATCGCAAAGCGTCTTATCGTATGCATCAGCATAGGATCACTTTGTACGTGCTATCGGGAGCCCTTATGTTAGGTTGCTATTTCTTTAGATAAATGGGTACATTCTACAAGGCGAGCTAAATTAATTATAGTACTGTGTATTTAATTATTATTTTGGGAATTGTTTACAAATTACTGGTACTAGAATAAAAAAATGGGTAAATTAAATGCCAATTTATTTAGTTACGTTCATCTTAATAGCTACGTAACTTCGAGATTACAAATGGATCGTATTTAAGTATCATTAGTATGTTAATGTCTGTTTGGTCATTAATATAGGCATTCTTATTTATAGTGCCAGTATAAAATTACCTGAAACATTTGTGTCACCTAGATACATGATTAACCCTTTGCCTTAGACCTGACTTATTTATTGTGCAGTTGTTTAGATATGGTATTAGGGGTCAGAATCTTTATCTAGCTATGTTAAACATCGCGCGCAAGTAGTCTATGTGAATGGAACAAGAAGCAATAAATATCGAATAAATTCCGACGTACCACAAGACTCCATATTAGGGCCACTCATTTACCTTATCTCCGCTAACGATCTTCCGTTATACATTCAAAGCAAATACAACGTACATATTACTTACTACGTCAATTATTCAAACTTTTTAGTTGTTCAAAAAAGTCCTGTCGCAGAAAAATATGTATTTAAAAATATATACAAAGACATAATAATTTGGTTAAAGAGAAATCGGCTTGCAAAAAAAAGTACTGTTATATCATTTAGGTGCAACATCGAGCAGAACTCTAACGGCGAATTTTTAATGGCAGATTCTGCTAAAGTGTTACGTGTTATATTCCACCGAAATTTGACGTGGACTGCTCACATAGATGGGTTGTGTGTCAAGCTCAGTAAAGGTCATTGTGGTATGCGCAAATTAAAAAATCAGTGCGGTAAGAATTCCACAATGATATTTTCTTAGTATAAATATATTCTCTTCTAATTTATTAAATTATGCTGTTGGAATTGAGTACTACTTATGTTATTCGAGCATTTATTCTTCAAAAATGTGTTGCTAGAATTATGGAGAATTTGCATTCACAACATTTCGTACTTGAAAAATACTTTCACATTGGATGACTCATTCAACAGTAGATGTGGGTGGCTTTTATCCGATTACGGGGGTAGAAAGGGCCAAGCTCATCTCAAAGTTTTTTTTTCAGCATTCCAAGAACGGGAGGGTAAATGGGTAAACTGAGAACAGAAGTAAAATCACTTTTCCACCTCTTGGAAGGGTAGATTTCACCCTGAAGAGTTGCCCTAAACTTCACTGACCGTCACCATTCCTGTATAGTTCGACCACTGTTAAATTTCCCTCCATTTCCCTCTAACTAGGTATTGCCGAGCACGTGAGAGGGGTGGGTTTTGGTAAATTGAGGAGGTAGGAAATGTCGAAGTTAACGAAAAGTATTCTATTCGTTATTAGCATCCTTGAAAATGGAGGGTAAAAGTTTTAAGGAAAAGAGATATATTTTGTCATTTTCTCACTTTTTGGGAGGGTTGACTCAACCCTTAAGGGTAGTCACGGGCATGTGTCTAACGTTATCCTTCGTCCTTTATCATGTCCCGGTCAAATATGCAGAAATTCGCATTAAAGCACTTGCTGTCGGGCGTTCGTGCACGAAGACCAATTAAAGGGGTGGTTTTTGGCCGTTTGAAGGGGTTACCGTGAATAAAAACTTTTTATTTCTTAAATTAACCCTGCACATATCTAAGGAAATTAATCATTTTTATAGTTTAAATATATCTGATATAAAATATTCTAGTCGGAAATTACGTACAACTAAAAGAAGACAGGAAGTTTAAAGGAAATTGAAGTCTATTGTTGCAAACTTTACAGGTTCTTTTGTAATTAGATATCACAATACAGCAAATTGTCTCCTTGTTAATCTGTAAAAAATTAAAAGAATGGCCCTAGTAGGAACTAATGCCAGCTTTGTTAGTCTACCGCTGGGAGCTAAACTTTAATTCTTTCGGAGATTCACGATGCGATTTGCGCAACCTGCAATTAAGAAATTGCAAAGCAATGTGAGATTTGGTGATAAACTAACGTATTTTATCATCTGTTTAATAGGAGCTGGTGTAATTTATCCGAAATAAAACGCATACATGTAAAATAAAATTTAATATTCATACTTAAAACATAACAGTGTTAAGGAATCAGGAAATACCAACTCTGGAGAATAATTTCTTTGCCAATACATATTTAAGCAAATTTAATTTTAATAAAGGCCCTCCTTTAAAAAACGGCTACTACGAATAGTTTTAAAAAATTTCAGCAGCGTTGGAGGGCTGTCAACTTATTGTCTAATGTCCATTTTGAAATCAGTTAAAAAACATTAAATTTTGTTATTTCTTAATTTTTATACCAACTTCAATATCGATATTAAGTAACAGGTTCATTTTACCGGGCAACGGTTTTATTTTAAAACGTTTAGCCACCGTTTTCTCAAAGAATTCATTTTTGTAATTGACACTCTTATGTAGTTTCTATAAAGTAAAAGGAGATGTCCCTGGTTTCAAATTTTTAGGCTTAACAGAAGACTCGCTGTAAATAAAAATAACAATTTAGTCAGAATTGCATTAAAGCTGATCGCTAGGTACTATCGGAATAGCTGATACTTAATGAAACATATTCTTTATAGGATATTGCCAACAGCGGAAAGAAAAGCTATCTGTGAGAACTAAAGGAAAAACTATATATAAAAATATTAATGAAATCTTTGCATTCTTTCGATAACCTGACTTCTGGTTATGTTAACAAGTAAACATTCTTATTTGCCATTCTTTAGTTCTCATAGATAGCTTTTCTTTCCACTGTTTGCAAAATCCTATCAAGAATATGTTTCATTACTATAAGCAAACAAATAATAAATAATTCACTTTTAAATATGCACAGAGTATATATAGACTACAATACTAGTTAGCTAATAGGTTGTTTTTTATCAGTCAATGTCAAATATAAATATTTCATACTTATTCATGGATATTGCCTTGGTTTTGATTGAAACACCGTTATGAGTGGCTCTGAGCCTTTCTGATGAGCTCAGAATAAAGGCGAAACACGTTTCAAAGGCTAAGTATTTCCAACAAACTGAAGGAGAGATTTTATGAAATTGTAATCCATTAGAATTAAAACTTTTTTCAGGCAAGGTAGGTAAACAAATTTCATTTTAGGCCTTTGTTCTCATTTTTAACTGAATCTTCATACCGCGGGGGGTCATGTAGATACTAGTTTAATTTGCTTAGCCATAGGGGACTATGTTGGATGCTAGTGTTATAATGAGAACGTCAAATAAAAAATTGGACAAATTTATTTTAGGATTTTTAATTTGCTAGCATAACCAGAAGTCAGGTTATCGAAAGAATGCAAAGATTTCATTAATATGTTTTACATACAGTTTTTTTTCTTTAGTTCTCATAGATAGTTTTTTTTCCGCTCTGCAAAATCCTATAAAGAATATGTTTCATTATATTATTAGTTCACAGTATGACATAGTATATTAACATTTATGCTTTTGACAATTTTTTAACACCACTCTTTGGAGAATTTACTATCTATCAGATATAGCAACCGTGTTTTAATTATTTCGTTTTCGGTTGTACTTTTCTGGTGTGCTTTATTATTCTATAATTAGAGTTTTATAACTTTTATGTTGACTAGATTATCAATAAATATTTTTGATAGCTTTCCTCTACGAAGATTCCTACTCTTGCTGAGTATGCTATCATCTATTTTTTGATAAACATCTCATATGGCGACTTATTTATCCCTTTATAGTGCAAGACAAGATTTTTTTGTCAGCGTTATGCATCATAACTTTATTAACAGTGATATATCGCGATTTTTTCAAAATAATTTGTTTTTTCTTTTCTATAGGGAGGTTCCTTATGGAACCACCAACCATTACGATATATTTTTAGTGTTAGGTGGTTCCAAAAAATCCGCCCTATATTTTTCAACAGTTTATTAATTGAACAATAAGCTCAAAACTATGTACATAAACATAAGTGCACAAAAATGTATCAGATCACCTTTATTGTATATGAAATGGCTTGAAACAGTGTTGGCACAAACCAACATCACATTGTGAACAAGATATGAACGTGTAACGTTTTTCTTAGTACTACCGTAAGCACAGCGCCATATTGTACCCTTTACAGGAAAGTGGTTCCCTACATTAATACACCTAAATGTACCCTGAACAGGCATTTTGCGACCGCTCTTTTTAGTAGTTTTATTTCTTCCTGGCATAGGCGTAGGTCCTAAAGATTGTCTGCCTTAGTAGGTACTAATCAGTTGACTAGCTAAAAGACTTCTAAAAGTCAACTGCGTCATTCAACTGTTACAAATGTATCTAATTTCAATAATTCTGTTAGAAGTGGAAAAGTGGTGAAAAAATCGTCAAAATATAGGCAGTGACCCTTCTATTGAAATGATTGTGAAATATCTAACGCCACCTTTTCGCCAAGTTCGAATTCCTTTTCTTCTTTACTTTTTTCTCTCCCTCCATAGATTTTAAAATTTAAAACATATCCCGGATCAGAACATGCTAACATCCAAATCTTAAGTCCTCGCTTGGTAGGTTTCTTGGGCATACAGGGTGTCCCAATTAAAGCTCCCAGGCCGGATATATTCTAAACGCATAGAGATATTTTAATTCTAAAAAAACCAATTTGTAAAGTATAAGGAGAGCTTCATTTTTGAATATAATTGTTTTTTTAATATATCAGTATATAGATGGCGCTCTGTTCTAAAGAAGTATTTCGATAGGAGAAACTTTGAAATGGGGTTTATGTGAAAGAAAATGCATTTCTAAGCAGATTATGTTCTTAAGAAAAATACCATAACACTAACCTTTTTCGAGATATTTCAGTCCAAATGTTGGCATTTGCCAATATTGAATAACTGCAATCTCTTCAACATTTCAGTCCTTTAAGTGGGACGGACAATCTGTATTTAATTTACAAATTTTAGAAGAAAATACTTAAAGAATCTTTCAGATAATTACTTTGTTCTTAGGTTAGAATATAATTAACAATATTTGATATCTAGTGAGTATAATAACCCTTATACCCTATAAATTAAAAACAATTAAAGTTACCTTTGAAATAATAGTTTTGACATATCTCAATTTCAGTCACATTTTGTTTATTGATGTGTCAATACAACTGTATTATTGTACCTAGTTATTGTTTTCTTTGTGAATATTTATTATTAAATATGGTTTCTCATACAAATGAAGATCAATTAAACATGATTTTAATTTATGGGGAATGTCGTATAAATGCTTCAAGAGCTGTAAGTTTATATGAAATACGTTTTCCTGATAGACCTTTACCAGATCGGAAAACTATTGTAAGTTTGTGTTCTCATTTGATATATTATGGAGGTTTTAAGAAAACAAAAAATAACAAGCAGAAAAGGAACTGCAACTGATGAAAATATTGCATTGTTATTACATCAAGTAAGAAAATAACCCAAACATGTCAGTACGCAAGTTGACGGAAGAAACAAATATGTGACGTTTTATTCACCCGTCACACCCTGACACTCGAGCTTTCAAACGGCGGTAAGCTCGGGCGCCACCTTTACAGTTTTTTACGTGGTGTAAAGGTCCCACACTAGCCTCCTAACGCAGCCTGTTACAGTAGGGCTGGGATAGCTACAGTGAAGAAACGGTACGTCCAGAGGTCTAGGGATAGTAGACTTCACATACACACAGTAAAAGACTCTTTTAGAAAATCTATAAAATATTTATTGTCTCTTTACCTACTATTTACAATACTAGTACTTAACACTATACGGTAAACACAACAACCAAGAGTTAAGCGGTTAAAGCTAGGCGGCAATCAACGGAGTTTAGCCAGACGGTGGTTACAGTTAAGCGGTTAATGAAAGCACTGAAGCGGTGACCAAGTGGGGGGGGGGGGGTAGTGCGGTATGATCGGTCGGTACGGTCGGTCACCAGGCGGGAGGAAGCAAAAATTTACGTAGCACAAATTATACAAGAAAATATGAATACAACTTGGTTAATGCGCAGCGCCTAAATCACACATATGCATACACAATAAACCAAGAATAAACGGTCCCGGCTCGTTGTCTCAATCTATCCCTTGGGATAAATTAAGGTCAATAAGCTCACGTAAAGCCTCACTGGGAATATTTTAGGTGTTAACAGGCCTTCATGACAGCGTGATACTGGAGGAAAAACTACACCAGTATACTCACGAGGTCCGTTCCTGCTCAAGATATCCCAGCAAAGAGATACCAACTACAATAACAACCTAACTGGTGTATCTCTACATATTTACCTAGCTTTTGATAATTATGTACAATAATAAAACTATCTAACGGACTTATTAGTATAATATAACAATTATTTACGCAATGTACCCCAACTGTGCATTACAATATAAGTACAAAACCTCTTACATACTAGGACGGAATAATAAGTTAGGTGCAAATTGCAAGGCAAAATTTGTCTCGTTACAAATATTGCACGTTCCACCTGCCACAGAATTCTTAAGACAAACAATTTTTTTCCATATAAAGTTCATTTAATTTATCATTTGATTCCAGGGGACAATGAGCGGAGATATGATTTTTTGGCGCAATTTTCAATTTTCTTAGAAGAAAATCCAAAACTTTTAGATACAATTATGTGGAGTGTTGAAAGTCGTTTCCACAACAATGGAGTAATCACAACACATAATTCTCGTTACTGGTCTCAAGAGAATCCTAGGTGGATGAGATATACTAGATCCCAGAATCGTTTTGGAGTAAATGTTTGGTGTGGTATCGTTAATGCTTACATTGTTGGCCCTTAACCCCTACCATGAGAACTTAATAGGTGAAATATGTTTACAATTTTTGCAAAATGATTTACAAGTACTATTAAGGAATTTGCCCGCTCACTTGGATAATATGTGGTTTCATCAGGATGGAGCAGGCCCACATAATCATCACAACATTGTTAATTATTTAAATCAAACATATCTAGGAAGACGGATTGGTACCAATGGAGTAGTTAGATGGCCCGCTCGATCTCCTGTAATCGCTCCATTAGATTTTTATTCATGGGGATTTTTAAAGAGTGAAGTGTACAAAGAACCAATAGAAGACATGGCAGATCTTTATAATAAAATTTATGCTAGTGTTGCCGCCATTAATCGGCATACATTATTAAAAGTTTGTAGATTTGAACTAATTAAAAGGTTTACGATGTGTGTTAATGAAAATGGCATTAATTTTGAACATCTATTAAAACAGTTATTTTAATTTCATTAGTTCGTAAAAATTGTTGTTTGTTCGTAATTGTTTTTCTATTCCTTAAATGTTTGAATTATATGATAAATAATATTTTTAGTTTTTTTTTTCAAGGGTTACTTCAAATATATTTAATTCACAGGATATGAAAAATTCTTTAAATATTTGCTTCTAAAATTTGTAAATTAAATACAGACTGTCCCACTTTAAGGACTGAAACGTTGAAGACATTACAATTATTCAATATTGGCAAATGCCAACATTTGAACTCATATATCTCGAAAACGGTTAGTTTTATGGTATTTTTCTTTGGTATATTTCTTTCACCCGTCGAAATATTTCTCTAGAGCACAGCGCCATCTATATACTGATATATTAAAAAAAACAATTATATTAGAAAATTAAGCTCTCTTTATGCGCTATAAATTGGCTTTTACAGAACCAAAATATCTCTATTCGTTTAGAATATATCCGGTCTGGGAGTTTTTATTGGGATACCCTGTATACTGCTTCACTGACGTGCGGTTCTTGAAACCTACCATACTTTCATCCGTTGAGAGATTTTTTTCCAGTTACATAAAAACTTGGAAATTTCTCATTTAGCATTCTGATAAATGGACCTACTTTATACAATGTATCATAATTTATATTGCCACGCTAAGGCATTTTACTATTATCACTTAGATATATAAATCTAAGAATTTTTAAAAAACGTTTTTGGAACATAATCTGACTTGCCCATTCCTCGTGAAAATTTGAATCAGTGTACCAATACATTTTTATACCAGGAAGACGATGAAAGCCTATAATCGACAGTATTCCCAAAAAAGCTAAGAACCCTTCGACATCTAAATCTAAATTTGTCCTCCTCTGCATCGCGTGTTTGTTTGATTCAAGTAATATTGTATTCAAAAGGTTGTCACAGAATTTTGTAACTCTAACGGTGACTCTGATGCATCAATATTGCTATGTTTACGGTTTGATAACGAGTAATTAGTATATTTCTTCGGTAACAAGGCAGTCTTCGGCCACTTATTTTATACTCATCTTCTTGACTATCTTCTTCATCCCTACTGCTGTGGTCTCTTTTATCCAATTCAGTTACATCGTGTGCTTCCCAATAACATGCATCCTCACATTCATTGTAATATGGAGTAGTTTTTTTTTTCATTTCCAATTTGAAAATTAGGATCCCGGACGGAATCATCTGAATCGAAATCATAATTTGAGTCATCCGCAGCAGAGGACGTATTTGCTAATTTTTTATTACGTATACTGCATTTTTCTCGTGAGCTACTTGTCGAAGGAGCTGTGCTTGGTAATTTATCTTCATCATCCGTGCCTTCATCAACGTCTGAATTAATAGCCCGCTCTTCTGTTATACCAGTTATGAGATCAAAAAGTACACCACTTTCCATTTCTTGCAATTTCTCAAATGACCACATATTTTCCGCTATTGCTCACTGGTGACCTTGTCTGAAAAACATGAATAACATGTTATCACTTCTAAATATATAAGCAATATAACTTTTGCAATCGTCTATAATAACACAGGATAACGTAAAATAACCAACAATCAATTTTTAATGCATAGAAGTTACAAAAAAAAAAAAACAAAAAATATTAAATTTTTAGGTTCGAGTAACTTTTTTATAATTATTCGAGAATTATATCAACAAAACCGTATCATAGTGTTACGTATTTTCCACCTTTTAGGAAACACCCTGTATGAATCCGTGGGTTCTAAATAATTTCAACAAGAGATAAACACCACTAACACTTTATTTAACAATTTACTGACTATACAATACTTGAAAATACACTTTGTTTACTTAATATTTAACCTCACTTTTCACTTTTCAACTTGTTCACTTTTATTAACTGGCTTCTTAATAAAACTTCCCCTTCCGCGCTGGTAATCGCGCCTTATATACTCGGAATTTGACTCTCTAGATCTATCTAGAAGCAATCAAGAATCTTCCAGCCACATTCCAGAACAGTCCATTTCTTTCTGATAGCTTCCAGTCACAATTAGTAGGCATAGGTGTATCATCTCCAGTTCCAAGGGGGTGTAATTCATAACAATAGCTTATACTTATCAGAACACAAACCCAAGTATGTCACTAACAATAAAAAATTACTCATAAAAAAGATCCAACGACATGAAAACAACACAAAGTCTGCTCTGAAATGATTAGTGGAACCAAACGGAACCACTTTTATAAAATTTATAGAATTATGCTCATGTGTATTGAAAGTGGTCCCGAAATATAGCCGCCTATCGCTTGGAACATAACAATCTGTCGATTAGGCCTATTGTACCAGGTTATACCATTATGTTTTGATGTCTTATGTACGATGGTTCCACAGAAAAACCACCAACCTATAAAGGGTTATTTTATACATATGCATGTAATTCATGTTTACTTGAATAATGGTGAGAGTACCTAAGTTTAATAAATGGCGGAGGGGCCGGGAATAACAAAACAAAACTTAAGAACTCTATTCCTCTTTCCTGTGTACGTTTACTCTTCTGCTTTGTGATCTTATGCTATAATCTATCACGCATTCTCACCTGTTCCCCTCACATTTGCGGGAGGTAGTATCAGCATTCATATAGAGGAGTATCGGCATTCAAGACGGACGAGTAGCATTAATAACTAGCCCAAACGTTTCATTTTTTGACGAAATTGTGTGTGAACCCACCATCATCCAATGAGTATTATCTCTAGTCCAGTATAAAAAATTCTAGTTTAGTCACATCATTGTCGGCAGCAAGTTATCTAGTTGGTTTATCCGGATTTTCCTCAAGCTCCATTAGTATAATACTAAGCATGCCCCGCTCTCCCATCTACACGTAAGTGGCAAAGTTTTGAGATTTTTTATGTGCATTAAATACATATACAAAGAGGATGGAATATTTTAAAAATCACTTTTATAACATATTTATATTTACGTTGGGAATCTTCCAAATTGGAAACTTTGTATATCTTTAATAAGCCAAGATTTCCCAATACATTTTTTATATATAAAACAAGCGCTAACCATTGTACTCTTCGCTGATTTACTGCACTTTTTATATAATTGTTGCACATTCTATAGGATACTCTTAATTTATATACAGACAGACGGACATTTTGAACGTTGTTCAGAATTCTCTACGAGCCATCCAGAACAGAATTTAAGAGCGATATACTTTCAACACAATCCAAAGGACGGTCCCTCTGTAGTCTTTGGTTAGAAATCTGTGAGTGAAAAAATACAACAATTGTCTTGGAGAATTGAAAAATTCCATTCTAGAATGAAGATGAATCATTCCAGAAGAACCATCTGTAGGTTTATAAAGGCAGAAAGATTGGCGTACAGGCCGTTCTGATTTGAATCAATAAGTAATATCAGTGGAACGGGAATGAAGCAATCAAGCTATAAGTAGTGAATTATCTATCAAGAAGTAGTACTTATTGTTATATGGGATGTTTCATGTATGCGGTCATTAATTTCTAGGGTTGATTCTACATCAATACTGATGACGAGAAATTCATATAAATATGGGTCCGGAAATTTTTCCTAAGGGCACTGTAGGCCACTGAAGGGGACAATCAAAATTAGTGAAACTGTATCTATTATTCTCTTGAAAAACCTAAGGACTAAATTAGGGAACTCGACAGGTTTTAATGATTAACAAATTAAATAAAATGTTCAAAATTGGCGCCATCCATAGCCACAGAAGCTGCTAGACTGGAAAAATTCATTTAGGTTCAAACTCCTCGAAACTGGTTGGTACTACGGCGTTACAACAAGATGTTGTATGTATTATGTTTTATAGCCAAGAAATCATATTCCGATGAGACAATCACAAAAAATTCACATTAAAATATTTGGGGGAAGAAGTAAGTCCCCCATTTTCAATTTTGTGCATCCCTGATCTTCAGACGACCACAGCAACTTTAGGAGGGATTTTCGGATCCATGTTTATATGAACACTTTTTCGTAATTCTTGATGTATAATCATCCTTAGAAATTAACGGCTGCATACCTGAAACACCCTGTATAAATAATGTAATAAGTATTGTAATTAGTTAGTAGGTCAGTGTTATCTTTGTGCTATAATTCTAAAGCACACGGTATGGAGTATTTAGCAGAGGTTGAACACGTAACATTATAACACATTTTATGTAAAACATTATAGTTTACATATCTGTGGTGATCGCCTTATATAACGTACATGACCTTTATGAAATATTGAATTATGTTATTTTACATACGTGCCAAAACACAAATATATTTTATTTGATATATGAGTTCAATCTGCTGTGAAACGAAATACTTATTTGCTTAAATCTAATTAATATAATAATAATAAGTTAAATATCTATAAAATATGAGTCTCGTGTTTTCCCATTATTTTAAAATTGAATTGATCAACTTTAGAAATATTATTTAAGTGACATGTGTAAATATTACATTAAATTAAGCAAAGGATGATATATATTGTCTTTGAACAAAATCGATCAATAAATAAAGAGGTTTTAATTTTTTAAATTCGAAAACATTTTTTCATATGTTTTGTATTTAAACAAAAAATAGCTAAAGCTAATATTATTTACGAAAAAAGCAAAAAAAAAACTGCGAAGAGTATCCTATAGAATATGCAACAATTATATGTCTAGTTTCTTTTCGTTTGTACTTTTCTGGTGTGATTTATTATTTTATAATTAGATTTTTATAACTTTTGTGTTGAATAGGCTATCAATAAATATTTTGGATAGCTTCCTCTACGTACATTCATACTCTTGCTGAGTATACTATCATGTAATTTTTTATAAACATCCTTATCTCATATGACGACTTATTTATTTTATACATAAAAATGTAATTCATGTCTAGAAAATAATGGTGAATATATGTGAGTTTAATAAATGGCGAAGGTGCCGGGAATTATAAAACAAAGCCTCAGCACTCTATTCCTCCTTCTTGTCTACGCTTACCCCTCTGCTTTGTGTTTTTATGCTATAATCTATAACCTATTCTCACTTGCTCCCCTCACATTTGCAAGAGGTAGTATCAGCATTCATATAGAGGAGTATCAGCATTCAAGACGGACGAGTAGTATTAATAACTTTAGCTCAAACGTTTCACTTTTTGACGAAATTGTGTGTGAATCCCCTCTCATCCAATGAATATTATCTCTGCTCCAGTATAGAAAATTCTGGTTTACTTACATTACTGTCGGCAGCAAGTTATCTAGTTGGTTTAGGCGGATTTTCGTCAAGCTCCACTAGTTTAATAATAAGCATGCCGGCTCTCCCATCTACACGTAAGTGGTAAAGTTTTGAGTTTTTTTATGTGCATTAAATATATGTAGTGAACTATATTTTATTATATTTTATAGGGTTAAAACCTTTTTCACCTTCCCAATGTTAATCCAGTTACAAATATTATTTGAAAGTGTCGTCGAATTTCATTATTCACTTACTTAGGTGTTCAATATTGTCGGGCCCAGGGGTGCGCGCCCCTTCTTATCGGGGTACTCTCTTGGTGCTCGACTTAAATTTGCAAGAGGCCGGGTCGGTCCTCTTAACGTCGTAAAGAGGGTGGTAGGGTTACACACACACACACAGAAAATAATACCCAATTTAGCCGTGAAAAATGTATATATATATATTGACAAGTAAGAAACAAACGGTACTTACATCAGTATTTTCCTCATCCCTGGAAGATGGCTGAATTCCGTGCGCCGGCCGAAAAGAGGCAATTATTTTCTGATTTCACCCTTTCGGGACTTTTCTCTTCTTTTCTGCTTTTCTCAAAACAACCCTTTCGGGCAACAACTCAACTTTTGTCGTAACTTCTCCTTGCGGAGCCTAACCGACGATTGATTCCCTTCCGGAGGCTTGACAGCAATTGAATTAATTAAATTACCCTTCCGGGTAATACAACTCTGGCCCGCCAGCCCGCTCCTTGCGAAGCGGGGCCCACCAGACCTCTCCTTGCGGAGGTTTTTCAACGATTCATTCTTTTCCGCATTTTCCATCAATATCTATCCGCGTTCTTCCTGACTCAGCAATGTGCAGTTCATTGCTAGTGCAATGCCTTGTAGAAAAACGCCAATAGGTATGTGATGGATTGCACAGGCAACGGAAATCTAATGTTACATCCGCTGCCTGTACACTATGCGATCTAGTTATTTCAATGCATTACATATTCTTAATAATAATTCCAATATTTTAGGTAATATTCAAGAAATTCGAATATATTACGACAATATAACGAGAATTTCTATGCGTTGTAAACATGTGTTTGCTGTTATTCTTTTGTATGAAATATTATTTTGCGTAGAACACCATATTAAGAATTTTTTCTACACATATTTAATTATATGACATTAACTATTAGCATCTTTTTGTGATAAATCGTACAATTCACTATAGTGAATTATCGATTCATGATTCACTGAATCTGGACAACCATAAACACAAATTCCATAATTCATTGTTCACTGACCCAATGATATTTTAAATCGTCCGCGATCAACTCTTGCTGCTGCACTGACGTGGCAGCCAAGTGTACCGCCATATTGTTTGTTTACGTTTTCCACTTCATACAAGTAGGTGCAGATTCATTTGATCAAATTTGAGTCTAATATATTTGTATTTTTTTAATAGGTGTAGAAAAATAATTGCATTACACTCGCGATTATGACCATTATTCACTCAGAAGATTTGCGCTACTAGCCTAACCGCCGGACTCAAACCTTATCTTCGTGAATAATGGCTACCATAGTCGCCCATATAATAATATACTATAAAACCCAGCAATTTTCATATAATGTGACGTGCTTTCTTTCGGTTGCCTAGCGCATAGACAAGCGGAAGTGTCACTTTAGTGCTGAGCTATATTTCGGTTAAATTCTTGACTATTCGATGAACCGGGCAAAAGTAATATTCAAATCTGCTCTAATGAAACTCATTTGTGCTGGCTGACTTACCAACGCCCTCATTATTAAATCTTGTAATTATTGTTCATATTGTAAACAGCTCTCTCATAGCCTGATCCTTTACATATTTTATACATAAAGTAGAAATTTCTTTCACGGCTTCATCTAACTAAATTAGGAGAAATCTATAACAATGATTTCAACATATATTCGAACGTAAACGAGGCAAATAACGAGGTACATTATTTTTAATTTGCATTTTTGGTAACGCAAAATTCACCTCGTTACAATAAATATGTATTGTTCATAATACCATATATTTGCTTGAATCTGTTAAATTAACCACACAGTATATATGATTAACATTTATTAGTAAAATTACGACTATTGTTCAAGACTGCCGTTTTTAAGTAATTTTAACAATAGTTGTAATATATTTTTAATAGTTATAACTCATTTATTCATCCCCGCGCCCCCCTCTTTACCTGGCACAAACCTACACCTCTGTTGTGGGAAGAGGGGAGAAATCGACTGACCAAGTGTGGAATAATAATAACCCGCTTGCTCAAGTGCTCTTAAAACCTCTCGCGCTGTAAAATTAAAATAAAATAATAAAATCTTAATAAACATAATAATCTAATAAATAAATAACAATAAGTGTGAAACGTTAAGTTAATGTGTATGCCAGCTCGTCACAGTCCACTGTCTTGAAGCCAGAAAACAAGGAAACCTCCCAACAGTCAGGTCAAGAAAAAGGTGAGTGCCAGGCTTCATTTCCAACGGCAATTTTAGCCCTTAACGGTTCAACTATGGCTATATTTATTACATTGTCTAGGTACTATAACAGAAAAAGGATGGAATATTTTTAAAATATTTTATATTACAAATTTATATGTTTCTTGTAAATCTTCCAAACTGAAAACTTACTATACATTTAATAAGCCAAGATTTCCCAATACATTTTTATATATAAAACAATCGCCATTAACTCTTAGCTGATTTACTGCAATTTTTGTATAATTGTCGCACATTCTATAGAATACTCTTCGCAGTCTCTTTCGGCAAATAATATTAATTTATGGACCGATTTTGTTAAAAGACAATAGGATTCTTCCTCTAGCTAATACTAATTTACTGTCCAAATTTCAATACAGTTGAACTTTTTTCTTCATTAATCGCCCTTACAAGAAACGTGACAGACGGATAGACAGACGGACATTTTGAAAGTTGTTGTGAACGATATACATCCAACATAATTCAAAGGACGGTCCCTCTGTAGTCTTTCGTTAGTAACCTGTGACTGAAAAAATTCAGAAATTTTCTCGGAGAATTCTAATATTCTATTCTAGAATGAAGATGAATCATTCCAGAAAAGCTATCTGTAGGTATATAAAGGCAGGAAGATTGACGTACAGGCCGTTCTGATTTGAATCATTATGTGACATCAGTGGAATGGGAATGAAGCTATCAAGCTATAAGTAGTGAATTATCAAGCAAGAAGTAGTACTTATTGTTGTTCAGGATGTTTCAGGTATACGGTCATTAATTTCTAGGAGTGTTTTTACGTAAAAAGTGAGTGAAATTGTATTTATTATTCTCTAAGTAAAAATATTACATTATTTTCTAACTTAGAGCACTATTGAATCCTATTTGTGAAAATGATGTGTTACGTAAGAAACTTGAAAATCTCAAATTGCAAGAATATTCATGATATTAGTACCTATTTTGTTAAACAATTCTCGAGTCCAATTTTAACCCCTCTAACATATTTAATAAACCAGATATTGATTACTGGAATTTTTCCAGATGACCTAAAATTATCAAAAGTTACGCCACTGTATAAGAAGGGAAGTCGACAAGACATCAATAATTATAGACCTATAGCCATCCTCCCAGTATTTTCAAAAATCATTGAAAAAATTATACACGATCAAATAGTAAATTTTCTTAAATCACATAATACACTTAGATCAGAACAACATGGATTCACAAAAAACAAGAACTCTACCACGGCAATTTTTCAATTAACAAATGAAATTTTGGAAAATCCCGAAAATGGGAACAATGTGGTAAGCATCATGTTTGACCTGTTGAAAGCTTTTGAAAAACATGATTTGCTCTTTGTAAAATTAGATAGGTACGGGGTGCGGGGTACTCCATTAGATCTCATTAAATCCTATTTGTTAAAAAGAAAGCAGCTAGTTGAAATAAATTACCAAAATCATCAACAAAGATCAACTTGGGAAAATCAACCCCCGATATCCGTACCACAAGGGTCAATACTGGGACCCTTACTATTCTTAATATATGTTAACGACTTGCCATTACACATAGAACACTCAAAAATTATATTGTATGCCGATGACACCACTGCTATCCTCGGAAACAAAAATAAAGTCACTCTACAAACAAAGACGGAACAAACTGTAAATAATATAGTGACGTGGTTAAATGAAAATGGCCTTAAGTTAAATTCGGAAAAAAACCGAGATATTGCACTATTCCACTATAAGTGATGCCTTTAAGATAAACATAATAAACACAGAAATAACATAAAAAAATAGTACAAAATTTCTAGGAATTTATATAGATAATTGCTTTAATTGGCATGAACAGATAGAATGTATATGCAAAAAATTATCAAAAATTTGTTTTTCTTTGAGAATAATGATTAAATACTGTAGTACAGAGCAAATGGTTAACATGTATTATGGATCATTTAATTCCGCTATGTCTTATGGTATTGAATTCTGGGGAAATAGTAGTAGAGCAATAGAAGTATTTAGGATTCAAAAAAGGCAATTAGAATTATCACTAAATCCAGTAACAGACAGACATGTAGAGATCTATTTAAATCCCTAAAAATAATGACCTTACCCTGTCTGTATATTTACAAAGTTGCAATTTTTGTTCGTAATAATAATAAAACAACAAGATTATTCCGGAATATACATTTATAATAAACTAACTAACTAACCCGATTGCATAAGAAATTCAAATACATTGTACAAATTTAAACATTCTTTAAAAAACCATCTACAAACTCATGCATTTTATTCCATAAACGACTACATAAATACAACGTAATTTTCTTCTATAAGATGACTTTTATAAATCTGAAACATATTTTTTTATATATATATTTATATCTTTTAAAGTGTTTTTTCTTTTTTAAATTTTACTCCAGGACCTATGTGTATATGAACATTTTTCATATTTTTTCATGTAGAATCACCCCTAGAAATTAGCGACTACATACCTGAAACACCCTATATAAATAATGTAATAATTATTGCAATTAGCTAGTAGGTTAGTGTTATAATTCTCAAGCCCACGGTGTGGAGTATTCAGCAGAGGTTGAACACGTAACATTATAATACACTTTATGTAAAACATTATATTTTGCATACCTCTGGTGACCGCCTTATATAACGTACGTGACCTTTAGGAAACATTGAATCGTGTTATTTTACATACGTGCCAAAACACAAACATTTTTTATTTAATATATGAGTTCGATCTGCTGTGAAACGAAAACGTAGAAAACATTCTTTCTGCGGAAATTATCAAAAATGTTTATTTGTTTATAAAATACGTACTTGATTAAAGTTAATTAGTATACTAATAATAAGCTGAGTATTTATAAAAAATGAGTCTTGTGTTTTCCCACTCTCTATTCTTATTATTTGAAAATATGCAAGAATTTTACAACTTTAGAAATATTATTTTAAGAGACGTGCATAAATGCTACATTAAATTAAGTTGTTCTGTAGGGACTATTTTCGTCTTTGTAACATTGCAATGACATCCAGTTAAAAATCAATGCAAACTACAAAGCTTACTAACACAGAACGTGACTAATTAGGATAAACATGAAAAAGCATTTGGCTACAAGCTCACAAAAACTGTATGTATTTAGTTCATCTCATTAAAAAGTTCTTTCATTTCCGTCCTTCGTCCATCCTGGAAAACTTTCCAGCTCTAAAAGATTTATTTACATTTCATGTAAAAACGTAAATTAATATTTTACTGCTACTGGTTTTTGTAACATTGGTTTTCTATTTGAATGTGCTACCTTTGCTCCTGATTTTAACGTTTCTCTAAAGCAAAACCTTATTATCTACATTTAGTTGCAAGTAACATAGGGAATTTAATTAAAAATGCACTCAGCAATACTGTTACTCCATTCATTTAGTCGTTATAAAAGACAGGAACAATAACAAATATTACTTGAATCAACACAAGGCACGACCGCGACGGCTGGTCTACGCTTATAATATAAATATATCTAAAAATCAAATTACCATAATTATTATTATATATTGTGGACAGTATAGCTTTGCTAGTTCTAAAGAATCCACCTTAAGAGTGAAGTATACCACTGACAGGACATTTGTCGTCAATTCCTTCCACATCCACGTAGTGGACTAGAACTATAGTAATTGTAAAAAAAAATCAAAATTTTTTTTTTATAGATTTAGAATGTCATGAAACGTCGAGACTTTAAATTTTAGCGAAAAAACATTTTCTGACTGTCTGTCCGTCGGTCGGTCTGTCTGTCTGCCCATATCTTTTTTTTTTCATCACGTTTTCTCTGGAACGGTTTAAGATATTGACTTACATATAACGACATCTGGAACTCGATTGTTTTTTGAACATATCCGGCGAAGGCTTGGGTGGTAAATAGGGGAAAATAAGTAAATCAAGCTGTTAAGATTACAGAAACTTGGAATTTGACGTACCCATATACTAGCGGCTAGGGCCTCAGATTTTTTTATAATATATTTCAACCCCTCCACCCAACCCCACTTATTAAAGGAATTGACAATATAAAATTGAGATATTCACTTGAAATTTGATACACATATATAGTATAACGAATTCTGGAACTAAATTATATTTTGGGATTATTCCGTTGAAGGGTTGTAGTTAAATAGGGGTAAATAGGGGAAAATAAGTAAAGCAAGTTGGTAAAAGTACAGAAACTTGGGACATGGTGTATATACAAGAAGCCACGGCCTCAGATTTTTTATAATATTTTTCAACACCCCCCAGCACCCATCTACTCCATTATTAAAGAGGTTGATAATATTATATTGAAATATTCATTTGAAATTTAGTACACGTACAAGTATCACAACGACATTTGGAACTAGATTATATTTTGAGATGATTCCGTTGAAGGGTTGAGTGTTAAATGGGGGTAAATCGGGGAAAATAAGTAAAGCAAGCTGGTAAGCGTACAGAAACTTGGGAGTTGATGTACATACTAGAAGCCAGGGCCTCAGATTTTTTTATAATAATTTTCAACTCTCCCCACCACCCCCACTCCATTACTAAAAGGATTGATAAAACAAAATTGACATTTTTACTTAAAATTTGGTACATGTATGTATTATAACATCTGTAATTAGATTACATTTTGAGCTGATTACGTTAGTATGGGGATTATGTAAGGGGTAAATAAGAGGAGATAAGTAAAGCAAGCTGGTAAGAGTATAGAAACTTGGGATTTGTTATTTATACTTGAAGCGAGGATCTCAGATTTCTTATAACATTTTCAACCCCTCCACCACCCCCACTTCTATATTAAAATGGCTGATAAAATTGAATTGAAATATTCACTTAAAATGTAGTACATGTATGTATTATAAAGTCATCTGGAACTAGATTAAATTTTGAGATTATTCCGTTGAAGAGGTGGGGGGTAAGTAGAGGAAAATAGGGAAAAATGCAAGCTGGTAAGTGTACAGAAGTTTGAGATTTGGTGTCAGATTTCTTTATAATATTTTTCAAATCCACTCCATTATTAAATGGGTTGATAAAATTGAGCTATTCACTTAAGATTTGGTACACGTATGTATTTTATTGAAATCTGATTCAGATGATTCCGTTGAAGGGATGGGGTGGTGTAAATGGGAAAAAATAATAGAGCAAGCTAATAGGAGTGCAGAAACTTCATGTTTGTAGTATTTGCCAAAACCGAACGCCTCAATTTTTTTCATGGCCGTCTGCAAATATTTAAATTCTATGACCAATTATTTCCACATACTAGAGTGCAATTGTAGTCAAAATGCTTTCCTTTAAAGAGCCTTGGATAGAAAATCTGGATGTGGAAGTAGTCTTTTCATATCGTTCATCCGCACACCCTAACATTTTTTTGTTTAAATGTAAGTGCTTATCAAATCATTCTTTTATTTTTTCAATATTCTAAAATAAAAGCAATTTTTTTTAGTTAACCATTGTATAATATATTGTGTTCGATATATGCACCATATCCTTCCTTTAGTGCACATTATTATTAAGAATATTTTTTCGTAATTTATTTTGCAGAAACTTTGCTTATTTTCTACCTAAAGTAACTGGTAATTTCCAAGTGTTATTATACTCTTCGTAAATACAAAACAGAAAGTATTTGCATTCGATCGGCACATTTCTAAAACCGGTAATATTGCTCGTAGAGAAAAAAATTTATATCACTGTGTTGGTGATCGAATTCTGAACAACTTTCAATATGTCCGTTCGTCCGTCTGTCTGTCTGTCTGTCTGTCTGTCTATCCGTTCGTCACGTTTCTTGTAAGCAAGATAACTTAAGAAGAATAATCCGATTGAATTGAAATTTGGACAATAAGTTAGTGTTAGCTAGAGAAAGAACCCTATTGATTTTGAACAAAATCGATCAATAAATAGAAAAGTAAATATTTTAAATAAAAATTGTTTTTACATATTTCTTTTATGTTTTGTAATTAAATTAAAAACGTCTAAAACTAATATTATTTTCAAAAAAACTGAGAAGACTATCGTATAGAATTTGCAACAATTATATACAAAGTGCAGTAAATCCAAGAAGAGTATAACGGTTAGCTTGCTTTCATATGTTATTTGTGAGTTACAACTCTATAAAGTTAGTTCAAAAAGTGACGTATTTAACAGAAGCACTTCTATTGATAATTTAGTGATTATTTGGCATGGTTAAAGATACTGAACTCTAACTGAGATTGCTTAATTATTTAGGCAACAGCATTTTGATTTATCTCGTATTAGCTAAGGTACAACTAATCAAAATGGGTTGGCTACCGGAAATTGAATCATGAAAGGGTTGTGCCTAGATAACGATGAGCCATTGTTGGAAACAGTACCAAGTTGTAGCTTAGCTGAGCAACTGATTCGCGGCAACAGTATCAGACATACTACTTTCCTGAAACTACTTAAATATACAGAGATGGATCATTATAAATTAACTGACAAATTAACAAGAAGGAGCCTCTATTGTAGAACTCCATAAATATCTGTGATGGAGAATTTTGGAAGTGCAATCAAATATATTCATTATGAAATTGACGTAAAGATATGTTTGGCAGCTTTTTCAGAACTATCATCAAAAATCCACTTAGAACTTTTCTACTACGAAATCCTTTTTTTAATTTTTAGAAAATAACGTAAAACTAATATTAGAAAATTAAAAACAATCAGTCAGAACGCAGAGGAATTCAATGAATGCTGAGTCCAGAATAGCATATTTTCCATTTTTAATAGAATTTTTACTGAGTACCAAATTCCTTCAAAAAAGGAATATCGGACATCTATATCGGGAACACTCACATGCGAGGCAACGGAACCGCCTTCTATATTAGGATAAATTTCGTGAGTACATTTGAATAAGCTAGAGAGCCTTCTACAACTTATATACTCTTCTTGAAACTGTAAAAGTATGTTATCTTGATGAATCGTAAAATCGCCAACTCCAGCCCCAGGACCTTCCAATCCAAATCCAAAATTCATTCATATATCCTTCGAAGAATCTGAATCTTCTGTGCCAGTCGATGGCTATAGCCATCCCATCATTATATCAAGTTGCGATCATATGTCCTCGAGACATGCTCTACTTACTATCTGTGGTGCACGCTGGTCGGAATCTATTTACTTACAATTAATTCAGAGATACTTTCAATATTTTTGCTTTATAGTTATAACATTTTCTTCAATCAATAAATACAAATATGACTGAATTAAAATCTTTCCTGAACTACTTATTTTAAGGATGACGACTTTCTTGCGATTCTATGTTTCGATTCTGCATCTTAATTGAAGAATCTCATATGATCCACTCCACATCTGTTTCCAAGACACACATTCTTCACAGAGTCTAGTGAGGTTATTAACTTTAAGGATGTCTCTACCAGAGTCAATTTTACCAGTCAGTCAGTTTACCTGATATGACGGAAAATAATCAATTGGAATCGTAGGTATGTAATTCTTTCTCCATTCTCACATTTAACATATTTGTAACTTTCAAAAAATTGTGGAGAGTGGAGAATACTGCTGGCCGTAGCAAGAGATACCTTTGGCGCCTCTTGCATTATAAATGCTATAGTATGCGTCAGACACAAGACTCAAGTTCATCCACGCTGCATTGTACTATACTGTGGCCTTTCGTCAGTATTTAGATCGAATTTTTCTAAATAGGCGGATTGGAAGAAGTGGTTCAATTGAGTGATTAGCAAGATCTCCAGACCTTACTCCACTCGATACATTTTTATGAAATCTTAAGAAATTTAACAAAATCGGACAACTTAAAGGACCTGATACAACATATCAGCCATGAAATCATTCAAATCAGATCCAAAATGTTACAAAACGTAAAGCATGGATTTTAACATCCATTGGTTTTTTAACATGTTACGAATTTTGAACATCCTGTAACAGCATGTAACTTGAAATGTAATTATTTTAATCTTTCTTATTACTTAACCCATTAGGATATTTAAGAAATAAGAAATTCATTGTATTCCACACAGAATACGTTTTCAATTTGATATGTTTAATTGTTTATTTTAATTTCAGTTATAAAAGAAACATGTTCGCCAACGCCGCTGGAGAATCGGCATTGAGTAAATTTCATCAAACTATTTTGAGCATAAATAAGATCTTGAATTTGAAGTGCTATTCAAAAGAATAAATGCTGTTTTAATAAGTGTACGAAGTTGAAATAACATTAAAGTACTGCAATATAACGCTATCTTTTATACCAGTGTATCGTGTGATATAATTTAAGTCATGGTTGATTTACTTCCCTGCTATATATTGTTTCATAACGAAAATAAATTCTAGTGCTTTATATTAATCCACAAACACAAGCATTTAATAAATGATGATGAAAAAATTCCAATAAGTCTATTTTGTCTCAGGCTTATTGTTTACCTGCGGTAGTCTGCTGAAGACGATAATAAATAATATTTTGTATTGTTGGGTTTAGTTTTCAGGCATTCATTTTTCATTATGTCTTTACAAATATGAACGAAACCAAAAATCATATATCAGTGATGTTCTGAAAGCTCAAATGGAACTAGAAGAGCATAAAATACTCAATGTAGAAATAGATCAGGCCTTTACGGATTTACTTTTACGAAGATAATTGATCTGACGCAGATTATGTAGTAAATAGGGCAGATATTTTGATCCTAGTATTACTAATTTAAGTTGATTTCATGATATAAAATATTCATTGATTTTAATTAAATACTGCATTAGATAATTCTACAGTTTAACTATAACAAGAATCCGTTAGTCCTTAAGGTTATAGAAACCTTCGGTGAGACGCTGCCTCTAAAGTAGTTCCCACAAACATCAAAACACTTGAACATTATGAAAATTACACTCAAACACTAACGGACGACAAGCGTCTCGCCAACCATGTTGGTATCATCGAGAGACGATTCAAACTAAAGTGCATATATTTATACTAAAAAATTGTCAATGTTGAACTAATACTCTCATCCCCACCTTAATTTTGCCACAGTTCAACGAACCGTAACCTAAAAACCAAGAAAGCCAGTCCAATGGCATATCCCAAACAGTTAAGAGATTAATCGTTTGTCACTATTCACAGTATCTTTACATTTTACGATTTCTAAGCTTTCAAGAGCATCTACCTATTAATTATTTATTACATTTCTAATTAACTTTAAGTTACTGATACATATTCAATGATTGTTATTAAAAATATGTTGAGCAACAGTAGACTTTTATGTTCTTCTATTTTTGAAACCTGTTATGTGTTTCTTGATTTTCGTTAGAATTGGGCGTTTCGTTTATCCAACATACTACAAGTTGCAGTCCTTACAACTAATTTCGTAAGGTTAAATAGAAATGTCATAAATAGACAACTGGAAGCTCTTGAAAGCTTAGAAATTGTTAAACCTAGAAGCAGTGTGAACAGTGACAGAGGATGAATCCCAATAGTAAAATAGTTCGTTGAGCTGTGAGAAAGCTTTGATAGAAATGACAAAATTGGTCGAATTAGTTCGGCCATGACATTAATTTAGTATAAATTTAATATAGGCACATGTTTAGTTTTAGTTTAGTACTTTAGTTTTAAGCAACTCTCAATAACGCCAACGTGGTAGTATTTCAGAGTAGGGTTTTAAATATTTCTGTATTTCAGAAGCTAGAAACCGTTAAATTAAAAGTTGTGTATTTGCAAAATATTAAAATCAAATGATTTACTTATAAACCGTGACGCCTCGGCTCCTGAATCGAATATTTCTCGGATTGAATTTTTTTTCGATACCCCAAATAAAGTATTGATAATGAAGGTTCTTGTTGCTGACTGGAAACCTGGTCAGGTATTGTAGAAAGAATAAAAATTATAAATGACTCTGACGATAAAGTTTAAAAACTCAAAATAACGAATATTTTCTTTTACTACGTTTGACATTTAGTGCCCACGCTATAATTAGACATGTAACATGCAAAAAAAAAACTGAAGTAAAAACAATTAATATATTTAGTTTAATGCCAAAGTAATGCCAATGCAATTGATTATTTAGCTCTGCTTGATATCTGGTAATTAGTACTAATTCTAGATAAAAAAATTGGTAGAATCTTGCATATATCTATAATAGGGAATTTGCACTATGTTCTCTTTGGTAAGTTACCTGCAAGTTGACTAGGACAAGTTTCTAGGCCTTTCAATATCGGACATAATTCTATCAATCAATGTTTTCAAATGGAACACCCTGTATGCTTTTAGTTAAACAATGATTTACCTATATACCGATATTCATAGACTACTTTTTTCGACATGATTTTGTTACAAAACCTTCGAGAAAAATTAGTCACTATAAGATATCATCGTATAGGTAACTGATTGCTGAAACATTTTTCAGTACATACATACAGGGTGTCCCATTTGAAAAAAATGTATCACGACAGTTGAAAAATGTATGTTTTTTAATCATCGTGGAGAACGCCCTGTAGAATTTGGTTCGACTTAGCAAAGCCTGGAAGTTAGTGCGTCTCCTCAATTAACATTTATGAAATTATGTTATTTGCAGATTCTAGTCTTAGCCGCAGCAAATTCATGCCGCAATGCCGCAATGCCGCAAATCAAAAGCCAAATATAAATATATAAGAAAATATAGGGTATTCGAAAATATGCTACACTTGACCTCCTATAATTTTTATTTAAAATATTTTTCAAATTTCAAAATATTGAGGAAACATTTACGATTCACGAACTAGTGGCTCACCCTGTATACACAAGGCAAAATTCAAATTTACAAAGTTTTCGAAACGGCACGAATATAGTAGTAAATATAAATACAAAAGTATAAGAATGTACAAGATAAAACAAGGTAAAATATGATCGGCTTGGCATCTCAGTGCTTATGCACTAGGCTTGAGGCCACTATTACAAATTTTGCATTTTGCAACAGAACATTTTATTCGTCGGGCGCCCCACGTTTATTAATATAATAATAATTATTATTAACATCATTTTCTTCTTTTTACTGTTTTTCTTTAACCTTTAACTACTCGCGCGGGTGTATAAAATACACCAATTGCACTAAAAATGCTCTAATTCTTGTTAATTACTGACCCTGCCCCTGTAATCCCACCTAACCTATTATTAAAGTATCTACTACAACCACACTCAGTCATGCTGTGATGGCTTTAGCGTGATCCTGATTATTTGGTGCGAGATTTCATTTTGGTGCACACTATACGCCACGCGAGTGATTATGAAAGTATAATTTAAAAAAAGTTTGGTTGCTTAGTGTAAAATATAATAATAATAATAATAATGTTATTCATCCACTTGATCACATTACATGATATAGGATAAGTCATATAGCAGAATGCAATAGAAATAAAATAGATAGTACATACATGTTACTTATAACTAAAAATATGGGGGTACAATTAAGAATAAAAGCATACAAAACAATTAAAAAGAACGCGTTACACAAAAGATAAAACTTTAATTAAAAAAAGAAATAACAAGATCACAGACTATCATCACTATAATATTCATTTAGAGAATAATAACTCTTATTTGTTAAAAGTATCTTAATTCCTGCTTTAAATCGCCTGAGATCAAGATTTTTATATTTAGGAGGTAAATTGTTGTAAACCTTTATGGCCAAGTATTTTGGGCTTTGTCTAAATTTTGATGACTTATGCAGTGGTATCTCGAGTGTTGAGCTGATTCTTGTACTATACGTATGGTGAGTACTGATTGTATTTGTACTTAACTCGGTTTTCGCATATATTAATAAATTGAACAAGAAAATGCATGGTAGTGTCAATATTCCCAATTTTCTAAACAAATCCCTGCAGCTATCTCTCCTCCTTAATCCAACAATAAATCTAACTGCCCTTTTTTGCAATTTAAAGATTTTTGCCATTTGTTTTGTCCATAGAAACAACAATTTTTTGGAATAAGAAAATATATTTTGTAATGATAGGGTACCAGTTAGAGATGCAAAACATCTCACCCATAGAGAACTTGAAGGATACTATGGCTTATTGGTTGAACAATCTGAAGAAGAAGTTGGAGGAGAATCAGGGACGTCAGAAGATAAATTTAAGCATACTGATCACAATACTTAATCGAAAGAAGAACTAAATGACGTAGATGAAGAACAGGAAAATTCAGATCAAGAACTGATTCACTCACGTGTGGATGAAGAAAATGAGAATAGTGAGACCAGTGAAGATGATAGTGAAGAATATTTGGTGGCTACAGATAAGAAAGAAACATGGCGTGGAACAAAATTCCAATTCTAAGTAAATTTAGCAAAACTAATAAAAAAAATATCTTAAAACTATTTACTGGGCATCATATTTCCAATTTTTTAGTATAAACATGTTTTGATTCAAACATTTTTGTTTTAAATATATTTATAATAGTGCTGTTGATTGAATAAACGTTTATGTAACAACTCTAGCACTGTATTTTTTATTTCTTTTTGGGCACTTTTTGGGTGTGGCGTACAGAGTACACCGCGCGAGTACTTAAGCTGTAATTTAGGGCGCGAGTAGTTAAAGGTTAACAGCTTTAATTGCTTGTTGAAGACATGTATTTCAATTTTTTTAAATTGTTTATTTATTTGAAGCTAACATAATTTAAATTAAGTTTTAAAATAAACACCACCTGGCTTCCTGTATCCAACAATACACTTAGTGTGTATGGTACTATACATTTAAAGATAGCTGAAATGAACAGATAGAATTATAGTTTAAGTTGAGTTATAAATTTTCATGCAATGATTGATTGTAAAATTATTAGAATTAAGGCAACACACAAATTTTGTATTTCATAATTTTAATAATTTCAAATCTAGTATTTCTCAAAAATTGTATATTTCTATTCTTTATAAAATATACGTAAAGGAAAAAATAATAAATGTCATCAGATTTCTTCTTCTTGAATATGACATCCTTAAGCGTTGAAATAATAATAATTAGATGTACAAGTTAGTTGATATGTAGTTTCCATTAACAATATTGAAGAAAGGTATTACAATGTCACTTGAAATAATATTTTGCAGAAGCGATAAAACTAGAATAAAGGAGCTTTAAAACTGCTACTGGTCGTTATATTAAAAGTTGTCATTGTAGTGCATATTTTCATTTAAGACCGTTTTCATCATAAGTACATTAAATCTAAGATAAGAAGCCCATAAATGTTAACATATTTTTGCCCTATATCTTTCAGTAAACAACAATGGAATTATGCAGTAAACCTCTACTGATGTAGACATAAATATTGATGTTTTATCCACAAACACTATATACTCCATGATACAGCAATTTTATTTTATATTTTCTGTTATAAACTTTGAAGATATTGTGATAATCTACTTAGGCAAACAATATTTTAGGATATAAATAACAAAGTTCTTTGATATTTCTCGGTAGATATATGTATATTTGTTAAACGTAGTCTTCTGAAAAATACGAAGACATTGTTAATTTTTGTCACAAAATACGGAAAAATGATTAGTATGCAGAATTAAGTTGAGTTCACGTTGAAATACGTATTCCAATTCTTTTTAAACAGTATACAGCTCATGTTTTGTAATCAAGTAAGGAAATGCTCCGTGTTCTAGTCACACCTCAATGAAGTAAAAATGTATAGAGGTACTTTTTACGGTTACTCCAAATTAATTTTTTAAAAACTATGGACTGAGAATAGGAGTATTTATTTTGAAACTTCATACAAACCTTTATGCTAATAGTTAACGAGCTAACTTTATTACAAACTCATCATTTTGTGTGAGTTTATAAATTATATCTAACATGAATCAAGATGAAGAAAACAGACTTCTACCACAGGTCAGCTTGACAATTCGGCCACAGTTCAAGATGTACAATTTTCTCTCTGATAAAGAATTTGGGACCTTGGTTACTAATCTATACACCAAATCCCAAGTTTCTAGACTCTTCCTGGCTTGCCTTACTTAGTTACCCATACTTGAACCTATTTGGCCTCAACCACTCACCGAAATAATAATAATAATAATAATAAATTTATTAGGAAATTGGTTTTGTCAGAGTAAAATATATAAAATATATAAAACGAAAACAGGGTTACAGATAGACTAAAAAGCATATACTTATAAAACAAGATGTGTAAAACAAAATACTGTATATAGGTACATATGCATAATTTACATGTTATGTAGTGATACTATGAAATTACGAGAAGAAAAAACAAGAAACCAAAATTATCATCCTTTACTTCTGAAGAAACTCCGCCATGCTATAGAAGCAATTTTGAACGAAAAATATTTTAAGTTTATTTCTGAATAGGCTGAAAGAATCTTGTAACTTTATTTCTGAAGGAAGTTTATTGTATATATAACTACCGGCAAAATAGGTGATTTCTTATACTTGCTGAAGTTAAAACTTTTTATATGAATTTCTGGCGCCTTTCTTGTGTGGTAGTTATGTACGGCACTATTAGTTTTAAATTTATGCAAATTTTTGTGAACAAAACAGGAAATTTTAAATATATAAATGCATGTAACCGTCATATTTAGTTTTGTTCTGAATGTATCTCTACATGATTCCCTGTAGTTCAGATTAAACAGTATCCTAATGATTTTCTTCTGCATGTTTGCCTCATATACCAATATTATAGCTTATTACGGAATATGCTAGAGAATAGTAGCACGTTATTAAACCTCCAGTGTTTACGTCTTTCATTAAATTTAAAATTGCAAATGTTGTTTTTGCTAGCTTAGAACATGGGCTATCTATTTGAGGGTCAAACGTTAAAGTAGAGTAAATTACACAGCCTAAAAATGTAGTTTCTTGACTGGTTTTGACATACTCTACTTTTGGGATGTCATCAGATGTTACATTTGTGAAATATAAAAAACCGTTTTATTCTTATTAATGATTCAAGAATCTCTATGACACCAATCTTCAAATTGCTCAATGACCCTGTTTGTCTTAGTTTCTAACTATTTTGAGCTGTCACTGTGGATTATAACAGTTGTATCATCCGCGTACATGAATGTTTCCCCATCTTTAATGAACTCTCGCAGGTCATTTATAAAAATAAGAAACAGGAGCGGGCCTATAATAGAACCCTGTGCAACACATATTTCTGTATCTACGATATTATAGTCTGTTTTTAAACCAGAAGGAGTAAACACGAAAATTCCATTCACACCATAAAAGTAACTAAATAATACACTAAAGCCTTTTTGGCGTTTTGGGCAACCAACAATACATGACTACAATGTTTTTATATGAATTTTATTACATTATATAATGCATCGACCTCTATTTGACCCCCTAGGTATTTTATATAACATCCATACCATTTACGCAATATCAAGGCACAAAGTAATTGGCCACTATTACCTTCAGATTTATACAAAAGGGATTAAAAACTGATGTATACTATGTAAACAATAAAATAGAGATTATAACCAAATAATTTATGATGATAAAATTAATTTTTTTACAATATGTCAAAATTTAATACTATTGCATTGTGTAAAACTGGCGAGGGCGTATCCAATCAATCTAAGATTTAGCGCGTTAAATTTAAAACGCTCCTCCTGGTTTAAAAACAGACTATAGATGATTCAGAGTTAAGTGAGACAAACATTTTTCTATTTGCTAGATAAGAGGTTAACCATGTAAGGATATTTCCACGTATTCCACGTATTGCCTTTAGCTTGGTTTCAAGAAATATCGGATTCACTGAGTCGAAGGCTGCAGTTAAGTCAAAGAAGAGACTGGCTACTATTTTACCATTGTCAAGGTGGTGGTAGATTTCTTGGACAGATTCAAGTGTTGCTACTTCAGTGGATTTATTAGCTCTGTAGCCAAACTGACTGTTTGTGAATAAATTATTTGATTCTAAATATGGATATATTCTATTAGGAATTGCTTTTTCATGAATTTTGGATAGGTAGCTTAATAGGGTTATGGGACTATGATTTTGAACTGACTGCGGATCTCCTTTTTTGTACAACGGAATTACTTTACCTAATTTTAATAATTCAGAAAACTGTCCAAGGTTCATTGATAAATTAATGAGATGCGCAAGAGAATCAGCAATAACATATTTACAATACATTAATATCCTTATAGGTATCTCGTCGACACCCGTTGAAGTTTTGTTTTTCATTTCAGTTATTATTTTAATTACTTCGTCTCCTGTCACTGGTTCAAAAGTGATTGCTGAATTATCTATAGTGCTGGCTGTTGTGCATTCATTTATTTACACATATTTCTTTTTCATCATTTTTTCATCATTTACAATTTCATCCTTTATTTTTATGCTTGGTTTCATTTTCTCTTTTTGTCACCCTAATTTATTATTTACAATTTGCCATAAAGTTTTATTTTTATTCTGGGAATTTTCGATTATGTTTGTATTACTTTCTATCTATCTTTTAATATACTAAAAATATAATCTAGTTCCGCGAAATAATTTTAATTATAAAATTATCCCCAAGATGTGGTTCGGACTCCACTATAAACTGTAGGGCCTCGTTTCTCTTTACCTTACACAAAATCATTCTGGATTTTCAAGGAGTTACCTCGGTGACTTGAGAAGCGGTTAAGAAAACATTTTAAAACAAATTTTTTTTTTTAAGATCACATTATAATACATACGTGTTATCCAAGTCGATATCTTAAACCGTTCCAGAGAAAACGTGCAAGCAAAAAACTTATAGCCAGAGAGACAGGCAAACAAATCAGGTTAACAGAGCGATACACAGAATTTTCTTTCGTTCAAATTTGAAATCTCCACAACCCATGACGTTCTAAACCTATAAAAAACGATTATTATACTTCCACTCCACCATATGGATGTGCAAGTAATAACAGTTTATTATTGAAGACAATATTTTCAGAGAAATCAATCAAATTTGTATTAATTAATGACTTCACTTTCAATCAGAGCTTTATTATTGTATGGAAGTGGATGGTGGACATTTCGAACATTTCATGAAGTAATATTTAAATATTAACCAATTTAATTAGTTTGATTCTATTTAATATGTATTAAAAGAAATTTTCCTACGTGAAAAAGAAATTTCAGGTTTTAGATCCCCCTACTTAGGGGGTCGATGCAACACGGGACATAATGTGTCTCTCCCTCTTTCACTTTAAAATCCAGGTTGAACCACTTTTGGTAGGTTATCCCATATAAAGGGTTTTGATAGGAATTAGTTAATTTGTGTATTGAAGTAGCCACTTTTTATAAATGTTTACAGTCAATAAAATGTTTGTGGATGTTTTGTATCACAAATATAATAACATATAGTATAGGAGCCAATGTGTAATTACCTGACACATTTGTAACAGCTAGAGATATGATTAATGTGCCTTAGAGCATGACAAACAAGAAGAAATATATGAGAATTTGTCATAGTGATGTCTTAATTTAAAATTGGCAAGTTTAAAATGTCTGGTGCTGTATATTTCTTCTCATCAATATAGTGGTTGGAAAAACGTATGAAAAAGGCATTAAAGACGCCGGTGCTCCGGTTAGTTGGGCAAGTGTCGAGGAGGGACAGAGTTTTATCGCGTTATATCTTTTCTTAAAATTACACTTCTTAACTATATGCAATTTTTCTTTTTTTGTTAATTATTCATCACATTCTATGTTATATGGTATAAGAAATATCTATATACCTGTCTTCCTCGTAACAGTATTTGGTATTTTTTCGGTTAGCCGAGAGTGATAAGGGGCATTGTCTATTACGATGACAAAGTTTTTGTCCAATTTTGGGATTAGTGTATTCTGGAATCATTCTTCAAATATTTCCTCCGACATGTATTGATAATAGTCCACATCCCAGACAACACAGGGTTATCCTACGACCATCCGAGGGATATGAAAGCTAGGATGTACCAATATCCTGAGAATATCCCAAAATATGCGAGGGAGATCCCTGGGATCCAGAAGTGGCACTACTTTCGGTATATTTAGAGTATCCCACAAACGCATTTTTTGTTTATTTATTCAACAGCTTTACGGGCGAAACCGAGTTACAAAGTTGTAAAGAGACACGATTTACATGAGAGACTAAATGAATAGTATAATCAACATATGAGAATAACAAATAACGATTTACAAGGAATGAACAAAAAGAGAAACACACAAATATATAATACCTTACAAAACATACAATCACATACAGTGAACACAGTAGGTATCGCTTAACAGTTGCAATAACAATTAGGTGTATACTAAGTAACAATACAATACAAAAAATAAGTAACAGATCGGTTTAAATGCGATTTAAATTTCGTTATGGGTGATTGTTTTAACATGTCTTAAAAAATTGGAAGGGCTAAGGGCAAATAAATCAAATCTCGAGTGGGCAAGATTACCTATTATGCATAATCTTACTAAAGGGCTGGACAGGTAAGTACATAGTCGTTTTAAACTGTGGAATATAAAAATGGTCAAAATTTCTGCCTATTTTGTTTGGTACATTAAATGGCAATTTGGAAAGAATCTAGGAGTTGTCAGAGAGGTGATTTAGAATAGTTTGTAGATATAGATTAATGAAGCATGAACACGCCTCAGCTCAAGAGACTCATAGTCATATCTAAGCAACAGTTCATTGTAGTGCGCAAAATGATCATATTGATGCGTTTCTTTATCTAGAAGATACTTAAAAATTTTTTTTTGAATGCTTTCTACAAGATCAATAGACTTGCGATAGAACGGTGACCAAATGATTTGACAATAATCAAGGCTAGACCTAACAATGCTGTTATATAATACTTTGATACATGTTAGTGAAGTCTTTAGTACTTCTAACAAGGAAACCCAGCTTTTTAGACTTGCATCACTTATTTGTCTTATATGACTATTAAAAGATAGTGTTTTGTCACGGCGAAGTTCAGTATTATCAATAGTATAGGGGAAATCGATGGTCTGATTTTTGTTAGAAAAGGTCATCGCTACACACTTTTTAATGTTGAGATCAACTTTGAAGTCATTGCACCACGTCGAGATATTGCCTAGATCCTGTTGCAATAGGGCACAGTCGTTAGTATTTTCGATTCTGCGGTATAGCTTGCAGTCATCTGCAAAGAGAAGGCAAGTTGAGTGAGACAAGACATTGGGCAAGTCATTAATAAAAATGAGAAATAGCGTAGGACGCAAATTGCTTCCTTGAGGTACGCCGGAACTGATTTCAAAGTATTTGTGTATATCTTTTCTTCACGTGTACAAACTTCACCCAGATTTCAAGCCTGAGGAACTTCTGGAGATTCTGAGGCCAGCTTTTCCGGAAGTTGTCTGCGAAAAAATGAAATCTATGTATCCACAGTATTACTCATCATTTAAAGTTACTATTGATGAATGGAACCTAGAATCTGCTTGGAATCCTAGTATATGGCCGAAGGGAGCGATGGTTAACCAGTTTTTTCACCCGAAGACACCAAGAATTCCAGTGAAATAATTCATTCATTTAATTCATTTCAATCATACCATGATAATGGTGGGGTAAGCGTTTTTCATGTAAATCTCCAATGTTTGTCCACCAAATTAGGTTTGTTGTCTTTATATCTCGAAAAACAGAACCATGATATAATATGCCTATCTGAACATTGGCTTGATGAAAATAATATCGACACTATTAATTTACCAGGTTACAACCTGGCTACTTTCTTCTGTAGGGAGCAAACGGTTCATGGGGGTGTTGCAATATTCACCAACAATAAAATGAACTTTAAACCTGTCAATGTAAATATTTTTTCTAAAGAATTACATGGAGAATTTTGTGCTATTGAGCTTACTAAAAGTAAAACAGTCATCATTACGTTGTATAGATCTACAAATGGTAGTATAGAAATTTTCTTCGATTTGTTGGAGAAATTGCTGATACACTGCTCTAACAAATTCAAGAATATAATTATAATTGGTGACTATAATATTAATTTTCGCAAAACCTCTTCAATTTTAAACGAATTAGTATGTTTAATTACGTCTTTTGGTTTAGAAATAACAATCTCTGATTATACGAGAGTTACGCCCCAGTCTTCGACTTGTCTCGATAATATTTTAACTAATATAGGGGATGATGGTTATGAAATAGCTGTAGTAGAGGCTCTCATAGCCAATCATCGGGCACAAATAATGTTTCCTAAAAATGATATAAAATCTAACTGTAAGATTTGGAAACGTAAAATAACAGATAATGGCATCATACAACTAAGAAAATCACTTACTGACATTGATTGGTCTATTTTTGAAAGTCCATCAACTAATTCTACTTTTCTTGCTGAATTTTTAACACAAACTTATGCGGACCTAATAGTAAAACATTTTCCGTTGAGATCCTGTAAGACTAATAATAATAAACCACCGGTCGGATGGTTTAATGACGACCTAAGAAAAATGAGGGACACATTGTCCTCTCTTAAAACTGTCTGTGACTGCTCAAAAAATCCTGGTCTTATTGCATCATATAACATGCTTAAGAAAGATTATAAACAAAAAATTTTGTCTACTAAGAAAAGTCAATATGATGAATTTATTGCACAATCTGATAATAAGATTCGTGACAGTTGGCGTTTGGTTAATTTTGAAAGAAATAAACCACAATCTAATACAGTTGAACACAAAATTGAAGCCATCGATTTTAATGATTTTTTACTACTATAGCCGAAAAAATTATTACTACTTTACCCAGTAATACTTCTCAAAGTAGAGAAGTTGACTATATGGACGGTGTGACTACTCCAAGTTTAACCTTTTTTATTCATCCAATTACAGAGAGTGAAGTCATTGAGGCTCTGGAAAAATTGAAAAACTCGCGCTGTACAGACATCTATGGCATGGATAGTAAAATTATCAAAGCAACTGCAGATATAATTATTCATCCTTTAACAATATTATTTAATGCTTGTGTAAGTGAAGCAAATTATCCTGATGCTTTTAAAATTGCGAAAGTGATACAGGTTTTTAAAAAAGGGGATATTTCGATAATAGAGAACTATCGCCCCATATCCATCATCCCCATTATTTCCAAGATTTTTTAAATAATATTAAAATTGCGGCTTGTAAAATTTTTCGAATCTAATAACGTATTAAACTGTTGTCAGTTTGGATTCAGAAGTAAATGTAGCACATCCCAAGCAGTTTTCAAGGTAGTCGGCGACATAGTCAGTGGTCTTGAGAGTGGCGAACTAGTATCAATTACATTATGTGACCTTTCAAGGACGTTTGACTGTGTTTCGCACGATATTTTGTTAAACAAGTTATACTGTTATGGAGTCAGGGGTTTATCTCAAACATTCTTCAGATCATATTTATCGAATAGAAAACAAACCGTATGTATAAAAAATATTTTTTCCGATTATAGGTCAGTCATACACGGAGTACCACAAGGTTCAGTTTTGGGACCCCTGTTGTTTATTATATATATCAATGACTTATTCCATAACATGATCCCTAATACCTGTGTTGCATTTGCTGATGATACAACCATAATAAATTCAAGTCCAGACATGAATGATCTCATGCTAAAAAGTGCCGACTCTGTTTCACAAGCCAAACAATGGTTTACATCTAACAATTTGAAACTCAATGAAGAAAAGACTCAAAACCTAGTATTTTCTACTAGTCATAATATAACTAAGGGAAATAGCGCGAAACTGCTCGGTGTCACTATTGACGACAGACTAAATTGGTCGTCCCACGTCGCACAACTAAGTCAGAAACTATCGAGATCGGTATTTGTTCTACGTAATCTAACAAGAACGTTATCAATGGAGACTCTAAAAATAAGCTATTTTGCGCTATTCCATTCACACATTAGTTATGGTACATTGCTGTGGGGTAATTCTTCTTACGCAGATAAAGTTTTCCGGCTACAAAAACGAGCAGTCAGAATAGTGGCCGGTGCTGGCTTCAGAGACCACTGCAAGCCTATTTTCAAAAATCTTAAAATAATGCCTCTTCCGTCTTTATATATTTATCTCACGTTATCAGAAATTTATAAAAATAAGATTCAATTTGCAACAAACGCTGAAGTTCATAAGTATGATACTAGAAATAGAAATGATTTTAGAACACCACGCTTCCGACTTTCGAAAACAACAAAAAATTCTTTGAATTTTAAATTGTTCAATTATCTACCGAATTATTTAAAATTCTTGCCTAATTCGAATACATTTAAGGGGATAATCAAAAAGCATTTGCTTATACATTGTTTTTATTCAGTTGAGGAATATATGCAAACCCCCTTTGAAATTATATCCCCTGTTAATTAATTATATATTTATACATAATTATATACTGAGAAATGCTTACCGTCATCACACTTTTATAAATTGATAATTGTTTGAGTTTTTACAAATTGTTTGTAAATTGTTCTTGTAGTTACTTATTTTTAGTGTGTCTTTTCATATTTTAATGTGTTTACAACTGCATGCCTTCGCAGTATGCATTCGATAACTCTATATTGTTATACTTATTTTATTGTTTTTCTTTGACTTGCCAAAAATGTTGTATTATGTAATTTGGTTAAATAAAATATCTATCTATCTATCTATCTATCTTCAGGATTAACCTGGGGCCCTTAGAGGATTTGTTTTATGCCATCCTTAAGATATCATTGTAGGCTCTGAGGGCCGTAGTTTGTTTAAATATTTTAGCATATTTATCTCAAGAATCAATTTTTTGAACCCTCACCCTTTATAGCCTGTACCCTTCAATGGTAACACACTTAAATATTTAGTGAGCTCTGTACCACTAAGACAATTTCTCATATCATGCCATGCTCTAAGGAACATGATTAATAATGTTTCTATCTCTTACAGATGTGTCAGGTAATTGCACGCTGGCTCCTGTACCATTAGTGAATAGTTAGTATTTGTTGAATAATTTGTAAACATCTTAGTAATAAACAAACAGCTATTATTCAGCGCTATTAGCTTTAATTAAACCCAGTTAACTAAATAATGTATTAGAAGTTCTAATGTGTCTGTATATGTTAGTAACCCGAGCACCTAAAAACCGCTAAATATTCTCTACTTGATTCTAAAAATTGAAGAACACTGGGGAATAGAGTAGTTTATTTTTCTTTTAGTTTTTGCGAGCAAATATATTTTGCAGAGTTCGTTGTGTCACCGCTACATTTGAACAATTGGTGTCAGAAATAGGATGAAATAAATACTCCCAGTGCATTTTAGGTTAGAGTCCTTTCATGCAGCAGTAAAAAACAAGGAAAATTGACACCGGCATGTCATCATAAAGCAACAAAGAAAAATATGTGCACTGTTGCCAATTCATAACACTTATTTTGTAACTGCTGTTAAACGTATTTTCTCAAATGTCGAGGTTTACTACCCACCCACCTGCAGTAAATTGATACAATTGGTTTTAGCCTCCCTGACGCCTGGACTATCAGGATTTGATACACTGGATGCTCTCATTCGACTTTTTTTCTTTTGTGTCCCGATGATTGTTATTTATATAAACTTGTATTATCTCACTCTTCCCCCTCCGCTGTTGATGGTGTTGTTAAGAAAATTTATAGTACTTTTATCTCTGAAATGAATTATGTCTTCGTATGAGAATATTATGAACTGGTGACAATTACTTTTGATAACATTTTTTGCTGAGAGCTTTTACTAATATAATTTTTCTCTATCATTATCTTTTGATATTTCGTGATTGGTATAAGAACAATTACGATTTCTCTGACATGGGTTAATCCTCTGTTAAATTCAAAACTAGCAGTCGTAACTGAGAACACAAATATTGCAATTAAAGTATGAAACTTTATATTTAAAGTATGCAAAATCTGCTAACTCAGTTTTAATAATTCATATTTTTGTGTTTTGCAAATAAACATATAGGGTATAAACGAATATATTGTCACAAATTGAATGAAAATGTTAAAACAATAATGTGGTGACATGTTTATTTCAACAGAATAATTTTATATGTCAGTATTTGCATGTTCTGAAACTAATTTTAAAATTATATTACTGTTATTCTGTTTCAAATACATTCTCGATTATTGAAAAAACTATTTTCATTTTGTAGTTACAATATTTGAATGAATTTCTCTTTATTAATACAATATTATTACACCTACACAAATTCTTACATTTTCTTTTCAATAATTATTATTATTATTATAATAAGGGGAACAGAAAGGTTGCAGAAAGGCTTCCAGAGGGTATAAGGACCAGCCACTAGTGAATAAGACCATCACAGCCATTGCATCGAAGCGACACAGAAATCTCAGCATGGCTTGGGTGGACTACAAGAAGGCAAAATGCCTTATTTTTTGTTTTTGACTCATTTTTTGAGAAATAGAATATGTACAGTGAAATGGCGAGGATGGACCTAACTACATTTAAGATCTCAGGTTTTTTAATAGTTGTACGTTATGTTTTTGGATCGCTGACTACGAATATGATATTCTTTTTACCCAAAAGTGGTCCAGTTTTGAGAAATTGACTATTTTTTGGAATATTTGAAATTTTATTGGGGCTTTTAGTACATAATTTATTAAATTACAATATTGTCATATTGCTATAAGTATTCTAAGTCAATAATTATAAACATAACATTCATATAGTAGGTATACAAGCAGTCGAATTTTTGAAAATTGGTCATCTTCTGGTGATTCTTGAAAATGTTTCGAGGTTTTATTACATATTTATTAAATTGAAATAACATTATATTATCATCAGTTTTCTGGGTTGATAGTTATGAACAAAGTATTCATTTGGCCACAATGTGGCCCAGTTTTTAGAAATTGGCCTTTTTCTGGGGGGTATTTGAAAATTTTGGGATTTTAACATGCAATATTTTAATTTACAATATGATCATATAGTATTCTAAACTTCCTTGATACAAAATCAAGAACGTGACATTTATCTGGCTTAAATTTAGTCTATTTTTTTGTAATAGGCCATTTTTTGGTAGTTTTCGATAGTTTTCTACGGTTTTCACTACATAATTTATTAAATTAAACATTATTAAATTATTATGAGCCTTCTAAGTTAATTCGTACGGAAATAACATTCATTTGATCAAAAATTAATCCTTTTAACCTAACATAAACTAAAGTCCACCCTCGCCATTTCACTGTAAATATTCTATTTCTCAAAAAATGAGTCAAAGAACAAATAAAATAAGGTTTTTAGCCAATTTGCCTCAATTTGGGCAGTTAGGCATTGTAAAGCATTGTTTTGAGAATGCCTTAAAAAAAATTAGTCATTTCAAGCAACACTCAGGTGTAGATCGAATTTTGTCCACAAAAATTCATTTATGAATCACTGTGCGGCGTTCCGCATACTTGGATCGCTGAAGCCCTCAAAACTTATCGTGTATGCCCGATAATAACGAACTTCGTGAAGACTACAATGAAGGAGTGAAAAACGGAGATGTTATTCTAGCACTCATAAAATCACCTAAGAACAGGAAACATGCACATTAAAAGAGAAATTTTCTCACCTTTACTGTTTTGATAGACGTTCGTCTCGCTTTCAAACAGACTGAATATACAGAGATTGAGCTTCAAAATTAATGGTAGCCATGGAGTGAACCGCCTCTTCTATATGGACGACCAGATATTGTTTGCTAAGAACAACGTTTGAAGTATTGAAGTTCAACTAAAGGAAGTGCAAATGATTCGGTGATGATATCAGAATGGAATTTGATTTGGACAAATGCGCTACGGTGGTATTCCAGCGAAATAAACACGTAAAAAGCGAAAATATCATACGAATAGGCCAAATATCTTAACACTACGCCACTGAACCGATAAATTTAATAAAAATAATTTAATTAATTAATTATAATTCACACTAATCATTGTACACCTTGATTATTAGGTTAAGTTTACTCTAAGTATGTTACATTTATTTATTTGTTAACGAAGAATTACTTGAATTAATTTTTTTTTAGTGTTATGTTAGTTATTTGAAATCAAGAATCTAGAACATATCGTGCTACTGTGCACGTCTCCACCACCTTGCGTCTGAAGGATATGACAAGAATTTATTTGTTAGAGCCACCAGTCACACCATGCACCACGATTGAAGGTTTGTTCACTCTCAGAGCGGTTAAACTCTTAGAATACCACTTCGAACCTCGGTCCTCTAAAACACGAGAAATAATAGCACGTACTAACCTTAAGAAGACTCCATTTTCTCCAATGTAATTTTTTCTGATCTAAATTTCATGATTAACACTTTTTATGTTTACCTTGTTACTTTCTGTGTTGTAATTGGGATACAGGAACTATGGAAAGTCCTTTAAAATCAACTACCGATTCAATCCAGAGATTGTACAAGGTATTAACCTTACGATTAAGAGATCGATACATAGTTTGTTTAAACACATATATATGTATATAAATGTATAGTAATTTTAATGGTATAATCGTAGAATAACGGCCAATTCTGTTGCCGTGACGTGTCACTTTGACAGAAAAAATACGCGGCGTTAAAATATTAATATAGGTCCGAGACGTCTACGGCTCAGAAGCTTACGCTTAACGCATAAAAACTCTCCAGCTTATGGTAGTGGCTCTGAACACACCTGTCAAGCGTTCCTCAGATCAGGCTAGAGCTAATTAGCTCCCTCAGCTTTGAGTACAAAATCTCTTACCACCTATGAGGTGACGGCGCTTTCGCACGCTTAGACTGGGTCAGAAGGTCACGAAGCTGGTGACACTTATGCGATGTCACGACAATATCTGAGGTTAGAAGTCACGAACCTTTCGTTATTCTCTGCGGTGTGAGAATGAATATCTATGCTCGTGCATAGGCTTTTATATTAGTGGGTTGCTAGGTCTGTGCATTTTCGTAGTTACCGATATCCTCATGGATATCGGTTGATGATTTGTTCGTAATGATCAATCCCGTTTACTCTTGTTAGTATGTACTAACCTTTGATTAAAACTGGTAATTATTAAACGAAAAGGAAACAGAATTCGTGTACCTTGGAAGCGTGACAGATTTCTCGGGCGGTACAAAGAAATATGTGACAGAGAGAATCCTTAAGGAACGCGGAGTATTTGGGCTACTGAATCCAATACAGAGATTCTACCAAACTGCGAATATTTAACACGAGCGTGAAATCTGTGCTATTTTATGAATGTGATGTATGGAAGATCACTAAGACGATAACTAGAAAAATCCATGTGTTTGTAAACAAATAAGCAAAATAATGTGTGTCTTCTGGCCAAAGACAACCACAAATTCGCAGAGAAACAACCTTACAGCCAAGGCGTTAGAATGGAACCCACAAGGCAGCTGAAAGAGGAGGAAGAGGAAGACCGAAGTCAACGTGGAAAAGATCATTGGATGGATGAAACTAGAATGACGAACAAGTCTTAGGAGGAACTAAAACAACGGGCTCATAATAGGGTCATGTGGAGAAATTTAGTGGAGGCCCAATGTTCCACTTAAGGAATAATAAGTACCATACATATATACAATAGTTAGAGTTATGGTAACGATTAACTGACAAGAGACGATTGAAATTCCTTAATGGATGCTTTGAGCAATATGGTTTGGGATTAAGTGGATTGGGATGATGGATATGGTAACTAATAAATTTTCAATTACTTGGGCTCAGATTTATAAATTTCTACGGACGACTCTATAGAATTTTAATTTGTTCGAAAATTTGTTTCTCAAAACATCATGTAAGGCTAAAAATATGTCTAAAAATTTCAGTATCGAAAAATTTGAAGCAATCTATTTTGTAGGTTTTCCCGAATACTACAGAATTCGACGCCAAGCAAACTTCTAACACATTGGAAATCAATGTAGTTATCATGAAGAAAATTCATATGTACACAATTACACCCCCTACCTCCAAATTACCAAACAGCTCTGAAAACTGTACACCCCTTATTAGACCGAAGAAGGCTAGAATCTGAAATCATTTTAAACATTGCAAGTTTTTGCTTAAAAATTGATAAGAAATTTCCTCGAGACTTTATAGATTAGAAGATACAGAACATGGTTCCTTATTGCAATATAGAAAGCAGAACCCTGTTTTTTAGTTTCTCTTAAATATCTCGGGAAATAATCCTCAAAATTGTTCCTAGGTATATATATTTTATACAAGGATAGGCTATTGCTAAAATTCGCAAAAATTGTTTACTATTGCAAAATTAGCAAAAAATTGAAAAAATGAAAAATATTCGAATTGCAATAACTAAAGTAATTGACTTCGAGTTTGATGAAATTTTGGAAAAAGATAGACCCTGATATGTCTAAAAAGTTTACACAAACTCTACCTTCAAATCCAAAATGGCGGCCTATTGCAAATTTTCAAAGTTGGAAATTTGAAGTGCTGCCGTTTCGACAAAAAAAAACGGATCGGTATGGAACCAATTGGGATTTGTTAAATTTAAATGTGTCTTCGAGTATACCAAAATTCTGATTTTTTTTATTGACAAATAATTTTTTTATTTACAAGAATAATTTAAAAAATTACTGTTGCTAGGGTTCGTATCTCCGTGAATTTTCAGTTAAAGATTTGCAACCAAGTGCATTGAATTGCGCTTAAAAAAACATGAATTAAAAAAAAAATGGAAGCCGAAATACAGCACTTTTACGTTTTTATAGATAACAACCGTTCTAATAAATGTTTTAACTTGAAACTTCGTACAATGCAACTAGAATGCTTTACTTATAAGTACAATTTTTTTTCGATCGAATTGATCAATTCTTCATTGTGAAAATACAGATTAATTAGCGCGCAAAAATGTACGCTGCGACAGACGGCCGAGCAGCCTAGAGAGAAGCGTGCTGTGACGTCATAGTAAAATGAAAATATATCGCAGACCTACTTTTTATAACATACACATTCTTGTAACTGTATTATTTAAATAAAGTAAATAATTTAAAGTGAGTAAATAAATAATATTTAATAAAATAAATAAATCAAAGTTAATAAATAGTATAACTCTTTGCGTTAACAGTACTTATTAAAATCAAATACTTAAATATATCAAAATACATTACAAAGTTCCAAATTGCCAATAAATTCGAATTATTAAACTGTGAAAAGTAAAATGTGTTTATTTTTTCACACATAGTATATACGATGACTTTTATAATAAAATACAAAAAAAGTAATCGTTTCGTATTAATGTGACATTTTGCAACTAAGAATCTACGAGAGCCCAGCGCAGCTGCGGCGACAGTGCGCCATGACGTCACAGCACCCTATTATGTCGGTCACTCGGCGATCACTGGCACCGTACGCTTTTGCGCACTCATTAATTAATACGTTCACAATGAAGAATTGATCAAAACGGATCGAAAAACAATGTGCTTATAAATCAAGCATTCTAGTTGCGTCATAATAGGTTTCAAGTAAAAACATTTATTAGAAGGGTTGTTATGGATAAAAACGCAAAAGTGGCGTATTTCGGCCCCATTGGCCCCAGAAAATCTTTCTTTTAATTCACATTTTTTTTAAAGCGCAATACAATGCACTTGGTTGCAAATCTTTAAACTGCAAATTCGCGAAGATACGATTCCTAGCAATGGTAATTTTTTCGTTTTTCGATTTTTGTACATAAAGAATTTATTTGTTAATAAAAAAATATGAATTTTGGTACACTCGAAGAACCAGTTAAATTCAACAGATTCCAATTGGTTTCATGTCGATCCATTCTTCTTTTGTCGAAGTGGCAGCACTTTATAACTTTGAAAATTTTGCAACAGACCGCCATTTTGGATTGTAGCGTCGGGGTTATGCATACTTTTTATGCATACCAAGGTCTATTTTTTCTCAAAATTTCATCAAGTTTTGAAGAAAATTACTTTTGTTGTTGCAATCAGAATATTTTTCAAGAATTGTAATGTTTAATAGGATTTCAGATCCAAAGTCTAATTCGCCTCCACATGTTAATAACACTAGCCTATCATTTACAAAGTAATTTTTATACATGTGTTTTCCTTTTTCTCACCTTTAAAAGTCGTATATTGACTTTGCACCCCTACGCATGAAATTGTCCTTTACTCTAAATGTCCCGGGAAACTTAGCCTTCCCGCTAAGTTCAATTATAGTGCACTTATACACCAACAGAGTCATAAAAATATTCAAAATGTGTTAGTTCAACATTATCCTCCCCCATTACCACCAGTGTAATCGTGGAACCTCCGGACTACCTTAATGCGACGCAGAAAAATCCAACCTACGCAGTGATACCAAGAACACTTCAATCGTACCACCGCTGCGATCAGCGGTCGCGGCTAAATATTTGTTACACTTTAAAAGTTTATGTCACCATATACATATATGGTATACATATACATACAGCATATACAGCATATACCGCATATGGTTACTACAGTTCCCTGTTAGATTTTACATATTTTCCTAACATCTAGCGTTACATTACCCATTCCTTAAACATTTCCGATGTTAACATACCAGCCATCTCTAACTGCCAAGTAGCAATATGTTGCTTTAAAAATAAACAATGTAGTAATCCGTACATAATTTACCTAATAATCGTGTTATGATTTATGTCTAATAGTAAGTATGTAAATACCCAAAGAACACAGTCTGGCGTAAAAATAAAATAAAAATAACCATGACCTTTAACTTCTGACTTTATAGTTATTCGAGCCATACGCTCTGAGGTTTCCGCACTCATTATTGCTAGGATTACCTGAATGGCTTTTGGGGCGACCCACATTTTATAGGGCAGAGTGAGACGTGCTCTGCCTCTCGCCATGGCATATGTTTTAATTTTCTACGTAACGACGAAGATGAGTCATAGGGTCTCCCTGGAGAACGAGAGCAATGGAAAGCTCTCTCAGCAATCACCATGACGACGGCACTCCATCAGGCAACATTCCCCTAGAATTAAGGACCACGTGGAAGGAGCATAAAAGTGTTGATTTGCGTTAAATAGGAGCTCCGCGAAAAAAGGAATGTCAAATCATATTTAAATTCTTTATTATACCCATTTGATATAGTATGTATATGACAACCTAACAATTTTTTTTATAATCATCGTAGAAAAAAAATTGTATAGAATAATCCATTTCATAACAATACACTAAGTCTAAATATCGAATAGTAAGAAAGAGTTGTTCTAGTATATGTGAATGTGTGTGTATGTGAAGACGGTTTTTTGTAAACACAAACTTCTGATACACTTAATATTTCAAATAAAAGCTAAAAATATTCATTAAAATGATGTGATGTGATGTGAATAAGTGATGAATGTAATACCAATTAATTAATATAAAAGTTTAGTAGTATAAACTTGAGTGGGATTCTTATTTTATGTATTAACTTTACCTAATTCTTCCTTGTAACAATGACGTACAATCTTTTTTTGTTCTGCTGTATATTTAAATGTATGCAAAAAATACTGTATAATGTCTAAGCTTAGTGGCATTGCTAAACTCATAGAGACTATAACCTTGAACTATTGTGTTATTGTGGTTGCTGGGAACCTTATCAACCTTATGCATTGGGCATTTTACTTATATATTAATATTTTGCCCAAAAATAAAAAATGTTGATAAGTGTATATTAAAAACAGTACAGAAGAAACAATCAATTTAAAAAGCAGTTTTTTCTTCACCTGTATTTAATTATATGGCTATTATTAGCATTTTTGGTGAAAAATTCTACTTATAATTCACTATAGACTAGCGGCAGAAAGGCGGAGCTTATCGGTACGTGACCGCTAGCGCACGTGGTGGCCAAGCAGAAAGTTAATTCCTGTGTCACTTACACGTACGTGAATAGGAGAAACCTTGTTTTTAATAAATATTTTATTATAAGCTTTTTAAAAACGCGCAAGTTCCAAGATTTACTTTAATGCAGCCAAAGTAGGAAGTCTTGGGAACACCGCAACTGCAATTAACATTGTCAAAATCAGCAGCTTAGTGTTAGGTATTGTGTAACATAACCTCAGGCTAATATCACGGGAAAATCGTGCGTAGATGTTTATTGCGTGGTTGACTGTGGAAATAGATCGAATAATGCTAAGAATATAAATTTTTATTCATTTCCCACATAGGGGAGTCAAATTAGACAAAAAAGGACCCGAATTTCGGAAAAATTCCCCGTTCGATGTTGGAACGTGTTCAGAAAGGCGTGGAAAACAAATAAAATATGAAAATGCCACCGCGAGAAATTGTGTGGAAAATTTTTTATTAAACAATTTAGGTGCAAAAATACGATATTTCATGAATAATTTTTTAAATTCAATTTATATGAAGGAACTGACAGAACCATTGGAAAGAAACGAACATTTCATGAAAGTAACATATATGTGTTTTACAAAATAAAGTTGAGCGAGCAGTAATTTGTTAACTAACGCTCCAAGTCGCGCTACGTCCGCCGTCCCTTTACGCTGGACTAGTATTGCGGTAGCGCGCTCGCCGTCCATAAGTAGCAATAACTAATAATTGGCAAAAGCAACTGATATAAAACCAATTGGATATTACAAAGTATCATTTTCTCTAAGTACTACGTGTATTGCAATAATTTCTTCAGTACTTTAATTATTGCATATATCACTTTAAATTGGAGCATTGCATGAATTCTCGATTATTTCATAAAAGAAGAAATAAATACTTGGATAGCATATTTAAAGGGATTATCTAAAACACATAAAAACAAATTCACAAAATCCAGTCAGTTTTGTCAATTTTCGAAATAAGCAGTTTTCCGCTATGGGCATCTAACTTTATTAATATTAAAGTTTTGAAAAGTGATATCGGCACTTTTATTTATAGGTAATCGAATTAAAGCTGAGTGGTGTATTATAAGTACCAATGATTTATTTGGCGATAATTATAAGTTTTCATGCTTGTTTCTTTCTAAGAAGAGGATTGTTTAATATTGCAACGAATAAAATGGAAAATTCAAGTGTGAACAAAGTTAAATAATTTTAAAAAAATATAATTTTATGACAATCCCACCTTTTGGAGGTGGAAGCTTAGGTATTAATCTTCACAACTGCACCTCTGTTTTGTTTTTATTTTATTGTTTTTAATGAAATAAACATTAAAACGTTGAAAGGATGGTGGCGGTGGTTTTCAGTATTGTGACAATAGTAACAAAACGTTTCAGTCTAAATTGACTAGTATTATTGAAACACACGTAATATTTCGATAAAGTGTGCTAAAGTTTGCTGTCCAATTGGTTTTATATCATTTGCTTTTGCTAATCAAAAGCCACTTATGTACACCGCGCGCACTCTCGCAAGCATATTTCAGTGTGAACGGACGGCCGACGTAGCGCGACTTGGAGCGTTAGTTATCACAAATTAATGCTCGCTCAACTTAAATGCGACAAACTTATGTCTTATATGTTTCTTTCGTAAAATTATCTGCTCTTTCCAATGGTGCTGCCATTGTTTCATACAAATTGAATTTAAAGAAGATATTCACGAAATATCGTATTCCTGTACCTAAATTATTTAATAAAAAATTTTTCACACAATTTCTCGCTGAGGCATTTTGATATTTTGTTCTCCACACTTTTCTGAACACGTTCCAACAAAAATCATCAATCGGGGAATTTTTCCGAAGTGAAAATCTAATTTGACTCAAACCAACAAGTCCCATATAAACTGGAGTAGAGGCAAAAGTGAATCAAAAGCAGTCCGAAGAGTAAATACGTTATGAAATTCAAGACATGTGTGTAGTTAACAATTCAAAATATTCGGAGAAAATACTAATTTAGTTAACTAATTTTATAGCTCAGATGGATCCTTATGGCAACCGAATAAGTACTCAAAGATTTGCAGTGCACATTTTATAGATAATGCAAAATCGGACCATCCGCTAAGCCTTAGTGTCGCATAAATTTTTCTATCTTGTTAATAAAAGAAGGGCCCGACAGAAAAGTTTATTTTAAATGCTAATCGACGGTAAATTTTCATTGAGTATTAGTAATTAATTGTTTAGTCACATATACAATGTATTACAAAAATAAAATGTCATCTCACATACGCAAAAAAATGTTTTAACATAAGAAAAAAATAATATTCACTCGAACGTTACATTTACTCACTGCGGGATTATTTGTACTTACGGTATATGACAGTTGCGGCAACAAACAACTATCAATTTTTTTTTAAATCAGGAAAAAAACAAATTGACGCATGCACATAAATATAAAAGCCACAGGAATTAATTAGGAAATGCTCCACTGAAGCGCTAGTAGTCATTCTGCCGCTACTCTATAGTGAATTATCAATTTGTAATTCACTACATCTGGCCAACCATAAATTCAAATTCAAAAATCACCGTTTCGCTGATTCAATAATATTTTAAATCGACCGCGATCAACTCTTTCTGCGGCTGACAATTAGCTCGCGTGACACTGTCAACCATTCTGTCAACCAAGTGTATCGCCATATTGTTTGTTTACGTTTTCCACCGTATGTACTTCTTACGAGTAAGTACTGATTAATGTTATACAATTTCTGTCTAATTTATTTATTCAATAGGTGTAGAAAAAGCATAGTATTACATTTGTGATTGTGACCATTATTCACTCAGAAGATTTTTGCCACTCGCCTACGGCTAGTAGGCTCAAACATCATCTTTGTGAATAATGGCTATTATAATCGCCCATATAATAAACTATTACCTACACCAATTGAGAGCCAAGGTATCACAATTTTTAGTTTATTGCCATTTATAAACAAACTAAGTAACATAATGACATGAAACTTACAGTGAACATTTCCTACTATTTAATTGAATATGTTACAATTTCTTTTAGTCACATAAATTGTTGCAAAATTATCGCTCATTTAGCAGTTGAAACAAAAATGTTCTTTACGTTTTCTTTAGGAATTTCATTATACTATATAACGTGGTCTTGAGTATGTGATTTTTGATTTGTATTTGAACTCGGCATCACTTTGGGAGGCAATTTATTCAGTTTATGAAAAAATTGTACGCAGAAATATTTTGAGCCGTCCGAGTTTTGGTTAGCCGTCGCGCATCACAAGAAGTTATTGTTTGGAGATCTAGCTTTCTTCGCTATTCTTCGCTTTCGTTACAAACAATACGTTTCTTTTCCATTGTTATAGGGATTAAATGACCAGGTATTAAAAAAAATGCGAAAAACCTGTTCTGAAAAATTTCCTGTTGAAACACAGATCTTCCGGAACAGTTGGGCAAACCGCGAATGAAATCTAGTGGACATGCAGAGGGATACCTAAAGAAATCTCGAGAAAATCTGAGAGAATCTCAAGGAAATCTGAGGAAATTTTCATCAAAAAGGAATCTGGTTCACCAAAATATTTGTGGCTGTTGACCCCTCATCGAGGACTAAGATATTCTAAAACTTTTTAACTATACTTCTTGTAATATTAAGACAAATTTCAGCAAAAATATTGTTGTAGTAAGAACGCTCTTTTTTCAATTTTGAACCTAAACTCTACAATGGAAAAATGTAAGAAATTGAATAGAACTAAGTAAATAAATGTAAATAACATTTTTATTTGAACTGTTAAAGTGATTGAGTGATTAAAAAAATAAAAATGAGAATTTCGGTTTGAAATGTTCAGTATTGTCGAAATAAATAGTTTACCTTAAAATTTGGCAGCAAAACTAAAATTGACAAGAAAGCACAATCATTCAAAAAGCAAAAAGACATTGATATTATGATGTAGTTTTCCCTTTCGGTTCATTGTCGAGCAACTCCAAATCGATAATTTTACACCAATTTACTTGGCTAAACATATTCAGCAGAGTTTTAATAGTAGGAAATGTTCACTGCAAATTTCAAATTACTGTGTCACTTAGTTTGTCTATAACCTGAAAATGTTATATCTCGGCCCCCAATTGGTGTAGATAAAACAGCTTTTTTTGAATTCATCGTTTTTTGTACTTTCAATATACAGGGTGTTCCAGAATTGAATTCCCGGGCGGGAACCTGTGATTCCTGAGTTCACATTGGACCCGTATAACCCAACTTACCTTAGTCCAAAATTGCAGTCCTGAGGAAATACATCCTCTTAAATTGAGACAGAAAAAAACATATTTTTCCAATAATTTCCGTTGTATTGAAGTCAAAATTTTCAAATTACTCTATGTAAACTTGACAACAACCAAATATATTTTGTTTCTCAATTTTTTTCATAATAATTAATATTTGATTGGCTATATTTTTCAAACGCCCTGTAAAATTACGGAATACTGCAGAGCATTGAAAGAGCTTCGAAAAGGTTATTTGTAATATTAATCAAAATACAAGGAATTATTGAAATTAAATTTGGACCTTTTCCCACAATACCGCTCATGCAATCCATATAATATTTCTAGAAATAGAAAAAGTGCCTCGATGCTACATTTTTTTCTACAATATTTTAGCATCCTAGCGTTCCTTATTTTTTTGGATGATGAATAAATAAAAATACTATTGTACTACTCTAGCCAGTTTACACTACTTTGAGGGGTTATTATGTTTATTGATTATATCCGTGAGAATTAATGTTCCCCTTTCAAATGAGACCAATTCACACTACTTGCGACGACTAAGAAATACTCATCAATCTACCGGCGGGTCTTTCAGAAATTTTGCTCACAGCCACTCTGAATGTTGTACCACGTACTTCTGGATTAATTAAAACCGTTTATACGTAAACAATTCTGAGCGTCATGTGAGTGCACTTTGATATGTTATAGTTCAAACTTATTCCAATTCCTTTTGTCAGGTCTGCTTCACTACGTTTGTCTAACCTTGATGACTCGACTTTCCACTAACAAGCAAGTAAATAAAATACGCATTTTCAACGACACTTAAACTATATTTTGCAAAAGAACACGAAATTAATCAGATAGAAAATAGAACAACAATAATTAATACTTAAATCGAACTTAAGCAAAAAAACTACTTCGTTAATGGAGAAAATCGTTTACACTCAAATTCAAACTAATTGCCAGAAGGGCAAAAAAAATACAATACCATTAGCGCACATGAAGTTAATTATTTCTGGTAAATATACTACGAAAATGAGTGATGAAACGCCAATTACCAGTAACCATTCGATGGAGGCGAAGTTTAATTTGAACTCTAATGACAATAAGTTAACTTTTAGTACAAAATCTTAAAATACGTAAATATAGCCGGTGGGAAAATTACCACTACGTATAAAGTATGACACGTTTAACACACTCGAGAGCCGAACGAAGAGCCCCTTCTTAAATTGACGAAATTATCCTCGTCAGGTTTTTTGGTGAAATAGGGTGGGGTACTTTGGAACTAATATAACCAATTGGATACGAACCCGCCCATAACTGGTACCGAGGCTCGATCCGACCGCTGGCGCCGTCTACGGTACCAATGGGACACCATACTTGGTTGGGACTGGATGCCCATAAATCAATTATATTTTTAATTTAAAATATCTTTAATTCCTGTTACACTAGTTGATCTTCTCACCAATAGATGGCCCTAGTAGGTATTTCATTTGAATAAAAGATTATTGCTTTTTCTACTGAAAGTATAAAATATAGTTTTTGTTTTTTTTTGTGTTGAGAGTAAAACCTATATAGACAAGTAGTAGTAATATATAGTAGACGTAACATATTGTTGTTACCCCGAAATATAGTTAAACTGATTACTATTCTTTGGTGAATATTGTTAGGTATTGAACCCATTTTTCCCTCCTGTCCTCCCCTATACCTAACAATAGTGTTGTGCAGTTTTGAATGCAGTTAGTTGGTAAGTCAGTTTTTTTTCTTTAGAATCACTACAGTCCAATTTTTTATAGTTGTTTGGTATTAATTAATTTCTAATTTGAAAAATACTTAAAAATAGAAAATATCATACAATACTTCTCCTACGTATCAAACACGGCCTGGCAATTGGCGTCCTCTTTAGTAACTATGGCCAAAATGATTTTACCCTAAATATAAAACATTCTTTTCACAGTAACTTAAACTATTCTATATCTAAGTAAAGTAATTCAGTAAGATGAAATAAATCTGTTGGTGTTTAGGTTCCCTCTTATCATATTCGTAAATTAAAAGGTAATAAAATCTTGCCGTAACTACCTAATATACAGGTTTGGGAAATTCTTGTAATCAATTACCCTATTTACGATTTGATTTGCTCCCTGATTAATTTAGATATTTCCTTAACTAGTATTATTTTACCTTAATCGCGTTTTCGCGTAATTGAACCCGCGATTTGTGATTTTTAATAAAACGATTTGATAAAAACGTTGACCCAGTCGAATTTTCTCATGGCTGGAGTTTGAGTTTATGAAAGGCCTTTAAACGGCAAAAGAGCAGTTCCGAATTTAGAAAATATACTACAGTGTACTTTATAGTTATGGTCGGAAAGTTTTTTGTATTTAACACGAAGCGGTTGATAAAATTAAAAATTAATGAAATCTTGTTTTTGAAATCCTCTTTACACTGACACGGCTATTTTATGACAGTTAGGGTCTGTGAACTAATCTCTCAATTTTCTACCGAAATCGCGCTATTGTCTGAAAATCTTAATTTCTTTAACCGCTATCTTCCGTTAACGCTGCTATCGTAATCGCCACACATTATTTAACCCCCGTATAAAATTTGATCCTTGTAGCTTTTATAATTTTCGAGATAGCACGAGTTATATTCTAAAAATTGTAAATATCGTGTATCGCCAAGAAGAGGTATAAATTAACATAGGGGATGAACGCAAGCCTATGTCGCAAATCGCCATCCGGGAATAGATTCAGCAGACAACTTTACATGTTATAGGCCTAATTTCAAAAGTATGTTCAAGAGATGCATAGGACTGAAACTAAACGGTCTCTGAATCCCCTACTATTTGCAAATTAGAAGAAAATCATTCATTTGTAAAAAATATTAGTAGATTTGTAACATAACAGTTAAAGTAAAGTAAAGTAAAAATAAAGTAAGCTTTATTATCCAATAGATCGTAATACATAGTATAGGATATGTCAAAATAAAGCTAATAGTAAATAGTACATCTAATATGAGAAATTATTAATAGTTAATAATCCAAATACTCTGCCATAGTATAATAATTTTTTTCCTAGCAAGAATGTCTGTAACTTATCCTTAAATTTTCTCAAGTTTTGAATATCTCTGATTGTGGAAGGCAACTTATTGTAACATTTAATACTTATATAATTAGGATTTCTTTCAAAAAGAGCACTATTGTGGTAAGGTGTGGTTATTTCTGCATTCTTTTTTGTATTGTAGCTATGAATATCTATATTTCTAATAAAATTGTTTTGATTGGACTTAACGTAACACTAGTTCAGTAATATATATATACAAGCAAGAGGTAAAAGTTTCAGTTTTATAAAAGTAAGACGACATGATTGGTAGTTTGAGGCACCCACACCCACAATATTTCTTACAATTTTCTTTTATAATATACAATTTCTGTTACAATATCTCGAAGAACCCCAGAAAATTATTCCATGCCTTACTCTTGACATAAAGTCGGTATAATAAAATGACAACATCGCCTTCAGATTTGTAATATTACTTAATCTATAAAAAGCAAAAGAGAGCGAACATAACTTTTTCGACAGATTCTCAATGTGATCTTCCCAACTTAGTCTGTTTTCAATATAAACCCCTAAAACTTTTGTTACATTTTCCTGTTCAATTGATTTATGCTCTACTTTTATGAGATAACTTTCGTAAGTTGTGCAGCTTCTAGGCGTGAAATTGATAAACACAGTTTTAGATGCGTTTAAATACAGTTTATTGCCTTTAAACCATGTCATAAAAGTATTACTTACTTACTTCCTTTGCATTTCTTGTGCGACATATTCCTTCGTCAAACCAGTACAGAGCAATGTGTTGTCATCTGCAAACATTGTCAAATTATTAAGAGGGAACCGTTCTGGCAAGTCGATCACATATATTAAAAACAACAGCAGCCCCACTATAGACCCCTATGGTACATCTACTTTGATATTTAATTACTCAGATCTGGTCCCATTTACTTCCATTGCTTGATTTCGATCAGATAAATATGAACATAACCATTCATTTATCTTGCCCCTAAAACCGTACACCATAAGCTTTTCCCTGCACAAATCATTGCCGACTAAGTCGAAAGCTTTGTTCAGGTCAGTTGTATGCATTTTTTATTTTTATTGTAAAGTGGAAAAGAATAAACATACAGTAGCACGCATCTTTCTTGTATTTCTACTTCTCTCGACACTCCAACACTCATATACAAATCACCTGAGCCATTACCACGAAAAATGCGATCTGCAAATTCGTTTTAAATCTGCTTTTGCCAGGCATTTCAGGGGTATGTATATTAGTCACTTATGATAAACACAAACTTGTGTCGGTGTTTGAAAATGTATAACAGAATTTGTAAATTATTTTTTGGGGTGATATATTTTATCAAAGCTGGTAAGCTGTATAGAATAAAAATAAAATCAATGGGAAGCTATTACCGTGTACAATACGCAGTGGGCGCGGCAAGTGATTTAGGTTCTGTAATTTATTTTATACTATATTCCTTCTCGTCTCAACCTGATTATTTTTTTAATTTTCATTTATAATGGAGGGAGTTGTAAGCAATTAACTGTGATTTATTAAACAATTGTTTATTGTTTATTTGATTTTTTTGATAAAAAAATATTTGGGTATTAAATGTTTCAAGTGTATTATTATGAATATGAAATTGCCGAGTTTTAAACGATTTGGACTTTATCAGAATTCCTCTTTGTACTTCCGAGCGACATTTAGTAGCGTAATACTGAGAGTGTAATCGTAAAATGCATAGTTTTACTTCCACATCCAAGTAGTGGAGTGGAAGTCTAGTAATCCCAAAAAAAAATCTAAAATTTATTGTGTTGAGATAGGCTTAGAATGTCATAAAAGGTCGAGATTTAAAACTGGAGCGAAAAAAAGATTTTCTGTCCTTCCATCCGCCCGCCCGCCCGTCCGTCCAGTCGTTTGTCTGTCTGTCTGTCTATCTGTCGATCTGTGTGGGTATTTTTTGTGCGCACACTTTCTCAGCAACCGTTTAAGGAGATTTTGGTACACATATGTATCAAGACGAGATCTAGAACTAGATTATATTTTGCGTTGTTCCGGTGAAGCGTTGGAGTTAAATAGAGGTAAATAAGGGAAAATAAGTGAAGTAATGCGATAAGAGTATGGTAACTTGGCATTTGATATATATTCTAGGAACCAACAAATCTGATTTTTTATACTTTTAACCCCTCGCCATCCCCTCCTCATTATTAAAGGGTTTAATAACATAAAATTGAGATATTCACTTGAAATTTGATACACGTATGTATTACAACGACATCTGGAATTATATTATATTTTGAGATGATTCCATTGAAGGGTTGGGGGTTAAGTAATACCCTTATTTAATGCAGGAAAATAAATAAAGCAAGCTGGTAAGAACACAGGAACTTGGGATTTGGTGTATATGCTAGACACCATGGCCTCAGATTTTTTAATAATATTTTTCAGCCCCCACTGCCCGTACTCCATTATGAAAGGGGCTGATAAAACAAAATTGAGATATTCACTTGAAATTTGGTACACATATGTACCATAACGACTTCTGGAACTAGATTATATTTTGAGATGATTCCGTTGAAGGGTTGGAGGTTAAGTAGGGGAAAAATAGTAAAGTAAACTGGTAAGAATACAGAAACTTGAAATTCGGTGTACGTACTATAAACTAAGGCCTCAGATTTTGTATAATATTTTTCAAGCCCCCAATACCCCAACTCCATTATTAAAGCTGTTGATAAAATAAAATTGATATATTCACTTGAAATTTGGTACACGTATGTATTATAACTACATCTGGAACTTGATTATATTTTGAGACGATTCCGTTGAAGGGTTGTAGGTTAAATAGAGGTAGATAGGGGAAAATAAGTAAAGCAAGCTGGTTAGAGTATAGAAATTTGGAATTTGGTGAATATACTAGAAGCGAAGGCCTCAGGTTTTTTTATAATAATTTCCATCCCCCCACCATCACCAGTCCCTTATTAAAAGAGTTGATAAAATTAAATTTAGATGTTCGCTTGAAATTTGGTACACGTATGTATTATAACGATAACTGAAACTAAATTATAATTTGACATGATTGCGTTGAAGGAATGGGGGGTAAGTAGAGGTAAATAGGGAAACGTAAGTAAAGCGAGCTGGTCAGAGTACATAAACTTGATATTCGGTATGTATCCTAGAAGCCAAGGCCTCAGATTTTTTAATAATATTTTTCAACACCCCCCCCCCCCCTTAAAGGGGTTGATAAAATAAAATTGAGACATTAACTTGAAATATGGTAGACGTATGTATTATAACGACATCTGGAACTAGATTATATTTTGAGATGATTCCGTTGAAGTGTTGGGGATTAAATAGGAGTATACAGGGTGATTCACGTAGGCCATTCATTAGAAGTTTTTCAACTTGCAGTTGGACTAGAAACTTAAAATTTGGTATGCAGCCATAATCGATCATGCCCGTTCTATCTAAAATATGTTCAGTCCTCCAACTATACAGGGCGTACCAAAAATTGGTACCAACTTTCTTATTTTAAATGGAAACCTATATTTTTCTTTACATGGTTCTATTGGTCTTCTAATTCTGAGTTTAGAGAACCTAAGTTATGTTAACTTATCTATTACAATTTTTGACATATGTCCAATTTTTTGAAAAAAATTGCCGCTGTAGTAGTTTACGAGCAAATTTGTATCTCGCAAACCTTTCAAAATTATGAAACCAAATTGGTGAAGCAGTTAGTTGGAGTTCCAGGGTAACTTTTGATGTCCCATCGGTGGTCCCATTTTCTACCATATGGGCGCAGTCGATTTTCAAATGTCGCAATCAAAAATTGTCAAAAAGTCAATTTTTTCAAATGGCACCTACTATATTTTTTCACACCGTTCGAAAAAAAATTGAATTTTAGGGTGAGTTACTTAAGCATTCCCTATACCTAACTTCACCCCATATCGAGTTATTCAATAAAATTCAAGAAATACCTTATCTTGCCGAGAGATTCCTTACTTCATCAAGTATGCCATGGAAACAAAAGACAGTTTTAATAATTTTTAAAGAAAAATATGGATTATTTAATTACACACAACGCCAACAAATTATTATTAACGAACAAGAACAATGTTGACGAAATTCTGTCGGTGAAAACGGTGCACACATTGAGCATTTGTATTGAAATAATTATTTTGTTAATCTGTTTATTTGTTGTTATTTTGTTATTATTTATTATTGCAATACGATTTTTGAATAAAAATTAAAATGAAATTATTGTTTCCAAAGCCTACTACCCTTGAGAAAAAAAAAACAATATTTATTTCAAAAAATGCCAATAACTCAAAAACGACTGTAGATAGACATACACAATGTTAATAAAAGTGGCCCTAAAATTCAATTTTTCATTGATTTTTGGCGTCAGAAATGGTAGGCGCAAAGATGTACTACGCAATCTGTTGAAAGTAGAATAATAGAATATTTGTACAAAAATATGGTGGTCACATTGAACATTTACGTCAGAATTTCGTCAACATTGTTCTTGTTCGTTAATAATAATTTGTTGGTGTTGTGTGTAATTAAATAAGAATCCATATTTTTCTTTAAAAATTATTACAACTGTCTTTTGTTTCCATGGCATACTTGATGAAGTAAGGAATCTCTCGGCAAGATAAGGTATTTCTTGATTTTTACTGAATAACTCGATATAGGGTGAAGTTAGGTATAGGGAATGCTTAAGTAACTCACCCTAAAATTCAATTTTCTTTCGAATGGTGTGAAAAAAAATGGTAGGTGCCATTTGAAAAAATTGACTTTTTGACAATTTTTGATTGCGACATTTGAAAATCGACTGCGCCCATATGGTACAAAATGGGACCACCGATGGGACATCAAAAGTTAGCCTAGACCTCCAGCTAACTGCTTCACAAATTTGGTTTCATAATTTTGAAAGGTTTGCGAGATACAAATTTGTTCGTAAACTACTACAGCGGCAATTTTTTTAAAAAAATTAGACATATGTCAAAAATTGTAATAGATAAGTTAACATAACTTAGGTTCTCTAAACTCAGAATTAGAAGATCAATCGAACCATGTAAAGAAAAATATAGGTTTCCATTTAAAATAAGAAAGTTGGTACCAATTTTTGGCACACCCTGTATAGTTGGAGGACTGAAAATATTTTAGATAGAACGGGCATGATCAATTATGGCTGCATACCAAATTCCAAGTTTCTAATCCAACTGCAAGTTGAAAAACTTCTAATGAATGGCCTACGTGAATCACCCTGTATAGAGGAAAATTACTAAATCAAGAAATCAAAAATTTGGGATTTGGTGTATGTAATGTAATATTTTTCAAACCCCACTAACTTAGTAAAATTCTGTATTAGTTGTAATGACATCAGATTGAGATGATTCCATTGAAGGGGTGGGAGGTGGCAGATTGTGAATAGGGGAAAATAAGTAGGGTAAAGTTGCCTTCATATTTCTAAGTCACATAAAAAATTCCCGTCGAACGAGTCCGCGCGGCGGTATCATTGAATAGGTAAAGATGCCGCCTGCCCGCTTTGTACTTACCGCATTTTAAACATGCCTTAGAATTATGAAGACGACCATAAACTAGAAACGTCATTTTTATTGTATATGGTAGAAACCAACGCCTCAAACTTTTCTATGACATCTGCCCCAAATATTATTAAAATTCTATGACCAATAATTTCCACAAACTAGAATGCAAATCTAGTCAAGATGTTTCCTTTAAAGTGACTTGAATGAAAAATCTGGATGTGGAAGTAGTGATTCCTTTCTTCCGGTTTTTTAATAATGAAGAGCAAAACATGGGCACAAATTTCAAACGTAATGGAAATGCTTAGCTTTTGAAACGTTTTTCGCCCTAATTCTGAGCTCATCAGAAAGGCACGAAGCTATTCATAACAATATTTCATGCAAACAATAAGGGCGAAAAGCGTTTCAAAGGCTAAGCATTTCCAAGAAACTGAATGAGAGATTTTATGAAAATATATTCCATTAGAATGAGAAATTTTTTTAGACAAGGTAGGTAAATAAATAAATTCGTTTTCCGTAGGGGACTATGTTGGATGCTAGTGTTATAATGAGAATGTCAACTAAGAAATTGAACAAATTATTTTGTTTATTGTTTATTTGTCAGGTTATCGAAAGAATGCAAATATTTCATTAATATTTTTACATAATTTTTCTTTTAGTTCTCATAGATAGTTAGTTTTCTTACGCTGTTTGCAAAATCCTATGAAGGATATGTCTCATTACTAAAAGCAAACAAATAATAAATAATTCACTTTTAAACATGCATAGAGTATATAGGCTCCAATACTAGTTAGCTAATAGATAGGTGAAGATCTGTTGTTTTTCAGTCAATGGCAAATATAAATATTTCATACTTATTCATGGATATTGCCTTGGTTTTGCATGAATTGTCGTTATGATTGGCTTTGCGCCTTTCTGATGAGCTCAGAGTAAGGTCGAAAAACGTTTAAAAGGCTAAGCATTTCCAAGAAACTGAATGAGAGAAATTAGAATGAAAAATGTTTTAAGACAAGGTAGGTAAATAAATAAATTCATTTTAGACCTTTGCTCTCATTTTTAACTAAATCTTCATACCGTAGGGGCTCATGTAGATACTAGTTTAATTTGCTTAGCCGTAGGGGACTATGCTGGATGCTAGTGTTATAATGGAAATGTCAAATAAGAAATTGGACAAATTTATTTTCGAATTTTGATTTGCTAGCATAACCAGAAGTCCGGTTATCGAAGGAATGCAAAGATTTCATTAATATTTTTACATACAGTTTTTCTTTTAGTTCTCATAGATAGTTTTCTTCAGCTGTTTGCAAAATCCTATAATGAATATGTTTCATTGCTATAAGCAAACAAATAATAAATAATTCACCTTTAAAAATGTATTTAAGTATATAATAAATAAGCTATCCATTATACTCTTCGCCGATTTACTGCACTTTTTATATAATTGGTGCACATTCTATAGGATACTCTTCGCAGTTGATTCTGTAAATAATATTAGTTTTTTTACAAAACAATAAAAAGCATATTTTTCTTGTTTAAAAAATTAACAACTTTTTTACTTATTGATAGATTTTGTTCACAATAGGGTTCTTCTTCTAGGTAACAGTAACTTACTGTCCAGATTTCAATGGAATTGGACTTTTCGTTCTTAAGTTATCGTGCTTACAAGAAACGTGACAGTCGGACGGACGGACGGACGGACATTTTGAAAGTTGTTCAGAATTCAATCACCAAGATAGTGACATGAAAATGTTTTCTGTACGAGCATTATTACTGGTTTTAGAAATGTGCCGATCGAATGGAATATACTCTTCGTTTTATATTCGCGAGGAGTATAATAAGGAATACACCAATTTAAAAAAAAATGCTTTGGTTGCACTTGGAACGAAACTAAATGTTTCATTATTACTCAGAATGTAGTAGAACAATTAACGTTTTACGTTGGCAACTTTGAATTGGTATTTACAAAAATATTACTGCTTATCACAAAATTATAAGTACTGGAAGATGTTAATATACACCTGAACTTGAAGCCTCCATAGCAAAAAAGTAGAATTTTAATATAATAATAAACAGTAAACGAGCATAAAGATCCAATAAAACTTTAAAATTAACAACGCACTTGCACTATAACTATTCCTCATTTTAAAAATACTCAGAAATTTATTACTTATAGAAATTTCAAGCAATTTGACCAAGGGCTTTTTTATGACAATCTAAACCAGGTGCCCTGGGATAACATATTCTATGTCAATAATATTGAGTAAAAAGTATTTCTGTTAACAAACTACATCACAGAACTATTTAACATTCATGCACCGATGAAAACAGTGAGAGTAAACAAACCCTCAGCTCCTTGGCTAACCTACCCCTTAAAGCTAATCTTAAAAGAAAAGGGCAGAGCACTATGTGCTTACAACAAAAATAAGACACAAGAAAACTGGGAAGCTTATAAAAATATTCGTAATTTCGCCTTAGCATCGATGCGGAGAGAAAAAGCCGCGTATTTAATTTCGTTACAAAATCAAACTTCTAATCGCGAGTTTTGGAAACGGCTACAACAACTAAATATTCGATTTAAACGTGATAACATCATTCCTCCTAATTTAATGCTGCAGATATTAACGACTTCTTTCTTAGAGTATTCTGCAAGAACGATAACTGCAATAGAACGATAAACTTCTATGCTAACACCGAATTTAAAGATAATTTACTGTTCACCTTCACACTTGTTACTACCGATACCGTTTATAATGCTATCAAGAGTATAAAGTCGAACACTGCCGGAAAAGATAAAATAACATGTTAAAATTATGCATCCCAATAATCTTAAAGCATATCACTCATATTATTAACTGCTGTCTTGAACAGGGTTACTTTCCTACAGAATGGAAAGATGCAATTATTTGTCCAATATCAAAAACAGCAAATTCTGCAAACGTGGAGGATCTGAGGCCTATCAGCTTGTTGCCCATTCTTTCCAAAATACTAGAAAGAATAATTCACGACCAGATTACCGAATATCTATTACTGCGTAACTTATACCCATTACATCAATCGGGTTTTCGTAAAGCACATAGCACCACTACTGCTTTGTTGAACCTTAGTGATAATATCATCAGCGCACTAGACAAACGTATGGCAGCTATTCTTGTATCCCTAGACTACTCCAAGACATTTGACACCATTGATCACACGCTTCTTTGTGCAAAGCTAAGTTACTATGGTTTCGACGCGATATCCCTGCGGTTTTTCAATTCTTATTTGAGCGAACGTCGCCAATGCGTGTCAGTCGCAGGACATATATCTGATCTTAAAATTATCTCGTCAGGTGTTCCTCAAGGGTCCATTCTTGGTCCTCTTTTGTTTCTTGTATATGCAGCAGATATATTTAATGTAGTAACTAGTTAGCATGTGCAAGCATATGCTGACGATAATCAACTTCTTCACTGTTTTGAGGCATCTAATGCAGCTATTGCCACTAATTTGATCAACCAAGATTTAGACAACAACTATCAATATTCGCATCAACATTACCTTAAAATTGACCCTACCAAATCAGTTGTTATTCTATTCTGCTCAGAACATACTCGAGAGTAAGGCTTCTATTCAACTAAATATTAATCAAGAAAATTTGTCATTTTCTACTCATGCCAAAAATCTTGGGGTAATAATAGACGAAAAATTACGTTTTATGCAGCTCATAAAAATTCTTTTACAAAAATTTTACACCCGGCTAAAAGTACTGTATGCAAACTGGCATATCTTGAACTTTAAACAACGTAAAAAACTTTGTGAAACTTTAGCCATGCCTGTATTCAATTATTGCAATTTTTTACTGCCTGGATCAAGCTACAAAAAATCGACTACAAGTTTTGCAAAACTGTTGTTGTCGTTTTATTTACAACTTAAGATCATGTTTGAAGCAAATATGTTGAGTTACGTTTGTTAAAAATGGAACAACTCGTTTTCTTATTTTCTTTAATAAAATATTCTATTCCAAGGTACTTGAGAGACAAGTTAATTTTCAGATCGTCAGTACATACTGTAGACATCAGACATCGGTACGTGCTAACAGTGCCACAGCATCGTACAGCCCTCTTCCAACGTAGCTTTTCTTACACATCCGCAGGCTTAGATAACTCTATTGATCCCATATATAAAAATCTATCGACAGTTAATATTTTCCGTAAAAAAATCAAAGTCTGGTTCATTAATCCCAACAAATACTAGAATATATTCTTGGGCACCATTTTGCACAGTGTTTATGATTGATTCTTTTATTTAGTTATTTTGAGTAATAAATTTTTTAGTATTTCTATAAATATATTTTATAAAGTGTATACCGTCCCCCTACTACATTGGATTATTGTAATATCGCATTGTATTTTAATGTTTTATTTTTAACGTAATTAGTTAGGTAAGTGATTTATAAGGTTAAGTGTAAGAATAGCCACCTGGCTAAACTTCGCCTTGTAAATTGCTATTTGTAATGTACTTGTAAATGTACATCTACACACTTTGAATAAAGCCGTTCATTATTATTATTATTATTATTATTTGCACTACTCGGTTTTGATTGATGTGGGCGCTAAGATGAATTGTGTGACGGCCAAGTGCAATTCATTTTATTATGAGTAAAGGTGTTGGCTATGTATCACTCAAAAGAGCGATCGTGTTAACTGTATTACATATTTTAATTATTCGTCACGTTTTAAGCTTTGTTGCGCCACTGTGCGCTGCAACGCATTACATGTTAGACTTACAAATAAAATGTACATACAAAAATTATAAGGAATATTGTCTTCTTTAACATTTTAGTCGTTGGATCAACCGCTGCGGAGTAATTTTAAGAAAACCAATTTATGCACCTTTCGTTCAAGATGGCAGTTCAGGTCTCCTCCATCCAAGATCGAAAATTTTGATTTTTCGCTAGAATCCAGACATAAACAATGTATTTTAAAATGGTTTCTGCCTCACTTTCTATTAGACAAAGACCTTTTTTGTCCCTACTGACTGGATTATATGCTGGTTACAAAATTCTGAGAATTAAGTGAGGAATATATATTCCTTCAGCTATGGTATAGAGTTTGGAAATGCCCTGTATAGTAGTGAAAGTGTGCGCTAGCATTTCATTAAGTAAGACTTAGGCGGGCATTCTAAAAGAAATGAGGTTTAAATTAATAGGGCTTAGTGGGGAGCCAGTGAGGTATTTATTCCCACCCACACTGTAACAAGAAATTTGCATAAGCGAGGGAGCACGTAGTGCTTGGACACAATGACACATAAATTTAGTAGCGAATAATGATTAGATGAAGGTGGAGAAAACCAATGGATGGTGAGTCGCGAGTCAATTTTAATTGAGTTTTGTTCGTAGACGGGATATTAATATTTCATAAGCTCATTAATGATAATCGAATTTATTTTTAGTTCCGAAAGACGCTTGACAATACGTAACGAAATAGTTTGAATGTAAATATTTGTATTAATTTTTGCGTAGTTCGAAGAATACACAAACGATAAATCGCAACAAAATATAATCTAGTTCCTGATGTCCATATAATATATAAGTATAGCAAATTTCAAGTGAATGTCTCATTTTTTTTATCAACCCCTTTAATAATGGAGTGGGGGTGGTAGGGGGATGGAAAATATAATAAAAAGTTGGCTTCTAGTACATACACCAAATTTCAAGTTTCTGTACACTTACCAGCTTGCTTTACTTATTTCCCCCTATTTACCCCCTAACCCCTCACCGGATTTGTTAAAAATACAATCCTGTTTCAGATCTCGTTATAGTATATATGTGTACAAAATTTCAAGTCAATTTCTTTAACCGTTCCGGAGAAAACGTGCGGACAAAAATAACATTACAGACGGACAGACAAACCAACAGACAAACAGAATTGTTTTTTGTCCAAATTTAAAATCTCGATGTTCCATGACATTCTAAACCAATTTCAAGGAAAAAAAATTTTGAATTATTTTTACTATTCTACTTCCAATCCACTACGTGGATGTAGAAGTAATTGGAGCATTTGCTTCAGTTCAGAATAAATTGAGAATGTCGCTCTTCAAAGTAATGAAGCTATAAACGTTTTTTTTAAATTTATTGGAATGAGTTATGTCTAACTTAAATAATGCCGTTGGATTTTTTCTCTAGCACTTAAAACGGATTCACAATAATTTTTAAAGTTTATTAAAATAGGCCACTCCTCCATATTTCCTCGCGTGCAGCACAAGGGGCAGCTGATGTCATTTACCGCCGATCTCTTGTTCAAACGAATGCTGATACTATATATTTTACTGTGGCCTTAACGTGATTATTTACTACTTCACGTTTTTGTTTTGTGTACTATATCAGAATAAATAGGTCGCTATAAGTGCGAAATGTCAGAAAATGGCTATTTTAAGTTCACACATGCTGGACTGAATTTCCGATTTCGCCGGTGCAATTTATGACGCCGATAAAATGTCACTTTTCCTTTTTCCATGGAGACATTGTACGACCTCTCAGTGGATGTAATTATTTTGAATGATGATAATTTGAATGAAATTATTTGAAATTTAAATCGATATTCCGCGGTGATCTAGCGCGTCAAGCGACGACTGTATAATCGGTTTTCCGACTTCAAGTCCCCTACCGGACTACTCATTATTATTTTTTAATTTTTTGACAGAGTTCTTCTTCAAAAATTACTTCGAGATTATTTTTACTCGACTAATGTTTAAAAATTGTAAAATTTACCATATTTTTTTGACAATTGATCAAATCCGTATCATTGTATTCAGAAATGTTCAAGTCCTACAGTCTGTTTTTAAACCAGGAGGAGTAAACACGAAAGTTCCATTCATACCATAAAAGTAACTAGAAAATACACTAAAATCTTTTTCCCATTTTGGGCAACCAACAAAACATGAGTACAGTGTTTTTGTGTGTATTTTATTACATTATATAATCCATCGACCTCTATTTGATCTCTAGGGTATTTTATACAGTATCCATACCATTTACGTAATAAAAAGGCAAAAGTAATTAGCCAGTTTTACATTCAGATTTATACAAAAGGGATTAAACTGATATATAATGTGCAAACGATAAAATAGAAATTATAGCCAAATAATTTATGACATGAAATTAAATTTTTTACAATATGTCAAAATTTTCGACTATTGCCTTGTGTAAAACTGGCGAGGGTCCATCCAATCACAGATGTATGATTTAGCGCGTTAAATTTAAAACGCTCCTCCTGGTTTAAAAACAGACTATAGTGCACCAGCTGCAGTGGCATAGGGGCTGAAAGTCTGAGTTTAAATCACGCGTGTGGGAACAGTAAATAAAAACAATTTTTATTTAGTTGCTTTCATCTGACATACAAATTTCTACTATAGTAACACAGCGCAGTATGCTACAGCCACGCGATCGGATTTAGTGACGTCACTCTAGATACAGTTTCGTCAAATCGATGGTGCAGTATTAAAAATTAAAAAATTGTTTCTCCGTAAATACTTAACCTGTTGAAATAAAATAAACGCTGTTGTATTTGCGGCAATTACTTCTAATCGAATAACCTTATAGGTATATTAATTTAATTTTTTATTTTTTATAACCTTATTATAATTTTCAGTATCCTACGAATAATTGTTTCTTCAACTTCCAACTAATATAACTACTAATAGAACTAGTTTAATCGGCAAGTAAGACATTATACTATTGTTATGTGGAACTACCCAAATATTTCTTTCGTACTCGATGAATAGGTCTAAGAGTGTCAATTTATTGGCCTCCTAGGTCCCCAGATTTAACTCCTCTCGATTTTTTTTATATGGGGATATACACAAAGCAAAGTTTATGTAAATATATCGGGAAGTTTAGGAGAATTGAAAGAACGAATAAGAGTGGAGATTTCACAAATAACTCTAGAAACGAAAGCAATAATTCAAGAAGAATTTGTCTCTCGCCTATCTCACTGTATTATTGCTGAAAGTCAATAATTTGGAAATTAACGGTTATCGTTATAACATATAATAAATTATTGTCCGCCCTATATACTTTATTTTATTAATATTAGTATATGGTCGGATAGATAATTAATACACGTTTCGAAAATAAAATTGAACGGGCTATGTACCTATTTCAAAAAACATCGATGACGTCACCACAATAATAGGAATTTTTTAAATTTAAATTCATAATTAATGTAATAATTTAAGATTAACGAGCAATGCTTTTCTGATAATATCTTAATAACTACTAAGTTCTGTACTAAGGTTACACCCTGGTGTCCTAAGATTGTTTTATGAAGATGCACTTCACACTCGCACAATGCTCCGCTTTTACACCCAAGAGGCTAATTCAAAAGGCGTTGTCCTCTTAAGCCTTCTTCTTATCCCACGTTGATTAAGCTCCTGGAATGCTTCGATATTAAGGTGATTTCGAAGTCACTCTTCATCCCACACCCAAGTCTCTTTTTAGGTCGCTATTCTGTACGTACCAAGGAGCATTGACTACTCCCCTTAAATCGTTGGATTACTTCAATGTTACGTGCACTAGCACTGCCTCAGAGTTGAATGTCGTATGCCCACTCTCCACATAGGTTTTAAATTATATAAATAAATAAATTTGTATAGGATTAGCAGCCAGTACATTTTTCTATATTTAAGATTCAATTAATCTTTCTTCTTCTTCATGTGCTCCTTCCATTTTAGCTTAGCATTTAGGTTCAAACCTTAGCCGTATTTGCACATGCGAACGTATGATTGTTGAGAGTATAATGGTATAATTTATTCTCCTAATAATACACGCGTGAGTCATCTCAAAGTTCAAAGAACCTAGTTTATTAGTTTAAGTATTTGCATATTAATTAGGTTAAGAATATTGCTGCTCCTGGAGAACATTATAACTATGCTCAAGCCGCAATTCCTAACGTGTAATGATTTATTAGTAATATAAAAATGTTATACCTTTGAAGTAGAAGGTTGTGTTTGAATTTTAACTAAAGATGTCCAAGGATGTCACAAGAGTGATTGCCATCTGTTCAGTGCGTCTATTTGTGAAATTAATGTGCACTGATTTTCTTTCGTTAAGTTTAATGCGCTAGCGTTTGTCCATGCATTAACTCTATTTAAAGCTTCTTGAAGATTTTCGTCAGCTTCTTGTTCAATTTTACCAACTGACAATACTCCCGTATCAACAGCATTGGTAGCAATCGAAGTTTGTTCTATTACTGAGATATCACTTGTGTATAATAAATACAGCAGTGAACTCAAAACACTGCCCTGTGGTACATCAGCCTTTAATGGTTTAAGTCCAGAGTATAGTTCCTCACACTTAATTCCGAACATTCTTTCACTAATACATGATTTTAGTCAGAGACTGTGCTGCCTTGGTAGAAGTTGTTCTAGTATATGTTCCAATTCCTAGTATCAGACTTTATCGAAAGCCTGGGCAACATCTAGAAATACTGCTGAACATCGAATGCTTTCTCTAGGTGATCTGTGAGCCTATGAACCTGATATATAGTTGTATGCTTTTTTTTAATCTAAAATGGTGTATCGGAATTATGTTCTTGTCCTCAATGATAGGTTTAACTCTTTTCAAAGTAATTTCTCATACAGCTTTGATATCACTGGCCACAACGAAATAAGTCTACATGAGGAAACTTCATTAATTGGGTTTCCAGGTTTAATGATCATAATCTCTGCTATCTTCCAACAACTTGGCACATATTTCAATCTGTACCATACATTGATCAGGTGTGTTCATTTTACAACTGTTTTTCTTGGTGATTGTTTAAGTATTTCGCCAGTTATCAAGTTATTAATTCATATCCTGGCGCTTCTTTTGGATTTGTGTTTGTTTTGTACTTTTTTCGGTGTTACATACTTTATTTTTTTCGAGTATTGATTTGTTATTCTAGGTAAAGTTGCTGCTCTGGTTGGAATGTTTTCTCCGAATGCTCAGCAAATAGTAGTGATTTTTCCTGATTACTTCTAGCCCACTCTCCGTTTGTTTCTCTTGGAGGAGGGTTTTGACTTATTGGCCTTTTAATTCTCTTGGTGGCTTCCACAGTGAATAATCTTTCTCATAGGTCAGTTAAGATAAGAATTTATTGACTTATTTTTTATTTTGTCTATTTGTCTTCGCAGAGTTTGTGTGATGTTGTTCAGTATGTTATTGGTAGGTGTACTATTTTGTTGCCACTGTCTTCTAATCTTTGTTTTTTCAGTTATCATTTCTCTTATTTCAGCTGGATAGTTATTCCCAGCTAATTTTCTTTGAAGTGGTTTAGTGTTCATCCAAATTGACTGTTGCATATCGTTGTTTAGGTTTTCTGCTTCTATATCTAATTCAATTGTCGTTTTTAGACTGATGTTCAACTTTATTCGTTTGCCTAGTTCTATATTAAAGTTATCCCAATTTGTAGTTATATTGGCCAATTTAGGATTATCTTATCTTGTTATTACTCTGTCGCTCAAAGTCATGGTCACTGTGAAGTGATCTGTAATTAGATCTAATTGTTCACCAACTTTAAAGTAACTTTGTGAGATTATTCTGGTTATTAATGTCCAATGTCAGGAGTTTTCTATGGGCAGTCGGCCAATATGTGTCCTTTCCAGGGGAGTGAAAGTCTCAGTTTAGGCTCTTGGCTGCGGCAAATTGTTCTCGGCTCTTTATAGTAATCAGTCTTGATCCCCAATTTGTATGTTTAACATTGAAGTATCCTTCTCTTCTGAGCTTATATCTTGGATGGCAGTATATGGAGACTACCCTTATTTTTTGTTTATTACAAAATATGGTCACTGACGATACTTGTATTTTTTCTGTTCTTACTGGTGTATCCTCGTAATGTCGAATATTTTGTTTTATCATTACAGCACTTCCTCCTTTTGCAGCATTGGAGGGGTGTACTGTGTGGTATACAATGTATCCTTTAAGTTTAAGATAACTTTCATTTGTAAAGTGCGTTTCTGAAATTGTACAAATATCTTATTTCCTAGGTATCTAGATACATTAATAAACACATATGACTTAACAAATTGTATTAATACATCGAGAGTTGTGCATTTAAATATAAAAATTGAGCGCTCTCTGAATTTTATTTTAAAACCATATATCTATGAAATAATGAATTTATTTTATACATTTCCACCATACTGTATAATGCAGGAAATCAGCTTTGTTTTTCTAAAACATGTTTGGCTGAATGCCTTTATCTTTATGTCTGGAATATAATATGGTTTAAGTATGGTACTTGTGAAACATCATGTGTCAATTATCCTTAGATTATACCTGGTGGCTCAGCCGATAGGGACACTCTTGTAACTTTTGAATGGGAAAATGGATTTTTTTCAAATTTGACACGGTGATATGGGATGAAACTTTCAATTATATGATGTAAAAAACCAAAATGGCAAACATTTTGCTTTGATGCAATTTACATGAAAATCAAATTTTTAAATGGGACAACCTGTATATTTTTGCATATTTGAATCCTACTGGCCAAAATACATAAGATCTGAGCCTCAAATATTTTTTGGATTTTCAAAAAATTTAATTTTTTTTTTTAGTTTTAAACATAGAAGGCCGCGATTTAACCAAATCGATCTGCAAGTACCGTTAGAATATTATCTCTGCAGATACTAACATCAAACACGATTTATTCTTCATTAACTTCAACGATATTGGTTTTAGAACGAAAACTTTTTTTTAATGCAACTCCTATGGGACAACTTGTTATTTAATTAGATCTTTAAATTACGAAGAAATGATATGGATATTGTCGACCTTCTAATTGAAATAAATTTATAATTAAAAAGAGAAATATTTCGATAATCGATTTCTTATTATTGAAATTTGGGTAGATACGCATGGTTCCGCTGGATGGCTACCAAAGTCTCCGGGCTTAACACCAATTGATTTCTTCTTATGGGGTCACATTAAAAATCATATTTACTTGCGAGCTCCTACAACTTTGCAGAATTTAAAAGACAGAGTTGTAAAAGCCACGCGTAGAATGAATAGAAATGAGTTAAGAGAAGTATTCGATGTACTGTAAATAGGGCCCAGTTTTGTATGTGGGAAAATGGGCAACACTTTGAACACTTAATTGGGCATTAATTTTACCACTAGCAATGTAGGTTTATCTTAAATGATGAAATTATCTTCCCTTTTATAAAATATTTGTTCTGTTAATTTATTCAATTCAATTCATAATAAAAAATCAATTATCAGAATGTTTCTTTTTTTTTTATTATAAATTTGGTACAAAGAGAAGGTAAACAATATGCATATCATTTTTTTCGTAATTTAAAGATCTAACTAAATAACAGGTTGTACCATAGGAGTTCCAATAAAAAAAATAGTTTTCGTTCTAAAACCAATATCGTTGAACTCAGTCATAGATAAATCGTGTTTAATGTTAGTATCTGCAGAGATAGTATTTTAACTCTGCTTGCAGACCGACTTTTAACAGTATTGGCTAATTCGCGGCCTTCTATGGTTTAAACTAAAAATTAAAAAATCTACATTTTTTAAAAATCAAAAAAATATTTAAGGGTCATATGTATTTTGGCCAGTAGGATCCAAATATTCAATAATATATAGGTTGTCCCATATAAAAATTTAATTTTCATGTAAGTTGCATCGAAACCGAAAGTCGGCCATTTTGGTTTCTTACATCACGTAATTGGAAATTTCATCCCATATCACCACACAAAATTTAAAAAAAATCGATTCTACCATTCAAAAGTTACAAGAGTGTCCCTATCGGCTGAGCCACCCGGTATACGGCATTTGAAACAATTTTTTTTTTAATTTTCGATTAGGGAACGGTACCCCAGTGGTTTAGTGCTTCTAGCTCGCAAACTGGCGTGCCTAGTGAAGCGAGTTCAAACCCTGTTCATTGCGGAATAATTGTAGTTAAAGTGGTTCAGACTCTATACAATGCAGGACCTACTTTCTTCTGAACTAACGAAGTCTCTGGATTATCAAGTATTTACCTCGGTGACTTGAGAGAGAGAAACTTTTTTTTGACATTTTAATTAATATATCTTTTAATTTTGTCAGAGAAAAATTTTATTTTGTTTGTACGATATAAAAGAACCAAATATATCAATTTTATGTAAAACTACTACAGTTATGCTTAGGGAACTATTTCTAATACTGCAAAGTATCAGTATCGAAACTTAACAATCGAGAGGGTAGGTAAGTGGCTGAGCATAAATTATTTTTAAATGGGGCAAATTACTAGCAAATGAGAGCGAGGCTTTTATCGCGAACAACGCTGATTCCACAATATCATAAAATTTTCATATTTTAAATCCGAATTCTCCCTCATGAAACCTTAACGTTATTTTTACAGGAAAATAATTCCTTTTATATGTGATAAATGAAGTTTAAATACACACCCTCATTATGTACTTGGGTATATAGCCAATTCCTTTATCGAAATAAGGCTTAAGCCTTATTTCGATAAAGGAATAATTGTAATGAACTGTGAAAAGAGAATAATAGGCCAGTCAAATTAGAAGTTATCTAGGAATTAATTTGCAGCAAGCTGGAAATCGCTTTAATACGGTGAGCATAACTTTTGGGAGCCAAAAAACTGCGAGATTTTTGCACTTTTTTCAGTTCTTGCTTGTAGCTCAAAAACGGTGCGTCGGACGGAAAATGTCACCCCATTCAATATTAAAAAGGGTTAAATTCTACGTAGAACAAACATCTATAACTTCAAATTCGGTTCAGTGGTACAGCCGAAATCAAAAGTTAGAAACCGGAAAAATTTCTCATTTCGATGCAAACTTACGTTTTGCGACTTTCCAAGACCACACATCTTTGAAACAGATACGCCTATGAAAAAACCTCATTTCAGTAGGTCAACTCTTCCTGGCAGCCCTCTATCCACCTAAGGCCAATGAGAACTCCTTGGACAAAATGGGCCAAGAGATATTCTCAAAATCCCTCATAAAGCCAACTTTCAGTCTAGCCTCTATACCCGCAACAAATTCAGCCGCCGCTCAACATATTCTGCGGGTCTACCTCCAAATCCAAGGCTGGTATGATAGACCAAAGGATCCTCTCAGCTGGGGTTGGAGGAGAACAGACCTTGGCTTGATCCCCACCATGAACACCAAGGATCCAGCTCCAGCTGAAATCTTCAATACAGTGTCCTGCGGATGTACAAAGGGGTGGTGTACAGGAAAGTGCAGCTGCCGTAATGTAGGCATAAAAGTTTAACAATTTGCCTCAACTACCACGCCCAGTCATGCTCGAATTCAGCACTGTTCAAGAATGAGGGTGATCACCGATCACCGCAGAAACAGAAATAAATGAGGACAGTCTCTTTGAAGATAATACCGATGAAGAGGGCCTCGACATGCAATCGCAGCATGAGAGCTTCTTAGATGAAGGGCCATCGACATCTAAGAAAATGTGAACATGACTCATTTTGTGCTGCATGCCTATGGATTTCTATAACATATTTTATTCATATTTTTTCAATGTCATGTCAATTTTAAATATTTTTGTTACTTCATTGCACCTCAATTATTAACAGCCATAATTAATTACTTAATAATGAATTAATATTAATAACACTTACTAATCTCTACTCAGGGTGTGTATATTACCTCCACATTGCAAAGAAATGGAAAGTGTTGTTTTGGTGAAAAATTCCAAAAAATTTTTTTTAAAATGAATCAAAGCGTCGAAGAAACCGATTTTGGATAGATGCCAAATTTAGTCTTTCAAACTGATGGAATTTGAAAATTGAGATGTCTGTGTAGCTTGAAATTTTATTCTCCGCAACATTTGGTTTTTTAATAGGAGTTTCTGTTTCAAAGATATGTGGTCCTGGAAAGTCGCAAAACGTAAGTTTGCACCGAAATGAGAAATTTTCCCGGCTAGCTTTTAATTTCAGCTATACCACTGAACCTAATTTGAAGTTTTAGATGCAGAATTTAACCCTCTGGAAAATTGAATGAGATAAGATTTTCAGTCCGACGCACCGTTTTCGAGCTACAAGGAAAAACTGAAAAAAGTGCAAAAGATTTCACGGCTTCTTGGCTCCCAAAAGTTATGCTCACCTCCTGGGATGGTACAAACTAAGATTACATGCATTTGGGACCAAACGAAGGTATTAAAACGAGTTCCAGCTTACTGGAAATTAATTCCTCGATACCTTCTAATTTGACTGGCCTATTATTCTCTTTTCAGAGTTCATTACAATTATGCCTTTATCGAAATAAAGCTTAAGCCCTATTTCGATAAAAGAATTGGCTATATACCCAACTACGTAATGGGGGTGTGTATTTAAACTTTTTGGATCTAATTTGACTGGCCTATAAGATAAATTGGTAAAATGTTGTAAAACACATTAAATTAAGGCAGCTGTAGGAATTTACTCTCTACACAGGGAATTGCTATCAATTCATTTACCGAACAAATTATTTTCATCGTCCGGATGGTTTATTTGCCAAAATCAAAGAAACTTATTATTTTAAATACTTTTACAATTGAAAACACCAAATTGAAATTTATACTATTTACTGAAAAGAATATACAGTTTTTGAAAAAAACGTGCCTGCCTTAACTAATTTGTTAATTAACACCTGACAATTTTTTATACATTAATATTGCCACGAAACATTCATCTTATAACACCTTATTCATAAAAGAAAAACAAAGCTAAAACCTCCTGTGCCTATTAAGATTGGTTTGTCAATGAAAAAACTTTCTTTATTCTGTCAGACGTCATTTTATTTAAGCAGCGTTCGTTCATGAGATGAATTTAAGATCTGACCGTTGATAGAGTCGGGTCAAATTTAAAAAGACCGTTGTATGAATTAATATTGCACATACGTTTTCACTATCTCTTGCACACAAACTTAAAACCACAGCCTAAAGACATTGTCAATGTATGTCTACCAAGATTCTTTCCCACTTCTTTTGAGACGGAAATATGAAATGCACACTGAGGAGTGAGAAACATAGTCATAAGCTCAGCGATTCTCAAACTGTGTGATTTGACGACGAATATTATTTATTTCCGTGAACTAACACCACTCTAAATATGAAAAACGTCTTTATATGAAATATTTAAGTTATTTTTAGTGGTAAATAGTGGATATTCATCCGTTAAACGAACAATATCAAACCATTAAGTCTTACAATTTTCTATTACGTACATAGTACACGTCTTAGAGCTGAACAAAGTAGCTAGCCTAGCTCAATCGGTAAGATGCTCGATGCAATAAATATAAATGGGGTTGGTACGGGATCGATCCCCAGCACTTCTACTTTTTTTTTTATTATTTCATTAAGCTCTATTAAAAGTTAATAATTTTCGTTCTATAATTTTTATTTTATTAAACTGCGCCTCGAGTTTTGTTAAAACTTTATTTTCCCCAAAAATGTGTCTTTTTTATTTTGTCAACTAGAATTTTTATTTATTACCGCTAAAAGAAAAATAATTTATTTTCGTTATTCTCATAGAGATTTCAGATTTTTTTTTTATATGAAATATTTTATTCTTACTGACATCGTTTCCCCTACTAATACTACTATCCTATCCTTTCCTGGCAAGAAATGCCCAAACCTTCCCGTATCTCTTGCTGGACTGTAGCAATATTAGTCTTTGATTTCTTTTTCTGATCACTCATTGTTATTGACTGAATTGGGCAATTCATTTTTTGTTATCAGTGTCATTTGTGCCCGAACCTATATACCTACAGTGTCCGTCGTAAAGTTGGCTACATATCGGAAAAATTTGTATTATTGAGATTTCTAAAAAATACTATATTGGGGGTTCGTTTCTTTTTTTACATGCAAATACCTTTATTCAACTAAAATACATACAGTTTTTGTCGAAACTAATCAAATATTTGTGAAATAGACACAAGAGTTTATGATTTTTCCTATAGTAATTAATGGTAGGGGTAAAATTTGCACTTTTTTATTATCCTCATATCTGCTTCAAAATCGATATATACATATATATTAGTCGCGTCATTTTGGCATCTTACCTCAAAAAAAGGTACAGCGTCAATTGACTTCATTTTTGTGGCAGAGTTCAGAAAGGCGTTTAGAAAAAACAGTACCTTTTATTTTTTAGCGGAAATGTTTGTAAATTTTGGACCAATAATTGGCAGATATTAATGGCCAAATTTAATTTAATTAATTGAAAAATTTGTTATCATACACAATATGCCATACAATTAGACGACTCTGGGGTTTTTGAAGTCGCTGATCACCAATCTGAAGTCCGATTTGAGGAATCCAAAATGACGGACCGGAAATCGAACCATTTTCCTTAAGAAATGACAATGACTATCTTGGCCTTGAAAATCTGTGTTAGGAGGTTTTCGAGGTTGCTGATTACGAATCTGAGGTCTGATTTGGTAAATTCAAAATGGCGGACCGGAAGTAGAGTACATTTATCAAGAAAAACTCGTATCGTTTTCGCTTTTGGACTGAAAATGAGTACTCGGGGGTTTCTGAGGTCTCTGATAACGAATCAAAGGCCTAATTTACGAAATACAAAATGTCGGACCGGAAGAACACTCCATTTCTCCTGAAAACTCGTATCATTGTCTTTTTTGGGCTGAACGTGGGGGGTGGACTCGGTGATTCTGATATCCAGTTAGGGAGAATTCAAAATGGCGGACCGGAAGTAGTATATTTTTCAGGAAATACTCGTATTTTTCCTACCTTCAGCCCTAAAAAGTAAAAAATGCGAGGTTTTCCGAAGTGATTGACTGCTCCTCCCGTGTCCGCTATTTTGAATTTCGTAAATTGGACCTCTGATCCGTAATCAGTGACCTCAAAAACCCCCGAGTACTTATTTTCAGCCCAAGAACGAAAAAAGTACAAATTTTTCCTGATAAATTGACTTTACTTCCGGTTCGCCATTTTGAATTTACCAAATCAGGCCTCGCATTCGTAATCAGCGACCCCGAAAACCCCCAAGTACAGATTTTCAAGGACAAGATATCCATTCTCATTCTTCTTATGGAAGATGGCCCGATTTCCGGTCCGCCATTTTGAATTTCCCAAATTGGACTTCAGATTGGTGATCAGCGACCCCAGAAACTCCCGAGTAACCATTTTCGTTTAATTTTATGGCATATTGTGTATGATAACAAATGTTTCAATTAATTTAATTAAATTGGTCAATTATCGGAAAAGAAATGAAACCAAACATTTCCGCCAAAAAATAAAAGGTACTGTTTATTTAAATGCCTTTCTGAACTCTTTGCAACAAGAGTTAAGTCAATTGACCCTGTACCTTTTTTTTGAGGTTTTCAGATTTTTCATGCTAAAATGACGCGACTATATGGAGTCCTTGTTGTATTCTATATGCACTTTTTCTTCATAAAATTTACAGTCCTGCCAAACCGGTGATCACATGACATGTGTCAATATGTAATTTTTTGTTGTTGTACATGAATAAACAAACCCCAATAGAGTTTTTCAGAAATGTAAAAAATACAATTTTTTTCCCATATGTAGCCAACATTATGGACACTGTATAATCAGAATTCCACTAAAATTATGAAGTTACTAAATTAATAATCTTAACATTTTATGATAATATCTTTTATTACATATTTTTAAAATTATTTAGCGATATCATCGCTGAGAACTGTTTGAGAACTACTGGTATTTCTTATGCTTTAAATAAAATCTTAGTTCAGGCGTTTTAGCGGCCATGACACACGTCAGTTTGAATTGTACCCGACTCTATCAAATAATCACTTACGTCACTTGCTTCTGTAATTTATCAAATAAAGTTAACAACCCTTTATGGCTTAAAATTGGTCCGGCATTGAAAAAACGTTTTTTTATGTCAGGTGTAATTCTTTAGGCGCTGCGCCCGCTAATATTAAGATCTGACTATTTCCATGACACCTTTGTTTTTTAATTTAAAAAAAATAAGTTTTAGATCCCCTTTATATATTAAAATTGGTCTTTCATTACCTACATAGAAAAAATGTTTTTACTATGTCTTGACTTAATTTCTTAAGCGCCAGAGAATTCGAAAAGCGGCCAAAAATCAATATTTATAAAAATAATAGCACACTTCACAGAATTTGCAGGTACTTAGAGATAATGCATGTTAGATAATAATGATAATAATAATAATATTTATTTTCCACTGTGACAATGTACATTGTATGGGATTCGTCAATTAGTGTAAAAATTCAGACACTTTATAATAACATTTGTCAATTGAAAATGTTTTTAAATTTCTTTTAAAAATATGCCAATTTTCACTGTCTTTAATTATTCGTGGCAGGCAGTTAAACATCTTGGGTCCTATATAATTGGGAGCATCCAAACTAAGTTTTTATTTGGCGAACGGCACACGAAACTCATCAACATGCCTCGTATTATAACTATATATATCTTTATTGGTGGTAAAACTACTTTTGTTCTTATAGACGTAGATATACATTTCATGTATATATAAACACGGGAGAGGTAAAATATTCATCTTTTTAAAAACATATTTACATGATTCCCGCTGCGGTATGTTTGTTATGCATCGAATTATTCTTTTTTGTGCAATAAGTACATTAGTTGCCTCGGTAGAATTTACCCATAAGCAAACTCCGTACCTAAGTCTAGAATCTACTTGGGCGAAGTAAACCTGCACTAACTGATATGTTTCTAGTACCGTCCGCAAATTAATAAAAAGAAATTTCAACGAATTCATTTTACAAATAAGTCTTAAACAATGAGACTTCCAGTTGAGAAATTCATCCAAATGAATACCAAGAAAACGCACGCTATCATGTGTATTTGTTATAGCTACCCTGTTGACGTCGAAATTTAAATCGTCTATTTCTTTTTGGCGATTATGTATCCTGAGCATGTCTACAAACATGTACTACAAATTTTGAAATTTACTGTCGGAAATGTAACTCCATCTGAGTCTTCTTCACAGGACAAGCAGAAGAATAAAGAGTCATTATGAAGCACATGATCATGATTGAGGAATTTTCATAACATAATAAATATATGAAAATAAGACAAATAAATCTTAACTGAATGCAGTTAGTACATTACCTCCTGAAAAAGTAAGTTAACTATATTAAAAATGCAGACGTTTACGAAATTAATAACATGTAAATTACCTTTGAAATTCGAAATATAGATATAATAAGATTGTATTATACCCAATTTTATTTGAGTACTTTGGAGTATCGCTTTTTTAATGTAGTTTCCGATAGCAACCTTTCTAGTTACCGTATTCAAAGGAGCGAGCGTTTCCAGCGAATTCAATATCACTGCATTTCAATAATTGATTTCATTAAAAAACGTAATCAACTGAAGTTTGAGGATTATATAAGATGTCTTTCTCGATACTCAAACTTGAAAGTTCCTCTTCGGCGATACAGTCGCTAAAATTATTTAATTAGGAATCTTATGATTTCAAATGTAACAGTTGATTAAAACCATGTCTTTTCTACACTTTATTGTAATCTGTGGTAACAGTAGCTTATAGAAATTTGATAAAAGGTTTAAATAAATATTCAAAATTGCCTATTATTTTTTACCTTTTCCTCTTGGTTTTGTATTATTTTGGTTTTAAATTATAACTGTCCAGTCATTTTAAATTATCGATAAATTTTTAAATTTACTCTAATTCTAAAATAAGCGTCATAAGCTGAATATAATACTAATGTAACTGTAACTAATAAAAAGCCTTTTAACGTACATAAAGTTCAATTTGATCATTGTAAAGATACAAAACACAGAATTATGATATCATGCACAAAAATCACTTTTCTGTCGGTACAAACAAATAAAACTCATTGAACAACACCGAGCACAGGTCATGCAGTATTTTGCAAGCCGTTTTCGGCTGTTTGCATCATTGTCGGTCATATGACTATTGCACAACTCGCCATCGTGTAATCAATTGTCGATAAATTACTCTGTTACTAAAATACAAATATAACAAAATTAGAAAAGGTCCCTATTCTAGTATTCTGGTATACAATGTTTAAAAGTATTCGAATATTGCTATTTTTTTCGTTTGTTAAACTTTCTTGAAAAATTTCAAATTTTCACTGAAAATCAACATGAATTTCGTGCATCTAAATCAAGAAGCACTGCGCTATATTCTTTACATAAAAACATTATTGACTGTATTGAGATAGGTGAATGTCCTGTTAGCATTAAACCATAATAAACTTATGAATAAATTGTCAAGCTATGGTATCAGGGGGTCGCTCTTGATTGGATCCGTTCATTTCTGAATGATAGGAGCCAATATGTCAGTGTGACATTCCGTACAGAAGGAACAATAAGTAAATTCAACTCAGAGTATGGTGAAGTTAAAACCGGGGTTCCTCAGGGTTCAGTTTTAGGCCCTGTATTATTTTTATTATACACCAATGAGCTTGATATTTTAATCTCAGAGGCATCTTTTATCATGTACGCAGATGATAAGTCACTTATTTTGTCACATAAATCTGACGCAATGTTGGAACCTATTAGTAACAACGTGTTGAAATTATTAAGCAATTGGTATTCGTCTAATACATTGTATTTAAACATTTTATGAGGTTTCACAATAGACAGAAATCATGCACAAGTTTAAATTTGAATATTAACGAGACTTATCTAAAACAAATTAGTGTACGTTTCTTGGGTATTAACATCGATGAATGTCTAAACTGGAAGGAACATTGCAATTACGTCATAGCCAAATTAAATTAAATTTTCTATTTATTTAAAAATCTAAAGACTGTTCTGAGTGAAAAACAACTGATAAATCTATACCACGCTCAAGTTGAATCGAGGTTGAGATATGGTATTTGTTTCTGGGGTAATTCCACTCTCTCACCGAATGTATTTGTCGCTCAAAAAAGAATTATAAGATGTATAGAGGGAGTCCCTAACACTCATTCGTGCAGGGAATATTTTAAAAAATACAAAATTTTAACACTCTTTGGTTTGTACATATTCGAAATATGTGTATTTATGTTTATTAACAAAAATTGTTTCAATACAACTGAAATGGTTCACTTTATTAATGTACGAAACAAAAAAGACTTTTATGTGCCATTCTGTAAATACAAAATATCATCAGATGGTCCTGATTATATTGGGCCTAGGGTTTTTAATTGTCTACCAGATTATTTAAAGCAGGTCAAACCATTACATTGTTTTAAATTGGGGCTTAAGAAATTTCTTGTGGAAAAATGTTTATATTCTGTAAATGAATATATGTTAAATTAAACTTAAGTGAGTTGTGACGATTCCTATACAAACTTGTATTGTCTTAAGGGAAAATAAATGAATTATTATTATTACCGTCCAATATAAAAAATGCCAAAAGCATATTTTTATTTAAGAAACATTTAAAAGCGTTACTTCACGTGGACCTTTTCTGTAGTGTTTCTGAATTCCTAGAAACAAGGTTCTCATAGTCCTTTTTTCCACCATTTGGATTTCACCTACTATTCGATATGTATTACTCTGTTTGTGAATGTTATGAGTAAATGAAAAATGCTCAAAATTGGAGGTGACAATTTATTTTCTTATCTATTAAGTTTCAAAAGGGCGCCAGATAATTTAGAAAACTAGCAATTTTAGTATGACTCTTTTTCTTTTCACCTTAACACAAACGGTAATTCAACATGAGTTTCCGGCTATGGAAGCACCCTACTCTATCCAGAGCTCGAGTAAGTTCTGGTGCTCCTGAAAGGCAGAGGCTGTATTCTTAGCAAGAGATTTAATATTAAATACAATTTGTAAGGTTTTAAAATACACAAAATTTATTTTTGATTACATATCTGGTAGAATGGTTATTTTCAAATTTTATACAATGTATTTGGCTGTTCAAGCGGTTGGAGCTGTTTTGCGCATTCGCGATGATATAACTATTTTTGGCATTTTAAAAGTTAAGCTGAGCTGTCAAATGGAACGAAACCATTATGTTCGTGTGTAATGTGCATTTCGGTATGTACGTATATCCAGCATACTTACTCAATTCCTTTTTTCTCTACATCTTTATATTGGTTCTATTGTACTTGTTGATATGATGAGGTAAACATGATATAGAAAGAAAGTGATATGAGAAATTTTCTCCATGGAAACTTCACTAAATAACTCAAAATGTCTTTTACAATTGCTACAAGTATTTATATCAAGCCAATATTTTTTTATCGATTACTTGTCAGTTAGTGATTACAAAAATACAACTGGCATACAGCGTGGTTAGTGGAGGATCCAGTTGCAGACATTCTGAACCTGCACAATATGTGGCAAGGCAAAGAAGTGTCTAGCCGACTTTTTTGTTATCAATTAATTACTACTTAGTTTTATAAAAATACGATCGGAACTCATCCCGGTTAGTGGAGATCCAGAAACAGGCATACGTCCCGGTTATTTGAGGTACAATGGTGTTCCGTCGTCACTCGGTATTTTGTGTTTATTTTAAATTTGAATCTGGTGCTTTGTTTTTTTAAGTTTGGCAATTTTAACTACCAGCCAATCAGCCACTTGCTTGTCACCTTTCTTCAAGTTGACATGTGCCTTGCCACAATTTTAGTTTAGTTTCATCGAATGAATATGTTTTGTGTCTTGCCACATTCGTTCTTCGTAGTTTATAATATTCGTAAAAATAAATAGACTTGTATACAACCTGTCACCTAGTCATGTGCCTTGTCCCACATATAGTTAGAAAACATTAGAACTTCTCAAGGTAAGGTTGGCATATATATATACAATTTCCTTATATAGTTTTATTTTGTTGATTCTCAAACAGGTCCTTCGAATTTTGTTATTTTATGTTAGTTTAGTATTCATATATATTTTTGTTTCCCATCAGTAGCTTTATCCAGGCAAATATTTTAAACCGGCAAGATGTCTGCTCTTAAGGCGTGTTTAGTAAAAGTCAAGCAAAATTTCTTTAAATAAATAACTTCTTTTATAAATCAAGTGTCTACCATTAAGAGAAATTCTAATATCACTTTGCTTATCTGCCATACTCTAAGGCAAAGCATTAATCATGTCTCTGTTTCTAACTATTGCAATGTGTCAGGTCATTGCACGTTGGCTCATGTACTATAAATTATTACGCCAAATTTTTAACTGTCTTTACTGTATTATAAATGCTATGCTCAAATATTTATTAACTAGTCAAATATTTTCACACGTGATTTGCTTGAAAACTTAACAAAATACTTGTTTCTATTTCGAAAAATAAAAGAGTTCCCGTCTGCTATATTCAAATGTTCTATTCACATGCCTTAGAGAAAATCATATTTTCTAGACTTATTCTTATTTACTAGCAAATATATTGTGATAACACGATAATAATTTGAAATCAATCGATTGCCTCGTTTTTTGAGTTAGAGCGAGTTTCACTGAAACGTAATTTTCTTATTTTACTTCAATTACTATATTATTATTCGAACATATGACAGAACTGGAAAATATCCATTAAACACGGTGTTAAATTATGATTTATAATTATTAAACAACTCGACGGATCATTATGGAATTCAATAAGGTACGATTCTGATGATAAAATTTTGAAACATTTGTTTTGTTGTTGAAATAGGCTTAGAATGTTATAAAGCGTCGAGATTTTAAATTTGAGCGTGAAGAAATGTCTGTCTGTCGATCTTCAACTTTCTTTGTGCCCACGTTTCCTCAGGAATGGTTTAAGATATTGACTTAAAATTAGGTACACATATGTATCATGACGAGATCTGGAACTAAATAATTTTTTTTTTTTTAACAATTTTTGGCCTTGGATAAATTCCATCAGCCAGGAACTAAATCATATTTTGCGCTAATTCTGGTGAAGAGTCGGGAGTTAAATAGGGGTAAATAAGGCAAAATAAGTAAAGCAAGCTGACCAGAGTACATAATTTTGGTATTTGGTGTATATACTAGCCAATAAGGCCTCAGATTTTTTTTATAATATTATAATATTATACACCCACCTCCCCACCCCATTAAAGGGGTTGACAAAATTAAATTGAGATATTCACTTAAAATTTGGTACATGTATGTATTACAATGACATCTGGAACTAGTTTGAGATGATTATGTTCAAGGGTTGAGGGTTAAATAGGGGTAAATAGAGGAAAGTAAGTAGAGCAAGCTGGTAAAAGCACAGAAACTTGAGATTTGGTGTATATTATAAGTTCTAGAAAACTAATGAGTCATATTTTTTTATAAAATTTTTCAAAACCACTTCGATACAATTTAAAATTTAAGATAGGGCGTTCAAGTACTACTTTATTCGCAGTATCTTTATCCGTAATATAAAACAAACTTTAATAATTTACTTATTGAATATAGTTATAAGACTATGTAACCATAGTAGTCGCTAGCGCCATCTAGGTCTTGTCACCTTGCTCACTCTTAAGAGGAATGAAGGCGGCAAGATCAGGGGGAACAAGGGGTTACGCACCAAGTGAAGAGAAATCTCTCTAATGAGCAAATTTTAGCTAAAAATATCCTTCAACAATCCTTTAGTATATGTTTATTAGAACACACCTATTTTTAGGTTAATAACATCACCCAATTTGCCAAAAACAGCTTATTTTTAATCATAATTTTAGTACAATGCTGTTTTAGTAGTTGGAACTAACTATATATAATTTAAAATTTAATAAGAGGGTTTAAATAGTATTTCAATCATACTACCTTTATCAGTAATTCAAAATAAACTTTGACATTTTACACCAGTTGAATATACTTATAAGTTTAATGTTTTTTTGTTGCACATGATTCTCGACAATAGTCGCTAGCGCCATCTAGGTGCAAAATTTAAGATTAATTTGCCGCCTTACTCCCTCTTAATAAAGCGTGTTAGTATGAATCTCAAATTTTAATAAATGTAGAGAACATGAATTTCGTTTGAGTGTCGATAAAGGATGATAATTTTCAGAGGTATATATGGCAAGTGGGAAACTCTTTTATCATCCGAAGTAGATAACATTTGAAACAAAGATAAAGAATGAAAGTAACTTTTTTGCGGCAATTTTTTTTGCAAGATTGACAGTTTTCGAGAAAGTAGTATATTAAAATGTTCTTGTACAGTTATGTCTGTAAAGGATGACAAGGATATTCTATAGACACAAAATGGTAAGCAGAATGTTTTCTTAAAGTTTATTAACAATAACTTATAATCCAGATAATCTTTGATGATGTTCATATCATGTTCTATATTAAGTTTTATTTCGGTCCAATTATTACCACGGTAGAAAATTGCCGTATCATCTGCAAGACTTATTATTTTTCCATGAATTCCTAGTGAGAAAATACCATCAATGTATAATATAAAAAGGATTGGTCCCAACACTGTTCCTTGTAGCACCCCACATGTAATAATTCCATCTTCACTTAGGACTTCGCTAATTTTTACATATTGTTTCCTATTAGTCAAATATGTTTTAAGCAAATTTAGGACATTATTTTTTATTCCTAAATCTTATAGTGTTGTTAATAAAATTGAGTGGCTGACAGTATCAAACGCTTTCGCGAGATCTAGGAAAACACACGTTGGAGGTTTACTCTTATCCAGCGCCTCATAGATATTTGTGGATAAATTTTCTATTGCGTCTTGTGTAGATTTACCGTTTGAAGCTTGGGAGCTCCAAAAAATTACCTGGTTAGATATGTTTCGATACTTATCTTTTGTAAAAAATACTCGGAACAATAAACGAGTGTAATTAGCTTGTCTTCCCCTAACCTCTGCTTCTGCTCATCAACATGTATTTCGCGTATATTATCAAGTTCAAGTGTGGCTTGGTAATCAACTGGACCCAGCAGGCTAGGGTTAGAAGTTAATTGACAATACATTGAAACCAATCCAGACTTTACTGCCATCTCCACGGGAAGAACTCCTCAATACAATTTTTTGCACTTACAAAAAGGGGTAAAGTGCTAAGTGCGGTTGCAAAAAATCTGGATTGTTTTGTTCATTAGCACATACCAGTTATCAAGGTCAATCGTGCTCCAATATTGTATCGCCATCAGAAGAGGATTCTTACGATATCAGCGCGGAGACATCTGATGCATCGCTGTTAGAACAATTTATTTGTATCCAGCAGAAAGAAGAAGAAAGAAGAGAAGAAGAAGACATTACATTGGAAATTCCATTAGATAATTATCAATCAGACTAATAGATTTCCCCAATTACTAATAATTCACACCGTTTTTATCATTTCCAATAGCATCATTTTTTATTGAATACAATATTATTTAATTAAACAAGACCACAACAGATCGTGGAATAGGCCTGCCGGGGAAATCACGTTAAAATAACACGCCAAGTACACTACATCACAGGTGGCATGGAAACGTATGCATATTATGGAGAACACAACTTTTTCAACTTTTTGAATCGCTATATCTCAGAAATAGTGACTCTTAGGAAAAAAAGTGTAAAAACCACTATATTTTTGGATTTTTTTTAGTTATTGGGTTATAACTCGTAAATAATGGATCCTACGTAAAAAGATAATCTTAGCTTATTTCAATCCGATAAAATTTCCTTCATTTAGAAATTAAGTGCAGTTTTCTACGACCAATAGGTTTTGAGATACAAGACTTCAAAAACTTGATTTTTTTTCTTTCGACCAAAACATCAATTATATAATCCATATTACAAATAAAATCGCGAGTTATATAAGTAATGCAGTTCTTTATTGAATTAAACCATTGAGTTAGAAGATAGGGAGAAGCAGTCACGTGATGAAAAAAGGCATCATTTCGCCATCTTGTTACTACTTTTCCGTGAAATAGTGACAGTTTGTTTTCCATGCGATTTATTGTGATTTTTATTGATAGTCTGTTAAATTTTAGACAATAAACATTAAAAGGACTATGGTGTCGTGTGCTAAAAGAAGTTCTTCTAGAGATGGTGTTGACAAGAAGAAATTAATGAGAATAACATTTCATAGGTACTGTAAACAACAAACAGAGCCTTTTTTAAAAAAAGAACTAATTAAATGTTTTTTTAATATACTCAGATTACATATTTCGTAGAATAGAAACAAACGGTTTATTTTAGGATAACATAGCACGTTTTATACGTCAAGATAAATAAAAACTATTAAAACTTTTGCATTTATTGAATTGAACATTTATTTACGTTTTCCAGATAGACCGTCTCGTCGGGGTACAAAGTTCTTATTTTAATTAGTCCGGGTCTGGCAAAACCACCATATTCTTACTACATTTAGCCACGCCTGCCGATGCCGTTTCTGTATAGAAAATTTGTATAGGATGTCGTCTCCCTACCTTCTAACTCAATGAATTAAACATAAGACAAACAGAATCGATGTTTTAGAAATATCGATACATTGTTGTGATCTCTACTAGGCTTCGCTCACACGCGTCATATCTTATGTTGTTCCCACCCAACATTTCGAGTCGACGCTTACCGTAGTACGCTGTCACTACCCCTCGGATGAACTATTCCTGCACGCATTTACAGGTTGCGATGCCACTGCTGCTCTTTTCTGGCGCGGAAAAATGAAGATGCTAGATTTTCTTAAAAACATCCATAGATAGTTAATGTAGCTATCTTTTTCTTGCAATCTGATGCCACCCCTGAAGAGATATGCTCGGCTGGAAATAAGCTTCTTGTGGCTATGTATGGAGGAAAAACAACATTCTTATCGCACGTACCACCAGGTATAATATTCTGTAAATGGTTAAACCGCATATAATATATATGGTTTATTTATTTATAGCTGCAGATGTGGTTGGGAAGAGAAAAAGAACCTACCGACTGGGGATTAATAGCCCACAGGGATTGCTATCCGTTTCATCCACCAAAGATCCAGTTGCATAAGCTCTAATTAAACTGCTTTCATATAAATGCCGCAAAGGGTGCAGTGGAAGAGGGTGCACAGGCCAAATTGCAAGCCTTAAATGTTCTGCTCTTTGCAAGTTCTGTCGGGGTAATTCATGTCAAAATGTCTCGACAATTGAGATAAGGAGTCCGACAACGAGGAGGGCATCTATAAACCTGTACCTTATGAGATGCTGCTTCAAGAGCCCGTTCTGACTCCGCTGGGACCATCAGACCCACCAGAACCGGGACCATCCAAACGGTTCAAATTTTAAATTTTTAATAAACAAAAATAAATTATATTACAATTTTTTTGATTTTGGAAAATAAATTAAATATGCATATTATATAAATGTAAATTAAGTACTAGAATAACATTGTGCCATTCCTTTTACTCTCCTTTACAACTCAACAAATCTTCAGGCTTTATTTTGCAACATATCTGATTTAGCCAGTTATTGATATGTTATTTATAAAATATATAATAAGAGCTACATTACACTTATAATACCTTGTGATTTTAGTTGTAATATGGATTATATAGTTGATGTGTTGCTCGAAAGAAAGAAAAATCAACTAAAAAAAGTCCAAAAATATCGTGGTTTTTCCCCCACCACGCAGCGAGCACAACTCTTTCGAAGCTGCGAACTTGGTTTTATGCAGCTGATATGAATCCTAACAACATATAAAAAAATCAGAATTACCGATTTTTTTTCGAAATTTGCCTTTATTTTTGTTTAAGATGACTGGCGTAATCATTTATAATGTTGTTCCCAACATTCGCACCAACTTTCAGCTCTATGCAAATTATTGTAAGCTTACCGCTATTTTACTTCCACATCCACGTAGTGGATTGCAAGTATAGTAATCGCAAATTTTGAGCTATTTTGATCGGGTTATTATGGAAAGATTCTGCCAATGATCTAATGTTATGCGTATAGCTTGCTAAATAAATCCTCTTGCTGGGTATGCACTGCTGATTTTACCAACGATTTTCGACTGTTTTCGGTGTTAATTTTCCGAGCGTTTATAATTTATTTTGCTGCTCTCCATAGAACTGTTATTGTTTCTGTATTATTATATATTTTTCCTAGCATACCCCTCTTGAACGTGTGATATATTTAAGCAGATTATGAAAAAAGAGAATAGCAATTAAACTTGTAGTTCATGGGATATCAAGAAATATTAATAATACTGACCCTCAAAGGATTTAAAATAACACTTTATTTAATAAAATATGTAAGAAATAATCTTCAAAGTAAAATTAACAACAAATTTAACATTATATTTGTAACAATATTGCAACTCCAGCTAAAGTCCATTTCAAAGCAATTTCTTTGGTTTTCAAGTTGAAGGTCCAGACAAAAGTTGGTCCTCTCATTCGAGTTTTGTAAACTGGACAGTCGTACATATTACGAAGATCCTGTTTATCCTGTGTGATGGCTTTTATGTAAATAACTGGGACTACAGGGAACAAGTCTTTCAGTTTAGAGTCCGCGATACTGTTTATTTGAGTATCCCACCTAAAATAAAGCAAACAAACTTTTCAATGTTTTACTAACTTTTGGCTCGCGGCAGAGAAGTTTTTACAATTTTGTTTATTACATGTTTTTTTTAAATGATGACATATTTAATCAGAATGCAATAACTATGTTATATTTATGTTTTGCTATCTACTGATAGTCTAGTCGGTAAAGTAAAAAATACACCAGAAGTCGCAAAAAATGTTATCTGGGATTTTCCTTCCCAGCTGTTAGTGCGAGGATTAAACATCACAAAATCACAAAAATCGCGGTCGCGCTTGCAACGCTACATAAGTGGAACCGCTTTTCACATCTCTATACATAATATAAAAGTGTCCGTACTTACGGCAAATTCGAAGAAAACATTGCATTACCACAGTTATGGGCAATGGAGTACAATAACACAGAACTTATAAACTATAATAACTACTTTACTGATTCTATTCACAGTTATTAATCACTCTATACATTTATGTACAATAAATGGCGGTTTTTAATTCTTACGGCCATACCGGCCACCAGCCATTACGCCGTCTTTTTAGCGTCTCCTTGCCCGACTGGGCGTAGGAATATGCCTGCGTACTACAACTACTCGCTAGCAAGCATGACTAGCCGTTAAAATTTAAGAGCGTATAATTTGAATTCAAATACTAAATTGAATAGTCACGCGCTTTATCTAATCTACGGTACTGAGTGTTCTTACAAAACGTGACCGTTACAAACACTAGTTATGAGTGGCTTTGTGCTTTTCTGATGAGTTCAGAATAAAGGCGAAAATCGTTTCAAAGGCTAAGCATTTCCAAGAAATTGAATGAGAGATTTTATGAAAGTGTAATGCATTAGAATGAAAAAAAATTTAAAGACAAGTTAGGATAATAAATTAATCTCAGGCCTTTGTTCTCATTTTTAACTGAAATTACATACCGTAGGGGGTCATATAGATACAGTTTAATCTGCTTAGCCATAGGGGGCTATGTTGGATGCTAGTGTTATAATGAGAATGTCAAATAAGAAATTGGAGAAATCTATTTCAGAATTTTTACTTGCTAGCATAACCAGAAGTCAGGTTATCGAAAGAATGCAAAGATTTCATTAATATTTTTACATACAGTTTTTCTTTTAGTTTCATGCAAAATCCTATAAAAAATTACTATAAGCAAATAAATAATAAATAATTCACTTTTAAATAGTTATATGATATATAAATTAAAATAAAAAAATAGGAAATTGAGTTAAATTTTCAAAATGTTTGGGTCTTATTTTTAAGAAACAATAAGAAATTGACCAAAATTTGGCTAACTTCAACATGCAGGTAAATTTGTAAATGTGAATATTGTTATTCCTAACTTTTTCTGCATTGTACTAAAAGATAATGCATTTATAACTTATATTAAAGTCAATAATTTTTTTTGCCCAGTGAATAGTTACAAGTGTTGTTATTATTTTTATATACAAATAGATATCAAGAGCCATCAAAAATGGAAACACAAAAGAGTATTTTATATCCCCTTTAAACCCCATTTTGATTTTTCTTCCAAGCATGTTTGATTTTCGAGCAATTCAATTTTTTCTATAGGCCGCGCGCAAAAAATTTCAAATAAACGAAAATCCGTGCTCATTATAAATACAAATATTGTAATTTTATTTAATATCGATTTTCTCGAAAACCATGGCATATACAAGAAAATTACAAAACGACTTCTTTTTAGGCAATTAGTCAAGCTTTCTTTTTTATAATGAGCAATTTTTTCATATCTTCAACGGTCAACGAGTTATCAGTGAAATAAGGCTTTTTCACCGAACGGGTGGTTTTTTTTGGGGGGGGGGGGCTTGCGCGGTGCCCCCAGAACTGATTTTTGTGGTTTTGTGATGTATAATCCCTCCACTAACAGTTACTGAAGGAGATAACAGATAACATTTGTTGTTATGGAAATCTTTATAATTATTGGACTATAATGCATCATCATTTGAAGTGAATTCTAAATACGAATAACACCCTACTTAAATAAGAAAAAATTGTCCCCAGTGGAGCATTACTCAAATTTTATATTATTTTAGTGTCTTGCTTTGTTGTAAGTAAAAAAGTATTTGAAGAACTGTCTGTAAGCTCAATTGGAAGTTTAAGATGCAGCAGCGTATAATAGTCAATATGCATAGTTAGCAACATTTGATTTCAGTTATTAAAACTGAGTTTGCAATGATAATAATAAAATATTACTTAAAAATACGACGTGACGATACATCGTTATGTTAAGCGGAAAATGTATTGCCAATTTACTTATACCTATAAATCAATTTTTAGTGTGTAATGAAGCATCCTAAAATCATACCTCATTACTAATAAGTTTCAGTGTAGTGCCGTGTGCACATTTGCCATACGACGGCGATTCATATTCAATGTACTGCACACCACCCGACCACGGCCGTCTCTAGATGACGTGACTCTCCGGAGCGAATATATCTTGACCTAGAGAAGTCCTACGGCGCGCTGAGCAGAAGGACAGACCTTGTGCCGAATGTTATTTAGTCCGGCGACGTCCCGTCTTCCCAACGAAGCCGACCCAGAGCAAATGTAAGTAGACAGAGGAGTAACTTGGCGCGTTGAGCCGATAGCTTGCTGGGGTTGACGGTTATTAGCCCGCCGCCGTTTCCGCCGTCAAAATCCTTACTCGTCGCATCCCTACATTACACTCTCGTCTTCTCTCACTCATACGATTTAAATGTCATCTGATTACCAATAACCGTAAAAGATACGGACCTGAAAACCGATAACCTGTAACCATTGGATATTATGTAAACCTGCATATTTTACCTGTTGAAGATAATAAAATTGTTAATTTTGATTGGGTTGTCTTATTAAACTAATCTGGATCCTGAACTAATCTCCGACTCCAGCTACCCAGAGCAAAACACCGTTACAAGTGGCATTTCATTTAACTCGCGTACGACAATGCAGGACAAGAAATATATTCCTAGTGGCAGTAATTATTTTTGAAATCATATTTAAAATAAGTAAATATAATGATCGTACATGTGTGTAGCGGCCAGCTAGGTATTCGTTGCCGACTGCAATGTTGTAATTACTCCCTATATCTAACCCTTTACTACATGCACAGTGTACATTTATTAGAGAAAAAATGTTCTCACTCCGTTGACCCAAAACCAATTTTGATTATTTTTTTTTATTTCGGAAAAAGTTTATAGAAAAGTTTCCCACGGGTGAGAAGGTGTACTTATTATTTTTTCAATTGTAATTAATAAATAATAGTATATTATTCAACGAGCATATAATAATAGCCATTATATGCGAGTAGAATACTATACTTTGTCCACGACTATTAAATATTTAATATTTATTTAAATCATCTTCATTTCTTTTCTCCTATTTAAGAAAGATTCATGTCATCACATATAATTTTTTAGATTTTTTTGGCAACAAGTTTAATGAGGCGTTTTCTGCAGCTTCTTTTATCTCTGGGGGTGTCAAAGAAATTTCGTTTTCACTGTCAGTACCCATTTATTTAATTATACTACTCTTTTTCAGTTCCTAATATGTAAAATTATTGTAAATAACGTTGGCGTTGAAATCGCACAAATTTTGACGTTTCAAATCAATTACAGAATTTTGCTTTGACACACCATGACCGTGTGTCAAAGCAAAATTACTTACTAATAAAATAATACAGCTTGTAGGCACGTACGTAAATGGTTTCAAAAACAATGTTGGGGATTGCCGTGTGTTGCTAATAGAAGATGCTTTGAAAAAACTTACTAACGTAGTTTTTGAGTGTTCATTAAAATACCTCTTCGGCATGTTTCCTAGGAAACTTGGAGAGACAACACTTGTCTTTTGGTTGCTGCAATTGTGACATTTTAAATTTTTAGTAAAAAGCAACTAATGTCATTTCTTATAAACAACTGACTGTCCTCATTATTCACTGCAATCAGTGAATAATGAAATCATTATTCACTGCAGGGAATAATGGATAGCATTTTCCTTGAGGAAACACATACATAATGAGTACATTATTTAATAGTCGTGGACAAATGTCTTTGTCCACGACTATTAAATAATGTACTTATTATGTATGTGTTTCCTCAAGGATAATGCTATCCATTATTCCCTGCAGTGAATAATGATTTCATTATTCACTGGTTGCAGTGAATAATGAGGACAGTCAATTGTTTATAAGAAATGACATTAGTGACATTTTTTTCAAAATTTAAAATGTCAAAATTATAGCAACCAAAAGACAAGTGTTGTTTCTCTAAGTTTTCTAGGAAGCACTCAAATGGTACATGAGGAGGGAGTACTTTAATGAACACTCAAAAAGTGCATTAGTAAGTTTTTTCAAACCATCATCTATTAGCAACACGTGACAATCCCCAGCATTGTTTTTGAAACCATTTATCTAAGTGTCTAAAAACTATTATTTCATTAGTAAGCCAAGACAATGTGTCAAAGCGTAATTCTGTAATTGATTTGAAACGTCAAAATTTGTGCGATTTCAGCGCCAACGATATTTACAATAATTTTACATATTAGGGACTCAAGAAGAGTAATATAATTAAATAAATTGATACTGACAGTGAAAACGAGATTTCTTTGACAACGTCAGAGATAAAGGAAGCTGCAAAAATCGCCTCATTAAACTTGTTACCCGAAAAATCGAAAAATTATATATGGTGACATCAATCTTTCTTAAATAGGAGAAATTAAATGAAGATGAATTAAATAAACATTAAATTCTTATTTATTAGTCGTGGACAAAGTATAGTATTCTACTCGCATATAATGGCTATTAATCACTCTGGTGATTTACGACACTCGCCTGCGGCTCGTGTCTTAAACTTCACCATCGTGAATAATAGCCATCATTATATGCTCGTTGAATAATCTACTATTTTAATACATTTGATAAACGTATAACTGTTTTATTTATTTAAACAATTGCCTGAAATTCGACAAGATACAAAATACAAAATGGCGCATACTAGAGTAGTGAGTTTATTTTATAAATAGTGTTGTTGCTCTTAGCATGCTGATTTTTTTGTTGAGTAGTAAAGAATTGGCCATATTACTGGAAAAATACTCTTGATGTAATTCACTCGCCGCTAAATTTGTTATCACAAAATTAGCGCAAAATTCATAATTGTTTATAAGCCCATTTCTTTATAAGTTCCGTTCTAATCGTCTGATTTGAACTTTCCAAAGCTCACTTTACTTGGGAATACATGCACTTTTAGAAGAAGTTAGTTCCTTTATGCTTGAATAATAAATGACAATTTTACATAGCAAAAAGTGGCGAATTTTTTCAAATTTTGAGTTCCATATTCAAAGTTGCATAATTATACAAATCCTTCAGCTAAATTGCTCAAAATTTTTTTGCAAACACTTCAATGGTTAACAAATAGGTATCCGTTTTATCATAAGTGCAAAATTTTGCAAAGTATGACGTTATGCAAAAAGAATTTGATTTGTTTATAACTTTGCACCAAGGCACTTGGAGCAGAGTTTAGTGTCGTCGTGAATAGACGTGTTTTTTAAGATGCTTTCTAAGAAGCAGTAAAAAGTAGTAGAAATCCCGTTAAACTCGAAAAAATTTCAACCACCAGTCGATTAAGAAATTCTGCTTGAAATGAAGCGCCTCAATAGAAAAACAGAGTTCATATGGAATTAATAATACACCCTAGACGACCCTAGACGACCCAAGTGGTTCATGGGCAATAAATAATAGCATAGTCAATGTCAAGATGAGGCACATATGTTTACAAAGCAATATAGCTGTGGTGTGACCTAAAGTTATTGTATACAGTGGAAAGTTCTTAAATGGGACAATATTAACTCAACCCAAGAAAGAAAAGGAAAGGAAATAAAATAAAACAGCAATCACAAGACACTGCAGAAAGACAGATAAGCTATAAATTTATTTATTTTTATCTTTAATTGATATTATTCTATTCCATCTTTCTATCTTATCTCTACCATCTTAATTTTTATCAGCTCGATTTATTGATTCGAAACATAATATTTTATTATTAATTTGGAAGACGGAAATTGAAACCGACTGCCTCAAAGAAGCGGCAATTGAAAATATATTAAACATAATACATAGGTGATGAAATGGAAAAACTGCCCAAAATTGACACCGATTCAAGGAAACGACATACAGGGTGAGCAAACTATCCCTACGGACATTTTTGCTCATAACGCGCAAAAAATAATAATAATGGTGATAATAATAATAATGTTACCGCGATATAGGGCCTACCCCAGCAACTCCACCGTAGATGGTTATTTACTTGTGGAGCGATTAATAAATTTAAAAAAAGAAAGAGACAAAAGGGAAAAAAATACAAAAATAAAATAAAAAATGAAAGCTGCTAGATTCAGAGATACAAGAAGCAGAAAACTTAGAAGAAGAAAAATAAGGAGATGACGATAGATGGAAACTTGAAAGAAGCATGGAAACTGAAAAGAAGCATCTCGCAAACAACTGCACCACACCCCAGCCGATGATGACAAATGGAAACTTATTAGAAGCAGGGAAACTTAAAAGAAGCATCTCTCAAACACCTACACTTCCCATCCTATATTCCCACCCCATGCGTCATGCGGCTCTCGCTGCTGACAACAAGCATATCCAATGTCCAAGCCGGCGTATACAGCTGGTCCGGCGGTATATAAAACATCCGAGATTTGGTTCCGGCACGCGGTTTGGCCGTCCGTTGGTCGTATTCGACGGACGACCAGGCTGTGTGTTGGAACGAACCTCCATGGATGCCCGGAATTGGCATCAATGCCCACTATACGCTGGCAAATCAATCAATCAATCAATCAACTTTGCACCAAGGTACTTTTTATCATGATTTTTCAGGAAATTACATGGTTTGGTTATTAGTACCTATTCCTATTAAAAAAAAAAAAATGTTTCAATAAATTAACATTTATGAAAAATGAAAATTGCAAGTAACAAAAATTGCAATAACTTTTTTAATTGTGCAAATTTTAATGTCATTTAAACGGAATTAGATTCGTCAGAAAAAAATACGTTGATTTCGCCTTTTTGAAACATTTTAAGCCGAGACATCAACGATTTTAATTTTGGCACTGATGAGACTTTTATAATAAACATTTTCGAAAAATTCGAAATGAACACTATATGTTGGATATATTTATTTATTAAAAATGTATACCAATGCATGGCATCGAAAAAAACGAATGGTAACACTGGTAGGCGAAGATACAATTACAATGCCACTAATATCAGCTCCATCACCGAACATGCGTACTGTTGTATGAACAGTCATAGTTGTTAATAATATTTTTTAAGTGTAATATGTAAGAAAAAATATAAAAAAATGTAACTTCATATGGTAAAGATGCTGACATATGGCCTCCATTTAGAGTTTTCCGAAATTGTTAATTACAAAAGTCTCAACAGTGCCAAAACTAAGATCATTGATATCTCGACTTAAAATGGTCCAAAAAGGGTGCACCAAAGGCGAAATTAACGTATTTTTTTCCGACAAATCTAATAAACGCCATATTTTGCAAAATTTGGCACTTACGATAAAACGGGATAAACCGTTGAAGTGTATGGAAAAAAAATGTTGAGCAATCTAACTTAAGAATTCGTATAGTTATGCAACATTGAATACGGAACTCAAAATTTGCAAAACATCGCCAGTTTTTGCTATGTAAAAAGATAATTTTTTGTTCAAGCATAATGGAACTAATTTCTTTTCAAATACATGTATTCCCAAATAGAATGAGTTTTGGAGAGTTCAAATCGGACGATTAGAATGGAAGTTGTAAAGAAAAAGGCTTATAAACAATTATGAATTTTGCGGTAATTTTATAATAACAAATTTAGCGGTAGGTGAATAGGGTGTGTGCACTATTTTTTTTAATCGAAAATTATAAAGTACTCCATGGTATTTAGTATAGCTGAAACAATTTTTCGGAAAAAAAAAACGTTTTTAAGTAATTTTAAAAGAAATTTAGTTTTGAGTCAAATATTCGCCACCAAAAAGGGCAAACCTCTATCCTATACACATGTGACGTCACTCATCATATATGTCAATCTAGCAACGCGTTGCCAGCAACGCATTACCAACTTCACGCTTTCAATTTAACTTGGCAATGGAAATAAGTTTTAAGTTTGATGACGTCACTGAACTGAACTTGATTGAATAAAAACTTTTTGTTTGGACTATTATTTATTATTTATTGGTGAAGTTAACAACATCATTGGATACAAAACATTTTCCTGTTGAGGAAGCTCTGTGTCTCACATCACTTTTAATTTTACATGTCACATATTTACTACCAAAGAATGGTTTGGCCTGCACCCCCACACTTTTAGTCTGTATAATTTTACCTATGTCTTGTTGATAAAATTATTCTAACACATGTTTGTCTGCATCTAATCTGACCTGATCAGTGCTCGTACTGGGTTGATCAAAATTTACAACTGGTGATAAATATTCCTGTTCATTATATATCGTTTCCATATTTTTATCCAGCACAATTTGAATATCATCTTGTTGATAAACATGTTTCATCACATGTTCGTTTAATCCGACCTGCTCAGTGCTTTTGGATTGATGACAATGACAACGGGTGATACATCTTATAATACAATGGAATTCGTGTCCTGCATTAAAGCCTACTCAACTAACTGTTCTCTTTGCCTCTTTAAAGGGAGAGATTGTTCTGATACAGAGTGTGCAGACGCATCTCTTTTTGTTTCTGGTTGGTAGGTAACTGCGTGGAACTATATCCTCCTTCAAAATCATATATCCTCCCACAAGTTTGTATCGCATGTAATTTTTCATGTATTCCTCAAGCTGAAAATAATAAAGAAGTATATTTATATCTTGTAATAATATATAACATAGGTGGGAGTTCATAGGGTTAAATATAACTAAGTAATTCGATTATTAGTTTCAATTCAAAATACATATCATACCATTACAAGCATAATTCTAAGGCAAGTATATATCAAGTATGATCTATTCACAATATTAAGGGTAATGAGTCATTTAGCTATTGTCGATTAGTTTCTACCATGATAATAACAAATAAATTGTACTTACATTAAAATGATATTCACAACAATAAAATGCCCATTTCGATTTAGGGAACATTGCGATTCTCTGCTTCAAATCATTTGTGATAGTTATTATTTCGGGCATTTACAGAAGTGTTTCTGCATGTTGGCACAAAACACCACTTATTTGCTACTCCACTCATATATCTAACTTATATTAATGACATTAATAATATCTGACATATTGCTTTTAACATTGGCTCAAAACTTATTTCCGTAGTCTCCCGTTGGCGCCATCTTCTATATCAATGTGTGTGAAGTTAGCAACGCGTTGCCAGCAAAGCGTTGCTAACTTTGCACATAAGATTTATGACATCACATGTTGTTTCCGAAATCATTCAAATATTTGAATTTTAGGTCGAATTGTTTATTAAATATTTATTTTAATCACATGATATGATTAATATGAATGCGAAGGCTTTCATATTTATGTATTACTTGATATTAATGCATCATTTGAAGTGAATTGTTATATAGTGCACACACCCTATTACATCAAGAGTATTTTTCCCGTAATGTGGCTAATTTTTCATTATTTTTACAAAAAAAATCGGCGTGCTAAGAGCAACAACACTTTTCATTAATTTTTTGGTCTAAAATCACTGGTCTGTACAAAATGGCGTCAAAAGTAGATTTTTTTTAATTTATAGGCAGGCAGGCGGACAGGCAGACAGGCAGGCAGGCGGACAGGCAGACAGACAGACCATCGGACAGACAGACGGACATTTTGAAGATTCGATCGCTAGCACAGCGATACTAATTTTTATCTTTATGAGCGATTTTTGCGGTTTTAGAAATATGTCGATATTTGATCGGCACATACTCTTCGTTTTCATATTTCACCGGAAATCTGTTGTTTATTTGTATCTCAATAAACTTTTGTCTTTCTTAAACATACCTGGCACCTTCCATAAATAGTCCCCAGACATAAGCGCCTTCTCTTGGCGCGGAATTAAATTCTTCCTTTTGTTTTTTCGTAACGTCTGTCATGAGGCACATCTTGTCAAGTGGCCATTCATTTTTTCTAGCAGTTTGTTGCATGATTGCCGTTAAGAATGACTGTGGATTGAAGAATCCACCCAACCAAACGGTTGCCGGCATTGAAAAGTCAGTAGTCCAACCATCTAGTTCTTTTATTCTTAATGACAAATCACCCACCCATTGTCCCAGGGGAAGTAAACTCGGGTAGGCCTTCACTGCCCATGATTCGGCTACTTGATCCATAAAAATGGATTCCTCCAAACTTTCCATGTCGGAAGTTATAGTAAGTTCACCTTTCAAACCTGAAAATAATACGTTTCGATTGGTAAAAGTAGTTTATTGAAATGTTACACTGATCTTGCATTTTGGGTAGGACAAATAATCCAGTTACGTTAGACAAAAATTTGGCTTCTGATCTAACAAAATATATCCTTAATTTTTTTAAATTTTAATCGATTTAGTTTGGTAATTTCATAAAAATATTAAAAATCGAGAATGAGATCACTATGGCATAAAAAATTATTCAAGGTTTTCAGAAAAACGTTTTTTTGCGAATATCGCGCTTTCTATGATTGGGAGGTCTAATGAGGTTATTATGAGAATGAAAGATAATGAAATTCCGCACGAAAATCCTCTTTCCATTTTTTATGTATAACGAACGGTTTAGGGAAAAATGTGCTTTGAAATTTCTGCGCAAGGGAAGCTTTATTTTTCTATTACGTGAACACCAAGTACACTATGTTATTAAAATTCAGTTTCAGTGAGTTTTCTATAGTAACGAATAAGATGATGAGATTGCTTAAAGTTAAAAATTTGCCTACTATCTTTTTGTGGAAAATTAGGTACATTTTTCTTCATAACGACGGACGACACTGGTGGATTTCAAAATATTTCACCGTGATACAATCTCCTGATGGATAAGTACCTTTCACCCAAATTTTATAAAAATTGCATTGTTGTAACAAAAGTCAAATTAAGGGAGCCAAGTCCGGCCCTGTCGCAACATAATAACCGTATTCAGATCTTGGTAACATTTTAAGGGTCGAGGCTTTAGTAAACTATCGTAAAATACCGGTCATAGATACATCTGTTTTATGTTATTTTAGAGTCCAGGAAACGTGCTTTGTTAACTTTACTCTTTATTAGGTAGTCGACGTTAGCCACTTGTAAACAATAAATAAGCATCCAAATTATTTTATGTCCAATTTGCTTTGCCCACTTGAAGTTAAGGGCACTTGTTGAAATACCCAGGGGGTATAGTTAAAATTTTCTAGACTAAGGCAGTTGAAATGGGATTCCAGGAACATATGTAATAGACTAAGATAGATAGACCAAAGAAGGCAGATTTTTTCCCCTATACAAAGGCAAAGCAAGGAACAAAAGGGGTTTTTTTCCATCTGCTGGACTGGTATAATAATGTTCAGATAGGCCATATGATAAATACCATGGTCCGTTAGGTAATTTCAAATGCGTACGGTTTAAAGTAAAGAAGATACTAATTGGTCGAGAGTTTAAAGTTTACTGCCCACTTTGGAAACGTATTATTTCGATGTAGAGATTATCTTCACTCTTGGTTTAAGGTCTGTTCGGTCATCATCTACTTACAGGTTATTAGAAGTATAGTAAATTCTCGTTTTGCGAAGCTTTTTCAATTGTCAAGTTTAAGTACATTTGTTTAGTATTTTGCCGGTTTTAATAAGTAGAAAATTAATGTGTTGTAATCGAACGAAGAATATTCGGTCGCGGTTTAGCAAAAGATTTGAAATTGCCGCGGACCATTTTATTTCTTGATATAGAGTAATTAACGTTTGTTACTTTATTTAATCGTCTTTAAGTGTTTGTGATTGTCAATTTCATTTGCTTTCATTTTCTTATGTAAATATAGTGATTTAAGTGTTTTGAGAAATCACATGTTTTATTTGCTTGTCATGAAATTAAGTTCATTTTACATTCAGTAAAGTTTGTTGGTGAAGTAACCTGGTTGATGGACATCAAAAAGGATACAATCACCTAGAAAGCAAAGGGTAAGCACAGTTTTGATTCCGATGGATATACTATAATATCGACGGAGTCTCCAAAAGTAATTGGGACACTCCGTACTCTGCCAATGGTAATGTCTGATTAAATCATGTAATTAGGGGAATAAAACCCCAGATATTACATTGTAAATAAGAGTTCTGTAATATATTAGTCATGAAAAGTGAGACATACTGTTTCATAGTTAACAAACACATAATATAATGTAGCATTTGAAAAATCTACATTAATAATTTCAGTTTGAATACAATTTAACCCTGATTAATTAATTGTTTGAGTATAGAGGTATGCACCCACCATCTAGAATTCGATAGTAAATAGTTGCCTATCTTGATTTGAAATTATGGGTACTAAACATGTTTTCTTTAAGTATAATTTTGAGTTAGAGGTGTTACTCACGTGTTCTTGTAGTGGAAATATTACATAATCGTGTAATTCAGTCTTTTAATTGCAAAGTCCTTTGTTGGCGGCATTTTTATTGGCTAGAGAAAGAGTTCTCTAGATGCTCAAGTTGGCAACACTGAGAACTGTTGAGTAGATTTCCGGGGGGTTTCATTTTTCGACAGCGACGAGATAGCTCAAAGGGCGGCGGTCCCGGTTTTGTATTGAAAAATTTGGGTTTTACATCGCTTACACTGAAAAGAGATTTGATTTATGTACCCAGAGTTTCTTTACCGTCCTGCCAAAAGCATTTTGTAAATTCCAGGAAGGAATTGTGTTGCTTGTCGTAATCTGATTGCCACGTGTCTCGCGAGGTTATGTAATACTCTCTATGTGAGGTGAGCTTTTATTTCATTTAGTTTGGTGTTTTATTTAGTTCTTATTTATTGTAATTATTACAGAGTGTTTGGAGGGAGTGGCCCTTTGAAAATGTTTGGTTTGTTTGTACTTGATATAAGCATATATTTTGGAGAGGCTTCCAAGTGGGATAAGCACATGTTTGGTGCTGTCATTTTGGTTATGTAAGGGGGCCCAGTATTTAGAGGAGTGATAGGAGGAAGTCTATTACTCAGATATTTGGTTTTATGTGGGTCCTGCTGACATTTGGAGAAGTTTTGGTTGGAGAGTTGTTCGCAGCAGTCTCCAAGAGATTTGGGCAGAACTTTGGGAGTGACACTGAGTCGTAGTCGTAAGCAACGTCGAGAACATCTTAAGAAGTGGTAACAGGTCACGCTGCAGTCGTCGCAGAAAACGCTAAGGCCCGAATCAGGTTTTATTGTTTCATTTTAGTTACATGGTTTTAAAGAAATTCTTATAGTTTCATTCAGTGATTATTGTTGAAATATCAGAGTAAATTACATAACGATTTTGCAACTACATACCCAACATGATGAAATATCTTAAGATTTTTTTGTAAGTAACGCATGGTACCACGTGATACTAATTTACCTTCTACTATGTCACATATGAAGTAGTTTTAATAGAACATAATTATTTTAGATCGTTCTGTAACATTCTAGTGCACACAGCGAGCATTGCGAACATTGGCTCACAGAGTCTTGTTTGTTATGTAATATTTTATTGATGAGCTGTAATTTTAATCCATTGTGAATCTTTAACTCGCTGTTGTAAATCTGAAACTCATTGTTGATATCATTTAAGCCGTAATCGCATTTCTATAAAAAAAGGTCAAATAACTGAAACAATTTTAGATGGGGTGATATACATATTCTGAATTTCTTTTGTGTATATAGATTATGTTCAAGGGACAATTGGGAAACTATTTTTTATTGTTGTACATCTCATGTGTGTTGTAATAAATGTCTAATGTCTACATGTTCTTATTACTTGCACTGGTACACCTGATATTTGTTTAAATTTTGGGATTAGAGAGAGTAAAGAGTTTTGATATCATAGAGATATTTTGAAAATTCCATCGCATGGTTGCTAGTAACTTAATTTTGTTCCGGGCTGGCAAAATTATTTAAATCATATTACGTAACGTACAGCTGGTGGCGCCCTTTTGAGTGTCCACACACAATCCTCACCCACGGCTCTATGCTCTCCAACAAAAATCGGCTGCCGTTCGCACCGGAATAACATGTTTTAATATTTAGGTATTAAAATATGTTACAATAATATGTATTTTATTTTATATATCGATCAGCTAATAAGTACTATACATAGAACAAGCACGTATTCTATGCATTAACTATATGAAATAGAGCATATTATGTCTTTCGCGGATATATTGAAGCAAATTTTTGCCTAAACCCTTCGTTGTACATAAAAAATGGAAGAGATCATTTTGTGAGGAATTTCATTATCTTTCATTTTCATTAGAACCTCAAATCGCCTCCGAGCCATAAAAGGCGCGCTATTAGCAAATAACCGTTTTTTGTGAACTTTGATCTTGAATAAATTTTTATACCATAGTGATCTTGTTCTCGACTTTTAATATTTTCTTTAAAACACCAGAATAAATCGATTTAAAATAAAAAAATGAATGATATAATTTGTTAGATCAGAAAAATCTAATTTCACTGAGCTAAAGATGTTTGTTTTTATTGATGTATATAGGGGTCAGTTTGACTATAGAACTTGGTTTTCGGGGTTGAAATCCCCCCCCCACATTTTGCCGCCATTTTGGAAAAGTGGGTGTAAACAGTTTTTCCGCGATATCTTGAGAATCGTAAATGTCACAAAAAAAATTCTGACTTCTTTTTGTAGAGAATTGAATTCTCCACAATCTTGGTCTAAATTCTTCTTACCGTAAAATTGAGAATGAAAAAGTTGTAATTAAAAATAGAGTCAAATTTTCAAGAAAAATACCATTCAAGGGTTATAACATTCTTTCTATTGATTTTATTGAAAAAAACATAGCAAACTGAATTACTCTCTACCCTTAAGGGGTGAGCCCACCCTTATTTGGTAAATTGGTAACATACATTTATTAACTTTAAGTTTCAAATTTGGATACATGGGCTCTCTTAATCAAAAATAAAATATTGTCACCCCATTTAAATGGAGGGGGTAGGAGCGGGTAGTTTGATCCCTTAAAGGAAAAAATGTTCAGATATCTTAACCGTTAGCACAGGTGTGCCCCAGGGGTCTATTTTAAGTCCTTTACTTTTTATAATCTACTCGTCTAACTTTTCATCCGTTTTTCTCTCATGTCAACAACATTATTATGCAGATGACACACAGTTGTATTTGTCTTTTGAAGCGAGTGAAAACAAGCAGGCAATCGCTGCCATAAACTATGATCTTAACTCTTTATTTGATTTCTTAAGTAAAATGTGTCTTCAACTTAACTCTAGCAAATCAGCTGTGATTGTGTTCGGCAGGAATAAATTCGCTTTAGAGTTTAATAACAGTATCAAAATCAAACAAAAGCCTATTTTATGTCAAAATGCTGTGAAAAATTTGGGACTCATTATGGACCAAGAATTGAGATTCACGCCACATATTAATAAATGTCTACAAAAGGCGTACTTAAATTTAAAACTAATATATCAAAATAGATTTGTGTTGGTGTTCCCCAACTTTTAGGATTGCGCGACCTCGGTTTACGTACTCAGCGACCCAAGAAACGTATAAGTAGTCAAAGTAGTTTCAGACCGGTGCTCTTTCATGCACTCTTTCGCGTGTTTTAAGTCGAGTACTTGGTTTGATCCCTTTGCACCTAACACCTCTCCAAAGAAGAGATATTTAAATAATGAGTAGAGAAAATTGTTCACAATAAAGTGATCTACAAAAACATCTAATGCGTAAGTAGTGTCTCCAAGACTGTAGAGAATTCAATTCTTTACAAGAAGAGTCTTTAAAAAAGGTTTGTGATACTTATGGTTCTTAAGATATCGCGGGAGACTGTTAGCATTCCCCTTTTTAAGGTGGAGGGGCGGCTTTCAACCCCAAAAACCGAGTATTATACTCACACAGAGATCCCCTACACATCAGAAAAAAATCATGTCCTACCCAAAATGCAAGGCTAAAGCTAAATTTTCTAACATTTCAATGGACTAATAGTCCACTGAAATGTTGCATTGACCTCGCATTTTGGACAGGACATTATTTTTTTTATGTATAGAGGGGGTCAGTGTGAGTATAAAACTCGATTTTCGGGGTTAAAAGCCCCCCTGTTTGGCCGCCATCTTTGAAAACGGTCGCAATTTCTTGAGAATCATAAGTCTCACAAAAAGAATATTTTGTAGAGAATTGAATTGTCCACATCTCTTGTTCCAACCTTTTTTTCACAGCATGCACCTTTCGCCGCTAATGAGCTTCGAAAAATTGAATTTTCGGTGTTCTATCAAACGATGGACTTTAGGAAAAAATTGCCGATCAATTGAGATAACAGTTGTTTATTTTTGCACAAGGAGTACCTCAGAATTTTTCCAGCATTTTTGGGCAAAAAAAAATCATTGGAGAAAAAAATTGCTCCAAAAAATTCTGAAAAAATTCTGACGTATTCTTTTTAAGAACACAATCAACTCTCGTCCCTGGAATTTTTTTCTTAAAATCCATCGTTTTGCGGCAAAAATTGTTTCCAATACCGAACATTTTTTCGAAGCTCATTAGCTGCGAAAAGTGCGTGTTGAGAAAATAATGCTTGGAACAAGAGATGTGGGCAATTCAAATCTCTACAAAAAAAAACAAAAAAAAAATAGACAACATTTTTTGTTAGACGATTCTCAAGATATCGCGAAAACACTGCTTACATCCCCTTTTCCAAGATGGCGACCAAATGGGGTGGGCTTCAACCCCAAAAGTCGACCCCCCTCTACACATCCAGAAAAAGAATTGTCCAGTCCAAAATGCAAAGTTCGGCCATAATTTTGTAACATTTCAATGGACTATAAAGGGTACAATCTAAATTGATTTAGAACTAACTGTCTCTTCTATAGACAAAAACAAGTAAAAGTTGCAGTCGGGCGTGGCTAACTGCGCTACGTATTTGATTATTTTTACCACCGAGATTAAGTACACATTATTTTTTATTGTTCAAGTAGATACGCGTACTCGGCAACGCCTACAACTCTCACTTGTTTCGTAATAGTCTTATTTAAAATATCTTCTGGCTCCATTTTAAAATAACTGGTGGTACGGGAGCCTCATCGTAACATGAGAATTCCAAACTTTTTCGGACAGTTTATACCCAAATAAAAAAAAGTCCTTTATGACGGAAGTTTTCAAGGTTGCTAAACGATCAAAAACCATTAATGAACATGTGAGAAAAAAATTGGCTAAAATTGTATTGCAACACGTCCGTTTCATAGTTTTTGTGTTGAAGTAGGATGTATGGAACACTATAAAAATATGAACGGACATTTTCCGCCTTGTGCAACCGACGAGTGAAAAGAAAATTGCAAAATTTCCCAATAAATTTTAAAGCAGAAAATTCTGTCAACGCGACACGGCCGCTTTCTATGTATTTGAGGATTTTCGTAAGAGACAAAAATGAAAAATAAAAGCGGACGATTTGTTCGTTGCACATAAGAATAAGTGAATAACGTAGAATGTAATTTTCTTCCGTTCCCGCGAGGTATCGCAACACGTCCGTTTCCTTGATTCAATTATTGGTAGGATATTTTTCAGTTAAAACACGTTCTTATATGAAAATTATAAGAAAATTGAGAACGAAAATTGAAAATTCGGCTGGAGTGATGGAGAATTTCATGACGAACAACTTAAAATCCCTCATTTTACGATCTAAAAATTGATTTGGGTGGAACACGCAGTGTAACAGACGACTCCACTTAATGTTCCGTGCAATGCGGAAAATGTCCACTAACAGCCGGTTTTGCAATCGCTAGTTAACTTCCAGTCAGAGTGTACTAGAAACGAAGTCCTCAGGTTTTTTTACAATATTTTCCATAACCCCAGCTCCCTTATTAAAAGAGTTGATAAAATTAAATTGAGGTTTTCACTTGATATTTGATACACGTATGTATTACAACGACATCTGAAACTAGATTACATTTAACCCCCCAACCCTTCAACGGAATGATCTCAAAATACAATCTAGTTGCAGATGTCGTTATAATACAGATGTGTACCCAAATTTCAAGTGGATATCTCAATTTTATTTTGTCAATCCCTTTAATACTAGGGTAGGGTTGGTGGGGGGTTGAAAAATATTATAAAAAAATACGAGGCCTTGGCTTCTACATATGTACGACAAATTTCAAATTTCGGTACTCTTACCACCTTGCTTTACTTAATTTTCCCTATTTACTCCCCAACCCTTCACCGGATATGTTTAAAAACCCATCCAGTTTCAGATCTCGTTATAATATATACGCGTACAGCATTTCAAGTTCATATCTTAAACCGTTCCGGAGAAAACGTGCGAACAAAAAAAAGTTACAGATAGAGAGACAAACCGACCGCCACACAGTGCGGGAAATTTAGCACTTTTCTTGGACAAAAGTCCATTTGACGCACAGTTCTTGAGCGATTTGAATGTATTTTTTTTCAAATACTCGTTAATGATTCCGGTTTACCCTCCAATTGCTACAATTTAAATAGCTATTCTTCGGATGAACGTATCTGACCCAATATTGGAACATAAGGTTTTCAGGATCATTTCGATATATAATTTATTACTCTAGGTTGTTTAATTAATTGTATGTATGAATAAAATTAATTTTAAAAAGTCTAACCAATATAAAAAATAAGAAGATTTACTCAAGGATGACGTTAAATTCAAGCTATATAAAATATAATAGATGTGTTTACAATTAAGGAGCAGATAAGCAACTTTGAGATTGCATATCCATGGGCTTCTTATACTTCCAACTTCTTATGCTTTTTTAGCTCTAAAATAGAAATTTGGTTACATTTTTACCTTACATGCGTTTTTAATTCAAATAATAGCTATTTTTAATTACATTATATATACAGACTGTCTATTTTACGAGGGCCACACCAAATATCTCGCTTAATATCTATTGTAGAAGAATAAAGTTTTAGAAAGAGTTATCCCATTTTTTGTGAGCTATATTTCAGTAAAAAGAAATTTGAAATCCATAGCCTACTTTATGAGATATATTACAAAAACCTGAAAAATAGGAAAACCACAAACGGTTATAGCTTCCTTAAAAGTTAAAGGAATGAAAGTTGACGGCAAGGACATTAAGAATAATAACGTGTAACAAAAAAATCGAAAAATGCAGTTGGCTTTGACATACGCTATTGTGCAAAAATGAAAATTACATATCTCAAAGTAGGCCATGACGCCATTAATTCCGTTATTTTTTTCTCATTCCAACGATATAAAACATGTCACAGAAATTTTAACCGATAGTGTCAATATTTAATATTTTACGAATATCATAATTCATATAATTGAATCGTAACAATCAGCTGTGCCATAATAGTAAAAATTCACTTTATAATAATTATAATTCCGTAATTATTTATTACAATTTAATACAAACCAATAAATATCTCATAAATAAAAATACAAGTACAAAACGAACATCCAAAGAAAAAAACGAAAAACTATGTATAACAGTACTACCTACTACTATATTGAAAAGAAATTGTGTGTATTTATTTTTCTAACTACAAATGCTCAAATTGTGCACCATGCATTCTGACACATACACGTGCTCTACGAGACACGTCACGCATTACATTTTGGAGCATTTCAGGAGTAATTGCCTCACATGCGTTTCGAATTCTGGTTTTGATGTCCTCAATATTTTCACGGGCAGTTTGAAATACCTTGTCTTTAATGTAACCCCAGACGAAAAAATCCAAGGGAGTAATATCTGGTGATCGAGCTGGCCATAGAATGGGTCCATAGGTGCCTGTCCAGCTATCTGGCATAACTTGATTTAAATAATTTGTACATATTACAGCAGTGTGAGGTGGAGCCGCATCTTGTTGAAAATATGAATAATTTAATCTTTCTGCCACTGTTAATTCATAAAGAAAATCTTGAAATTCGTTTTGCAGGAAATTAAGGTATCTACGAGCGGTTAATTTGCCATCATAAAAATAAGGTAAAATTACTTTAGTCCCTAAAAGACCCAACCAAACATTCGTAGAAAATCTTTCTTGGAAAGCAGTCTCTCTGCACCAATGTGTATTTTCTCGTGTCCACTTATAATGCATATTTCTATTGAAAAATCCATTATTAGAAAAATTTGATTCGTCCGACCAAAGAATTTTGCTACATATCAGCGCGTCATTCTTTTTCTTATTTAATAACCATCTACAAAATCTTACTCTCCTTGGCTTATCTCCGTCATTTAAATGTTGAACTTTCCTCATTTTGTAGCATCGAAATCCGTTTTTTTTTCAATATTTTTCTTGCACTGTCTTTTTTTATGCGACAGTTTCTGTGAATTTGTCTCAAAGAAGTTTCCTCATTTTGGTTAACATAATTCATTACTCTATTCACTTTTCTTACATTATCCGCAACATGCGCTCGCCTTACTGCTTTTTTTGAAAATGAACCGTGCGTTTTTAGATTTTGAACTAACTTCCTAAACATAGTTCGATTTGGCTGCGGAGCATCTGGAAATCTATCTCCGTAAACCGTGACTGCCATCTCAGCGTCAAAATTGCACTGACAATAAATGCTAATCATATCGAATTTGTTATTATTGGTGTACACCATAATTACTGATATAAAATTTGTCTTAGAACTCGACAACGCAACATACAACAAAGAACAGTTACAATCTGTCAAATTTATTAATAACTGTATACATTGTTTTTCACTAATTATGGCACAGCTGATTGTTACGATTCAATTATATGAATTTTGGTATTCGTAAAATATTAAATATTGACACTATGGGTTAAAATTTCTGTGACATGTTTTATATCGTTGGAATGAGAAAAAAATAACGGAATTAATGGCGTCATGGCCTACTTTGAGATATGTATTTTTCATTTTTGCACAATAGCGTATGTCAAAGCCAACTGCATTTTTCGATTTTTTTGTTACACGTTATTATTCTTATTGTCTTTGCCGCCAACTTTCATTCCTTTAACTTTTTTCGTACCTCCTCAAATAAGGAAGCTATAACCGTTTGTGGTTTTCCTATTTTTCAGGTTTTTGTAATATATCTCATAAAGTAGACTATGGATTTCAAATTTCTTTTTACAGAAATATAGCTCACAAAAAATGGGATAACTGTTTCTAAAACTTTATTCTTCTACAATAGATATTAAGCGAGATATTTGGTGTGGCTCTCGTAAAATAGACAGTCTGTATATATATGATGACATCAGCGCTCTGATATTCCGATACTGGGTCAGATACGTTCATCAGAAGTATAGATATTTAAATTGTAGCAATCGGAGGGTAAACTAGAATTATTCACGAGTATTTAAAAAAATATATTCAAATCGGTCAACAACTGTGCGTCAAATGGACTTTTGTCCAAACAAAGTGCTAAATTTCCAGCTGTGCGCCAGACCGACAGACAGACAGACCGACAGACAAATAGGCAGAAAATTGTTTTCTCTCAAATTTAAAATCTCGACTTTTCATGACATTCTAAACCTATTTCAAAAAAAAAGTTTCGATTTTTTTTTTACGATTACAATACTTCCAATCCACTACGTGGAATGGATGTGGAAGTAATTACAAAGACATTTTCAATTTTAATTTTTACGTAATTTTAAGAAATTTGGAAATTTGTTATGTGTAGGTATATATTTTTTCCGCATTATTAAAATTCTATGAGTAATTATTTACACTTACTAGCGTGCAAATATAGTATCAGGATGTTTCCATTTAAAGAGACTTGGATTCGAAATGTGAATGTGAAACTAGTGATTCCTTAGGCGGCGGTTTTTATATCTATAAAATTTAGCATAAGTATCTGCTATAGAGAGCATTATTATGTATGCTGTTTGAAACAAATGACATTACCTAACTCGAGTTCGACCAAAGAGCGTCTCATTTCGGCAGTAAGATTATTCATTCTCTCGCATTCTTGAAACGCCACGATAATATACGGTGTTCTGTCTTCAACTTTCGCCATCATCTCGGCAACTGGAAATCTTTCTGGTAGCTTGTCCATAATATCTTCTATCATGCCCCTAACCTAAAAAATATAAATATGGGTTTACAGTACCTAATAGAATTAAGATAACAAGAAAAAGATAAAGTAAATTAGATACCCAGGAGATGGTTAACTATTTTGAAGATGCATATTTGATTTTAAATGCTTGTTTTTATAATTATAAAATAAAATAAGTTAAGACTGTAACATTAATTTTGCAAACATTTTTCAATTTTATATAAAGTTACAGTGAAACCTCCTGGCAAATTGGACTTTGAAAATCACACTGTTAGTAGTTACTATACACATACACATTGGTTTTGTGAATTCAACAGAAAATAAACGCTACCGAATGCGTGTCTTTAACAATAATGCCATTTTATGCATTTAAGCATGCGAAATCTCAATAGACAATTTTATCAATTTTTCTGAGGATCAACTAACTAGAAAACATATGTAAATAGAAGAACCCTCATAGGCATTATAATGGATTTCACAGAAATAGTCAAGAAACAATGAGACACTTACTCGATGAAGTGTAAAATGTCTACAAGTTACCAATTAGTATTTCAAATAAAATCAAGAACACCTTAGTAAGTAAGATTGATCTCAGATTATCAAAACTCAATCGAGCGCATCGAAATGTTACCAAGTATATCAACAAAGACAAGGCATGGTTTGATACTAATGCCACTTTATCTGTTGAGAGTTCTTCCCAAAATGGTAGACATTTTATACTCTAAGCATTTCTCATAAACTTATGAACTTTCAATCATTTCAGTTTTATATCGTACAAGCTCGGCTTCGCCTCAGAAATAATGTTAATTATTTAGGAGGCTCCATGTGAGGGACGGGGTTTATCAAGTTTATCCGGTTTCATTTGGCGTCAATTTTACTGAAATTCGCAGATGAAGTGTATGATAATATTCTCTTTCATTTTTATCAAGTATGTATGGAAGCGATTTAAAAATGCTAATAAGTTAATGAACTTTCGGTAAGTTGTTGTTTGCCATTGAAAAAATATTATCACCTTTTTCCAATTTTTTAAATGTGTAGTTTAAGATCATAATAAGATAACTGTAGAGTTTAGTTACCGTTCACTAAACGACTCTCGGGAATAAACTATTATTGACAAAATAATAAGACTTCGTGAATCGTACGTTAACCGTTCACAAAGACATGGCAACATGATAAAGCAACGTCTCGTGATAAAATCTGTTTTTTCTCATGCGTTTGTTTTGTTACGATCTTTCCTCGCCAGCGGAAAAGTTCGGCTGCTTTCAACATTTCTGCAAATATTTTAGATAGAAACTATAGAGCACGGCGTATTTGACATTTTATCATTTTATGTACCACGCATCCTAACCTAAATAATCTCACCTGTTTGGTCTTAACTATACTACTCGGATTACGTTACATTACCCTCTGAAATACCGGCGTTTGAAGAGCATTACAGTATTATCACGGTTTCACCGTCTCATCGAAGCTTCAATTTCCTCGTCAATGATAAAATATGACATATTAATTTTATAAATTTCATAATTACCATTTTCAATTAATTTTTAGTTCTATTTAATTTGTCAAATTAACAAATGGTAAATACATTTTTTTTCAAATTTCATGAAAATCCGCTTAGTAGAGTGGAAGAAGTAAATACAGGAATCGTAAAAGAAATTCTAAATTTTTGTTTGTTCAAATGTCATAAAACGTCGAGATTCCTAATTTAAACGAAAAAGAAAATCATTTCTGTCTGTCTGTCATGTCGGTTGATCTGCAACCTTTTTTGTGCACGTTTCCTAAGGAGCTGTTTAAGATGTTGACTTGAAATTTGGTACACATGTGTATCGTAGCGAGATCTGGAACTGGAAAATAAATAATGCAAGCTGATAAGAGTACAGAAATTTGGGATTTGGTATATATACTAGAATCAAATGTCTCAGATTGCTTATAACATTTTTCAACCCCTCCACCACCCACCTAGTCCAGTATTAAAGGGGCTGACAAAATAAAATTCAGGTATTCATTTGAAATTTGGTACACGTATATATTATAATGACATCTGGAATTAGATTCTATTTTGATATGATTCCGTTAACGTATTGGGGGTTAAATAGGAGTAAATAAGGGAATATAAGCAAAGCAAGCTGATAAGAGTGGAGAAAATTGATATTCATTGGTGTACATACTAGAAGCCAAGGCCATTTTTCAACCCCTCCACCTCCCTATTCCATCATTAAAGGGGTTGGTAAAATAAAATTGAAATATTCACTTAAATTTGGTACACGTATGTATTGTAATGACATCTAAATAAGTGAAGCAAGCTAATAAGAGTCCTGCCTCAAATAATGTATTATTAAAATTCGATGACCATTTATTACCACATACTAGAGTGTAAATAGAGCCAAGATGTTTTCATTTCAAGAGACTTGGATGGGAAATCTGGTTGTGGAAATAGTGATTTATTAGGCAGCGGTTTTTTTAACTGTAAACATCACATTTGAAGGATAACAAAACTAATTTGCCATTATGAATTAGTCTTCATAATCGTAATAGTAAGGCAACCCATTACCAAAAACCTCTATCAAAACAGCGAGCTTTACCGCAGGGAAACTATAGATTATGAAATTCTAAGACACTTTTTCATACGACAAAAGTTCGAAAAACGAACGGACAGCTGGCGAACGACTTTCCATACCGTGGCTAAGCAGTTCTTGATTAATTCTCGTTAAAAACGATGAACAAGACATGAATTAATCGAGAACTGTCATTTTTCATTGGCCTAAGCTCCAATAATATCAATCAAAGTTGTATCAAATTCGAGGCTAAAATTATCAAAGCAGCGAGGCTAAAATTTTGTTCTATTTATACAATGGGGTGTATAAAATGATAAAAAAAAATGCGAACTGCCATTATCCATTGGCCGCAGCTGCGGGAAATCGAATAGAGTCGCATATGAGTCGCATAGGTTAAGTGTAAGAGTAGCCTATGGCTAAACTTCGCCTTAATAAAGACGTTTTATTGTTATTATTATTATTATCCAAAGTTCTCACACACTGAGGGTGGGGTTCGCTTATTATCGGCTCTTTAAAGCAAGATAATAAGTTTCTATTGTAGGTTTATTAAGTTGTTAGATTTAAAAACTTCCGGACTGTATTGCAGGTGCTGAGTATCGTAGCTTTCTGTATCAGACCAATAATATGCTGACTAAGGCCGAGTGTGTCCAGGCCCTTCTTCAAGTCATTAGGAATAACGCCAGTTGAGGACAGAACGATCGGGACAATGGATACCTTGTCTTGTTGCCACATCTTTTTAATTTCTTCTGCAAGTTCACTGTATTTATTAAGTTTTTCCGCATGTGCTTGTCGTAGTCTGTGAGTATTTGGTATGGCTATGTCAATCAGAAAAGTAAGTTTCTCTGATTTGTTCGTTAGGACGATGTCTGGTCTATTTGCAGAGATGGTTCTATCAGTAATAACAGAGCGGTGCCAGTAAAGCCGGTAGTTGTTGTTCTCCAAGACTGCGTTAGGCGAGTACTCGTAGTATGGCTGATTCGTGCTGGACAGTTGATGATTAAGGGCCAATTGAGAGTGAATTATTTTGGCTACTTGGTTATGCCTGTGCGTATAGTCAGTCGCTGCCATAAGGCGGCACCCTGATGTGATGTGTTGGATTGTCTCCGGAGCATCTGCGCATTGTCTGCAAGTGTCATTTGGGATGTGCTCCTTGAGTATATATTTTCTATAATTCTTTGTTGGAATCACTTGGTCCTGAATCGCTATCAGAAAACCCTCCGTTTCCGGGAACAAGTCCCCATGAGTCAGCCAGTAGTTCGACGCTTTTGTGTCTACATTTTCTTGACTGAGATCATGTGGGTGTCGTCCATGGAGAGCCTTCCTCTTCCAAGCTTCCAATAGGTCGACATCTCTCGGCTCGGCTATTTGAGGCCCCACTAGCGGTATATTGTGTTGCAGATTTAGTGGAGTATAATCGTTGTCGGCTAGGACGATATTATTATTATTATTATTATTATTATATACGTTCAGTCAGATGGCGCGGCGGCGCACGGAGGACATGAAGATGCTGGATGGCTTCGTTGTCTATGGCAACGACATGGAGTATATCCGAAGCCATGTAGCATCTCTAGCAGAAGGTATAGAACGCGCTTATACATAAATAAAAGGTGGCAGCTGCTGGGACCGAGGATGCTGCGTTGTCGTTATACAGACATGGTATAGAATATAGATTTTTCAATTTGAAATATTTTGAATAGAATTTTCTCAATGTTTTCAAATGGAACTCTCTGTATATTTTTCGACGATGTGATGTAGAAATGAAAAACGAAAATTTTTCGTATGTACATCCATCCCTATGGCTATTTGTAACCATTTACCATTCATTGAGCAAAACGTACAAAACTCAGGAATAAACTTAAAATATAGAGGTTCCCTCAAATAATTCAACAAGAAAAATTATAATGAGTGCTCCACATGTTGCCCATTTTAACTAACACACATTTCTATGCGCTTTTGAAATGAGGCCATTTAGTGGAACCATTCTTCCAATTCTTCCAATTCATTGAAGTGGGTAGTTAGTATTTAGCTGATCCCTCACTGTAATGGTTTTTCTGGAAATCATTTTGCTGTTTTCGGTATTTGACAGGCAGTAAAATCTCACTTTGGTGTAAATTGTCTTGCACAAGCGAATACTTATCGCACTTATCGGTCGTTTTCATTTGTGATCATTTTAAAATATTTGAGTTTTACTAAATGAATTTTACAAAGCGGAACTTCTAGACATGACTTTTGTTTTAGACGAATCAGAGAGTAATTGTTTGCATCTCAATAGAATTTATAAGCAACGGTATTGTGAAAGAAGGATTCCTGATGTTAGCAGCTTCCAAAACCTCCTCGACAGATTTGTGGACATTGGAAATATTGAATACAATAAAGTGAGAGAATGAATCGTGTTGTGAATTTCCATATCAGTCAGAGAGAGTGAGCTCATCAGTAGGAATAAATAGATGTTCTGTTGGTCGAATTAAAAAAAAGTCATGCATATCATATTAAAATGCACCAGGAACCATCTGTTAACGATGTTCAAAAGCATCTACAGTTTTATAATTGGGCCAGAGATAAAATGCAAGATGTCGCCTTCTTCAATAATGATTTATTTACTGATGAGGCAACTTTCCATAAAAATGAATTTGTTAATAATCTCAATTTCCATTATTACGCTTCGGAAATTCTCATTTTTTAAGGAAATTGATAACTAGCGCTGATAGCCTATAAACATTTGGGAGTGAATTATGGGATAATATGTAATAGGACCACGTTTCCATGACGGTACATTAACTAGAGCTATTTATCTTCATTTTCTAAAGAGAAGTCCGGCACCATTATTGGTGAATCTTCCTGAAAGGATTCGAAATAGATAGTTTCAGCAAGATGGTGCTCCACCATATTATTTAAATGAGTAAGGGAGCACCTAAATAATATCTACCCATTTTAATGGATTGGAGGAAATTGTGTCATGAATATCCTGCCAGATCTCCAGACCTTACAAAAATGCATTTCTTTTTATGGGAATATGTGAAGAAAATTGTTTATAAAGATTCACCAACAAAAGTCTAAAATATGAATAAAAGGAAAGGATAACTGCTTTTAGATCTGTCACACCGACAATTTTATTAAAGTAGGAACCTCGTTTCAAAAGCGAATAGAGATGTGTGTCAATCAAAATGGGCAACATTATCATAATTTTTTCTGTCCAATTATTTGAAGGAGCCTCTATTTTTTAAATTTATTCTTGTATTTTGTACTCTATGCTCATTTAATGGAAATTGGTTACAAATAGGAATATACATACAGAAAATGATCATTTCTAATTTTTACACCACATCGTCGAAAAATGCAGGGTGTTCCATTTGAGAGAATTAAGAAAATTCAATTCAAAAAGTTCTAAATTACAAAATCATTTTTGACCGCCCTGTATATTTTTAGGAAGCGAAAATGATTCAAAAACACTAACGTCTCGTAATTATAGTAGGGGAGCCCAATAGGGGATTTTGGGATTTACTCAAGCGCGGCAGATTAACATATAGGGAATACCTTGCACCCTGTTGAGTACCTCCACCATATCTAAGCCCTCTATATAGGGCCGCGCGTGTAGGGCAGCCGATCAGAATAGTAAAAAAAAATCCATAATTGGAAATACTCGAGCGCCTCAGATTAAGGTGTGATGGGTTAATTACATGCTGAAAAGTGTGCGTTTCAATAATCTGACGATTTCAGCGTGACGCAAGGGAGTGGGAGGGTCACAAACTTGCAAAAAAAAACGTCACCTCGACATTCTCGAGCGCGGTCGAATTTTTTTTGTTTTGAAGGAAATAATTCAAGGATAATGGGAAAAATATAATCTGCCGATTTCCACAAGCCGAAGTAACAAAAATCGTCAATAAAGTTTAGCGCGTGCACCGCAGTGAAGCACGTATTCCCCACTCCGCGCATCTCTCACCCTTTCACTCTTTCTCTGTCTCTCATCACTCTCTCGCACCGTTCCCACACGCCAGACAACACGCCATTGGTGATCAATTACCAGAAGTATATGAAGATGTAGTCATAACACCAGATATTCTAGGGGATACTCCAGATTCAGGTACATTTACTTTTCAATACTTTAATAACACGCTTTTCATTAAATAAAAAATATATTGTCAAGTATTATAAACGATTTCTTGTTATAGATATGCAGGCTGTGGATGAAATTGATGATCAAATCTAACCAGACTTGCTGTATGATGATAATTCCACGGATGAAGATAAAAAAAAAATTTAACATGTTTATTTTGTTTCATTAATTTTTTGTGAATTATGTAAAGTTATTACCCATTAATAAGATTATCAAAAAGTTTAAAAATATCGTTATTTATTAACCTCGGCCATATTTTTTTTACCTGTTATTTATTTATCATTTGTAATTTTATCAGAGAAAGAAATTACCGAAAGTATATATACATATAATATATGTGTTTATATCTATTATAATTAAAATAAATAGATTTACGTGTGCAGAAAATAAAATAAAAAACTTTCTTTACAAATTTCAACAAAATTTGTAATTTTTTTTTTATTTGCATGCTATTTTCCGTGCATTTTATTTGTCACATTCAGTGGTTTAAAAAAAATCATAAAAATATTTTTTTTTCAAACCGTCAGATTAAGGAAATACCTCCGAATAATCGTCAGATTATTGATCAGCACGATGAAGACATCAAGCTAAACCATCTGTATGAAAATTTGACGCGCTCGAGTATTTCAAAATGGCGATTTTTCTTTGCATTTTCAAAAAGCCGCCACGAGCTTGCGTCACATCCGAATCGTCAGTCTTTTGAATGGGAGCTTCGTTCGGGTTCACTTAACATCCCCTCTGAATATCTGACGCGCTCGAGTAAATGTTTATTTTTCCCATTTTTAACACTTCCGTACGGCCGCCCCCACCATGCAAACCGGGAGATTAACATACCTCCATCATCGGAGACACGTGGGGCATATACACTATCAATATCTGACGCGCTCGAGTATTTCCATGTGACTGTTTTTTTTATACATTTTTGAAAGCCTGTAGACGCTTCCCCCACCGGTGAAAGGGTATACATCATATGACCTGTTTTTCTTTCTACCATCTAATCTTCAAAATCCAGTAGGTCCGCACGACGCTCGAGTAAAGCCCCATTTAGCATCGTGGGCTCCCCTACTATTAGTACTCACCAATTTGTTTCATAATCGTTCTCATAATTGTGATTGTAGTGATTTCCTCAATGTGCATCTGCAGAATATGATATTATTTCAACAAAAAAATCATTACATCCAAGTGGTTGGGAAATAGTCAATAATAACTAGATATATAACTATTGCTAACTGTTCCACATTCTATAGGATACTCTTCGCAGTTTTTTTGTAAATAATATTACTTTTAAAAAATGTTTGTTTAATTATAACATAACAAAACAATTTTTTTTTCAAATTTAAAAAAATCAATAAATGTTTTATTTATTGATCGATTTTATTAAAAAACAATAGGCTTCCTTTAGCTAACACCAACTTACTGTCTAAGTGTTAACACAATCGGACTTTTCGTTCTTAAGTTATCGTGCTTACAAGAGACGTGACAGACAGACAGACGGATGGACGGACATTTTGAAAGTTGTTTAGAGTTCGATCATCAACACAGTGATATGAATTTTTTTTCTCTACGAGCAATATTACCAGTTTTAGAAATGTGCCAATCTAATGCAACATACTGTTCGTTTTGTATTTGAGAAGAGTATAAAAACATAAGAGTGAAATTTATTATTATATTCATTATATTTTGCTGACTCGCTCTGTATATCCGAAAATAATTTCCGGTTATAGACACGTTCATATCTAGATTACTCGTATTTCTTTTTAATTTCTAGCTATCATAGAACTCGAGCTATCGAAGTCCGACGTACTATTGCCCCACCCTGTATATAAAAATAAGAACTGCCAACATTACCTTGTCCTCCCTCGACAGACCAATTCCAGCGGTGGCTCCAGCATCTCTGGGTTGCATCTCAAAGATAGTTCTAAACATGACTTCGGAAGTGTATGCCAAAAATCCAATTTCTGCATTTGGGTGTAAACCATAAAGGTATGGACTTTCTGGGGGTAGCCTATCATCGATATATTGATGGTAGCCAGCATAGTCAGTATTGGGCGGCGCAAGGAATCCTGGTGCATAACTTAACTCTCCTTCAACTAGTTCAGGCTGCATGTAGGTGAGAAGATAGCTACGACAGAGTCGGCGATCCCAGTCGTCTGTGATATGCCCTCCGTACATTATCTCGCCAAAAAGATATCTCAGATCTTCCCATGGTATCTTTAAGGAATCGATAGAATTATTAGTTGTTGCTGGGTGCTTTAGTAATTACAAACTAGAAAATGTTGTGTGTGTGTGTGGGTGTTCTAAAGTGTTGTGTTACTGTTATATCGGTCGGTGCTTTTGTTTTTATTGTCTTTGGGTTTCATTGAGCAGGATGATTTAAATTAAAAATAGCGTTATGATAACAGTTGTACTGCACATAATGGGCATATTTTCTTTGTTATAATTTTAATTTTTAATATCCTGTTTTGGTAATCCATTGATAGTTATAACGCGAGTATTTGCTTACATATTTCAGTTGATTGAAAACTTTAGAAGAAGCCCCACCGAAGAGACATAGATGTCGAAACACGTGTCTGTGGATGTTTTAAAGTTTTGTGTTACTGCTATATCGGTAAGTGCTTTTGCTTTGATTGTCTTTGGGTTTCATTGAGCAGGATGATTTAAATTAAAAATAACATTATGATAAAATAGTACTGTACATAATGGGCATATTTTCTTTCTTATAATTGTATAATGTATAATTGTATATGTTTTAAACTTATCTGTGATAAGTATTTTGTAAAAGTTTGAAGAATTACTAGTGTTTTCTGGTAATGTATTTATTCATTTGTTTCTATTGTTATATAGCTTTTACAGTTCTAGGAAGTTGCATTTGCATTTAATTATATTGATAATTATCCCTTTATGGAGAATTTCCTATAATCGAATTTTAATTTTTAATATCCTCTTTTGGTAATCCATTGCTAGTTATAACACGAGTATTTGCTTACATATTTCAGTTGATTGTGAACTTTAAAAGAAGCCGCACCGAAGAGACATAGATGTCGAAACACGTGTCTGTGGATGTTCTGAAGCTTTGTGTTACTGCTATATCGATAAATGGTCTTGTTTTGATTGTCTTTGGGTTTCATTGAGCAGGATAATTTAAATTAAAAATAACATTATGATAACAGTTGTGCTGTACATAATGGGCACATTTTCTTTCTTATAATTGTTTAAGAAGGATATATGTTTTAAACTTATCTGTGATAATTATTTTGTAAAAGTTTAAATAATTACTAGTGTTTTCTGGCAATGCATTTATTAATTTGTTTCTATTTTGTGAAATGTTGAAAAGGTTGGCGATAATATTATTTTACGCATTATTTTACTGAAGATTTTATATTTTGACAGAAAAGTGTTTTTTCATACAGTTTGTATGATTCGTGTAATTATTTAAAACATTACAACCCTGGAATAATAAAGATAAATGTACAAACTTTTAGTGTATAAGAAATTTGGTCTGTCGTGAGCAAATAAGACGGCTATTTTTTTGTAATGTAAATCTGTCTCTATTTGAATATGTAATGAGTAGCCGAAATAAGACAGTTAGCACTTTTATTATCTTTTTTATTGTAATACTGTAGTTATTGCTAAAGCAGAAGATGGATTGTCAATGAGACATATTGTACTGCGTTATAACATTGACAAAAATTCTGTGTTTGATACTTTAAAAAAGTGGAGAATAAACGGTACGATTAGTAGAAATCCTGGATCAGAGCAACAAAGGATATCCATCTTAACAAGAAACTAACTATTAATATTTTATTTTTGCACCATTTCTATTTATAACTTCTATAAGTCTGTTTGGCATAGAATTAAATAAATTTATACAATAATCATTAGTAAAAATATTTTTCCATTATTTACTACTTGATTCTTGGGCATTCCGTGGTCTCACATTTCGTTTTTGGATACTTCTTACGAATAATCCCCATACGTCTTCCACGGGGTTAAGATCTGGACTATGACTGGGCCAGTTAAAAACATTAATGTTGTTATCTTGAAACCAGTTAGTCGCGGTATGAGCAGTAGGAACTGAACAATTATCTTGTTGAAATATGAATTCATTAATATGGAATGAAGTCAGGACTTTAAGAAAACAAAAAAATAAGACAAATTATGTCCCAAGTCAAACAGCCGAAGAAATGCTCCATAAACTGATTCCTCTATCTGTCGAGCAACAATGTCAAATAAACACGATAGATAGTAACAATAACAATTCTACAACAAACAAGTTAACGCTAGAAGTATTATATAGATCTATAAAAAAATCAAAAAATACTGTCTTGGTTTAGATAATATTTACTACCCAATGTTAAAACATATGGGAAAAATATCCAAGTGGTATTTATTGAACATCTTTAATAAAATGTTATAATAATATATTCCAGAAATATTAATAATTGTACTACTGTTTGCCAAACCTGGCAAAGATCCTTCTTGTGCCAGTTCTTTTACGACTGGAATTCTGGCTATTTAATAACAGGTTATTATCAAACAATCAGTATGGATTTAAATCAGGATTTGGAACCTTAGATGCAATAACACATTTTACAACAGATATTCAAATTTTCCTTACAGGAAATGAATGTACTGAAGCATTATTTGTCGACATAACAAACGCATACGAACATATTGATTTAGGAGTATTAGCTACAAAATTACAATATATTAAATTACCCGGTAGGATCATTAACAGAATGATATAATAATTTATTTAGTGCAAGAGAAATATCAGTTAAAATAGTAATATATTCTTATGGCCTAGAACCACGTCTCGAGGAATACCGCAAGGATCGGTACTCAGTCCCTTGTTATTCAATTTATATACATTGGACAAACATGGAATGTGGTCTCCTAATGTATCTTGCATTCAGTAGGAAAAATGAACGTGAAAGTATCTGTGATTTAAGACATATTGGTTACAATCTGAATAATTGGTGTTTTCAGAATAGTTTTACTATTTCGCCCAGTAAGTCAATTGTTATTTTCTTTACCAGAAAACGCCTGCACAATAGACAAAATTTATCTTTAAATAGAATTATTTATCCTGTTCTAAAAAATTATAAATAGGTCTTATATAAGATCAATAATAGATTATGGTTGTATAATTTATGGATCCGCCAGCAATGTACATCTAAAAAAATAGAGAGAGTACAATTTAAATATCTACGCATTTGCCTTGGAGTGATGAAATCATCCCCTAATGAAATCCTTCTGGATCAGGCGAGAATATCTGGCATGGAAATAAATAATAAAACAAGCCATTAAGAACCAATGTGAGACTTATTGGTCAAAGAAGAACTCCCATCCTCTGGCTACAGCGCATACGAATTGTAATGAATTAAATATTTTAGACCCGTTTAAATTCGAAGAAATAAGTGTAAATATATGACCTTGATATTAGTATTCTTTCAATTAAATCAGAAATTTACTTCCTAAAATAAGGAAATAAATGCAGTCAACAAATATTCCAGAAATATATCTTCAGTATTAATAATAGATTGGAAATCATCTTCACGGATGGCTCCAAAACATTTCAAACCATCTCTGGTGCTTTCTATGCCCCGTCTCGTAATTTTAAGTACTCAATAATTTCATTGACTCGACCAAATAAGTCGAGTCAATGAAAGTTTTCACTTCTGAATTCTCAGCAACACCTCTGATTTTTTTAAATGTGTTTTTTAAATATTATTCAAAATCAGAAACATCCCAAGTGGGGCAAGTATTTATTTATATTGTTTAGGGGTGGGTCCTATCCCTTCTCGGGGGTGGAAATTACTCTCAAAATAACCGCAGAAATCGATAGGGAGATGAATTCTAAGCAAAAAAGTTTTTTCGATACATCAATATTTTTCGAGTTATTCGTGATATCCTTTATATGAAGCGTGCAGCGCGCTCTGGCGGGAAAACCAACTACTAAAGGAACATTTAAAAGAACCATATAGATTGAAAATTTTCCACTCTATAATTTTGTTGTCTTGAATATTTTCTCTAAAACGCATAGTTTTATAGGGTAGGATGTGACAGAATGCGAAAAACCGCGAAAAATGATATATTTATGTCTATTTCTCGAAAACCACCCATTTTTATGACTACGGGTTGTGGCAGTTTCTTTTCTAATGTAATAACCTTTAATTTGGTATAGGTCATATTGATGCACTAAGAAATCGACCAAAAATGCTAATTCCGACGCACAGTGGGCTAGAATTCAAAATCTTTTACCAAAATTCTGAAACTCTGCAAATGTACTTATTGTACATAGGTTATTAAGGTAAAAATAGTAAAACAAAAATTTAACACCCTCTGGGGGCGAAACATAGGGGTTGGAAATATAAGCAACCTTCGATATTTTTGAAACTCAGTTTATGTACTTTTGATAACTAACTTTCTATGAGAAAAATAATAAAAAAATTATCAACCCCTGGGGGTGAGTTATAAGACTTGAGAATATAAACACTTCACGAGTTTTTCAAATTTGGCGGACGTGTTCATTGCACTTAGGTATTTATGAAGAAAATATTTTTAAAATACCTTCTCGTCCTGCCTCTTCTGACGTATATGAGATGGACTTATGCCTTTCATGATGAATCCACACTTCCCTGATTCTGAAATATCTTTCACGAAAAATTGAGACACAGGCACTATGAGAATTGCCCCGAGAAAGCATCGTCTTTCTATTTTTGAATATTTCACAGAAATAAGCAGTTTCTAGCAGCAAATTTTTCTGACTTTCTTTTTCCACAAACATTTTCCACATGCTAAATTGTCAATTAGATTAAAATCTCTTGTATATACAAAGTATTTTCATACTTTTGTTTTGCTACCTTAACTCGCGCGTTTGTATTACAAGCGAATAGTTAACATTTATTTTCCATAATAAGAAATAAAAAATATGAATTTCAATGCATAGATAGTATTTTACATACCTTCAGGAGTAGCCTCCATTTTTCTTAGGCAAAAGCACACCCTGCGATAACAAAAATTCACAACATTGCGTATGTTAAGTATTTCGGGACCGATTCTCGTAACGTTAAACATTCGAAGATGGCCAAGTTCCGACTAAGGTACAACGGCAGATAGAAGACCTAGGTAGCTGTCCTTTCAGTCTTATACGCAGGGAACCCTGCTTTACAAAACTATGTGAATTAAAACAGAATATAACGAACTTGGTTTTCCGATTTTTGTCAGGATTTTGGGATTCTAGTCCACTGTGCGACGGACTATAATATAAAAATTGCGCCAACCAAATTTACATTGACATTTAACAGGTTTGTCAGAAATGCAACGTTTCTGACACATACTTCAGTTCTAACAAATATCATCGAGTATTAGTCAACGATATGTAGGACTTTATTGCACATCAAGTTGCATACTCATATCATAACCAAAAAATAGGAAATACTGGGGATTTACTGCCGACGTAAATAATACGAAATTGCCACATTGCTCGACATTTAACTGTACCAATGTATGAATCACATTTAAACTGCACTGAACTTAAGGTGACTTGTACTTATAAGGCACTATTACTTCTCCTCACTAAACAAATTAGGGCGATGTCAGATTCCACCATCTAGCCTAAGTTTGTCGAAGTAATCTTCAGTAATCCGCCTTGTGAGCTAGCCTAAGGGAAACTGAGTCGCGTAAACGTACAATTCAATTTTTTTTTTCAATTCAAATTTCTTTTATTCAGTTTAGTAATAACATATTATATGTACGTACTCAGAGCCAGCCAGACATGCGTGGCGCGATGCGCCGTGGCAATTGAATGGTTGGATGAGTGAGTGAATATAAAACTTAAAATAATTAACAATGAAACTAACTCCTATCTCTAAAATAAAAGATTTACAAAAGCTGATGGCAAAATTGAACATATAAAAGTGTATATTGAAAATAATTTGTAAAACATGTATATAAATATGGTTAAAAAGACAAGCTCAGTGGTGGTAGACATATACAGGTGAGTGCTAAGGCGTCTCACCTGCTCCATGCAATTCGTTCAAGACTTACATTGCTAACAGTCGACGATGTCGCAGAGTTTTTGGTTTAAAATAATTTATGTTTGGATACATTTTTGAATTAATAAAGGTCTGGTTAAAATAGGATTTTCTGAAAAGGATTTTGAGAAATAAATGAATTTAAAACAAAAATGTACAAAAAGAAAAGAAGGGAAAGATAGAATTATACAATTTTGTAATGCAAGAATGTCCAGATATTGTGGCTAAAGTGGCTGCCGAAAGATGGGCAGCGTCTGATATGGTAATTTGTGTTTTATTCTAAAAGGTGCATTATGCTGTCTTATTCGCGTTATGTTGTTTGTTAGCGGACTATCGTTTAGTTTGAAAGCATAAAACTTTTGTGAAATTTCAGAAACGTAGTTCGCTATTGGAGTAATGTCATGACATAAGGCATATAGATCCCTGAGGGGGATGTATCGCGTTGTGTTAGTAATGAGGCGCATGAACTTATGTTCAAGGAGTTTTAATTTATTCATTGTCGTGCTCGGTATGCTGCACCATGCCGGAGCCGCGTACGTTATAGCTGGCCTCACTACAACGGTGTATATGAGTTTCTTATTATGTAACGTACGGCGTCCTCCCTTCATTAGTCGAGGCTCGCCAGCTATTGGTTAAACTTTTGTCATGTATAACCGATAGGATCTAAATTCAAATAAGGCACGGATTAGTAGCGCTTACTTTTATAAAAGATGAACGTTACAAAATACCGGCACGAATAATTTAAATTTACAAATGAACTTATAAGGTATAACGAAATGTGAGCGTTACAAATTAGGCAAACACTCTAAGAAACTACTCTCCAAGAACTGAAGAAAGCTAGACTTCTGTTTTTGGAAAAGCTGTTAAACATAAAGAAAACTGCTGAATAAATGTATTATGTTGAATGGTGACTTACTGGAAGTTAATTAAGCTGTTTTTTCGTAACTAGTGAAATGGGTGCATTTGTAGACAGTTGGTATTTTAAGTACTTGAATAAATGAAATACTAAAGACGAATACTTTTTCGAAAACATTTGTATATAGGCTGTTTGCAATTCTAAAGATTTTTAATACAATTTTTCGACTAAATCAAGTACACTATGAAGATAATCCCAGTCCGAAGTCGATAACCCTTTTGTTCCCCCTCCATAATGCACGAGCGTTATCTGCTCGTCTCAATTTTCAAGTCCCGTCCTGATCATCCTATTGCCATGATCTTTTTTAAAATTAAAGGAGAGAAAAAAGTTCCTCGCGTGCAAAAACGTATATTTAAATATAGCCTTCTTTTCGTGCAAAAAACTCGATTTGAAAAAGTGCCAAATAATTTATCGGGTGTAGCTTCACAATTTTTTTCAAAAATCAAAAACCGATTTCACCTATGGAAGCTGTTGGGATTATACGCACAATGAGCAAATACCGATCAACTTGTCGAGATTTTAGGCGAAGTTACGTAGCTCCTAAAATTTTTACTCTCTCCCTTTCTTCCTCTTCCCATATTCCCTCACCAACTTTCCACCTTGATCAGAATTAAGTTTTATACTTTTCCTACATCCACCGAAAATTTCAGGTCCCTATCGTCCTTTTTCCTAGAGAAATCATCCGTTTAACGCTTGAAACCACATGCAAAAATAGTTTTCCGAGAATTCTTTAATTAGCCATAACTCGAGATCTAATTAATATTTCCGGACAATCCTTGGCTCAGATCACGTATTTTCAAATTCTCTTTAATACTCAATTGAAGTTTTTTTTATAAAGACATTATTTTCCGAGTTGTCGAAAAAACAGTGTTTGCAAACTTTGTGAGCAAATATCTCGCCCCCTCTCGAGTATGAAACTTTTCAGATTTTCAGAGCATAATTTCATGACGCATACTTAAAGAATTGAAAAAAAAAATTCCATTGGCTTGCCTGCCAGATCCGCGCTACTAATTTTGTTGATTGTATAACTGATAAAAATTTGAAGTTGATCTGAAAAAATCGAGGATTATACGAGGGTATGTGGGCGAGAGGCGAAACACTGTAGAATTTAGTCAACACATCTCCAAATAAGAGGGTGTTGCGATCTCGAGTACGGTAATAAACCCTACTATTGAACAAGTAACAATAAATATATATATGCTCACCTTGTTGTTGTTTTCCAAATAATTGTACAATACACTAACACTGATAGTTAAGTCTCCAACATTAAAGGGATAATTTCTATTCCAGCCCTGGGGGCCAAACTTCCTTCGCTCTGCCACAACAGCATGGAAATAGCACAATGCAAAAAGAATAGCCTTAAATTCAGCTTCTTTACTGGACATTTCCAGCGTCTCTTGATTAAAATTATCCAAAGCCTTATGCAGATTTGCGTGCATTCCTGTAGGTGGTTCGTTTGTAATTTTAATAGACGACTCTAGGATTCCCTGAGGAATCACGCATTCTTGAGGATCGGGTGAAGGTTCTGCACTTAAGTACAATCTGTAGCTGTCGATTGCGGTATCATTACATTGTTCCATTTTCTTTTCAAGAGTAGCCAACCACTTCTGAACTAGATGTATATTTTGCAATATTACCCAATGACCATTCGCAGCAGCAACGTCCATGGCACTCTCTGCTACAACTTCCTGTCCTTGGCCTAGAGATACGCTGTGGAAATTTCCTTTATCGAACATGAATCCTAATTTTTTCCCGAGCCGTTCAACATCTTTGAGTGGATTTACTCCAGGAGACAGAATGAAGAATGTTGGCGTTTGAGCACTTGTCTCTTCGTAAGATTTCTCAAACTCCACACTCCTTGCTGTAACATATTTGGCTCCTATTTTTTCTTCTATAAATACTGCGACCGCGTAAGTCATTCTGTCTGGTCTCAAGCATCTCATAATACAAAGCCTCTGCAATATAGTTTTATTTTTCCATTCACCAGGTAATTTTTCCTTTTCCGGACATTCACTGTCAACAAATTTTTGCCATCTTTTCGCAGACCCCTCCAAATCCTTGTCCAAGTTCTTAAACTCGTCCAATTCGGATAAGGCCTTGATACCACCCCAACAAAGATGATTTAAAAAATCCACGGGTGAAGTGACATTGGGTATTGACGGAAATCTTAACAAGAAATCTAATTCTTGAGCGTCAATTTCCCCTAATTGCAATAAAATCTGGAATACCATTTGGGCAATAAATATTAACTTGTCTCTCTCAAAAAGCCCCCGAGATGTATACATAAATACAGAGAAAGTTATACTATCTAATAAATTTATCACTCTGTCCTTTAATTTTTCTGCAGGTTCCGCTTTTAGTAAAGCATCTTTGAATACCACACTGAATGCTTTTAATGAAAATTGGTAAATTGCATTAATACGATTTAAATCATTCAAAACGAAATATAACAAAGAAGCCCGGATAGCGCAAGGTCGATATTGTTCCCGAGCTTCATCAATTTTCACAGATGTTATTTTAGCTTCCTCGACTTTAATACTGATTTCATTTGCTGTTTTCTTTGTTGTTTCCAAGTTTAGCACAAGCTCGACATCTCCCAAGATATTACCTGTCGCAGAAGACAATCTATACAACAAATTATCCTCACAAGTTTTCAGAGTAATTTTAAAATCATTTTGTTGCTTTGTTAATGAAGATTTCAAGGATTCCAAATCAGGTCTTTCGACTTTTACAACTTCCGCCAAAAGTTGCTCCTCCAAACCATCCCGAGTCACCGTAAAATTTATTAAAGTGGTTTGTGCCTGAATCTCAGGTTTATAGTGAGGGTTTGCAAGTTTCGTGTGAAGAATTAATCTAAAATTAGGGTCGTAATCCACTTCTTTATCTCCTACTTTAATAGCCTTTCCTTTCTTAATCAACACTCTTCCTAGTACAGTATCCAAAACTGCATCTAAGGTTTCCCCAATGTTTTCAAGTAAAATCACTTGTCCCTCAGCAATACTTTTTTCAATGGTATCTAAGTAATTTCTTTGCGTTACTCTTGCAACTGTCAGTCCTTCGCCGTATCGAGTTTTTATCCACTTAATACCCTGAAGTTGAGGATCGATCATCAATGGCCAACGCGCAGAATTACTAAGAATACAGGCATTTTCGGTGGACATACGATCAGTTGGTAATCCTTCGTTATTCCACTGGGCTATTTTAGCGTCATCAGTTAGTAGTGTCAAAGGATCTAAACCCTCAGTCATTGGGATGGGAACAGGCAACGTTGTTAGAAAAGGCCGCCAGTATTTTTGTAACATGTCTGTACGATACCTTCTCGTGAAGCAGCCAACATAAGAAATAAACGCAGTTACCAGTAAAATATCTCCTGGTAGAGTAATTATAGAAAGCCTGTATTCTTTTACTAGTTCCCTCCATCGTATATTCTCTGAAGCTAAGCCATTTACAAGGCGATTGGCAAGATCTATCATAGTAGCTGTGGCATCAGCTTCAGCCTGGCATTTCAGTTTGGCGTTAGTCGCATCTTCAAATTCAGCTCGCAGTACTCCCAGTTGTTTCTCTAACGCTTGCAGTTTTTCATTTAATTCTGCAAGTTTAGCCCGAGCTGCGTTTAAGTCTCTGTTAGCCTGTTCTAATGCTTTTCTTTTCGGTTCAACTACGACGAAAACTTCATAGTATTTAAGTATGTTAATTACCCAGGAACATAAACCAGCAGCTGCAGTAGATTTGGAAATAATTTTCTCCGGACTGAAATCCGGCATTTTCAAGTATTCTTGTGTTGCTTTTACAACTTCAGGCAACATATTATCCTTATCGTAATAGACTAGATCATAAAGAAATTGATCTACTTTTGCCATCATTACCTTACATTCTTTCCAACTTCTATCCTTCGGAATTTTTCCTTTTTTAGAAAACAAAACCATCACCGCACCACATACAGCAACTACGGCTTCTGGGGGTGTCGCAAAAGATTTCAGTTCAGTTAAGTTATTTTTGTTCAAAGTATTAAGTGCAGCTTGAGCTGCGACTAGCGCTGGTTCGGCCTTTGCCAAGTCCTCCTGACATATCTTAGCTTTAACAGATACATCTTCTTCTATAACTTTAACTTTTGCCTCTTCTTCACTGGCTATATCTTGTTCCCTTGCTACTTTTTCATTTTCCGCTGCCAGTACAGAAATTAACTTACCAGCAGCCTCATTCTTTATATTTAGTTCAACCTCTTGTACAGCTAGAATATCTTTTAAACCGTCAACTTCTTCAGACGTAGAAGCTAACTTTGTCAAGCCATTTTCAAGTCGCTCTATACTACCTATTACTGTATGAGTTTTTTCTGTTAACAGTTTTGAATATAAATCAATTTGCTCTAAGAATGACTTGGGTGTTGTATAATTATAACGTTTTTCATTTAGTAAGTAAGCCTGGGACATATCATTTACAACAGAGTGAACATAGGACATAAAATCTGATACTGACTCAACGAGCTTAACCGGTAGAACTTCGATCTCCGCCAAAAATCTTTTTGATACTGACTGTAAGGCCTCTTGAGGCCACTCGTGGAACCAATCTATAGAAGTACAATTAACTAGGGCCGGAAATTTCCTTGCCCTTACTCTAAGCGTAGAACCAACCGGGGAGAAACAAAGAACTATTTTCAGCAACCGTCTTACTCGGTCTATAAAGAAACTCCAACAATTTTCACGGGTATCCTGCTGTCCCAAGCCTTTGACCTCACCCCTAACAGCATTAATCACGTTTTCAACATCTTCATCTGGTAAAAGTTCACTTATTTCTCCAGAAGCAAGCATGTCATTGATAAGTACTAAAAATCTCTCTTCGGGTACCTGCGCGTCAGTCATCAAGAACACTATACCAACACCTTTCAATCCAGACTTTAAGTAAAGCGCACCAATGTCACCTTTCATGTCGCCTATGGAATAACCCTTTTTTAACTGAATTTGGAAGACTTCGAATGAAGATATAAATGACGCTAATCTAGTAAGTGATTGTTTTCCAGAGCCACCTACTCCCACCAATAAAGCATTGCCTCTTGGTGACTCCATTATCCGATTTATGCGACAAATATGGTACATTGCATCCTCAAATAGAACTAAATTCATAGCGGCAACTAAATCATTGTAACCTCCTAATGCATCGTGAAGTAAACGACTTAGCTGCTTAAAATCTGCAATTTGAAAGTATTTGGGATCTCCTATGCCCTCTGCAAAGTGGCAAAATATAAGTGGTTGTTCAAAAACACCGGTTTCATCTAATTCGTCGAAACCCTTTTTAACTACTTCAACGACTAATTTACTGAACGCATCCATATCCTTACGCTCAACAAGTTTGTCTCCATACACTCTACAAGCTTCATGCATCCATAATCTAATGAAACTTGTCTGAGAGGAAACAGCATCCCCGGTAGCAAAAAGCATACCTTGAAATATATTTGACAGATCTCTTAGTGTAAAGGTGTAATGGAATTTTATTGCTGTTGGCAAAAACGTGGTACCAACTTTTGAATGTAAACTAAGGGCCGCAGAAACAACAACTGGGCACAATTTAGCAATTACGTTGCTAAATTTCTTGGTCGAATCGGCAACATGCTGTGAGTAAATTGAATTATATATGTGGTACGAGGCATCTAATGAAGGAAAGCTTACTGCAAATGCACAAAAGTGTCGTTGGAGTCGAGGATTTATAGTAAAAGAACCAGCAGTAGGGTTCATGCAAGATATGAATTGGACATTGTGTATTTCTTTCAGAGAGAGTTTTTGTCTATCATACCAGTGTTGATAATCCATATATTGTCTTATAAGAGTATGAGGTTGTACAGTGAAATATTTGTCTACTTCGGGCATGTTCATATCATCTACGAAATATATCATCGTTTTACTTCCCGGTGGTCCATACACTCTTCCTGCTTTCTTTTCCAGAGGTTTCTCTAAAATTCTCTGCAGCATTTCTGACGTTGTGTAAAAATTAAACGGTACGTTGGTTACGGCGAAATTCTCCGAAAGCGAGTTGAGCTTTTCTGCAACAACCACAGTTTTTCCGCTACCTGCTGGTCCTACTAACATAACAGGGGACATTTTCTCCATTAGGTGGTCCAGAAAGAAACGAATTCTAGTAGTTTCGGCGGTATTGACAAGTGTAGCTTGTAGTGGAATCTCAGAATCTAACTCAAAGTCTTCAACCAAGTCCGTCCAGGGCATGAACTTCTTGGTCTCTTCTTCGATGTAATAACTGAATACATTTCCTCCAATAGGAAATTTAACACTTTTAAATTCATTAGTAAACCATTTGCTAAATTCATTTCTCCAATCCACCATCTGATCCTGGAATAGCGCAGACCCAAAGGACCACACAACAGAGAAAACAAAATAAATTTCGTACCATTCTTTTGGGCAATCGGGAGGTACATTGTGAGGTGTCAGAAAGCAATCTAAGAGTTTACATAACATTTGTAAATGAGCAATATCTGATATAGGAGTGATTTTCTTAAATTTATTACGCACTGCATCTAGGCACATTGGCACATACTTGTCAAATAGAATCATAAGATTGGCTTTTTCACTTTGTAACGTTCTGGTATCTATCCATGAGGCTATGAAAGGATTCCAGCCTAAGTCGGCTGGATTAATATATAAAATTCCAGCTCTTGAAACAGTCGCTGGAGTGGCTGTTCTCAAATTGGCTATTTCAAACAGTAATCTCATTGCGGGAGTTAGAGCTATTCGTTCGTTGCTGGCTAATGTCAGTACTTTGTTGTCATCCATTAACGTATTTAAAGATTCAATCCACATGGGATCTATATCACCATCTGTAACAAATTTAATGTATTAACTGAAGAACTTATTTTAAGTAAGCAAAATTAGAATAGAGATAATTTGATTTATTTTTAATTTTATTTCAACAGGATATGGATGGGGTACTCCCACACTTAGTGATATCCTATTTGGATACTTTAGTGGAAAGCATCTTGATTCTGACTTGAAAATCGATGCGAATTGATTTATTTGCAGAAAACTATTGTTTAGAGTCTTGCAATATGTAAAAAAATCAGCAAACGTATTTATACAGAACTTCCATCTTTATTTGGCACATTTTATTTATTAACATTTTTCTCTTGGATAACCACCTTGTATTTTTTTTTTATTAAAAATGCATCACATTTTCTTCTGACATAGTCAGTCAGTCATAGAAATGTTACATTGGCCTTGTATTTTGGGTAGGACAAGATTTTTTTCTTTTGATGTTTTGAGAAGGTCAGTGTGAGTATAAAACTTGGTTTTCGGGATTGAAAGCCCCCCCTATTTGGCAACCATCTTGAAAAAGGGGGTGTAAACAGATTTTCCGCGATATCTTGAGTCTCACAAAAGAATTTCTAAGACTTTCTTTATAGAGAATTGAGTTCTCTACAAACTTGGTTTAGATTCTTCTTACCGTAAAATTGAAAATGAAAAGTTAACTAAAAATAAACTAAAATTTTAAAGGAAAATATCATTTAAGGGTTATAACATTTTACTTCCCTCGCATACCGAAGAAAAGTATTGTTTTCTATTGATTTTATTGAAAGTACACATCAGATGTTTCTTGTGCATCATTATGTTGACAACAATTTTTTCTACTCATTTTTTAAAGTTCTTTTTTTGGAGAGGTGTTAGGACGCTGCAACTGGATTAAGTGCATCAAAAGGGGCATACAATATTTGAGAACATTTCTGGGTTGATTTCAAACTGTTTTTGCCCCTTGAAATTTTTATCCAACTTCTTTTTCGAGTAATTAAATTTCAAAGATCTTAAATTTTGATTTTTCCTCGCCGTATAACTAAAAAAATTACAATTTCAGAAGAAATGTTTCGAACAAAAGCAGTCCATTTTTAGCCAGACAATCCGAAATTGCATTAAAAAATAGGGGTTCCTATTTAAAGAAACGAATTTGACCTAGCCCTTCTTCAACTACTTCAAGTAAGAGTAGTATAAATTGTACTTCAATTACTTTTTTAACTTGAAGTATTTTACTTCAAGTACCCGAAGAAATGAGTACTTAGTACTTGATACTTGCAGATATTTTAGAATAGTACTTAGTACTTGTTAAACGAAATGACAATACTCGAAGTACTTTGCAATTTATTTCAAGTATTTTTTTTTTTTTCTTTTTTTTTTTTTTTCTTCAAGTATTTAAAATACTTGATTACTACTTCAAGAACCTTAGGTAGTGCAAGTAAGTTTACAATCCAGTTGAAATCTGCAGAGAGTGATATTCGTTATTGCTAAAAAGAGCATTTGCCTTTAGTTTGTATTAGACAGTATAATATAGTATAGTATAGTATAGTGTACTATAGTATAGTATAACACTATCTGACCAGGCGGAAAATTTTCGTTGTCAATGCTCATTGCTTGAAAACCATATGCCAACATTTTCTGCTTGCCTATTTTCCAGATTTTAGGTAAAAAATTGCACTTTTGGCCAAAAACGGGCTAATACTGGTGCTTTCAAAAAAAATAATGTTGGCATCGTCTCAGATTTGTAGTTTCTGTACCAAGGAATAGGCTCTGTGAGTGCCAACATTAATTTCTCAATGTAGCCGCCCCCAAACCACCCCGAAACATTCAAATACCGTCAAATTTCGATTATTAAGGATACAAAATGGCACATTTAGCGAGTAATGACCGAGAAATTATCCTTTTTAACATAACAAAGTATTTGAAAGTATTTGAATGTTGGCACTCACAGAGACTATTCTTTGGTACAGAAACTACAAGTTTGAGAAGGTATCAACATTTTTTTTTGAAAAGCACCAGTTTTGGCCCGTTTTGAACTTAGGAAAGGGTCTAGCAATCATCCATCTATACTGGAAAATCTCTCTGAGAGTCATTGTGTGAATAAAAATATCTGATTTGACCCTGAAGAGGATAATTATATGAAGGTACTTGGTCTTCAATGCCAACCTTCGTTAGATTGTTTTATATTTGCTGTGAATCCTCATGATTCTATTTGTTCGAAACGTTCGATCTTATTAGAAATAACCCGGATATACGATCCCCTTGGTTCTTTGCAAAACGCCTAATTCCAGTTTTGTGGACTTTAAGTGTTGGTTAGGATGATACTCCTCCTGAGGATGTCGTTTCCAAGTGGCAACAGTGTAAGGCTCAGCTACCTTGTATTGCATCGCGGAAAATTTCTAAATTAGTTGTTGCCGATCTTATCTCCGTCGCGTATCAACTTCATGACTTTTGTGATGCCTCAGAGCAAGGCTATTGTTGTGTAACGTATTTGCGATGTCTTTACCCCAATGCTAACGTCAGTGTCTCTTTTCATGTGCAAAGTCTAAGGTTGCACCTTTACATACATTATCAATTCCTGGCCTGGAATTACATGCTGCGGTTTTGTTGTCTTTTCTAGTTGCTTGGATTGGAGAAACTTTTCAGAATGTTCTCGAAATTGAAAATGTTCTTGCGTGGTCTGACCCCACTATAGTTCTAAATTGAATCAGATCTTCCCCACATCGGTGGAAAACTTCTGTGTTAAACCGAGTGAGTGTCATTCAAGACAGGGTAGATCCTAATTGTTGGCATCACATTAGAATAGAATAGAATAGAATAGAATATCTTTATTTTCCAACTAGACTGAGACATCAGTATGGGCATCGTCATACACATTATAAATTGCTAAGTTACAGTGAGAATTAAACAAAATTACAATTAAAATTACAATTAAAAAACAGGCAGATAGCTGCACAAGCATTATTACTTATCTATATTTAATATAAAATCAGTCAATAATTATAAAAAGATATTGTTTTGTTATTGGGTAAAAGTTACATAAATTCTATGATTTAAAATTCCTAGAAAAATATGTTAAAAGAAATATATATCATAAGTACCTATTGGAGTAAAATTTAAAAAAGAAAAAACACTTTAAAAGATATAAATATATATAAAAAAATATATATTTCAGATGTATAAAAGTCATCTATAGGAGAAAATTACGTTGTATTTATGTAGTCGTTTATGGAATAAAATGCATGAGTTTGTAGATAGTTTTTTAACGAATGTTTAAATTTGTACAATATATTTGAATTTCTTATGCGATCGGGAAGTTTATTATAAATGTATATTCCGGAATAATAAAGGCCTTTCTCAAATCTTCTTATTTTATGTTTAGTTGGCTGCAATTGTGTTGTATGACTTGTTTGATAGGTGTGGTTTTGTGAATTATGCTGATATAAATTTATATTATTACGAACAAAAATTGCAACTTTGTAAATATGCAGACAGGGTAAGGTCATTATTTTTAGGGATTTAAATAGGTCTCTACATGTCTGTCTGTTACTGGATTTAGTGATAATTCTAATTGCCTTTTTTTGAATCCTAAATACTTCTATTGCTCTACTACCATTTCCCCAGAATTCAATACCATAAGACATAGCAGAATTAAATGATCCGTGATATATGTTAACGATTTGCTCTGTACTACAGTATTTAATCATTGTTCTCAAAGAAAAACAAATTTTTGATATTTTTGCATATACGTTCTATCTGTTCATGCCAATTAAAGCAATTATCTATATAAATTCCTAGAAATTTTGTACTATTTTTTTATGTTATTTCTGTGTTTATTATGTTTATCTTAAAGGCATCAGTTACAGTGGAATAGTGCAATATCTCGGTTTTTTCCGAATTTAACTTAAGGCCATTTTCATTTAACCACGTCACTATATTATTTACAGTTTGTTCCGTCTTTGTTTGTAGAGTGACTTTATTTTTGTTTCCGATGATAGCAGTGGTGTCATCGGCATACAATAGAATTTTTGAGTGTTCTATGTGTAATGGCAAGTCGTTAACATATATTAAGAATAGTAAGGGTCCCAGTATTGACCCTCGTGGTACGGATATCGGAGGTAGATTTTCCCAAGTTGATCTTTGTTGATTTCGGTAATTTATTTCAACTAGCTGCTTTCTATTTAACAAATAGGATTTAATGAGATCTAATGGAGTACCCCGCACCCCGTTCCTATCTAATTTTACAAAGAGCAAATCATGTTTCACCATGTCAAAAGCTTTCGACAGGTCAAACATGATGCTTACCACATTGTTCCCATTTTCGAGATTTTCCAAAATTCCATTTGTTAATTGAAAAATTGCCGTGGTAGTGTTCTTGTTTTTTGTGAATCCATGTTGTTCTGATCTAAGTATATTATGTGATTTAAGAAAATTTACTATTTGATCGTGTATAATTTTTTCAATGATTTTTGAAAATACTGGGAGGATGGCTATAGGTCTATAATTATTGATGTCTTGTCGACTTCCCTTCTTATACAGTGGCGTAACTTTTGATAATTTTAGGTATCTGGAAAAATTCCAGTAATCAATATCTGGTTTATTAAATATGTTAGAGGGGTTAACATTGGACTCGAGCATTGTTTAACAAAATAGGTACTAATATCATGAATATCCTTGCAATTTAAGCTTTTCAAGTTTCTTATGATACGTAACACATTATTTTCACAAATAGGATTCAAGAACAGAGATGATCGTTGCTGCAAAATTTTATGGCTGTGTGAGTGCGTTTTTATTTTTGTTTCGTGAGAATTACCTACGCTTATAAAAAAATCATTAAAGCTGTTTACTATTTCACATGGATTTTTTATAATTTTGTCACCTATTTTTAATTCATTTATTTGATTGGATGTATTTTCTTTTGTATTCTGTCTTACTACTTTCCAAGTTGCTTTTAACGCATTATCTGAATTCACTATTTGTTTTTGGAAGTGAAGTTTCTTGGCCTCCTTTATTACTGTGTTATATATTTTTTTATATATTTTGTAGTAATCAATTATATTTTCATCGTTTGGATTTGCACGTTTTTGTATGTGCAGTTGTTTTAGACGTTGGCTGGAGATTCTTATACCATTAGTAATCAATTGATTCCTACCATTTGGCCCATTTTTTACTATTTTAATAGGAAAGTGTTTCTTATAGTATAATAGAAATATTGATAAAAACTCTTGATATATTTTATTTGGATTTTCATGTTTATAAACAGTTTCCCATGTCTCTGACATAATGTCAGTATTAAAATTTGTGATAGATTCGGTGTTCACTAATCTAATTTTTTTGCTCTGATTATTATTAATTACTGGAAATTTAGCTCTAACATGCATTTCAATAGCTCTATGATCAGATATATTTAGGTCTTTTGTATTTGCATTAAAATCAGATTTAGAGATATTGGTTAGTATATAATCTATAATAGTGGAACTTTTATCTATTACCCTTGTAGGATTATTTGTAGCCATTGCTAGATCATATGACCTTATCATATACTCTAATCTGCGTTTATTCAATGAATCTTTAGAAAAATCAATGTTGAAATCACCGGTAATGATGAGTTTATATTTCATCGAGTCAATTTTTACTAACGTACTTTCAAGTCTATTAAGAAATATATCTATATTGCTCTCAGGCGATCTATATATTGACATGACTAAAACATTTTCTTCATTTTGCTCTATCTCTATAGCTGCTAGTTCATAGTCTTTGTCTGAGCTGATGCTACTTAAATCAATTCTACTTTTAATTTTTTGCTTAATGTTATTTTGCACATATATAGCTGCGCCGCCATGCTTAAAGTTACTTCTGGAGAAACAGTTTACACAAGAGTAGTTATTTAAAATTATAATTTCGTCTTTTTCCATCCAAAGCTCAACTAAACACAAAACATTTATTTTAAGATTACTTGCCTCTAATTCTAGTCTTTCTGTTTTATTTCTCAAACATTGTATATTTAAATGCAGAATTTTGAGTTCAAATTCATTTGAAATTTGACTACATGGTGTTTCTTTCTCGGTTATTCTAAAAAAGAATTATTATTTATATGTTCATTTCTATTCTTCGCCGAAAAAAGAAATTTTTTTACGAAACTTCCATTAGGCCAAAATGTCGGATTCATACATTTTTCTTCCAACTCTATGGGCACACCAACCTTGAAAGAGTTGTAAGTATGTACACTCCCTCGCGGCTTCAACCATTGAACTACATAATCTGTTTCCTCTGCATCATTTAAACATTTTTTTAGATCTTCTTCTCCCATATCTGTACCTACACGTGACACGAAAAATCAAATTTTTCTTGGGACAACATTTAATGTCACATTTGATCTTATTCCAAATATTGGTGTAAATCTTTTATTTTGGATGCCACTGTGTGTTGAGGTTTGTTTATTTGTTTGTTTTTTTGTGTGTCGTTGCTGTGATATGTCTGATTCTGATATCTCTGACTCAGTGGGTGTTTTTACATTTTTCTTATCTTGGCTGCTAGTTTTTGGTTCGTGAGCTGATTTTTGTGTTGTTTGTCTAGCTTGATTGATATGTGCCGTGGCTGCCATCAGTGTATTTTTAGTTAAAATGTTTGCATATGTGCTCATTGGCTGCTTACTACTTCTGTTGTTTACAACTATATTTGGTTCTTTTCTCGACTGATTATTACTATTTCTTATAATATCTTCTAAATTCTATATTTTATTTCCTTGACTTATGATGAGTTCTTGCTGTTTTACAATTACCTCGTTTAACTTAATCATGTTTTTCTTTAGGTACAGGACAATATTAAATATATTTTTCTGCATACTGTTATTCTTGCATGTGGAACATAACCAATTATTACACTCTTCACATGAAGCACATTGTTTATGGAATATGTCGTCGCAGTAACTGCATCTAACACATTCATCACTATCTACAACATCACTATTACACGTTGCACAGATTTTATTTATTAGTTTTTGTGTAATTTCTGATAAATATAAGTTTGGCTTCGACGACAGATCTACACTATCCACCATGGTTTCATTACATCAATCGTTCCTTTGAAAATCCTGCGGATTGTGTCTCTCGTTGTATTCTCCCGGAGAAATTTGCAACCTTCCCCTCATGGTGGGCGGGTCCCCGTTGGCTAAAACTTTCCCCTGGGAAATGGCCAATTGAAGATATTGAAGAAATGGTACTACCCCTTGCGGATTTGGAACAGAAGAAAACTGTTTTAGTTGCTCAAGTTGAACCCAGTGTTGTTGACTCTTTGTCTGTTCGTTCCCCTCTCTTCGTAAATTACAAGGTATCGTTGCTTATTGCCTTAGGTTTTACAATAATTGTCGAAACCTAGAAAAACAGTCTGATGTGTTGTCTGCCCTCGAACTGCATCAAGCTCTCTTGTGTATTGTGAAATTTGTACAGAAGCAATCTTTTGCGAGACAGATCAAGGCTCTTCGTAAAAACCAAAGGCTTCCCAAAACCTTTCTGAAATTGTCGCCTTTTTGGCTCATGGCTTTTCCGAACTTTTGATTTTTTAAATTCACTTCCAGAACTTGTATTCTGGTTTGAATACCGTGCTAGTTGCAGCAGAATTTTTGGATTCTTGGTGCTCGCCCGAAAATTCGTAGTAGTTTGTCAAAATGTTATCGTTATTTCAAAACCATTCCTCTCTCGTTATCGTGCCTAATGGGTAATCTCCCTCGTTGTCATATCACGCAAGCCAAGGCCTTCTCACAGGTCGGCGTAGACTTTGGTGGTCCTTCTTATATTGTACCCAGGCACTCCAGAGGTGCAAAAACCTCAAAAGCTTACCTTTATTTATTTATTTGTTTATCGGTGAAAGCACTTCGCATAAAAGTCGTTTCATACTTGACTACTGAAGCGTTCTTAACAGCCCTCATCGTTTCATTGCTTGCCGTGGTAGATGTTCTCACATCTACAGTGATTGTGGAACTAATTTTACTGGTGCAGCCAGTGAGTTAGAGAAAAACTTTAAGCTACCAGCTGAAAGTGAAGCCATCACATGGAATTTTAATCGGGTGCTAGGCTCTCAAGTTTTGAGTGTCGAAGAGTTGTCTACTCTAGTCACTCTAATTGGTACAACACTCGTACATTGAAATCACTAGACATTGGAACCCTCATTCTAATTAAATGCGAAACTGCACCTCCATTTGCTTGGAGATTAGATAGAATCTTGAAGCTACATCCCGGACTTGATGGGATATCGAGAGTAGTCACAATTGAGACAACGCAAGCAGTATTGCAACGCCCTTGTGTGAAGCTTTGTCCATTACTCGTGCATGATTAGTAGTTTGTTTTGTATACAGTTTTAGTTCATTAGTATTTAAACATATCGGCGCAGCTTACGTTGTTTTTGGTGGTCGGTATGTTTCGTTGTTACATTTTGTGTCTATTTTTAATATCATTTGGGCAGCTTTGTTTTGTAAGATTGAAAATAAATATAGTTTGTTTTTAAACCAGGAGAAGTAAATATGGAAGTTCAATTCACACCATAAAAGTAACCAGACAATACACTAAAAGCTTTTTGGCGTTTTATCCAACCAACAATACACGACTACAGTGTTTGTATGTGTATTTTATTACATTGTATAATGCATCGACCTCTATTTGACCTTTGGGTCTTTTATACAGCGTCCATACAATTTACGCACTATAAAGGCACCAAGTATTAGCCACATATGCCTTCAGATTTATGTAAAAGAGATTAAAAACTGATGAATAATGTACAAACAATAAAATTGAAATTATAACCAAATAATTTATGACATGAAATTAAAATTTTTACATATGTCAAAATTTACGACTATTGCCTTTTTTAAAAATGGCGAGGGCGTATCCTATCACAGATGTATGAATTAGCGCGTTAAATTTAAAACGCTCCTTCTGGTTTAAATGCCTTTATGGGACAAGTTGGCAAAGTCACTTGTCAATTGTAAATTTTTGGAAGAAAGTTAATATTCGTAGGTAGTAATTGGTAGGCTCCTGTTGGAGCCATGGTTGTCTGAACGACGTTTCGGCGGAATCTCATCTGCCATCATCAGGTTCTAGCAGAAAGCTGCCTGCTGCTGCTGCTCCTGCTACTGCTGCTGCTCGTTGCTCGAACTGCGGCTCCTTATATACGTTGTGGGGTGGGGCGCACCTGCGCACTTGGCTGCGTGTTACTGGCCCTCTACTCTCTGTTGGAGGCGCAGCGGGCGCCTGAGCTAACACGACAAGAGTCTTCAATGAAACGTCACGTTTCACGTAACTTCTCGTTGATGGTCGTGTATCCTCGTGTCCAGTCGTCGCTAGCGCTTGTCGTGTTTCATTTAGGTTAGTCAATGCTTGGCTCCGGCTCCTCGTGTTGGGTCCCCTTGTGGCCGGCTGTGGTATCTCCTCGTGAATTGTCGATATTCGACGGTGCTTCATTACGATCGGTTCGTTTACCATGGGACGTCGTATGTTTTCCGTTATATATCTTCTTGGCAGTGCGGGCTTCCATGCAGTGGGTAATCTCTGAGTATCGTCTCGCTTGTTAAGATTTTGTGGTCTTTTATTAATTTCAATGGCCTCCCTGGTAATTCTTAATCTCCAATGCTCGATGCTAGCTACTGTTCTGGTGTTGTCGAAGTCTATTTTGTGTCCTGTAATTTTGCGTGCTGTGCTAGGGACGATACGTCTGTTGGTCTGTCCTATGTATGATTTATTGCAATCTTGGCATGGAATTTCGTACACTCCTATTGTCCCTATGTTGTGTCTACGTAGAAGTTTGCTGATTTTATCAGTTGTCCCTTTTACGTAAGGTAGATATGCTTTTGCCACTAGTTTCTCGGATTCTTCCTGGGTTCGTGGTTTGGATGGTTCTTGCGACTTCTGTATTGTGTACCTTGAAAATTCATTTCTCATAAGTGCTTTCTGAAGTGATGACATCTCTTCGTTGATATGATCGCCGTCTGCTAGCCTTTGGGAGCGTCTCACTAAGGTCTTCACTACTGAATTCAGTTGCGCTGGATGGTGATGTGATGCTGCATTTAGATATCTGTCTGTGTGAGTGTGTTTTCTGTATACTGTGTGACCTAGTGTTCCGTCTTGTTTCTTCTTCACTGATACGTCTAGGAACGAGAGCTGGCCTTCTTCTTCTACTTCCATCGTGAATTTGATTTTGTCGTGAATGCTCTTCAAGTGGACTAGGAAACTATTTAGATGTTCTCTTCCATAGTCCATATTACGAATGTGTCTTCGACGTATCTTTACCAAAGTTTTGGTTTGAGTGGTGCAGTTTGTATGGCATGCGTTTCTAAGTCCTCCATGAAAAGATTAGCGATGACTGGAGACAAAGGCGAACCAATCGGTGCTCCTTCCGTCTGTTTGTAGCGCTGATCATTGTATGTGAGGTAAGTGTTATTTAGACAGTGTGTGGTTAGACTAAGAATATGTTCCTCTGGATTGTACTTTTGCTTGATCAATTCGAGTTATTCATCTACTGGTACATTTGTGAACAATGACACTACATCGAAGCTCACTAGAAGATGTTCTGGTAGGATAGTCTCGTTGTTTAGTAACTCAATGAAATGTTGTGCATTTTTCACATAAGATGTTGCTTCTTTGGCGAGTGGCTGTAACTGCTTAGCTAGATATCTCTCTAATTCCTGCACAGGTGATCCTACTGAGCTAACAATAGGTCTTAGTGGGGCTCGTTATGGATCTCTGGCAGGCCATATAGTTTGGGACATATTGAGGACTTCTCTCTCGGTATAATCTTGTTTTTTACTTTATCGTCTATAGGGCTAGCCTCGATTTTGGCTTTAGTGGTCTTCTCCAGGTACGTAGTGAGATCTGTTGCGATTGCTTCATAAGCAGTGTCTTCCACTAGCGCCTCTATTTTGCTGTGGTAGTCTTCACTATTCATCACTACCGTAGCGTTGCCTTTGTCTGCTGGTAAGATTAGAATGTCCCGGTTTCGTCTTAATGCCTTCAGTGCCTTCAATTCTTCTTGCGGTATGTTTCTCTTTGGTGCCTTTGCTGTTCTTAGTATACGCGATGCGTCTTGGCGTATAATTTCAGCTATGTTGTTATCCATTTGGGAAATTGCTGACTCTACTCCACAAATTATATCTTCTACTGGAATAGTAGATGGAGAAATTAAGATGAGATTCCGCCGAAACGTCGTTCAGACAACCATGGCTCAAACAGGAGCCTACCAACTACACGGGAAAACACCCGGAAGCACGTCAATAATTCATATATTTGTTTTTAATCTCAGTGCTTAGCCACGGTTTCAGGCAATATAGGCTTGAATGCGCGCACCGGTTGAGCACGTGAGACTTAAATCATTTAAATCATGCGTAGGACAGTTTTTGTGGCTCTATAGCTTTAGAACTATTGGTCACAGAGACTCCGCGGAGCCTTTAAACGAAAGGTAATTACGTCTTCTATAATTTTTATTTAGAGTTTTACACCCGCAAGTTTCATTTATTATAGTAGTTGGAAAATTGATAAGAAACATTTTTTTTTTCAAACAGCTCTAACGTTTACAAACTATATCAATCCTACAATAAAAAGTTAAATTAACGATGAAAGACAAAATGTTTCCCTACAATTTTACGTATAAATTTTCCTAGAACAGGAATGGAGATATAACATCATTTGCGTGTTCCAAGATGGCGACCGGATTCAACAGGTACATTCCCGACTCTCGGTTTGTGCATTAACTAAGTTCTAAAGCAAATGCATTAGACTTATCTGGGTTAAGATTTAATAGACATTTACATTTATATAAATGGTGCAGGTCTTACCTAAAACGATCCATTTAGGACCATCTCCAACTAAATTAGCTTGTTCTCTCATAATTACTGAAAATAAACCATCTTTCCATTCCCTTGTTGCTGGATTAATTACTCCAAACAGTTCATCGTTTGTAACAGCTTTGGGATTTAAATCATTATAAAATGGTCGCCGCTTTTGATTTGCATATGTTCTATTCTACACGGGAAAACACCCGGAAGCACGTCAATAATTCATATATTTGTTTTTAATCTCAGTGCTTAGCCACGGTTTCAGGCAATATAGGCTTGAATGCGCGCACCGGTTGAGCACGTGAGACTTAAATCATTTAAATCATGCGTAGGACAGTTTTTGTGGCTCTATAGCTTTAGAACTATTGGTCACAGAGACTCCGCGGAGCCTTTAAACGAAAGGTAATTACGTCTTCTATAATTTTTATTTAGAGTTTTACACCCGCAAGTTTCATTTATTATAGTAGTTGGAAAATTGATAAGAAACATTTTTTTTTTCAAACAGCTCTAACGTTTACAAACTATATCAATCCTACAATAAAAAGTTAAATTAACGATGAAAGACAAAATGTTTCCCTACAATTTTACGTATAAATTTTCCTAGAACAGGAATGGAGATATAACATCATTTGCGTGTTCCAAGATGGCGACCGGATTCAACAGGTACATTCCCGACTCTCGGTTTGTGCATTAACTAAGTTCTAAAGCAAATGCATTAGACTTATCTGGGTTAAGATTTAATAGACATTTACATTTATATAAATGGTGCAGGTCTTACCTAAAACGATCCATTTAGGACCATCTCCAACTAAATTAGCTTGTTCTCTCATAATTACTGAAAATAAACCATCTTTCCATTCCCTTGTTGCTGGATTAATTACTCCAAACAGTTCATCGTTTGTAACAGCTTTGGGATTTAAATCATTATAAAATGGTCGCCGCTTTTGATTTGCATATGTTCTATTCAAAGTTTTCCATACCATTGATTTTCCCGTACCTAGGATCAAACAAAGTTACTTAGCTATTATTTCCGGTCTTTTGGCATTCTAGTGTCACAACACCGGAGTAGATTATAACACAAACATAAAATTAACTTATTAACAGGTCTATTCTGTAATTTTTTGGTTAAAAATAAACGACCTGCTATAATTTTAATTTTAACGGAATGCTAAAAATAATTCTGTATGCGACCATTTAACGGACCTGTTAAATGATAGTTTTTAACGGCCAGTTATTTCTTTCCCTTATATATGCTCAAGGTCAAATTAAAAACAAACCTAATGAGAGCAGGGAAGTCTTTGAATGAGAGTAGTTAAGACAATGAGGAGAGTATTAAGTCAAGACGGACAATAATCCCACAAAATATATAATACACGCAGAAAAAATTGAATACGAATACCTTCCGCATTAAATTATCGTCAAACAGGACCCGCGCTTCTATTTGAGGTTATGATCACGATTATTTGAAGGCGGAAAAAAAATTACTGGATATAAATGAGAAAATGGGTCGTCAAAAGAATCTCAAACTTATTGACAAACATTTTATTCTGGTGAAATAAAAAAATTTCTGATTATGTTGTCTTCCGAGTTATGCAAATAAAAATTTTTCGGTTGGCAAATCATTTCAAAGTTTAGATTAAATATTTTGTTTCTGTATTTTGAATGGTCCTGCCACTTTCTTAAATAAAATGTCATTTACTGAGTGATATACCTACAAAATTTTATGAACTAAAAAATAAAATACGGAGTTTTTGCCTCTTCAACGGTACCGTTAAATTTTAGTGGCATGTCCAAAGTCGCCTCTAATTTTAAACGATGTTGGTTGAATTTAACCTTAAAAAAAGCATATAGAATACCACTGACCGTTAACTTCATTCCACTAATTATTTTAACAGTGACCTTGCCGTTATAGCTTAACAAAAATGTTACAGAATAGACCTGTAATACAGATATTTAAATTCGGTTAACCCAATCTTATTCCTTATTTCGTCTTTGTAATGATATTGATATCATCTTCATAGCATAGTTTCCGAGGGTGTTTAGTTGAGATGAAATAATTCTTATGTAGAATTTTGCATAGATTGTACGAAAGTGCAAACAAACGTTTTGAAGCCTGCCATAATTGCAATATAAAACAAAATGGACTCCATTAGTTTTTATTCTTTTAGCAGTATTATATTGATAGAAAGTGGGGGCGCGGCGCTTAATCATTGATCAAGTCTGAAGAAAGACCCAGTATAATGTAGAAAGAGAGTTTCTTACTTTATTTCAAGAAATAATTCAAAAAAACTTTTTCGAGCAGTCATATAATATAATAATAATAATAATATAATATTATAATAAATAACATAATATAATAAAAGTAACACTTTCTTTCTTTGTTAATTACTCCAGCCAATGGAGCGCTAAAATGACTAAAATTTCTAACTTGAGTGGTAGTGAATGGATTTTGATCAAACCTTGAGCAGTGTGTTTGTACTGACGTTAATAAAAAAGGTGACAAAAAGATTAGAGTTGAAAATGATCGAAAGGGATAGAAAACACTCCTTTTATCACGGGTTCCGTAGCTTGTAGAATTAGGTCGAAAATGAAAGAAAAAAACAATATATCTACCATTTTTTTTTGCCAATATAAAATGTTTTTACTCTTATGAATGTTTTCGAAAGATGCATATCTTTCGAGATATGGCCACTCGAAAATTCCTAAGTGTAGTGGGGAGGGCGAATCTAAGAGTTGAGAAAAAATCTGAAAAAATTCACGTGAATGTAGCATCAAAATACAAGATTTTTTTATTTACAATTTTTCCGTAAAGTTCATTTTCACCGAGTATTTTCGGAAAAACGTGAAAAACTAGGTGTAGTTTTTCTTTGAAATTGTAGCACGTTAAAAATTTGTAGTTAAATTTTTTTTTTTAATTCAGACGTATGCATGGAGGCCTTCTAAGCATTTTTTCGTCTCTTGGAATCTTCTTGTAACTTGCTAATTTCCCGTTAGTTACAGGCAGTTTTTCACGATTTTTCACTACATTTTTGCAATTTTCGATTAAAATATATAGTACAGGCAAATTAGCCATTTAGGGTAACAAAAATTAAAAAAGGATCATCTCTGGGATATAAGTAGGTAATAACCTGGAGGATGGATGATGGATTCTTTGCACTTCCAAGTTCCGGGAAAATTCAAGAAAATTTGGAAAAACTTTTTGATTTTGGGTTTTTTTGCGCAAGCGGCTAAAATAATGAAAATGGAGAAAAAAGTTCCCAACAGTTTGTAGCTCATCTCATTCTGTCCAAAACTTTTGTCTTACTTAAGCCGTTTAGAAGAAAAATCGAGTTTTCCACTTATACTGAACGAAATTGATGTTTCACAAGTAGCAATCCTCAGTCAGGATGTAGCGAGTAGCTATTTTAGACGTCAAAATTTAGGAAAAAATCAATGAGGCGGTTTTTCCAATAAAAACCGAAATCCTCATTTAATATTCCTCAAAAGGTTGGGGCATAATCCTCATACAAAACCCCAAAAACGTACAGAAAAATAATCAAAGAATTCAAAGTCGGAGGGTCGATTCCGACGAACACAAAATACTTTTTATCCAGGCTCAGGCGGACAACGCCATACTAATCGCTCGAATGCGAGTCGACGGAAAAAAGGTATATTTGTGTTCGATGCCGTTAGTACGTTTATAAAAGCAGGAAAACCATCGGACACATATAGATAGCTTCTTTAAGCATCTTGATAATAATTTCGATAATATTACTGCCAAATTCAAAGTGAATAATTTTCAAAACGTTTCGTATACATTTTACAAATATTACTAATTGGGAGTCTGAATCTTTTTGTATGGTCGATTGTTATAGTTCTCTCGACGCTGGATAAGTTACACTCCTACGGGAGGTAACGGCTTGCCGAGTGGTGGTGCTCTTTGATGTTTTCCTTATACACATTAGCTAAGTATTGAATATTTATATTTTTTACATTTTATGAATTATTTCAATAAATGAGAATATATTTTGAATTCGATTTCTTATTGATCCACTAATTATAAGATTTGTGACCGACGGGCGATTCTGTGGCGTGATTCGGAAAATTACTTTCCGCGGGTCACCTATGATCCCGTCAAGTCTGCGTACTTGTCCGAATACTCATAGAATCTATCGACGGTCTTAATTATTAAGAAGTGTTTCTGAGAAAGTGCTAATTATAAGCTATATTCATTAAAAGTGCATTGCCCTACATAAGAGGTCGACGGAGAGAGCAGACTGTAGTAATCGCAGTAAGTGTAATTTTGTCTATTCTCGTCTTGGGGAGTCTGAAGGGTATCTTGAATCCCCCTTGTGAGTAGACTTGATCAGTATCCTAGTGGCGACATGGCTCCGGCCTAAATTATATACAATCCTTGTCGTGTCCTTCAGACCAAACGATACTAGGTTCATCTACATCATCAGCGTATGTTGCAAGTCTAGTATTTGGAAATGTGGAAAAGTCAGATACGTATGTACTGTCGTGAGCAAAAAATAGGACAACTATTATTTTCTAATGTAAATCTGTCTCTATTTGAATATTTAATGAGTAGCCGAAAGAAAACAGTTAGCACTTTTATTATATTTTTTATTGTAAAGCTGTAGTTATTGATAAAGTAGAAGATGGATTGTCAATGAGACATATTATATTGCGTTACAACATTAACAAAAACTCTGTGTTTAACATTTAAAAAAGTGGAGAATAAATGGTACGATTAGTAGAAATCCAGGATTAGGGCAACAAATAATATTCAACTTAACAAGAAACTAACTATTACTAATTTGTTATTGCACCATTTCCATTTACAACTTCTATAATTCTGTTTGACATAGAATTAAATAAACTTATACAATAATCATTAGTAATAATACATTATTTACTACATTCAGTAATTATTGGGCATTCCGTGGTCTCACATTTCGTTTTTGAAGACTTCTTACGAATAGCCCCCACACGTCTTTCACAGTTAGGAACATTAATGTTGTTATCTTGAAACCAGCTAGTCACGGTATGAGCAGTATGAACAATTATCTTGTTGAAAAATGAATTTATTATTAGGAAATACACAGAAGGGAGCATAATATTGTCTAATATACCTTTCACTATTAAGTCGTTCTTCAATATGCCAAAAACCACCAGGACCACGTGCCGATATCCAAGCCCACACGTTAACGGAAAATCTACCACTTTTGTCATTGTTAGATGTATACTTCTCATTGATTCGAGTATTCAGTGGTCTGTAAACACGAATACAATCGCTGTGTGTAGACTGAAAATATTTTCATCTGTAAAGATTACGTTATTCTAAAAAATTATATCATGAACTAAACATTCAAGCGCAAATCCCAGTCGAGCTTCTTTATGTTCAGCTTTAAGTTGGTATTTCTGTGCTGTTGGATGACAGCGTAGCTCCGATTCTCTTACTCGCCGGCGACCAGTACTACTCGATCCAGGAAAACTCGTTTCTTCAACAGCCTGAATTACTGAGTGAAATGGATTTTCTACTAATTTATTTACCAGATGCAAATATTGCTGTTGAGTTGATATCCTTCGTTGCCCTGATCCAGGATTTCTACTAATCGTACCGTTTATTCTCCCCTTTTTAAAAATGTTAAACACAGAATTCTTGTTAATATTATAACGCAGTGCAATTTGTCTCATTGACCATCCATCTTCTGCTTTATCAATAACTCCAGCTTTAACTAAATCACTTATATGGGGCATATCACTTGCGATGGATTTTGAAACCTACGTGACAATGTCACAAAAATTAAAGTTAGATGTACACAACTAGATTTTAGAAAAAAATACGTTATAAGACTTGTCCTATTTTGTTGCACATGGCAGTACAATTTAGATGCATGGACCGAGTGTATAAATTTGATGATGTACCGCGGGTAGCGATATCCTATCATTTTTTAAATTAGACCCGAGATCCAGACGGTATCAAATACTTTCTCAACATCAAAAAGGACCATTGTGGTACTTTTCCCGAGGTTGCATTGTACCACCACATCATTAATAATTCTAACTATCTGTTGCACTGTGCTCCCTCTTTTTCGGAAGCCGGATTGATGTTTATCATCAATGTGAAGTCCATCCTACGCAGCGTACGCATGAAATTTTTCGCGAGAAATTGGAATTCCTCGCTTCAAAGCCGATCACAAAATTTTTAATATTTAAATTCTTTTAAGTGATTTAAAAAAATAGTTTTAAATTACCTTAAGAGGGAACAACACGTAAGGCTAGTGGGGAGGGGGAGAAAGCACCAAATTAGGAGATATCTCCCTTATAATCAAATTTTATCCTAAAATAGTCTTCAACAATCCTGTAGTATTTATTTATGTACTACTTACACATAGTTTCAGTTAAATAACATCACCCAATTTGCAAAAAAACAGCTTATTGTTAATCATTAAAATTATGCTTAACAATAAGGTGTTATCTGCAAACTGGGTGATGTTATTTAATTGAAAATATATGTAAGTTGTACATAAATAAATACTACAGGATTGTTGAAGACTACTTTTGAATAAAATTTTATTATAAGGGAGATATTTCCTAATGTGGTGCTTTCTCCCCCTTCCCACTAGCCTTATGTGTTGTTCCCTCTTAATATCCTGTATCTCGGTTACTATTAACTTTTGAACTGAGATAAGTTAGGCTGGATCGCATTATTTTTATTCAAGGAATCTCTTATTGCTCTGTATACCATTAGTTATGGAACAGCCAATATATCTAACCGATCATTAAGGATATCATTGTGAGGAATTTGGTTAGATTAAAAAATTACTAGAGATTTCATAAAATGAATCTAAAACTTTTTTTTCTATTTGTGATATAAATATATCTAGAGTTTCTATAATTGGAAAAAGATTATTTGAAAATTAAAGGAACATGAGTGTTTATATTAGGAAATCCTGTTTTCAGGCGAATTGCTTTAAATGCTTTACTTGTGTAAATGTGTCTCACTGCGAAGAGTTCCTCTAATTGTACTATCTTCAAAATAAATCCTTCTTCCGGTTGTAGTTTTAAATCAACTGCTGTTTTCTTAATCATTTTTTCAAAGTCAGGATTTCTTTGCTCATTCACATGTGAATGTTTGAAAATGAAACGTTAAGTACCAAAACTACCGTATGGTTTTAGTAATAAATTCAGTAATAATAAACAAAGAAAAAGTGTTTTAACATAACATAATGAAGAGATATTTTTGCAGTTGTTTGCGATTATATTATTTATTATCTTTATTATATAGACAATAAAGCATTTTAATCATATTAAACAACAGTATTTAAATTAAGTTAAATATACCTGCATAACCAATAATAAACACAGAGTGTCTCACTGCGAAGAGTTCCTCTAATTGTACTATCTTCAAAATAAATCCCTCTTCGGGTTGTAGTTTCAAATCAACTGCTGTTTTCTTAATCATTTTTTCAAAGTCAGGATTTCTTTTACGGGGTACATCCAGAGCAGGAAACAAATCACCAATTAGACCCATAAATACCTACCACAAAAATCTGTTTATTCTATTTGCTTAGGTCGGCTGTCCTAACTTAGGAAAGGAAATTAACAAACACTTTAAAATATTTTTTGTGCAGGTATATTCGTTATATAATGCCAATTTTTAGCAATTGTATGAACAATTACAAATATGACAGGAAAAGCAAATCACGTAATTGCTTTGTGCATAGTATTTGGCATTATATTTTAAGCAAGAATTATTGACGAAATCGATTATTACAAATGTTTTCCCATGTGATGCGAACTTTATTGGTGACACTGTATATCTGAAATCAGGAGAAAATATATAACAGGAAATGTAAAAATAAACGGGGCGTGTTCCATTAAGAAAATAAATTTATTTTCTATTACGTGACCTACTGACCATGTTTTTTCAGTTCTATTTTAAAAAATACAGATGCAACCCTATAACTTGTGTATTTAACTTTTTTTTAGAACTTAAAAAACAAAAGAGTTAAGTGCACTCAAAATATAAGGAACAGCCGTACATAAAAGATCTCTAATTAGATTGCAAAGCTATTATATCAACCATTTTGCAAATGCAAACGGAGGTGGGCATGTCGGCATTGAGGAAGAAGGAATTTCATCAGAGATGCCTATGATGGCTATTTATTTGTGTATTATACATCATAACTCAACGGGTAGAATCCCAAAATTTCAAAATACCAAACCTTTTGTCTTTCATTTATTTGTTTTTGTTCTATTACGAATGCACTGTAAACCGAAAAGATATTCGTAAATATTTACGAAACAAACAGTCTCTCAATATATTTCTCTATGAATGAAGATCAAGACATACTACTGTTATTACTACAGTGAATCTTTCTTATTTGCAAAAATTTAAATAAATTAATTATACTAACCGGCACATCATCTGTGATAATTTTGGGAATATTGAAATCTCTTAATGCTCTCATTAACACCTGATCTTCTGGCCTTAGTCTGTCACCTCGCTTTAGAGAACCAGCTACTACCAATACTGACTTAATAGCCCTTAAGCCCCAATCGTAATGGTCTTGCTTTGATAACAATTCTCTACATAATGTGTATAAGGTTATGAATTTTCTTGCTAATAATCTGGCATCTAGGAAACCTTCAGCTACCAACATGATTTCGCAAATCAAGGCAAAATCTGGCACTACCATGGCACAAGGTCTAAACAAAGCTTTTAAATTCTCTGGTAGTTCCGTTCGACCGGCATACCCAGGATTCATAGTGATGAACAGACCGATCTATTAGAAAATTTTAAGACAGATTAGTTGCAAGTAAATAAATGTTTAAACTTAGGATGAGACATCCGGTAATGAATCTGTCAAAATTCTTTTAGGGTCATTTCTTGCCTCTGAGATTGAGTCTAGTGTAAATTACTGTGTATTTTAAAATTACTCTATTAGATTTTGAGGCTTCTTAAGTTCAGTCTCGCAATAAACACAAATTAGGTATTTCGAGATGCATAATTTCCTGTTTACGATATTAAAATGCTATTAGTGAAGCCAATAGAGGTTTTCACTTCGGAAAAATTCCGGGAAGCAGTAACTTTTGAAAAAACATCTCTGAATATGTCAGGAACAACATACCAACAGTTACCAATAATAGTCTTTGGGCGTCATTTCTTATTAAACAAATTATATTACTTTTTGGTGGGTATTTTACCACTGAAAAATATTTAAAAAATCTGATGAAAAAACCTCTGCGCCAAACGGATCAGAGAGAGGTTGGTTTGAATACTTAATTGTTTCAAAAAGTCTCACAACTAAAAATATATAAACTAGAAGAATGTTATAAACTAAAAAATGAAAATGAAATCTATTATAAGCAGTTAACGTTTCGGAAGAAAATCTACTTCCAAAACTTTTTGGCCGTCAACCACGACAGTTCATTGTGTATGTCATAGTCACGTGAAGCTTTAAATTAAGCCGGCTTCAGAGACCTTCGACGTGTAGCCAGCGACACTATAAGAACCAATAGCGTGGCCACAAAAATCTACGTCACGTACTCCCCAACTTTCGTTGAGCGGCAGCAATACTGTCGCCGTGAAGTTGGAACTTGCCAACTACACCGAAGTGTTGCTGAGTTATTGAGGTTATGTTGTCAATAGTGACGTTTTGTTGACTTTTTTATTATAAAAATTAAGTGCAATGTCTAATTTAAACCCCATTGTGCACAGGAAGGCATGTACTTTACTTCATACTAGCAGTGGGACCAAGTTTCAGGTGTATTTAACCGAATATGAACTGAAAAAGGCGGAGGAAGGTAAACATAATTTATAAACACATTTTTCAATCCGGTGTAGCCAGCGACATTTCCATAAACAACTGGGAGTAGAGGGGGAAGTGTCGCTGGTCACACGCAGAAGGTCTCTGAAGCCGCCTTTATATTTATCTTATTTTTACTTATAGACGGAGAGCTGGCTACGTTAACTGCTTCTGGAAGATTGAGGTTGTGTGCCCTCCAATCTCGACAGCTACCAAATTCTGCACGCGCTATATACAGGGTGAGCCACTGAAAACAAAACATGCCTGTTCTGGGACACAGACTAGTTTCTTGAAAAAACGCTCGGACAGGTCGATTCTTGATTTTTTGGGGACAACGGTTGATGTCAAACTTGACAGTGACACATCAACCCTCTAGCCTCAGCCACCGCTAACTGAAGAATTTAAATAAGGAAAGGCTTCGAGCGACCCATTTGAAGAGTCTCTATGGCTCTATGCGACAGCGTGGTCGAAATTAGTTTTTTTTTAAATTTTTTTTCGTCAATATGAAAACCACCCTCTAGTCAACTAAGGGGAAGGGGGGTGTTGTCTGGGAAAACTCCTGAAACACCTCACCTTGAATCTTTTGAACGTCACATTTTGATGTCAAATTTGATTTTGTCAGCTCAACCCCCTACCCCCAACAACCCCCAACAAAAACAAAAATTACGGTAAGGTGGTCGAGTAACCCCTCATTTTAAAGATCTTTTGATTCTCTATGCGAGCGCATGATTGTTTTTAGGTTTGCTTTTGTTTTAAACCACTGATAATATGCTTATTAAATTAAAATTTAAAAAAGTATGCAACACATTTTTATTTATCTTCGGCGTTTATAAAGACTTTCCGAGACGCAGAGACAGTAAATTGAAAGCCCATTCTGCCCTGAATACTAAACGGTTAAAATTTTCCAAATTTTTTGATTTGTCTTCGGGTCTATTTAATTTCAAATTATGAACTCGTTCTTCGTTTGTCACCCTTAAGAAAAACATGTGTACTACAGGCTTCTTAAAAAGAAACAATTTGAGCATTTGTTGAACTAATGAAAATTTCTTCTGGCGTTAAATTTTGATGTTTCAATATTTTTTCTACACTTTTCCCATTTTTGTAAGGGCAGATTGAAATTTACTTTTAACGACAAACGAGGAACGAGTTCATAATTTGAAATTAAATAATCCCGAAGACAAATCAATAAATTTGAAAAATGTTAATCTTTTAGTGTTCAGGGCAGAAAGGGCTTTCGAATCACTATATCTGAGTCTCGGGAGGTCTTTATGAACACCGAAGGTAAATAGAAATGTATTGCATACTATTTTTAAATTTAAATTAATAAGCGTAATATCAGATGTTTAAAGCTAGACAAGAGGAAACCTAAAAACAATCATGCACTCGCATAGGGAATCAAAAGACCTTTAAAATGAGGGATTAGTCGACCACTTTTTGTGTTTGCATAGGGTTGTTGGGGGTAGGGGGTTGACCTGACAAAGACAAATTTGACATGAAAATGTGCCGTTCAAAAGATAAAAGGTGACGTGTTTCAGGATTTTTTCCAAACAACGCCCCCACCTTAGTTACCGGAACGAAAAAAAAAATGAAAAACTAATTTAGATCATGCTGTCGCACAGAGAATTGAAAGACGCTTCAAATGAGGGGTTGGTCGACCCCCTTTCCCTGTTTAAATTCTTGAGTTAGGGGTTGCTGGGGCAGGGGGTTGATGCATCACTGTCAAGTTTGACATCAACAGGTTTCCCCCAAAAATCAAGGATCGATCTGTCCGAGCGTTTTTTTCAAGAAACTAGTCTAAGTGTCCCAGAACAGGCATCTTTCGTTTTCAATGATCACCCTGTACATACTTTGAAAATAACCGCGTGCTGAGTTTCAGCCGTTCTTGTTTGTTTCTCCGAGTTCGAGTTTTTTTTCGCCTTTGGTAACTGGATTATAGAGACTTACTGTGGGTATGAGAGCAATTTCGGACCCCAAAAAGTTAAACTTTTTCTTCTTGTCTTTAATCGCATCTTGAATAACTTTAACTTGTACAGCCACTACAGACAAGACTTCTATAGAGATTCTGTTAAACTCATCAAAACAACCCCAACACCCAGTTTGAGCTAATCCTTTATAAATATTCCCTATTGATTTATAATCCATCTGCTCCGAACAGTTAAAGACATACACCATCATTCCGAGAGCCTTTCCTAAATCCTTAGTTGTTTCAGTTTTGCCAGTACCGGCTGGCCCGGCCGGGGCACCTCCCATTATTAAATGTAGACTCTGAGTAAGTGTAATGTAACACCTGTCAGTCAGAGGCGTTATCACCAGTCGAGGGGTGTTTCCCAAATACTCATATGCATAAAGAAATTGCGCATCGCAGATGTTCGCGAAACAGTCTTTCTCCTTATCATCCCATCTGTGTCTCAGTTGACTTTGCCACTGGAACGCCTGCGAATTTTCTACTTTTACCAAGATCATCTTGGCCACGACGTCTCTGGAATGTACGTCGATTGTACAAATTGTCATTATTTTTTGACGTTCACCTGCAGTGAGGTCCCCCAGTAGCAAAGTTATTAGAGCATTTAACTGATTGATTTGTTTTCTCTGGTAATCCTTTAGGGCATTTTCGTATCCCTCTTCTAACCTGCCGAAAGCCATATTTACTTCCGTCGTCCACCAAATCTGTGTACCTGTTAAAATCATATTTTATTACATTTGTTTACTGTAAATATCACCCTTAAGTGGATTAAAATCTTTAATCATACATTTAACGACCTTTTGTGTTAAAAAGTATATTTTATTAATTCAAATTTACTATCAACTATTAATGAAAGTTACTTATAATTAAAGTATGTAAGCAAGCTCTAAAATTAGTAGAAAGATACTCACAAAGGTATTGAATAGAGAATGGCTGGTTTTATATTAGTGCTTGGCTGAAAGCAGCAGCAATTTACCTCATAGCCTAAGAGCTGGCGTGATTTTTTTCCCATCATTTGTACCAAAGGATAAGCACATTAATGTTGAAGTATGATTTAAAGTGAACAAATATCGCTACGTTTGCCGTTGCAAACCGGCAGCGTTTGGCGGGGGGGTGGCTACTCAATTTTTTTTTTTTCAAAAACTCCTTGATTTGTACCACCTGCAGACTGTGAAATTCAGCTTTAGGAATACAATTTGACCACAAAAGTGAAATGGCAGAAAATTAAGTCGGTAGCGTTTCTTAATTACAGTCATTAATAGGTTTCGCCGTGAACATCGTAGCGGTCTGTAAGTGCAAGCGAGATGAGTTCAGGCTCGCAAACGCTCAGCGGACGGAGAAGGATATATTATTCGATTTAATACATTGGACGCATGTTTAGTGGCTCTCTAAATAGATTTGTATGAAAATAAATATAAGCAAACATATATTTTATTGAAACTTAACATTCAGTAATAAGAAAACTAAACATGATACACTCTGAAATAAGAAATGTGAAAATAATATTATAATAAAAATCTTATAACATAAAATAAAATATTATAATAAAAGTAACAAAAATATAAAAAAATTTAAAATGTATATAGTCTTCATCATTAGAGTCATTAGTAAATCATCACATTCGTCATTATCCTTGCTCTATGATGTCGTCTAATTTTGGTGGATATCGCGGTCCAGCGAGCCATCCTGTCACCACCCATGCTCAAGTGATTTATAAAAATTTGATTGTTCACTACAAGCGTACTGTCATATTGCACACACGTAGTTTATTCTTTCTATTTTTAACAAAAATACATCTTTACATGGCGGAATTGAAGCAGCATCCGAATTTTTAAGATTTTGTAATGGGTTTATTTTTCCGGTGTGAGATTTATAACTGTCCAAAAATATTTCGTAAAGAGCTTTGTTGATGTGTCGTTGCTTGGGTTTTCCATATTATAATGTACACACGAAATGTTCCGCAACAGCAATTTGATTATCTGTTAAAATTTCACTTTTTCCAAAAGTCGAAAAAGTTGTTTGAAATTCCTCATTCTTTTGCAAAATTTTTAAAAGTTTCAGTTTTCCCTACCTTGCAAATGACAACGTATAATCTGAATAGGTAAATGCATGCAAGGCTGGCAAGACTTTACCGAGACGATCCCCTAGATTGTTAAAAACTGCTTTAACACTTAAATACCGCAATATATTTTTGGAGGCTATTCCTAAAAATAAAACGATATATGATTTCACAACTATTGCAATAATGTACCCTAGGTACAGTTAGGTAGGTACCTGTTTCAATCCAAACTAGGATGTCCCTGAAGAGATGGAAATCTCCCAAAAGAATTATAAGTACATCTGTGTCGGACGCTTTAATTATAATTTTGGTAATGTCTGGAGATAAATGTGACAAATGAATAACCATTCGGCTGTCTGCTTCTTCGTGGTGACAGTTAAAATTTTCAGATGTGACAGAGGAACTCCGATAACACACAATAAAGAAAAGTAATGCTGCCGTTAATAAAAATCAATGAAATCAATGGTATTACAAGTAATATAAATCCCTTCGACTGCGGAATTCACAAAAACTGCTTATTTAATCTTAGTACTGGAAAAGTGACCAGCAATGAGACCAAACATTTTTTACCTAATATAGAATCTATAGGAAAAAACGTCAGGGATATAAGTGAGAGTGAAATTTTAACAGATAATCAAATTGATGTTACAGAACATTTCATGCGTACATTTATATGGAAAACCCAAGCAATGAAACATCAACAAAGCTCGTTACAAAATATTTTTGGACAGTTATAAGCCCCAAACCGAAAAAATAAACCCACTACAAAAAGTTAAAAATTTGGATGCTGCTTCAATTCCGCCATGTAAAGATGTAATTCTGTTAAAAATAAAAAGAACAAACCAAGTGGGTGCAATATGACGATACGCTTGTAGTGAACAACCAAATTTGTATAAACCACTTGAACATGGGTGGTGACAGGATAGGATGGTTCAATGGACCGCGATGTCCACCAAAAGACGACATCATAAAACGGAATAATGATGAATGTGATCATTTACTAACTTATGATGACTCTAGTGATGAAGACTAAATAATTTTTTTATATTATTGTTACTTTTATTACTATATTTTATTTTACGTTATGGTATTTTTATTATAATATTATTTCTATATTTTTTACTTTAGAGTTGTGTTTTCTTATTAATGAATTAGTTAGGGAAAAGGCGTGCAAAATCAACGACGAAAAGTTACCGTCTGCCAGTCGGTAATCGAGGAGGGCATATAACTACGAAACTTTTTTCTCTCTGGAAATTTTTGGTATGGTGGCAGAATATGGAGGAGGAAGAATTTGTTTTTAATCAAATGGTTACCGATACCTTTCCGCATAGGTAGTTAGTGTATGTACTACACGTACCCCAATTACGCTGGCAGTACGCGGTAACCGGAAATTGAAAAAAAAATTTTTGTTACCGGACCAAACCTAGTGCAAAATGTTTGTTTGGCCTTTACAGTACAGTACTTTAGTGGCAGACATTTCTGCAGGGCGGTTTTTGAGCAATTTGCGCGAAGAATGAACAAAATTTTGAAATTATGACAAAAAATAGTTAAAATTGAAAAAACGTCTGCCAGACTAGAGTATCCCCCACTTTTAGGAATTCTCAAGTGGCTATATCTCGAAAAATATGCATTTCTCGAAAAAATTGACAAGAATGAAAACATCTTATTTTGGATCAAAAAAGGTAAATATATGTTTTACTTCATTTTTGACCTAATTCTACAAGGTTGGTATCTTCCACTACACTATTGCTGTGATAAAAATAATAACTGCCCTGTAATTGGAATGCTGTTAAAAGTGTATTTATAAATAAACAAATAAATAAGTAAATAGATAAACATGTCTTGGAATACCTCAATCACGTCAGTAGGTATTGACCCTACACCCACTACTCGGCCTTTACGTGACGTTCTCAGCTAATGAAATACCAGCACATCACACTGATATAGCTTAACTGACTACCGACACGACTTTCTATATGTCTGTGCTTTTACTGACTTAGCTTTTAATAAGTTTGTCCTTTTACTGGTCATGTCGTGGACAATCATGTAACGCATTTTTGATAAAATTTAGTTATGTATATTCAACTTTAACATTTGTGAGTTTGTCATTTATTTGTCAAAATATATTGCAGGTGTGTAAAAACTAATACGCACCTTATAAGTGATATAGTTGAAACTGTGTTATTGTTAAAGCAGTGCCACTTGTCTAATAGGGTGTGTACATTTTCTTAAAGTAATGTTATTAAATAATTGTAAAGGAAAAGATTCAAAATATTGGCATAAAAAAGACATGTGACGTCACTCCCTATTAGGGTGCCCCTCATTTTTTGACCTTCATTTCTTTTTGGTCTCACCCCTTAAAAAGTTTATAATAATAACATACCCAAAATTTCAGCAAATAGATGAACCCGTTCCGGTGCCGACGGGACGGGGGGTGTAATATTGGTTAAAATACATTATTTTTACAAATATAAACCCCAAAGTGTAATAATTTCAACCATACCCTTATAATACTCATTTTAACCCTAAATGACTACTATTTGGTATGAAAATAAAACGAAATCAATGTCAACCCCTGTGATCCTCACATACCCTTATCATCACAGATTTAAAAGTAAAAATTATTTTTTAAGTATTGTCTATTGTTTAAACTGATTAAAATGTTTGCTTTAATGTGACCTTCTTACAATCTGGATATATTTTTCTGTGCTCTTGTACGATTTGCTTTTCATCCTTTGTTAGGAGACCATGGAAATCCTCCATCAACTTTACCGACCTTTCGGCAGTATCATTAACAAGTTTATGGGACATTATTATTTCTAGCTTATTCATTAATGAATCTTGCGTTCCCCATAATTCTGGATGGTGATTCAAACCTTCCGAGTCAATATATTGAAACGAGCAAATAGATCTATGCTATTTTTTTAAATTAATGTGTCAATTGTTCTCGCTGAAAGTAAGAATAATTAGATACCAAATTTAGTAAAGGAATTACCAATTTAATGAATACCGGCACGGTCGGCTAAGCGTCTTAGTGGTGAACGCGCTTAGTTAGATTGCCTAACGTGTACTAGGTACAATCCCCAGCAATGTTGGTGGGTAATGGATGTTGTCCATGTTTTTTCAAATATGTAACCCCTTCCAGACAGCCTGTATGAGAGGCATTGGATTTGGATGTTGTCTACTATGTATGGTGTTTATGCTTATGTTTATGTTTATATTAATGGTAACCAAGCATACCTATAATATTTTCGTCAATGATCTTTGATTCGATAATAAATCGTTTTGTTGAATTAGAATTTCCATTCTTTTTCAGAGCAACCACCATCCCTTTTTTATTCCAATGAACGTGTCGAAGAACGCTAATGCTGCTGTCTCTTCTAGTACAGGAGGCAGTGACGATTTTCGGTACTTATTTTCCCAGTCAGCAAACATGGATAGAATTGTTCGGTTAGTAATTCTAAGCAAAATTCATACATATTTAGGGAGGGGTTTTCCGATGGGTTGAGGCGGAAAATGCGTCGGAACATATGAATACACTGCCCTTTTTTTCCAATGATAAAAATAGTTCTAGTAGTAAAAGGTATACTGAAGTTAAGTAAAAAAAATAGTCTGGCTAATCTATGAATATGAATAATATATCTAGCAGGTGAAATTTTTGAATCCGCAAATTTTCAACCAGACTCACTTTTCGCTATCTGAGATGAGACAAACTGTTATTTTCATAAACTTTATGTTCCACTTTAGTAAATGTAAAATATTATGACTGGGAAAATAAGTGGACTTGAAATTTTTTTAATTTTTTGAATCCATCCAAAAATTTTAGCGAGACTCAAAAATTCTTCTTTTTTGTCACTAAGAGAACAGATTAAAACATATACATCGACTGGGAAAATAAGTAAGAAAAAAATTAACTGCCTCCCGGACTATTCCATTAAATATCATATGTGGCCACATATGTTAGTAATCGTTGCTTGAGAAATTAGTCGATTTTTATTTTCATAAGATTCCAAACTTTTCAAAAAAATAAAATCATGATTTGGAGCTTCAGATGCCACAGGAGGATCATACCACACTTTTACGTAAAAGCTAATAATAAAAACACAGATATCTCCAAGAGAAGTTCTTTTTTTTCGTAGAAAGGTGATACTGAAAAATTTTCAGATAGTAAATTGCACGAGCCATTCATCAAGCCTGATGCATGGCTCCAAGGGAAATGAATCATTATTACTTCTGTTCGTCACCATTCAGAAAAAGGACGACTAGTTCTAGCAGTTTTTGATGGTCATGTCTAATTTGTCGGTTTTTCAATTTGCTTAACGTAAACTTGATAATTTCGTGGATTATATTATCTAAACTGGCGCCACATAGTTAATTTTCCATCCCGTTTTCAAATTTATTATGACCCAGATTGCTCCAGTTGTTCTTGAAAATTTCAATAATGGAATATTTGGACTTGAGGTTAGCGGGGCATGGTAACTTCAAAAACGCCTCTCAAAACCAATTCATAAATGTGGTGACGACAAGGGAGGTAAAGAAGACCCTTACCCAGCTTCCGCTCTAACAAGACACATGCTCCATTGAATTTCCAGTAATCGAGGCCGTAGTATCACAGCATAATGTCTGAACCGCAACTGACAATCCCTATTCTTGAAGTGTTATAGACAGCTACTTCAAGAAGCTTTTCTACATTTTTCTGATAACGACAATGGGCTTGTTCCATGATATTCTTTTTATATGGTTTTTATACTTTTTCATATAGTACTCGATATTCTCATTATGCACTTAATATTTCGTATTATTAACTTTTTCCGTTCTCGAGATATAAGGAGTTGAAGTTAGTAATAGTTGCAAAAACCGAGCGCTCATTTGTGACGTCACTATACGCAAGTGACGTAAAAAATGGCTTTCTGGGACCTTTCAAATTTAACCTGAAAAGTCGAAAAACATGGAATTTTTAAACGCTGGTAACTAAATAAATACGTCGAGTGGAAGTTCGTTCTATGTGTCTACGGAAAGGAGAAGGTCGGCGATGAATTCTAATCGTAAATTGCAGGGTCGAAATCGAAAATTCGTTCCGGCAGGAGCGAGAGAAAATTGTAATTTTTTGACATTTCACCAAATTGTACTCCCCTACTGTCAAGTAGTAAGCAAAACAAACAATACTTCAAAAACACTTATATTATAATTATAACCAATAAGGAGCATCAAGTCTATTGAGATCGCCAAGTCTATGCGTATAGTGACGTAGCGCCTGGCCACGCCCCATTTTCGCGAGATGGAAATTTGTAATAGTTTTTAAGATACTAAACGTGCGAATAAGATTCTGATTTTTTGCAGATCTATTAATTTATACTTTCACTTTCGATTTATGAAATAAAAAAAAAAATGCCGAACAAGCCCATTGGTAATCGTTCACACGACGATTCTTTAATACATAATGTTGGCAAAAGCCTTCCTTTCCAAGGTACAATAATATAACTAGGTGCTGATCCTGTAAACTGTGTTTAAATCAGGTCTGCGCGCTAAGCACATGATTTTTCATGGGAAAGATAAATAGAAGTGCAATAGCACGTGGTTCTTAAGGGGACGGTGTAAAAGATCATAACAAAATTAATCAGCTTCAGCAATTGATTCTATTTGAAAGCGACGTATATCTGCTTTTACTTCAAAAATTCATTATTTTGCTTAACTTTATGCTTCTGGTTGTAAGAGTAAATATTGAACATATGGGTTGAAACTATTATTATCTTCTATTTATATCAAATATGTATAATTGAAGTAAAGATTTGAAAACAAATCCATCTTGATGATTCTATTTAAAGAAACTGCTTTTCGCCAAATTTCTAGCTCCGGTCGGCACGGGAAAGAATATGTCTGGAAGTCTGAAATCTTGAATGGGTGACTCTTATATGAAATGTAAACTTTTTGAGGGGATAAGATCGAAAGAAATCATATTTATTTTTAAAGTATAAATGAGGGACACCGAGTTTATTTTAGATTTCCTAGGAACCACTGCGTCTGCCTTCGTTGCCGACCGAACTTGATTATCTTCACACATTACACGTATCTTTGAGACATTTTAGGGTGTAAGTGACGTCAAAGTTTCCTGCGCATCAGTTCATGTTTAAAGCAATATATTTCTGAAACTATATAAATTGATCTAGAATGTACAGTGTTGTAAATATTCCACGATTGCCTCATATAAACCAACTAAAAAATGCAATTTGAAATTCGACTAAATGACCCCATTGAAAATATTGGAGAAGATTTGGGAGTTTTATACCTAAAATTACTGGACTATTATGTGTTTAATATGTTTCTCTATTCCAGTGAAGAATGCTTAATGTGTACCACTTAGACGGTTTAATTTTTATTAGCATAATATTTATTTGTACTTTAAAAGTGAATTATTTTCTGTTTACTTATTATTGTAATGAAACATATCCTTTACAGGATTTTGCAAACAGCAGAAAATATCTATGAGAACTAAAAAGAAAAACTATTTGTATATTTATTGGTACAGGGTGGAGCAATGGTGCGTCTGACCTCGATATCTCGAGTTCTACGATAGCTAGAAATTTTTTCAAAAATTTGAAGTAAACTACATAAAAAAGTAGAAACTGGAAATTATTTTCGAACATACAGGGCGAACCGAGACGAAATTACAGGACCAAGTGCCTTTTTTAAATGGAATGCTATGGATATCAGTACATTTTTGAAGCCTCTTTCTAGGCTCTCTTAATTTCTATATTGGCACTGAATATCTCCCAATCACTTGGATGTAATGAATTTTTTTGTTGAACTAATGCAATCTGCAGACGGATATTAGAAAAACCACCACAGTCACAATTATGAATTTTAAGAAAAACATTTGTGAATACCAGTTCGAGACATCTAATTAATGTTTTTCATCTTCATTTCCTAAAACTTGTGACATATCTCCTTCTTTTTTTTTATAATAAAAAATGTTTAATGTTGATATTAAAGAAATAGACTTGAGAGTTCCAGTTTGTTGGAAGGTACATGTAACAATTACCCCTAGCTCAGTTCACTCGGTAGATGAGTCGTGTGGTAAGTGATATACTTATTGTATCTTAAAGAAAGTTAGTCTGATCCAATGGACAAAAATCTAACTTCATGAAAGAGAGTAATAAAGTTATGAGCGCCAATCCATTCTACCATACTTTACATTACTTAGGGGGTAGACTATAAATGGATAAGATAGTCTATTTCAAATTTAGTTAAGTTTATACTGTAATGTAAAATGTCTTCTATTAACAAATAAGATATAATTTGTTATTCAATGCTACTCTAATATATTGGATGATAGTTTGTGTCACACACAAATAAAACAATTTGTTGGTTAAGATTTAAATTTGATTTTATTAGAAACCAAACAAACTGGGTAATTTAGAATTAAAATTTTTAAAATCGGTTTTTAAATTAGCTACCAATCAAACTACTATTTATAAATATATGCAAATTTAAGCAATAATGTTACATGTGCATTTATATAGCAACGACGAGGGAAAAATATGACCAATAGTAAGTATTTTTAAAAAACATTAATTATTTATGTGAAATATAATCGCAACAGATCAAGTAGCAAAGTCCCTACCTATTACGGAACTTATTTAGATATTGTGGCCACAATGTCTTTACAGACAAATTCTCCTATACTTAAAATAACAGTTTATATCACCTAAAAAGGTTACGACTTACTACTATATCTTGTTATTCTTAATTTAATTAATAATTCAAATATAAATTTATGTGATTAACGAATAGTACTTTCTAAAATTTGTAAGGTGAAACCACAAATAATAATTATTAAAAGGAAATAATGGAAATTGTTATATCAAACTTAGCTGAATAATTTCCTTGTTTGGGTCCATGCCAACAGCTACAAATAAAGACGGCAACTCTCCTGCCCTTCCAAATTCCTGTCGCAGACCAAGGAGTCCCTTGCGCCCACCACACGGTATCTTCGAGCCATTAAACCTTCTAATCCTCACGATAAAATTTGAAATGAATTAAAGATGAATATAAATTTGTTCGGAAATAAGCCTAAACTTCTAATGAATTCTTATTGTACTGCTTACACGTTGAACATATTTTTCTGGTTAATTACTCCCTTAAATTTACGCCTTACTTAATAATACTATAATAACATCGAAGCTTAACATGAAGCTTACAAAGAAGCTTAAAACGAAGCTTAAGACGAAGCTTAAAACGAAGCTTAAGACCCTAGAAATAAAAGAAATGAGGTGTGTTACAGTTTTTCTACCACACATGGCTATTACCAAAAATAAATTGTTAAAGATCTTTAATTTACTTACGGAAGTATATTTCCGGTATACAAGCTGAGTTCTCCAGTTTTGATTGAGACATCCCTGAGCTCACGCTCAATTTAAATTGGAATCGGACATTCTCTATAAAAAAAAATGGAAGAACGCCATTTTAACACGAGGACTTGTGAGCATTGAAATATTTATCTTACCTATATCTATTAATTTTATAGATATCATCGTCGCAAAATCCACCCACAGTGTAGACATAAAGTCTAAGAAATAACTAATACGATATTTTTTATTTATAATAAGGTTTTACCCTTTTCAATAAGTTGCATGCATGTCATATTCAAATGCACCAGGAATTATTTTATGACGATTTTCAAAAACGCTTGCAACTTTGTAATTGAGCCAGAGGTAAAATGCAAGATGATGTCAACTTCTTCAATAATATTTTATTCACTCATGAGGCAACTTTTCATAAAAATGGATTTGCTAATTGGCACAATTTTCATTATTATGCTTCGAAAAATCCTCACTTTTTGTGCAAGTTGATAACCAACACAGATGGTCTATAAACCTTTGGAGATTAATTATTGAAGCATTATTTAAGAATACGATTCTTTATTCTCCAAGAGAACCACTCCCACTTTCCCTCGGCTGTTCTGCTCCCCGGAATTCAAGAATAGGTTCCCTAAAAGAATTCGAAATAGGATGTGGTTTCAGCAAGATGGTGTTCCACCACATTATTTAAATGCAGTTAGATACCATTTAGATAATACCTACCCTCATCAACGGATTGGAAGAAATGGACCCACTAAATGGCCTGCTAGATCCCCAAATCTTGCAAAAATCAATTTGTTTTTTATGGAGATACGTGAAGGAAATTGTTTATACAGACACACCAACAACAGTACAAAATATGAAGGAAAGAATAATAACTGCCTTTAGGTCTATCACACCGGCAGTTTTAGGAACAGTGGGAACCTCATTTCAAACGCGCATAGAGATGTGTGTCAATCAAAATGGACAACATGTGGAACATTTATTATAATTTTTTCTACTGAGTTATTTGAAGAAACGTCTTTTTTAAAGTTCGTTTTTAAATCTTGTAATTATTGCTTAATAAAACAACTTTGGTTGCAATTAGCCATAAGGCAGTGCTTACAAAAATGTTCGTCTTTTATTTCTACATCACATCGTTGAAAAATATATAGGGTGTTCCATTTGAAAAATTTGAGAAAATTCAATTTAAAAAGTTTTTAATTGAAAAATAATTTTTGGCCACCCTGTTCAGTTTTAGGAAATAAAAATGATTCAAAAATATTAATTAGGTGTCTCGTAACTGGCATTCACGTAAGTTTTTCTTAAAACCCATAATTTTGTCTTTGGTGATTTTTTTAATATCCATCTGCGGATTGTATTATTTCAACAAAATTCAATGCTAATAGAGGATTGAGTAGAGCATAGATAGAGGCTTCAAAAAATGTACTGATATACATAGCATTCCATTTTAAAAAAGTCACTTGGTCCCGTAATTTTGTCTTGGCTCGCCCTTTATGTTCGAAAAAAATTTCCAGTTATGGAGTTTTTTATCCAGATTACTTGCAATTTTTTTTTAAATTTCTGGCTATCGTAGAACTCAAGATATCGAGGTCCGACGCACTATTGCCCCAAACAGTGAATGAAATAAATAGAAGTGATAATATATACGAATATTGATATAGTCATGACAACAGTATTTTAAGTAACTAAATATTAGTGGAAAGATTTATCACAATAAATTTATCTGTAATAGTGGAGTAATAAAAAAGGACATTGATGTGTATAGTTTTGTAACAGCCATATCTTCTGGAGTATATATCTGAGTTTTGAACTTCCAAGTAAGAAAAAAAAATGCAATATTTTTTTTTATAAACGATTTTGTTTTTTTAATTTACATTGGAAAAAAAATGAATATCTCCGGTTCTAGAGGTCCGATCGGGAGAAACAAAAATCAAAAATCTTCGCAAATAAATTTACAACAAATCTGAAATTTGAATTTCCTGCCATTTTGTGCCGTTAAGTCCAAAATGAAACATTTTGTTTTTAAAATGAAGATCTCGATGCCAGCTTTCCATTAACATTAAAAAACTATTTAAAAATCATTTTGGCAACTTTCTTGGCATTTATTTATAAACCAAATAACAACAAATTGATTTTTTTCGCCGTTTTGAAAAAGAATTTGAAAAATTTTTATCAGAAAAGAAGGAGAATTGCGGGAACTTTATTTAAAGAAGAAAACATAAGTAAATTTAAACTCGAGATATTTAACTCTTAGCATCTTGTGAAAAGATAAATAGCAGTAAGTACACACACTGAGAGAGACAGAGTTGTCTCTGAACAACAAATATTTGACATTAGTCAAGATAATTAAGGTTATAATTTTATAAAGGGAAGTTAGCAGATTATCAAATTCCCCTAAATACATACGTTAATTACCAACTTAAATGAGCCGAAAACAATTGAAACGGTGCAATAAAACGAGAGGTAGTCTCGACATATAAATTTTAGGAAAAACTATTCAGGCTAATTAACAACAATGAAAAGTAAATACATGAAAATTAGTTTTTATAAGTTGAAAATGTTTTCTGGATATTTCATATGCATTGTAACGGTCGCGTTTTAAAAGAACACTCAGTACCGTAAATTAAATAATAACAGCCTGTTTAATACTGGTGTATTTACAAAATTGTTTTTATACGGTCGTAAAATTTTATCTTCGAGGGGTTAGTAAGACCGTTTGACCTTTCACTCGTGCAGATAAATTTTCGTTGGTTTTAATCAGTTGAGGATCGGTGGGGAGCCGATATACCACGGGAGAGATGAATTTGATCTCTCCGGTATAATTAAGTGGTAATCAAGTTGTTTAAGCAAGAATTTTTAAAGCCTTTTTGTGGTGACGATTATTCTTTTTGAGTATTGATGCTACGTTTTATGTAAATTGTGCATCAGAGTAACGTGTAAATCACCATGTACAAATATTTAATAGTCAGTTAAATGACAGAATGAATCTGTATTAAATAGCAGCAAATTGCGTGATTAATCTGAATTAGTTGCTTTGATGCCATCCATGGTTTGTTGTTCGTTGTTTGTACGTTTGTACGTTCATTTGTTGAGTGCCATACGTTCATTGATCTTGATGTGTCCAGGAATGAAACTGTAAGTTTTTTATTTTATGTACTAGTTGTGGTAGCTCAAAAGGCTACGCGCGTGGAGAACAATAATTTTAGTGTTGTTAAAGAACTAGTTTCGCGATGGATTTTTCCTTCCTGAGTGAGATCGGTAAACAATTTGACCGCTTTCATATTAGTTGAAGACATTGGTCTCAGTGATTAGATTGTTGACAATTTCTATACCTCAATAGGCATACATAGTGGCTTAATTAGTGTGTGCTCGCTAGCAACATGTAAGGTTGTTCAGAAACAATAGAAAATCCGGTAAGCGCCGAAAGCTTTTTGTATGTCTCCCCAATTTCGGTATTCGGTTGTGAAACCTTTTAGGTTTTAAAATTTAGTGCGCCATGTCAATTTATGTAATTAGTTTAACTGGATAATTCTTGTTAAAATGCTATTTGTTGTACAGTTTTAGTAATTGAGTGAGTAAGTTATAATTTTCTTAGAACTGTCATTGAGCTCAGGCCGGGTGATACAAAAACATTGTATCGATTTATCTCTGTAATACCATTTTCTGACTAGAGTATTTTGTCTATTTTTTTGTAACTCCGAATGTTAATAGATTATTTGTTTTAGTAGTTGTTTAATTTCATTAAGCTAGCACTCATTTAAACTGTGATAGCTCGGTGTTTCCTTATTTTGCCGGGCCAATTTATAGTTTAAAGTGAGCAGAAATTGTGTATTATTTGATTTAAACTAGAAATAAGGTGGCGTCCAACTATCGTTTTTTGTTGAGACTTGTACAGCTGGGTATTTATTTTTTGGTAATTTCCTGTTATTAAGTATTTGCCAAGGTAAGTGATAACCAATATTAAGCCAAGCTATCAAGGAATCTGCCCCCTGAGGTATCATGTTCTATTTTTAATTGTAATTATGATTGCGGATTTAATAAAACTAAAAGGCAAGGTTATAGCATTAATTATGTTTCAAAATGACACAGTTAAAATATTAGCCAAAAATACGCATTTGGTAATTAACAATTAGCCAATACGCTAAAAGTTAAATATCTCGAGTTCAGATAGACGAAAATTAACTTTTTTTTAAATTAGAGTTCTCTCAATTCTCCTTCTTTTCTGATAAATATTTTTCAAACATGTTTTCAAAATGGCCGAAAAAATCCATTTGTTGTCATTTGGATTATAAATAAATGCCGAAAGAGTGACCAAGATGGCTTTAAAAATTTTTTTCTAATGTCATCGGAAAGTTGAGATCTACATTTTGAAAAAAATATCATGTTGGACTTAATGGCTCAAAATGGCGGGCAATTCAAATTTCAGGTGTGTCCACAACTAAACGTTTAATATTTGGGTACCAAAATTTCAGGGTGTTCTGTTTTCAACAAGAGGTATATTTTCTGAAATTTTGAAGCTGATCGGAACCCTTGACGTCCCTGGGCATTAAAATGAAAAAGAAAAGCTTTTTGGCCAGTCCTTTCACTTTTGTATGATATCTGTGTACTCAAATGGCCGAAAACTAACGCAGATATGTTGAAATTTTTACGGCACTATAAGACACATGCGTGACCAATCACAAAATACAAATAAACATGTAAAAAATGAGTGCAAAGTTTTTTAATGTGTGTGTAAAATTATTCAATTTCATGGAGTTTTTTTTCTATTTGAAAAAAATATTTATGCATCAGTTTCTGATGTAGTGACTAAAAAGACAGTGCTCATACTCGCCTTTGAATACTCCGGTATTACTTACCACAAAGTGCTGGTTGAGCAGGATAATCAAAAATCCAGAGTTCTCTGGGCTTCTCATCATAACTTATCACAGCATCGCCGAAGGACCTGTGAAGTGTTGCTCGCATGCTATCAATCACCCTATTTAGCCATTGTTCGACTTTACCACTACAGTCGCAAATAGCAGTAAATGGAACTTTCTCCTCGTTTTCTTTTGCTAGCATTCCATTGGCTTTCTTGGAATTCCTCCCACCTTCTTGCACAAACGTGAGTTTGCCTAATGAATCAAAAAGTTTTGTCAAATGCCTTTGCACCAAATCTGGCTGATTTCCATTTGACAGTATATCTAGCAGATCCGCAGATGAAACGAAATAAAATCTTGGGAATGCAAGTCTTTTTGTTTCTAGGTAATCGTTTAGCGCTTTTTCACATAAGGTGAGGTCTGTAAATATACTATCTAACTTCTCGTATAATGCTGGCTTGTTTGTAGCCTTTACAATATTTGGTGTTTGCAACATGTCCTTAAGTACTTCCTTGAAATCTCTGTCTATTCTGTCAAAACGTCTAGAATCTTCTGGAAGCTGATTTCTGATATCCTCTGAACCGATAAATATACTCTCTAGATAACTCCATTTTCTTTGTACCTCAAAGAAAACTTGAATTACTTGATCAGCGTTTGAAAGTTTTTTCTGCCAATCTGATACTTCTCCAAGAAAGAAACCGATAAATTTCGACGTCATCATATTTTGTAATGCAACTTGATTTTCCTCAAGAGTTTCTATTACTTCTTCAGTAATCGATAAGAGGCGAAGTTTGGTTCTGTCATGATATTCTGTTCCGAACTCTAAGACAGTCCAGGTAGTGTTGAGTTCTTTCAATACTTTCTCCATAGCCATCTCTTTCACGGCTTTGTCTACTATATTCTTGACTTCGTCTTCATAATCGTGTAAATTCAACGCAAGCAAATCACTTAAAGTTGTATCGTCAGACATAACAAACCGTACCTGGTAAAAAAAGAGGATAGGTTCAGGGGGAATAAAAAAGACGATAAATATATAATTTATTGAATGTCGAAAAATTATGTCCCATATAAAAATATAAGTATAAGGAAGCCACATGCAGTCATTTTGGATTTGGTGTTTTGTGTTCACCAACAAAATAATAATTTTATCAAAACTAATTTTGTATATAACTTTGTAGAGAGAGTGATTAAGTGTAGTGTAGTAGAGAATGTCAGCATCATGCAGTTGATTTGGTATTGGTACTCACTGTGTATCGAGGAGGCAACCTTTCTTCCACCTAAATAGAAGCAATGCAAATTGTATGTAGAATCTTATAACTTATAATGTTATAGTGGAAGTCAGGAGTCGGAAGGAGTTCACCCACCCCGCCCCGTTTTGGAGGATGCTGACACCGATTCCGGGGTCCAAAAAAGGTTTTGACTCCGGCTACCCTCAAAATCGCCCCAGAACCACCCTTAAAAACTCTTTCCCGGCGCAGACATCAATCCAACCCTGTATTTTGGTAAATTCGCCCTCCCAATAAGTTAAGGTGGTAATTCTAGAGGGGGATGATTTTTTTTATGTTCACAATGTTTGTATAAGAGGGGTTTGTTGGAAGAAAGATGAAGATGACCAGGGTTACAAATAGTGGTGGTTACAACTCCTCCAGGGGGTGAATTTTTTCTTGCAAAATATGTTCAACATTTTCAGAGAGGGAGTTTGATGTAGGGAAGATGAAAAGCGACCAGAGTTGTAGTAAACCCCAGTAGTAGAAATCCACCCCCTGGAGGGGTTCTAACCACCCCAGACTATAAGCCTGATCACCTTCATCTTCCCTTCAACAAACTCCCTTTTTAAAAAGTGTAAATATTTTTTATAAGCAAATCCACCCCACCCCTGGAGGGGTTATAACCACACCTGGTTATAATCCTGGTCACCTTCGTCTCCCTTCCAACAAAGCCTCTATTTAATAATTGTTAATATGTATTAAAAAAATTAATAAATTCCAAGCCCTATAGGTGTTTAATCGAGGGATAGGGGTGATTGGGAACATCCCCCTTTAGAATTACCACCTTAAATTAAGGGGAAGGCCAACTCAATATACGGGGTTGGATTGATTTCTGCGCCGGGAAAGAGATTTTAGGGGTGGTCTTGAGGCGATTTTAGGAGGTGGTCCCCTGGTCCCCAGAATCGATTTCAGCACACTCGAAACCGGGAGGGGGGGACTATATGGGGGCAGTAGCAGATACTTGTAATTTTCGAGCAAAATCCCGACTTCTGACTTCCACTAACACCCTTCTCCATAACTTTGTTGTTTTGGATCGTGCCCACAAAAATTTAAGAAATGTTTCACAGGGTTTCTCATATACTTTTTATAATAGTGCATTTGGTATAGGTTTTAATCCAAACATACTTCGCCAACTGAGCAAATTTTATGCACATATGTAGTGCTATAGATACAAAATATGATGATAAAATGTTTACCATGGTAGAATAACTGCTTTGTCCTGAAAATCCCTAAGTAATGGAGTAACTTATGTACCTGATGCAATTTTTAATTATATCTCAGTAAATGTAAAAAATATTGATTTATTATATGCGAAAAAATCAGAAATGATGAAATTTTGTGACAAAAGAAGGATTCTTAAATATTTTTTTTCTAAGTGCCACGATTTTCGAGCCAATAACTAAAAAACCACTGCCTAAGGAATCACTACTTCCACATCCAGATTTTCAGTCCAAGTTTCTTTAAAAGAAAACAGCTTGACTATATTTACACTCTAGTATGTGGAAATAATTAGTCATAGAATTTTAATAATATTTAAGGAAATGTCATAAAAAAATTTAGTGCGTCAGTTTCTAGCATATAAGCCAAAAATTTAATTTCTGGACTCCTATTAACTTGCTCTACCTCTTTTCCCCAATTTACAACCCTCATCTTAATCAGATGTGATTACGATAATACATACGTGTACCAAATTTCAAGTGAATATTTCTATTTTATTTTATCAACCCCTATAATAATGGAGTGAAATTGGCGGGGGGAGGGTTTAAAAAATATTATATAGAAATCTGAGGTCTTGGCCCCTAGTGTATTCCAAATGTCAAGTTTCTGTACTCTTACCAGCATGCTTTACTCATTTTCATCTATTTACATCGACTAACCCCTCCCTCCCCTTCAACAGAATCATCTCAAAATATAGTCTAGTTCCAGATGTCAATCCATACGTGTACCAATAGGCCAGCGGATCATCACGATTTAAACGCTTAGAAAATGAAAGGAGGTATTAATTTTTTTTGAAACAAGTAAAATGGATAAAACCTTTTGGAACTAGTTCCTGAGATGTCCCTGACAATGTTTATGGAAACACTTTTTCGATTCATGCGGGCCTTTAATTGTTATAAACAATTGATTTGTTCACTAAGAAAAATCTTTTTTTAGTGACTGGAATGACTGGATTTTTTTAGCTAAAATCGGCCAAAATAAACACTTTTTATTCTTTATGAGTTTTCAAAAAAATGCTTCCTAAAAAAGTTTTGGCCAATTTTACGTCGGAAAAACGTGAAATTCTCAGAATTTCAAGATTTTTTTCTCGCTCATTTTTACACGTACAAAAAACAAAAAAAAAAGGAATGTAGATAATTTTCCGTAGAACAACGCATTATTTTTTGTTTTTTGATTTCATTAATGGGGGCATGAAAAAATTTCATTAAAAAAACGCGAGTTATTTACAGTGTTTTATTCAAGAGAGGTGCCATTTTTCTAGCGCGGCATGCACTATCATTTTACATTTTTAGGATTTTTCAGTTATTGAATATTGCTAAATAATTTTAATGCGGTATTCTACGGGAAATTTTCTACAATTCTGTTTTCTGTTTGTATTTTATACGTGTAAAAATGAGTGAGAAAAAAATTCTTGAAAGTCGGAGAATTTCGCGTCTTTTCAACATAAAATTGGTCATAACTTTTTTAGGAAGCATTTTTTTGAAAAATTGTAAAGTATGAAAAGTGTTTATTTTGGCCGATTTTGGCTAGAAGATTTATTTCCAGTCACTATAAAAAAAATGTTCTTAGTGAACAAATTAATTGTTTATAACAATTAAAGGCCCACTTGAATCGAAATGATTTCTTTATAAACATTGTCAGGAACATCTAAGCAACAAATTTCAAAAGGTTTTATCCATATTGCTTTTTTAATTTTGTCACTCGATGAACGCAAAATTGCGAAGAACCGCAGGTCTACAATTTTCAGCTGTTAAGTCTGAAAATGTTAGTTATCATTTTTTCCACGCTTTTCCGAGTATTATGTACCATTTAAGTAGGAAACAGACGTGCCGTGCCGCTTTAACTTGAACATTCTGCACCATTTTGCAATAAAAAAATTCAACCTGTTCGCAGGCGACGCGCGACTACCAAATTGTCTGTTACTATTTTTCCTAGGTTCTCTGGCACCAAAAGCATGTAATTATATGGAAAACTGACGTGCCGTGATGACAAGAGTTTCCAAGTGTCGGAAAATTAGAAATTTTCCACCACTAGAAGAGATATGGGTGAGACAGAAAATGTCAGTTATTATTTTTCCTGTATTGTCTAACATTACTTTTAATTGAAAAACAAGGAAACTAACGTGGTGCCATTAAAAAAATGTATTATTTATGTTTACATATTCGACAAACGAGTATCGATTTAATATATGGGACAAAATAAGAGGTCAGGAAATCTTGAGTTAATGGGCCTTTACAGTACATTCGAATTTTGACATTTAAATATGGTGGGTGTCATTTGGGGAAAATAAAATATTTTTTTATCTAAAAATGAGGCGTCTAAGGCCCGGCGCGCACTGAAGTGGTGTTTAGGTGACGTGGTAGCTGTGTGGCAGGTGACATTTTTTAAACCCATATAAACAAATGTGGCAGCGTGCATTGAGGTGGCGTGGCGGTGGCGTGATGTTTTGCAAGTGGGGTGGTGCCATTCGGTCACCACTAGTCTCGGACATGTTTAAGGCACGGCGCGCACCAAAGTGGTGTGTGGCAAAGGAATGGTGGTGGCGTTGGAATGGTTAAGATGTGGTGTGGCAGTAGAATGGCGAGAAAATGATATCAAAGTGATGTAACGCGTACCGAAGTGGCAAGCAGCGTCATCCTGCCATTGCTTTATCATTTAAATGTTCATTTGATGACGAGGATGCTCTTGCATTGGTTCAACTAGTAAATTTACAAAATCGACATAAAAGAAAAAATCATTGGGTCCATTGTTTATGGCAAAAAAATAGAGAATATGGCATATATAATGTGTATAAAAATGAGTTAAATCTCGACGATAATAAATTTTAAAGTTTTTTATCGAATGAAGAAAACAACATTTCGCCTCTACAAGGCCTACAAAATTTATATTGAATTCCTGGTCGTCTTGCATTTTACGATTATCGCGGAAAATACTGGAGATGCAACCTCTTCTCTAGGCAAATCAATACTAAATACAAGCACCACTCACCACTTGCCACTCGAAAATTAAACATGTCCGAGACTAGTGGTGACCGAATGGCACCACCCCACTTGCAAAACATCACGCCACCGCCACGCCACCTCAATGCGCGCTGCCGCATTTGTTTATATGGGTTTAAAAAATGTCACCTGCCACACAGCTACCACGTCACCTAATCACCACTTCAGTGCGCGCCGGGCCTAATTTTCGAGTGGCAAGTGGTGAGTGGTGCTTGTATTTAGTATTGATTTGCCTAGAGAAGAGGTTGCATCTCCAGTATTTTCCGCGATAATCGTAAAATGCAAGACGACCAGGAATTCAATATACATTTTGTAGGCCTTGTAGAGGCGAAATGTTGTTTTCTTCATTCGATAAAAAACTTTAAAATTTATTATCGTCGAGATTTAACTCATTTTTATACACATTATATATGCCATATTCTCTATTTTTTTGCCATAAACAATGGACCCTATGATTTTTTCTTTTATGTCGATTTTGTAAATTTACTAGTTGAACCAATGCAAGAGCATCCTCGTCATCAAATGAACATTTAAATGATAAAGCAATGGCAGGATGACGCTGCTTGCCACTTCGGTACGCGTTACATCACTTTGATATTATTTTCTCGCCATTCTACTGCCACACCACATCTTAACCATTCCAACGCCACCACCATTCCTTTGCCACACACCACTTTGGTGCGCGCCGTGCCTTAGAACAGCAATCTCTGAGAAATAAATTAGCGAAATACAACAACTTTCACGGGGTATTTCAAACGCTCGAGTTTCACGCGCCTTGGTTGCACACGTAATCCCACCAATTATCATCGAGGACACAACAGAAGAACTTGCAAACCGACAACACTGCGATCACCGAGCGTGCGGATAGCGGATAACCTTAAACTTTCATTTGAGCTGTCGTCTTTTCTGGGGCATTTTCGGTCGTATTTTCACAGAATGGAACGAAACACTGCTTGCTAGACATTTTAATCGAAATCGGAGGCTTTCAATGTACGCTAACCTCAAAACCAAAATGTTAACATCAACAAGCTGTCAAACGTCTAGTCATGAGCGATATGTCACTGCCGGTGATTAAATCACCGTGATTATATAAAATATTAATATAAAGTGTAATTTACATCGTTTTACTTTTAATTCATACTTGTCCATTGCTGCTTAATGCAGCTATACATTCACACAAACAAATTACGGCGAACGGTAAACATATCAGCTTGCAGATTGTGACGGCGTTAGTTTAAAACCACCGGAAGTGAAAAATATAAGTCGCCGTGCCGTTAAGGAGTGATTGGAAAATCGCGATATCGCCCATCACTACAAACGTCAATTGAATGCTGATTTTGTACGTCGTTGCCGAGTCGCCTTTTACACTATTGGCTTGGGATTGCTGACGTATTAATGGCGCGTTACGGATAATCGTTTAAATTGGACTTGTAAATAGGTGATTTTAATTATTTTTTTCTGGCTCTAATCTGCATCAAAATAGAAATTGAAAAAATACGGGTATTTTAATTTTTCATAAAATTTATGATTCCGCAATAAAAAAAATATGCTGAAAAGGCCCATTGAGTACCGTCAACTGTATATTACATACCGAGGTGGAAAGTGTTTCATTGTTGTCGAGAAACGGGATAGTTGACTGAGGCACGAAGAGGCTGCTGGCAATGCGTTGCTAACTTCGCACACATTTATGGAAGTGCAGGAAAAATAACTATCTATAACTAAAAGAAAAACTATGTGTAAAAATATTAATGAAATCTTTGCATTCTTTCGATAACCTGAAATTGTCTTGGTTTTGCATGAAACATCTTTATGAGTGGCTTTATGTCTTCCTGATAAGCTCCAAGATAAAGGCGAAAAACGTTTCAAAGACATTTCCAAGAAACCGAATGATAAATTTCATGAAAATGTAATCCATTAGAATGAAAAATTTTTAAGACAGATAAATAAATTCATTTTAGGCCTTTGTTCTCATTTTTAACTGAATCTTCATAATCGTAGGGGGTTATGTAGATACTAGTTTAATCTGCATGGTCGTAGGGGACTGTGTGGATGCTAGTGTTAGAATGAGAATTGTCAAATAAGAAATTAGACAAATTCATTTTAGGATTTTAATTTGCTAGCATAACCAGAATTCAGGTTATCGAAAGAATGCAAAGATTTCGTTAATATTTTTACACATAGTTTTTCTTTTAATTATAGATAGTTATTTGTTCTGCTGCTTGCAAAATACTATAAAGAATATGTTTCAATACAATTATAAGCAAACAAATAATAATTCATTTTTAAAAATTAAGAATATTTGACAGATAAAGAAAATGATATTTGTACAGATTACCACTGTAGCAAAGATTAGATCATTGAAAAGATAAAACAGCCAGCGGAAAACCTATTATCTTTTAGCAATGGCGCCATTGACCTCGACATTTAAATTGGAGTTCTTGTGCAGTTACCGCAATGTGACAATCAGTCGGAGAAGATATCATTAGGCCAGTAGTGAAAATGGACAACACTGTCCTGATTGAACGAACGAACTCAGCTGACTGTCAGGACCCAAGGTTACTAAAAAAAATCGGTAAAGGTATTTACACAGAACTTCCCTCGTTCATGGCAGTCTCTCTAAAAAAATAATAATTACGAAATGACATTGAGAATAATAATCGGAGTAGAGTTATTGCTATTATTACAAAGAAAACTTGATAAGTTTTGGTCAAAAAAATATACAGATTGCTCATCCAACAGCAAAAGTTCAATACTAAATAGCAGGTGCCACATATGGCAGGCTTGCGCAAATACCTTTACAAATGTCCACCATGACTGAATTATTTCTTGGGATGACCACCCTGTACATTTTTCAATAAAAGTATAATAGGTGCATATGCAAGATGTTACTGCCATCTGTCACATTTTCAATCCAACATTCACGTAATGGAGTGGAAGTATAGTGGTGGTTAAAAAATTTCATATTTTAAAAATTTTTCCAAAGATGGTAAAATAATTTTCAAATTTTTTGCTTCTGAAATAGGTTTAAAATGTCAAAGGTAGAAATTTTAAATTAGAGCAAAAAGGAAAGTTTCCTTCTGTTCTATACTAGTGCTAAAAAAAGTTTAAAAATTAAAAATGATGTATTTTTAAAATAGGTTTAGAATGCTATGAAACGTGAAAATTTTAAATTTGAGCAAATAAAAAAAAATTCGATCTATTTTAGTGGTAAAAACTTTTTGAAAAATGTTGGTGAAAAAAATTTTCAAAATTTTTTTTCTGAAATACCTAGGTTTAGAATGTCATTTAAATTTGAGCATTCTGGTGTTAAATTTTTTTCCCAAACTGGTAACAAAATGTTGCAATTTTTTTTTTCCGAAATTGGTTTGGAATATCATGAAACGTGGAAATTTTAAATTTGAGCAAAAAAAATTTTTTCGTCTGTTCTATAGTAGTGATACATAAATGGATTAAAAATGTTTTAAAATTTTTTAAAAAATTCTTCAAAAACATTTTTAAATTTGTTTGAATAGTTTTAGAATGCCATGGAAACGTGGATAGTTAAAATCTGAACAAAGAAAGAAAAATTCTATCTTAGTGATAAAATTTCAAAAAACTTTTTTTTTTAATCAGGCTTAGAATGCCATGAAACGTGAAAATTTTAAATTTGAAGAAAGAAAAAAAAAATCGGTAAAGGTATTTACACAGAACTTCCCTCGTTCATGGCAGTCTCTCTAAAAAAATAATAATTACGAAATGACATTGAGAATAATAATCGGAGTAGAGTTATTGCTATTATTACAAAGAAAACTTGATAAGTTTTGGTCAAAAAAATATACAGATTGCTCATCCAACAGCAAAAGTTCAATACTAAATAGCAGGTGCCACATATGGCAGGCTTGCGCAAATACCTTTACAAATGTCCACCATGACTGAATTATTTCTTGGGATCACCACCCTGTACATTTTTCAATAAAAGTATAATAGCATATGCCAGATGTTATTGCCATCTGTCACATTTTCAATCCAACATTCACGTAATGGAGTGGAAGTATAGTGGTGGTTAAAAAATTTAATTTTTTTAAAATTTTTCAAAAGATGGTAAAATAATTTTCAAATTTTTTTCTTCTGAAATAGGTTTAAAATCTCAAAGGTAGAAATTTTAAATTAGAGCAAAAAGGAAAGTTTCCTTCTGTTCTATAGTAGTGCAAAAAAAAGTTTAAAAATTAAAAATGATGTATTTTTAAAATAGGTTTAGAATGCTATGAAACGTGAAAATTTTAAATTTGAGCAAATAAAAAAAAAATCGATCTATTTTAGTGGTAAAAACTTTTTGAAAAATGTTGGTGAAAAAAATTTTCAAATTTTTTTTTCTGAAATACCTAGGTTTAGAATGTCATTTAAATTTGATCATTCTGGTGTTAAATTTTTTTCCAAACTGATAACAAAATGTTGCAATTTTTTTTTTCCGAAATTGGTTTGGAATATCATGAAACGTGGAAATTTAAAATTTGAGCAAAAAAAATTTTTTCGTCTGTTCTATAGTAGTGATACATAAATGGATTGAAAATGTTTTCAAATTTTTAAAAAAATTCTTCAAAAACATTTTTAAATTTGTTTGAATAGTTTTAGAATGTCATGGAAACGTGGATAGTTAAAATCTGCACAAAGAAAGAAAAATTCTATCTTAGTGATAAAATTTCAAAAAACTTTTTTTTTTAATCAGGCTTAGAATGCCATGAAACGTGAAAATTTTAAATTTGAAGAAAGAAAAAAAAATCATTTTAGTACTTAATAATTTTCAAAATTTTTTTTCCTGAAATAGGTTAAGCGTGTCATGAAACGTAGAAATTTTAAATTTGAGCAAAAACAAATTTTTTTCATCTTGGTAAAAATTTTTTCAAAAATGTTTGAAAAAAATTTTCAAACATTTTTTTTTTCTGAAATAGGTTAGCGCGTCATGAAACGTGGAAATTTTAAATTTGAGCAAAAAAAAATTTTTTTCAACTTGGTAAAAATTTTTTCAAAAATGTTTGAAAAAAATTTTCAAAAATTTTTTTTTCCTGAAACACATTTAGCGCGTCATGAAACGTGGAAATTTTAAATTTGAGCAAAAAAAAATTTTTTTACTATTTATTCCGTTTAGACGGTCCACCCTGTATATTTTTCAGTGAAAATTCTACCAGTTCTTCGCTGGCAGTAGGGTTAACTACCTACCAAATTTGACTGCTCTCCGTCAAGTAGTTTTTTAGTAAATGCACCAACAGACAGACAGACAGACAGACAGACAGACAGACCGACAGACAGACAGACAGACAGACTGACGGAATTGAAAAACCTATATTTTCGGAATCTACGTGTTCTGAAACGTCAGAATCCGAAAAAATCTCGGAGGGTGATTTTTTCTCGAATACAATACTTCCCTTCGGTATGCGAGGGAAGTAAAATTCATTTTAGTAGTAGAAATTTTTTCAAAAATATTGGTGAAAAAAATTTTCAAAATTTTTTTTCCTGAAATAGGTTAAGCGTGTCATGAAACGTAGAAATTTTAAATTTGAGCAAAAACAAATTTTTTTCATCTTGGTAAAAATTTTTTCAAAAATGTGAAAAAAATTTTCAAAAATTTTTTTTTTCTGAAATAGGTTTAGCGCGTCATGAAACGTGGAAATTTTAAATTTGAGCAAAAAAAAATTTTTTCAAAAATGTTTGAAAAAAATTTTCAAAAAATTTTTTTTCCTGAAATAGGTTTAGCGCGTCATGAAACGTGGAAATTTTAAATTTGAGCAAAAAAAAATTTTTTTCATCTTGGTAAAAATTTTTTCAAAAATGTTTGAAAAAAATTTTCAAAAATTTTTTTTTCCTGAAACAGGTTTAGCGCGTCATGAAACGTGGAAATTTTAAATTTGAGCAAAAAAAATTTTTTTTCACTATTTATTCCGTTTAGACGGTCCACCCTGTATATTTTTCAGTGAAAATTCTACCAGTTCTTCGCTGACAGTAGGGTTAACTACCTACCAAATTTGACTGCTCTCCGTCAAGTAGTTTTTTAGTAAATACACCAACAGACAGACAGACAGACGGACAGACTGACGGAATTGAAAAACTTATATTTTCGGAATCTACGTGTTCTGAAACGTCAGAATCCGAAAAAATCTCGGAGGGTGATTTTTTCTCGAATACAATACTTCCCTTCGGTATGCGAGGGAAGTAAAACAGGTTGCTTTGTAATATGTGTCACATGAAGTATTTCTATGTTTATATGTAAGGTATCTATTTGGTTAGGATATAATTATACAGTGAAAGAATAAATTTGAAACTTTTTTCTATAAAATAAGGAAAAAACGACCACATGCAGCTGTCATCGAGGTCTATTGACGTAGCACTTGTCAATTCTAACCAGGCAACCTATCTTTTAGTAAGCTTGGTCAAATTCATTTAATGCTTACCCGACAAATCCCGAAGCCGTTTCTGCTGGATGTCGTGTCTCTTTAAATTGGAGTTCACAACTATCTTGGTCTATTTAAAAGTGAAATATTTATTTTTTGTTTGCTTATAGTAATGAAACATATTCTTTATAGGATTTTGCAAACAGTGGAAAGAAAAGCTATCTATGAGAACTAAAGGAAAAACTATATATAAAAATATTAATGAAATCTTTGCATTCTTTCGATAACCTGACTTCTGATTATGATAACAAGTAAAAATTCTTATTTACCATTCTCATTTTAACACTAGCATCCAACCTAGTCCCCTACGGCTAAGCATTTTTAACTGAATTTACATGTCGTAGGGGATCATGTAGATACTAGTTTAGCCTGTTTCATTATCTTGGTCTATTTCGTCTTCTCCGTTGGACTATCCTATCTTGTTAGTTCTTTAATCTTTGACTGTAGTATACCCAATACTGCTACATATATATGGAAAGTGATGTCACATATGATATAGGATATAGGTTTGCCCTTTTTGGTGGCGAATGTTTAATACTAAACTAAATTTCTTTTAAAATTACTTAAAAACATTTTTTTGGCGAAAAATTGTTTCAACTATACTATACAGGGTGATTCACGTAGGCCATTCATTAGAAGTTTTTCAACTTGCAGTTGGATTAGAAACTTGAAATTTGGTATGCAGCCATAATCGATCATGCCCGTTCTATCTAAAATATTTTCAGTCCTCCAACTATACAGGGTGTGCCAAAAATTGGTACCAACTTTCTTATTTTAAATGGAAACCTATATTTTTCTTTACATGGTTTGATTGGTCTTCTAATTCTGAGTTTAGAGAACCTAAGTTATGTTAACTTATCTATTATAATTTTTGACATATGTCCAATTTTTAAAAAAAAATTGCCGCTGTAGTAGTTTACGAACAAATTTGTATGTCGCAAACCTTTCAAAATTATGAAACCAAATTTGTGAAGCAGTTAGCTGGAAGTCCAGGCTAACTTTTGATGTACCATCGGTGGTCCCATTTTGTACCATATGGGTGCAGTCGATTTTCAAATGTCGCAATCAAAAATTGTCAAAAAGTCAATTTTTTCAAATGGCACCTACTATTTTTTTTCACACCATTCGAATGAAAATTGAGTTTTAGGGTGAGTTACTTAAGCATTCCCTATACCTAACTTCACCCCATATCGAGTTATTCAATAAAAATCAAGAAATACCTTATCTTGCAGAGAGAATCCTTACTTCATCAAGTATGCCATGGAAACAAAAGACAGTTGTAATAATTTTTAAAGAAAAATATGAATTCTTATTTAATTACACACAACACCAACAAATTATTATTAACGAACAAGAACAATGTTGACGAGATTCTGTCAGTGAAAACGGTGCACACATTAAGCATTTGTATTGAAATAATTATTTTGTTAATCTGTTTATTTGTTATTTTGTTGTAATTATTTATTATTGCGATACGATTTTTGAATAAAAATTAAAATGAAATGATTTGTTTCCAAAGCCTACTACCCTTGAGAAAAAAAACAATATTTTTTTCACAAAATGCCAATAACTCAAAAACGACTGTAGATAGACATACACAATGTTAATAAAAGTGGCCCTAAAATTAAATTTTGCATTGATATCTGGCGTCAGAAAGGGTAGGCGCAAATTTGTGCTACGCAATCTGTTGAAAGTAGAATAATAGAATATTTGAACAAAAATATGGTGGTCACATTGAACATTTACGTCAGAATTTCGTCAACATTGTTCTTGTTCGTTAATAATAATTTGTTGGTGTTGTGTGTAATTAAATAAGAATCCATATTTTTCTTTAAAAATTATTACAACTGTCTTTTGTTTCCATGGCATACTTCATGAAGTAAGGAATCTCTCGGCAAGATAAGGTATTTCTTGATTTTTATTGAATAACTCGATATGGGGTGAAGTTAGGTATAGGGAATGCTTAAGTAACTCACCCTAAAATTCAATTTTCTTTCGAATGGTGTGAAAAAAAATAGTAGGTGCCATTTGAAAAAATTGACTTTTTGACAATTTTTAATTGCGACATTTGAAAATCGACTGCGCCCATATGGTACAAAATGGGACCACCGATGGGACATCAAAAGTTAGCCTGAACTTCCAGCTAACTGCTTCACAAATTTGGTTTCATAATTTTGAAACGTTTGCGAGGTACAAATTTGTTCGTAAACTACTACAGCGGCAATTTTTTTCAAAAAATTGGACATATGTCAAAAATTGTAATAGATAAGTTAACATAACTTAGGTTCTCTAAACTCAGAATTAGAAGACCAATCAAACCATGTAAAGAAAAATATAGGTTTCCATTTAAAATAAGAAAGTTGGTACCAATTTTTGGCACACCCTGTATAGTTGGAGGACTGAAAATATTTTAGATAGAATGGGCATAATCGATTATGGCTGCGTACCAAATTTCAAGTTTCCAATCCAACTGCAAGTTGAAAAACTTCTAATGAATGGCCTACGTGAATCACCCTGTATACCATGAGTACTTTATATTTTTCGATTAAAAAAAAGGTGCACACACCCTATTCCGCACAACTTTAAATCGAACCACCAAATAACTTCCGTAAAAGACGTGGTATAAAGCTTAATACAACCTCCAAGCCAGAACTATATAATAACTTGCATATACGTTTTATCAATTTTAGTAAAATTCAGTCAAAATCCTCACAGGATTATTAATTAAAGGACCTTTAAAGGTGGTGCATAAAATTTGGAATAGTTGTATAGCCACTGTTAACTTTTTAATTTTATAATTTCAAATAACATAACTTACAGAAACGTATTTCATAGTTATAAAAACTCTCTTAAGACTATGTGCTACTTGGGTATAAACCAAAGGTAAATAAATGTTAATAAATAAATGAATTATAAAGCTGAAACTTTTCCCCCTTTAAAATACACCTTACATTGATTAAAGAAATTTATAACTTTTTCCTCTGAAAGCTCGCGCAGTTCCGCTTAGAACCTCTTTTTCGACAAATTTCCCCATCTCTCATTTTATGGTATACATTAAATAGATATTTTTAATATTTACTAAGACATAATTAATTTAAAAATGTCCTCGGGTACATAAGTTGCCCTATTATCTAGGGATTTTTGGGACAAAGCGGCTACCCTATCCTGGAAAACGTTTTTTTTTATTTCATTACGTATTACTCATACTAGTTGAAGACAAAAAATTGATCGGTTAGCTTATCATAATAAATGTCGATCGAGGCCTAACTACCTAGTTTGACCACTCATTGCTCGAAAACCATTACACCTATCAGCACTATATGCGTAGAACGTTATTAGGGGAGTCAAATTAGACAAAAAGTACCTGAACTTCGGGAAGATTTCCCAATCGATGATTTTTGTTGAAATGTGTTCAGAAAGGTGTGGAGAACAAAATATCAAAATGCCACCGCGAGAAATTGTGAATTGTGAATTGAATTTCCATTAAGAAAAATCCCTAAAATTAATGACAGTGTTGTACTTTAAGAAATCTGTAATTGTAATTGATTGAATTTTGAACTGAATAAATTGAAATTGAAATTAAACAATTTAGGTGCTAAGATACGATGTTTCATGAATAACTTTTTAAATTCAATTTATATGAGAAAACTGACAATTCCGTTGGAAAGAACAGTAAATTTTAGAAAAGGAACATATATAACACTTATTATTTGAATTAAAGTTGAGCGAGCAGTAATTTGTTAACTAACGCTACAAGTCGCGCTACGTCGCACAGTGGAGCTCATTTTTTTATCAAACGGCAATTCCCTGGCCTGGAATTAGTGAAACATAATGAAGTATTCGTTATTAAATTGACTTTAATTCTATCGTGACCGAATTTTGAAATTTCAAAATTCAATATGGCTAATCCGGACATAAAGGACCCGGCACCATTAGCATTGGAAAAATCATTTCGGTGGAATTTTCTTCAAATTTTGGGAATAGGTAGTTCAAAGACTTCCGGACAAAAAAATGTCATATAAATGAATTGATTTAATGCATTCCCTGCAGAATTACAATGACTGGAAGTTAAAAATCTTTGAAAATTCAATGATTTTTAACTTCCAGTCACTGTAATTCTACTACTTAGCGAGACGGCGACCATAATGGCTGCAGTATTAGCAATGAATGAATGTTTTTTTCATGGAGTTTAGGACTCCCTCTACAACTTTGTTCTCTGAAGTAATGATCTAGCGCTTTACTGGGAGGCGCTGGAACTCCTTAGATTAAACAATTTTAATTAATTCAAAAGTATTTTTAGTCATATCTGAAAGTGATTCCACAGGATCTGTAAAACCCCAAAGTCACGGGAAACCCCAATTTTCAGACAAGTCACCCTTTGAAAAAAAAAATTCCCAGCATATCAAAAAATTTGAGAAAAAAAACAAATTTGGAAAGAAAAAATAAAGCAAATCTCAAGTTGAAACTTGGAAAGATAGCACACTATATATCCAATTACGTGAAACAAATTTTATTACTATAATTTTTTTACATTTGTTAGGCCCTGAAACCATGACTAAGCACTAAGATTAAAAACAAATATATATCAATATGAAACTAATATAAGATAACCAGAGCTGCTTTGTACCCATAAGCTCAATAAATAACTACCTTCATATAATGATCCTCTTCATGATCAAATGAGATATTTTTATTCACACAATGACTCTCAGGGAGATTTTCAAGTATAGATGGATGATCGCTAGACCATTTCCTAAGTTCAGAACATTCAGAACTAAACAATTCTTTGACCTGTCTGGAGTTCTAGGGCCTCTTCCAACGAATTAGCACCACGGACTAAGTCATCGACGTACAAATCGTTCTCAATGGCTAGAGAGGCCAAAGGAAATTCTGAGCGTCCTTCCTCAGATAACTGCAGCAAGGTGCGAATAGCAAGAAAAGGAGCTGAAGAATCACCATAAGTTACAGTGTTAAAACAATAAGTTTGGACAAAGTCCGAAGACGAGAACCTTCAACGAATCAATTGAAACGTTGGTGTTCTGTCTCAACCAAGATTTAGCGATTTTCTAACTCCTGTCTAATAGCATCCTGGTCATCAAAATTAGCTTCACCTGACTTTAAAATAAATTTCAAATGTAAGTCTTTGAACTCACTAAATAAATTCTCTAAAGTTTCAAATTTAATATTAAACAATGATCGTACATTGTCATCATGTTCAGCTTTTTTAGCTAATTCGGAAATTTCCGAAACTACATCCTTTCTTGCAAGGACTAGTTCCTGTAGTGTAACCATAGTATACAATTTTACTTTTAAACATTAACACTTGAATACAAAATCGAAGGTACGCCACCGTCAGCGTCAAATTACAAAACCTATAAAAATAACAAATTTGGCAAACAAGCTAACGAATAACTATATAAATATTCAAAGGACTTGTTCAAGATTTGGTTCGCAAAGACCAATGAAACCGTGGCTAAGCACTAAGATTAAAAACAAATACACAGGCTGTCCATTTTATCAGGGCCATCGAGAATATCTCACTTAATATTGATCGTGCAAAAAAATTGTTTCAACGAAAATTGTGCCGATTTTTATAAGCTATAAAATGGTTTGAAAACATTTGAATTCCATAGCCTACTTTAAGAGATATGACGGAAAATATATAAAATGCGGAATATGTCTAAGTAAAATATCTCCGTTATTTGGAGAGATACGTTGAGAACTTTATTGTGAAAATTTTTTGCATAGCAGAGTATTTCAACGAGGTTTTGTCTAAATTTTTCCAAATCCGCTGTATTTTGAGATTTACTCTCCAGGGCGTTAAAAAATTTTTTTGAAACTGGCGAGAAATAGTGGCATTAAATAGACTATTTTTCTCCCTTTTCAACGATATATCACTTGCCATATTTATTCATTGGAACTAAGCAGGTAATTATAAAGACATTTTTTAAACCAATATTTTTTAAACCAATATTTTTGTCGACTAGCGTCATACTTGCCGTGGAGAAGTATGATTTAATAAAACTTAAAATAAAATAAAAATTCAGTAAGTTCTTCAAATCAATACTATAATTAAACATTAACACAATTAAAGAGAATAAAGTATATTCAGCTAATTCACAAAAAATAATAATAATAAAAATGAATATAGCACACAGAACATTAATATTTATCTAATCCTCAAAATAATGTTTAAAATTTCATATCAAGTGTCCAAAATGTCCACCGCGATATCTTATGCACAATCGAGCGCGGCGAGGCAGTGCATTCAAAACAGTACTTGTCATTTCGGGGGTAACTGTATTACATGATTGTTGAATTTTAGCTTTAAGTCCTCTACATTTTGCGGTGTCGAAAGCACCTTATCTTTAATATACCCCCATAGGAAGAAATCCATTGGGGTTATATCTGGAGAACGAGGGGGTCATCGAATAAATCCATTGGTACCTATCCAATGTTGAGGCAGCATTTCGTCTTAATAAAATGTAAGCAAACACGGGAATTGTGGGGAGGAGCTATATCTTATTGAAAATATTCAAAGCTTATGTCGATTCAATAAAGGTACGTCATCTTAGAATTCATTAAATTCATTCCTAAAAAGTTTAGGTACCTTTAGCCACTGAGTTGACCATCATAAAAATAAGGAACTATTAAATTGGTGCCTAAAATACCTATTCACACATTTACTGAAAAACGATTTTAAAACCCAGTTGGTCTATGCCAGTGTGTATTTTCAGAAGTCCGTTTGCAATGAATATTACGATTAAAAAATCCATTATTGGAAAAATTTGCCTCGTCGGACCAAGGTATTTTACTAAGTACATATTAATGGTTCGGCGCGCTTCTTTTCCAACAGCCACCTACAAAAAGTCATCCTTCTTGGTTTGTCCTCGGCTTGTAAATTGTGAACTTTTTTGTTAGCTGAATTTACTTTGTTCTTTTTAATTGTGATAATGTTTGATTATAGCAAAGGTTTGAAGGACTTACTGAATTTATTAATCGTTTTAGTTAATCATGCTTCTCCACGGCAAGTATGATGCTAGTTAAAGAAAAATATTGGTTTAAAAAATGTTTTTATACATACTTGCTTAGTTCCAATGAATAAATATGGCATGTGATATATCGTTGGAAAGGGAGAAAAATACTCTATTTAATGCCACTGTTTCTCGCCAGTTTAAAACAAAATTAACGTCCTGTAGAGTAAATCTCAAAATGCAGCGGATTTGGACAAATTTAGAAGAAATCTCGTTGAAGTACTCTGTTTTGCATAATTCTTAAAGTAGGCCATGGATTTCAAATGTCTTTAAACCATTTTGTAGCTTATAAAAATCAGCACAATTATCGTAGAAACAATTTTTTTGCACGACCGATATTAAGGGAGATATTCTCGATGGCCCTGATAAAATGGACAGCCTATATATAACAGAATATAACCAACTTGGTTTTTCGATTTTTGGCCAGGATTTTGGGATTCTAGCCCACTGTGGCCGACGTAACGCGACTTGGAGCAACAAATTACTGTTCGCTCAACTTTATTTCGACAAACATAATATGTCTTATATGTTTCTAACGTAAAATTTTCTGTTCTTTCCAATTGTGCTGTCAGTTGTTTCATACAAATTGAATTCAAAAAGTTATTCCTGAAATATCATATTTTTGCACCTAAACTGTATAATAAAAAATATTCCTCACAATTTCTCGCGGTGGCATTTTGATGTTTTGTTCTCCACACCTTTCTGAACAGCTTCCAACAAAAATCATTCGATCGGGGAATTTTTCCGAAGTGAAAATCTAATTTGACTCCCCTATATTTCAACTAAATTTTATATAAAATATTCTCGGTAATTATTTTTTTTTTTTGTGAAATCAACTACAGGAAAATGCGAAGAACCACGACATGGCGTGTTCGAGATGGTTCTTAAGGGTAAGGCGTAATCACCTTACATGTTTTATGTTCATACGGCAACGGATTCTAATTTATTTCCTCTATCCGCCGATTTTAGGTTTAATTTCAATAAACTACTGTAGAAGAGAAGAAGAGAAGATTTTTTAACTACACGACGTCTATTAATCACTAGAGTCGTAAGCTGATCACAATAATACCCAGCACCGATTCTAAATAATAACGGTGATTAATAAAATTTAAATACAAGATGTGGTCAACTAAGGACTCCATCAGTACGGTAACCAAGGTTACCAAGGTTTGACACCAACACTGCGAAATACTTTTTGAAAGTAACCGTAAACTGATATAACCTACCCACATGATTTAAACTTACAATTAAAACTATACAGCCCAGTTGTCACAGACATAAATTGATAAAATCAGCTCATTAAATGTTATATGGCTGAATTATTCAGAATAAGTATTTCTGTTGGTGCTGAATACGATAAAAAAAAGTTTACAGCTGTAAAGTTCCGGAGACCCCTAATAAAATCGAAAATACTACTCTTGAAGTAATATATAAAAGATCCAATGAATGAAAAATATCTCAAAAATTTATTTTTGAGGATGTCCACTTCCAAAATTTCAAAATTTTGAGAAAGCGATAAAATTTTATTTTTCGAATTATTGGCCAAAAACCGAATTACGGCCAATATTCTCGAATTTTTTAGGAGTCACTGGAACCTTGCAGCTGTAAACTTTTTTTTATACATTCTTTTTACTTTTATTACGCTGTTTCTCTTTTAACTCAATTTCTAAGCAAGACAACTATAATTATACGTCTATATCGAAAATGGAGAAATGTATTATTCGTTAAACAAAACAAAAAAAATATACTACCTTTGTGGCTTGCATTAGTTGCGTCCAGTGACGCTCCCTAATAGCCGGATTTTGTAGTTCTGTCACCGCTCTCAATGAAGTTAACATATTCTTAATTGACGCTTCCAACTGAATGTAAACATCCCAACCTTTTAGTTCCTTATCCATGGCACGAATTTCTTTTCCAAATTTTTTACACTCCATTTCCATGTTCTCCACGTCGATTTTCTTCCACGGCGTTTTCTTCCATTCATCCATGCAAGATCTTACTACATTTACGTAATCCCAAAGCTGCTTGATTTGTTTAACTTCCTTCCTCGTTGTTTTCATTTGCTTAAATTCAGGCATAATCAATTCGAACAGATTCGACTGCTCTTGTAGTTTGTCACGTTCCGCTTCAAACTGCAACAATTCCAAATGTTTTTTGTCCAACATTGGATAAACTCCTGGACAACTCCAGAGGAAGAAGGATTGAGTCTTGAATTGATCCCGGAACATCTGTTGTCTAATTTCGAAGATATTTATTCGGCGCTTTATTGCATTTACCTGCAGAGCTTGAAGTGGAGCCACAGTTTGCTTCGTAGCAGCAGCAACCTGAATTAAAATTCCTTTAAGTAATGGTAAATTTAGACTAGGTATGAGGAAAGAAATATTTTAATAAAATTGGTTTGTTAAGCCAATTTTGTTAAAAATGTATCTAAAAATGAAACATGAAGTTTTTGCTTGCTATCGTAGTATTCCTATAGGTTGAACACCCGTGACGCATACATCTACTGGACAACGCTACTAAAATTTTATTTGCGAATTTAACAGAAAATGACACAAAACTTCGGATCGGTGGCAGCCCAAATATATTTTCTTATGACGGACCAATCTTAATAAGAAAGACCTCTCCAAAGCATTTGACACTGTTAATAAAGAAATACTGAATAATAAATTATATAGTCTCGGCATTAGGGGTAACATTCTGCTGTGGTTGACATCCTATATGGAAAATAGATCTCTCAGGGTGAGGTTAAATGATCAGGAGTCGAATACATTTAGTGTTGCACTTGGGGTCCCTTAGGGCTCAGTGTTAGGCCCATTACTATTCATGCTCTATGTAAATGATTTACCCAGCTACATGGAGCATGGTCATGTAACAATATTTGCGGATGACACAACAATCACCGTGTCAGCTGCTACACCCGAAGAGCTTCACATTAAGGTCAACAATATTATGGAGTCATTAAGTGCGTGGTGTCAAAAAAGAATTATTAGGCTTATCTTTAACCTAAAAATAAACGAAAGCTGTAGAAAAATATTTATAGAAAAACGTATTCTTACAACACCCTCCACCTACATCCTAAAATGCCTAACCTTTACAAAAATAACTTAGCTCTCTTTAAAACAAGGTCTGATTATCACAACTATCCAGCGAGAGATGGCGATCTCTTATGTGTACCGAATCACCATGAAACCTTATTTAAACGATCATCTTTATATTACTGCATCACCCTATACAACGCTCTCCCAAAAAATCTTCGTGATATTCCAAGCAAATTAAAATCTTAAACAAAACTAAACGAATATCTATCGAATAAGGGCTATTACACAATATCCGATTTTATTGAAGGTAAATGATGTTATCTGTTCTACTTAGTAGGTCACATGTTATGTATGCACACGTACTTTGTCTTTTATTTGTTGTTAATTTTGTTTTATATATTAACTGACTAAGCTTTGACTACATCTTAGTATTCTTAGTTCAGAACATTTGTTTAATAACTTTATATGAACTGCATTCTTTACCGTCTATTCATGTGTTTTTTGTTGATTTGTCACATATACCTACTTCTCTGGTTTTTAATTTAGTAATTTTATTGATAAATTTCATGAATTGTACTTGCCATATGTACTTCTTGTATCTTGAGTGGTTAATAGTATTATTATTATTAATATTATTATTAGTACAAGAAACAGTTCCACAGGAATCTATATTAGCTCCTCTCCTATCCTATGATCTACCTGGAACCATAAACCAACACATCGTCATATATGCAGATGACACATCCGTACTATTTACAAACAACTCGCTAGAAAGTGAAGAAGCTAATATCACAATAACTTTTGAAATACTTAAAACATGGTTAACAGAAGGCAATATGCTCCTTAATGTATGAAAAACAAACATACTACTCTTACCTCTCTTATACAGGGTGTTTCAAAGTTAAAAGTACATACGTTATTTGTAGATAGAGGGCACTTTGGCGGTTCCAAATTACCCGTTATTAATGCATCCATCGTCCTTACTGAGATACAGCATGTTTTATTGCTTTTGGCCAAATCTTTGTTTGATCATAAGTACTGAACCTCCCGTGATAATCGGTTCATACTTAGAACGTATGTTTCATTTATTCTTCTTAATAGAGTTTCATAATAAACCAAAAAGAAATCCAGGTCCGGCTTAATAAAAATTGACAATATACTGTGTGTTAAAATCAATGACCAAATTTTGTAGATGTTTCGATATTCGACAAAAGCGGGAAAAACTGATTTGAGTAGCTCATTTAATTTGTTTGCACATTTCATTCATCAACCTTGAATACTTGCCGTAAATCCAATTTCATTAAAATGATCCAGACAGTTGGAACTTGAATATTTATGTCAGGGTTAATTAACAAAAAAATTTAACTTGCAGCAGTGATAATTCTTTCACTTCTAGAGTGGGTAAGTGAACTATTGAAAAATAATTTTGAAAACAATGTAGATTTGCGCACATAAATCAAAATACTACTTAACATTGTGAGTCTACATTTAAAAATTATATTATTTTTAATGCATGTATGTTCAATAACAATAAATACGTGAAAGCAATAAATATATTACTACAATAACTGTTCAAAGTGGCATCAATTTCGTTGAATACATTTCCTTGCTCTAGTAGTAATATTTCTAATTGCCCGTCTAATCATATCTGGATTATTTCTAACTTCTACGCAAGCGTTATTAACGCGTTCCAAATGTTTCTCTCTACTATTAATGGCTACGTCATATACCTTTGCTTTTAAATGTCCCCAAAGATAATAATCAACAAGATTGAAATCCGGTGACCTTGATGAGGTCCACTATTCCTAAAATGGGGTGGAGTGCCATCATCCTGGTAATACATTCCCGCAATATTTTCATTTTCCAACAACACGGGTAAAGAATTTTGCAAAAAGTCTAAATAAAGTTCACCTGATAATCACAGGCCTGCATGAAATTTGTGATGACGTGATTTTTGTTTGTTAAGCTCAGTTTTTATATAGAAATAACTAATTAAATACCATTGGGCTCCATCACCCACAGAATTTTTTTTTCCCAAAAAAAAGAAAAAAATATTAAAAACATCTTATAATAGGCGTAATACATTTTAAAATAAATTTAGTGCTTGAAATTCTATTCTTCTATTAACCCAAAAATGATTTTATGTGGTACTTTTCAAGAAATTTATTAAGTAGGCTCTCATTACCCGAGGTAAATCCTTTTATTAAATCTATTAATTGCTATATTTATAGTAATTTGAACAAAATTTCCGGGAATTTTGACCTGCTAAGTCCTATTTAATATGCTTTAACTTTATTAGTACTGGGAAAAAGAAGGGTTTTAAGTTTATGACTCCAAACAAAATCTATATTATAGTGTTATTGGGTTCATTCTTGCTCTAAGTTTTGATCACTAAACAAGTAAAATTTATTTGTTGTTTAGTTTTGTGCGTGGTATTTGATATACATTGCTTAAAAATATGTCTAGCAGGCGTTGCAAAAACAAACCAGATGATTTTTGTTATATTTGTGGACATTTCGTCTTGAAAAAGTGTAAGAGACCAATTAGTGAATTTGTGAAAAATGCATATTATGCTTATTTCAAAATCAAATTAGGAGATCAAGATAAAGATTGGGCACCGCACGTTGTTTGCAAGGTATGTGAAGAAGGTTTATGACATTGGACCAAAGGAAATAGAAAAAGCCTTCCTTTTGGAATACCGATGGCTTGGAGAGAACCGCAAAATCATCATGATGATTGCTACTTTTGTCTTTGTGATATTAAGGGGCATAATAGAAAAACTTTGAAACATATTTTGTACCCAAACAATATTAAATCAGCTATCAGACCAGTTCCTCACAGTGATGATGTACCTATACCTATACCCCCCCCGAAGTACTAAAAGATGATAGTGAAAACTCCTCAACTTCCGGCTCAGTACAGGATCGTGATTTTGAACCATCAACCTCAGGTCAAAACCAACCTCAACTATTTTCACAAGCCGAACTGAATGATTTGGTAAGAGATTTGGGACTTTCAAAAGACTTGTCTGCAGTACTGGGGTCTAGGTTGAAACAAAAAAATTTGCTTGCCCCAGAAACTACCTTCTCTTGGTATAGAAATCGTGAGGCTGAATTTGTAAAATATTTTGCACAAGACGGACCACTTGTGTACTGCCAAGCAATTTCTGATCTAATTATTTGCCTCGGAGCTTCTGAATACACACCTTCTGACTGGAGACTTTTCATCGACTCTTCAAAAAGGAGCCTTAAAGCTGTTCTTTTACATAATGGCAATGTTTTTGCTTCTGTTCCTGTCGGCCATTCAGTTCATTTAAAGGAAAACTATGAAAATTTAGAGGAATTACTTTTAAGAATACAATATAAAGATCACAACTGGGAATTGTGTGGAGATCTAAAAATTTTAGGCCTTCTCTTGGGTCAGCAGTCTGGATTTACTAAATTTCCATATTTCCTGTGCGTGTGGGATAGCAGGAACCGAGAACAGCATTGGATAAAAAGAGACTGGCCACAAAGAAAAAAATTAACACCTAGAACCAAAAATGTAATTCGCGAAAATCTTATTGACCCTAAAAAAGTTTTACTTCCACCACTTCACATAAAACTTGGACTTATGAAACAATTTGTTAAGGCATTAAACAAAGAAGGAAATTGTTTTAAATATTTGTGTAACACATTTACGGCTCTGTCAGAGGCAAAATTAAAGGAGGGAATCTTTGTAGGGCCGCAGATTAGGAGCTTGATGAAAGATAGAGAATTTGAATATGTAATGGAAGATAAGGAAAAACATGCATGGAATGATTTTAAAGGAGTTGTACATAAATTTCTAGGGAATTATAAAGACAAACTATGTTGAGATCGTTGAAAATATGCTGGAAAAATTCAGGATTCTTGGTTGCAATATGAGCATAAAAATTCACTTTTTACATTCCCATTTGGACTATTTTCCGGAAAATCTTGGGGACGTGAGTGAAGAGCAAGGTGAAAGATTTCATCAAGATATTAAAGAGATGGAAAAAAGATACCAGGGGCGCTGGGACACAAAAATGATGGCCGATTACTATTGGACATTGAGGAGAGATCTTCCTTTAGCTGAATATGACAGAAAAACAACAAAAAGAAGCTTTTCTGAAAATAGAAAACGGTTTTTTAAGAAGCGTAAAGAATAAACAACTATTCCAAATAGTTTCAATGTCTATATCTTGTATGTTTTTGTATTTTTCTCTTCAATATGTTATAAAACTAGCTTAAAAATGAAATAAATCGTGTTTTTCTAAATTTCTTGATTTTGCTAATTTGAAAAATAACCTTACGTGATACAAAAAAACTGAAAGCAGATTTGAAATCAGTGCTATCCAATTACCAAAAAACAGTTAAAATTTTTAAATCAACTTTGAAAATGTTATCAATTGCAGGCCAACATGAACTCCATTCCCTCCCTCTAGCCTCTGAACCGTTTGAACATGAAATGGATAGAGATTGTTTTTTTAGTGTTCTCCAAACACTGACGTGGAACATCTAAAGCATTACCCACTCTTCTTGTGCTAATTTTCAGATTATTTGCAACAATATTTAGTATATTCTCTTCTACAGCTAAAGGTTGCATTACTTAATGCTCATGTAAGGTGGCCGTTGGATACCTACCATGATTTTTAGAATAATTGACAACTCTAGCAAAAGTTTTATGATCAGGAATTCGACGTCCAGGAAATCTTCTTTGATATTCTCTCACAGCAGCCCGTCCATTGCCATCACAAAATCCATACATATAGATTATATCTGCATATTGACCATTTGAAAATTGATAAGGTGTATTATGTACTTTGTAATGTGGGTAATAATATTAATACAAATAACAAATATTTTAGAATAATAAAACGCAAGTATGTCGAACCAGTAAATATGAACTGTCAAATACTAAAATTCTCAGCATTCTCTACTTGATGACAAAGCAGCTATGTTATAAAATCATCTCCTAAGTTTCAGTAAATGGATTATCCAGAATCGAAGCATTCTTAACAGATGTCTGTTTACAGATGAGGCACAATTTATAAGAGATGGTGTTTATATTTAAGAAATTCACTTGTTTGGACAGAAAAGAATCCACTTGCTATAAGACAAAATAAATTCCAACATCGATATGTATGTATTTGGTGCAGTATTTTCAACAATCGTTTGATTGGGCCACTATCCTCCCTGATTATCAGGTGAACTACATTTTTTTTAATATTATTTTACAATAGTTCACTTACCTAGTTTAGAAGTGTAAGAATTGTCACTGCTGCAAGTTATTTTTTTTTGTTAATTAAGCCCTGAAATAAATATTCAAGTTCCAACTGTCTCTACAATTTTAATGAAATTGGATTTACGGCAAGTAATCAAGGTTGATGAATGAAATTACAAACAAATTAAGTGAGCTACTCTATTCAATTTTCGCTCTTTTCGAATATGGAAACAGATCTATAAAATTTTGACATACAACATATTGTCAGTTTTTTAAAAAGGCGGACCTGAATTTCTCTTTGGTTTATTATGAAGTTCTATCAAGAAAAATAAATGAAACACATGTTCTAAGTATGAACCGATTATACAGGGTCGTTCAATAGTCATGAACAAAGAACGATTTGGCCAAAATCAATAAAACATCCTGTATCTCAGTAAGGAATAACAATGGATGCATTAATGCCGAGTAATTTGGAACTGCCAAAGTGCCCTCTATCCACAAGTAACGTATGTACTTTTAACTTTAAAACACTCTGTAGATTATATAAATATATCAGTCCAACTACAGACACTATTATAGTCCAGCCAAAACAATGTTTAACCTCCTGAAAAATCCGAAAGTTTTGAAACTTCGCATACTTATTTAAAGGTACCTAAGAATGAATATACCGAAAGTCCTTATGAATATGAGGCGAGCTCTAGCGGCAATTAGCGAAAATAGGGCACTTTCTTTGGTTTTTCGTTAATATCGCGAGAACCGTTGGTCGGAGGCAAAAGTTGATTATATACATAATTAAGGCTTATCAAATTTGCTACAAAAATGATTATATACATTTTTCTCGTATTCCCAATGGTTTCCGAGTTATAGGGGCTATAAAAGAGCGTTTTGTGAAAAACCACGCTAGGGCGGTACAATATGGCATATCTAATAATATTTGAAAATAATAAGTTACTAAATTGAATATAGTACTTACAATTGTTTAATATACTTACATCATGTGCCTCATCAATATACATCATAAGTAGCATACATTATGTGCTTTTTATACAAAGTTGTCAAGTTTATCTCCTCAATTATCCTTAGTATACAAAAATTTAGGTAAACCATATGTCAAATCACTTCACTTGGTGATTGTGGCCGAGGCTCGGAAAACGGCCTACAGACTGAAATGTGGTGGTCAGTGGAAGTTCGGAGGAGAGCAATTAGGCCCTATCTGATGCGATAGAGGCCCACCCACTCCTGGAGGCCAGGAGTGACGACGTAGTGCCTTCCTTCTCCTTCGCACAACCCTTTGAGGTGTTCATCCCCAAAAGGGAAGACTGGAACCCACTCGAGGACATACTCGGGCCTGCCGATATCGTCTGGTTTACAGACGGATCGAGGCTAGAGGAAGGTACCGGAGCAGGGATATATGGAGAAAGGCCCAGGGCTGAGCTCTCCTATGCCCTGGGCAATTTCGCCACGGTATTCCAGACTGAGATCTTTGCTATCTTGGTCTGTGCATAGGCGAATATCCGAAGGGAATACTTCAACAAATACATACACATATGTAGTGACAGCCAAGCGGCACTCAAGACCCTTGCATCGGCAAGAACCAAATCAAAATTGGTTCAAAACTGTAAACAGGCTCTCTGCGAACTTGGCTCATCCAATTGAGTCATGCTTCTCTGGGTGCCTGGACACAGCAACATTGAGGGTAACGAGAGGGCAGACGCTCTGGCCACAGGGGGCTCTCGGAAGCCTGTATTGGGTCCGGAGCCGACCCTAGGTTACCCTAGATCCAACGCCAGGAGGTTAATAGAAGACTGGGCCCGCTCCCAGTTCATTGACTACTGGACATCCTACCAAGGACTCCGGCAAGCGATGCTCCTCATCTTAGAGCCCTTGCCGGAGAGAACAAAACAAATTCTGCGACTAAGCAGGAAACAAGTCAGAGTCGTAACAGGTTTTTTGACCCGACACGGCTCTTTCAGGGAACACCTGCACACCATGGGGGTGGTGGACCACCCCGACTGCAGGTTTTGCGAGGACGATGAAGAAACTTCTATCCACGTCCTGACTTCCTGCCCTAGGTTGATGAACCTGAGGCACAAACTTCCAATACTGGAGGAAATAAGAAATTCCCCCATGGGTAGGATTTTGGCCTTTGGACTAGAATCCGGCCTGTGTGGGGGCTTTCAATAAATTGGTTAGCGGTTCCACAATGGGCCACAAGGCCTGAGTGCGGCGACCTTTGCTCGCTTCGCTAGAAGAAGAAGAAGAAGATATGTCAAATATTATTAGAAATGCCATATTGTACCGCCCTAGCGTGGTTTTTCACAAAACGCTCTCTTTTAGCGCCTATAACTCGGGAACCATTGGGAATACGAGAAAAATGTATATAGTCATTTTTGTAGCAAATTTGATAATCCTTAATTATGTATATAATCAACTTTTGCCTCCGACTAACGGTTCTCGAGATATTAACGAAAAACCAAATAAAGTGACCTATTTTCGCTAATTGCCACTAGAGCTCGCCTCATATTCATGAGGACTTTCGCTATATTCATTCTTCCTCTACCTAAGGGTGCGAAGTTTCAAAACTTTCGGATTTTTCAGGAGGTTGGGTCATTTTTTGAGGTTTTTTGACTGGACTATTAAGAGAATCTAAAAATAATGCGTCATGTTTAAGGACGCAGCTGGATAGAGAACTCGATTGGAGACAGCATAAAATATCTTAGTGCTCAAAAAACTGAAAAATACTCATATGCCTATGTGTAATAAAAAACACAATAAATGGAAATTGTGCAATATTAGTCTACCATACTTGCTATTGCTGTTGAATATGTCCAAAATTAAGGGGTAGGAAGGAACAATTGCGTTAAACGGTTTCTATTGTTTAATACATTAGTTTAACACCTAAGAACGATAAAATCAGTGGTACTAAATCCCGTGGTGCGTTTATCAGAGCCATCCGAAGAAACCCATTTTTTAGTTTTCTCAAAATAACTCAAAAACAATGCAAAGGTCCCAGCACAATTCTGATGGAAAATATCATCTAGCTAAATCGACTGAAATCGCAGTATATTGTAGATAATATCTTTCTGATCAACAGTTCTCGTGGGCACAAAGTCGTAAAATAAACAGTTTTCCAGATGTCGGGGGTGGAAAGGGGGTGCTCATTTCATGTGGGATTGGCCCTCTGTCCCGGCGAAATTCACTGGAATCGATATATGTTATTCCTCTCAAGCTCCTGATCAAAAGTTCTCATAAGCACAAAAATGATAGTCCAATAAATCTGTCGAAAATATCGCGTTTTTTTGCAAAAATTATTAACAGCAAACCAAGGTATGTAAAAAATCGGAAATTTTCCGTAGAATTCAATGAACTATTTTTAAAACAAATGACGAACTTGCGTCCTCTTCAAAATGGCGGCCAAAGTTTGCGAAAAACAGTTTTTTTGCGTTAAAAAAAAAGCTGGCGTTGCACAAAAAAAAGTTTAATAGCAGAGTTGTGTAACTTCTTAATACGGATCGAGCTGGCCCAGTTCAATCTCAGAAAATTGCAAAATTATTTAGTTATTGCAAAAAAGAGGTTAAAAATCACATTTTTTTGAAATACCTGTATCTCCGTGGAGAAAAGATATTCTTTAACGAAACTCGGTGAAAGCGTAGTCCAAGGTATATCGAATACAAATATTTTTACAGATTTGAAAAATATTGCAAATTTCTTGCAGAAATCGATATTTTCGAAAAAAACACGTTTTTTTCAATGTCCAATAGCTCATACAGGTCTTCATATTTTTATATCGGACCAGTCCGAAAAGTGTCTTCAACAGTTGCGCTAACCTGGGCAGTTGTTGCGCATATCACGAAACGATCCCCAATATGCGAAAAATCGGTCAAAAAATCGATAATTTTTTTTACCCCAAAAAACTTTGAATATTTTTGACATTTTAAATTATATTGGAATACCATTATTGTTAATAGACAGCTGGCATTTTTCTACAAATTTACAAAAAAAAAATGCTCTCGGACTCTGGAGCCGAGATATATATTTTTTTTTAAGAAATTCTTGTGGCGCCATTTTTTAAGGTAAAGGGCTGAAATTTGCAGTGGTTATTGTACAATGGGCTTGTTCTGCATTTTTTTTTTATTTCATAAATAGAAAGTGCAAGTATAAATTAATGGATCTGCAAAAAATCAGAATCTTATTCGCACGTTTAGCATCTTAAAAACTATTACAAATGTCCATCTGGCGAAAATGGGGCGTGGCCAGGCGCTACGTCACTATACACATAGACTCGGCGATCTCAATAGACTTGATGCTCCTTATTGGTTATAATTATAAGTGTTTTCGAAGTATTGTTTGTTTTGCTTACTACTTGACAGTAGGGGAGTACAATTTGGTGAAATGTCAAAAAATTACAATTTTCTCTCACTCCCGCCAGAACGAATTTTCGATTTCGACCCTGCAATTTACAATTATAATTCATCGCCGACCCTCTCCTTTCCGTAGACACATAGAACGAACTTCCACTCGACGTATTTATTTAGTTACCAGCGTTTAAAAATTCCATGTTTTTCGACTTTTTAGGTTAAATTTGAAAGGTCCCAGAAAGCCATTTTTCTTACGTCATTTGCATATAGTGACGTCACAAATGAGCGCTCGGTTTTTGCAACTATTACTAATTTCAACTCCTTATATCTCGAGAACGGAAAAAGTTAATAATACAAAATTTTAAGTGTATAATGAGAATATCGAGTACTATATGAAAATGTATAAAAATCATATAAAAAGAATATCATGGAACAAGCCCATACTTATATTTTCAATAAAAAATCTTCGGAACTTGATCGGCCGTTGCTGAGCATTGCAAATTCAATGAAACTCGGAGCTCGATGCTGTGATGTACGCCTGCAGCTGCCGAAAATACGGCATAAAATGTTCAAATGTGTGTTCAACGTGTGACGATGAAATTTGTTCAAATATTGAGGAGAATAGAGTCGTCGCTGATGATGTCGACGAAGAAATAGACGAGCCAAATATCACTGAGACTGAGCTAGAAAAAGACGAATGTTCAAATGATGATAACGATAATGATGCCTGCGATGACGATAATGCGGAAATAATATTAAATAACGTTTACAGTGACAGTAGTAGTGGTAATGAAGACGAGTCTTCTATTAAAAAGCAAAAAAAAATATGCTAATGCAACGTATTCTACAAAAACAATTGGAATACATAAATGAGACATAATAAAATTTTGATGTTTCTTTGGTAATGTAACAAATGTAATAAAGCGTAAAGGAATTAAAATTACTTGCCATACAATAGCACAATTTCGTAGATAGTTTGGGACGATATTTGACACATCCTAAAATGTTATCGAGGTGGGCGATGTACTATTAGACTTTTTCAGCCATAGCTATGAAGCAATCTGTAGTAACTTTGCTAATCTGGAAATATTCTATTACCAGTAAAATACCCCTCATAAACACATATTGTAAATTGGGCTCATTTGAAAGGGGTACATTACTTTTCACGGATACAATCAATAAACATAATAACCCCCAAAGTAGTGTAAACAGGATAGAGATCAGTTTTACGCAAGGTTTCACTGAGATCTGGCTCTCGCCCCCCTCTCCCCCCCCCTGCTAGCGCTAGATAACACGCGCCGCAGCATCGAGCTCCGAGTTTATGATTTTGCAATGCTCAGCGACGGCCGATAAAATTTTTTTTATTGAAAATGTAAATATTGTACAATAACCACTGCAAATTTCAGCCCTTTACTTTAAAAAATGGCGCCACAAGAATTTCTTTAAAAAAATTTATCTCAGCTTCAGAAGGTCGGAGAGCAATTATTTTTTTTCCGAATTTGTAGAAAAATGCCAGCTATCTATTGGCAATAATGGCATTCCAATATAATTTAAAATCTCAACAATATTCAAGGTTTTTTGGGGTAAAAAAACATATCGATTTTTTTACCAATTTTTCGCATATTTGGGATCGTTTCGTGATATGCGCAATAATTGCACAGGTTAGCGCAACTGTTAGAGAAACTTTTCGGACTGGTGCGGTATAGAAATATGATGGCCTGTATGAGCTATTGGACATTGAAAAAAACGCGTTTTTTTCGAAAAAATCGATTTTTGCAAGAAATTTGCAATATTTTGCAAATCTGTAAAAATTCTCTTATTTGACATATCTTGTACTACGCTTTCACCGAGTTTCGTTAAAGAATATCTTCTCTTCACGGAGATACAGGTATTTCAAAAAAATGCGATTTTGAACGGGTTTTTTGCAATAACTATCTGGGCCGGCTCGATCCGGACTGGGCCGGCTCGATCCGTATTAAAAAGTTACACAACTGTGCTGTTAAACTTTTTTTTTTGCAACGCCAACTTTTTTTTTTAACGCAAAAAACTGTTTTTCGCAAACTTTGGCCGCCATTTTGAAGAGGACGCAAGTTCGTCATTTGTTTTAAAAATAGTTCATTGAACTCTACGGAAAATTTCCGATTTTTTACATACCTCGGTTTGCTAATTTTTGTAGGTAAAATCCCTGACTTACTGGACTATGAAGAGTTATCCAGATATCGCGGGTGCAAAAGGGGTGCTAATTTCTGATGGTAAGTGGACCCCAGTGAAATTCGCTGGATTTGATATATAGTCCAGTCTATGAGGTAAAGAATACACCAGAAGCTCGCAAAAAATGTTATCTGAGATTTTCCTTCCGTAACTGTTAGTGCGAGGATTAAACATCACAATACCACAAAAATCAGTTGGGGGTGCTGCGCAACCACCCAAAGAAAACCACCACATCGGTGAAAAAAGCCTTATTTTACTGATAACTCGTTAACCGGTGAAGAAATAAAAAAATTGTCATCATGAAAAAGAAATCTTGACTAATTGCCTAAAAAGAAGTCCTCTTATAATTTCTTTGTATATGCCATATTCGATAAAATCGATATTGAGAAAAATTGCAAAATTTGTATTTTTAATAAATTTCCGTTTATTTTGAATTTTAAATTTTTTGCGCGCGGCCTATAGAAAAGATTGAATTGCTCGAAAACCAAACAAGCTAGGAAAATGGGTTTTAAAGAGGATATAAAATACTGTCTTATGTTGCCATTTTTGAGGGCTATTTATATTTATTAATATGTAAAAATAACAATATAATATAGTTATCTCATGATTTTTTGTGCATCTGCAGAAAAAGTTAGAAAAAAAATATTTACATTTACAAATTTAGCAGCATAAGTTAGCAAAAAAAAATCCAAACAAGGCTGCATATTCAATTTGTTTATGATATTTTTTTAATACAATTTTTTAACTATTAAATGATTAGAAACAATAGTTATATAATATATAAACTGAAAAAAAAATCGAAGCTAAATTTTCGAGATGTTTGGGACTTTTTTTTATTTTTAGGGACCAATAAAAAATTGGTCAAAATTTGGCTAACTTCAACATGCTGGTAAATTTGTAAATGTGAATATTTTTGTTCCTAACTTTATCTGCATTAAAGTACTACCTTGAACTAAAATCTAATGCATTTGCAACTTATATTAAAGTCAGTTATTTTTTATGGGCCTGTGAATACTTAAAAGTGCAAAAAATCAAGAGGTAACTATATTATATTGTTATTTTATGTACTAATAGATATCAATAGCCATCAAAAATGGAAACACAAAAGTGCATTTTATAACCCCTTTAAACCCCATTTTCTTCCTAGCATGTTTGGTTTTCGAGCAATTCTTGGATTCTTTTTTGGGGGAGGGGATTGCGTGGTACCCTCAGAACCGATTTTTGTAGTTTTGTGGTGTATAATCCCTCCACCAACAGTTACTGAAGGAAAATCTCAGATAACATTTTTTGTTATGAAAATCTTTATAATTATTGGACTGATATGTTATTCCTCTCAAGCTCCTGATCAAGACTTCTCATGGACACACGATCGGAAATTGCATAGTTTTCGAAATATCGGGGGTGTAAAGTTGACTTTGCAACACCCGATATGTGAAAAACGGTTCATTTTCCGAGCTTGTGTCCATGAGAATTTTTAATCAGGACCTCGAGAGGAATAACATGAGAACTTTTGATCAGGAGATCAATAACATATATCGATTCCTATTTCCTGTTAATTTCACCGGGGCGAGGGACCGCTTTCCACTAGAAATGAGCACCCCCTTTGCACCCCCGATATCTGGAAAACTGTCCATTTTACTACATTGTGCCCATGAGAACTTTTGATCAGGAAGATATTATCTACAATATACTGCAATTTCAGCCTAATTAGCTTGGAGCCATTTTCTATAAGAATTGTGCGGGGTCCTATGGAGATTTTTATAAGAATATTTTTTTGTAGATAATTAAATTTCCCATCCAAGTTCGTTATTGAAGATTTCTTTTTCCTATTCTTAGTATTAAAAATAATAATTAGAAAACAAAGTTAAGAATTACGAAAAACTTCACTTATTTCTCTATTTCCTGTAATTCATCCGTAACTTTTTTTACGCCATCCTAGCTATATACAGACTGTCTATTTTACGAGGGCCACACCAAATATCTCGCTTAATATCTATTGTAGAAGAATAAAGTTTTAAAAACAGTTATCCCATTTTTTGTGAGCTATATTTCAGTAAAAAGAAATTTGAAATCCATAGCCTACTTTATGAGATATATTACAAAAACCTGAAAAATAGGAAAACCACAAACGGTTATAGCTTCCTTATTTGAGGAGATACGAAAAAAGTTAAAGGAATGAAAGTTGACGGCAAAGACAATAAGAATAATAACGTGTAACAAAAAAATCGAAAAATGCAGTTGGCTTTGACATACGCTATTGTGCAAAAATTAAAAATACATATCTCAAAGTAGGCCATGACGCCATTAATTCCGTTATTTTTTTCTCATTCCAACGATATAAAACATGTCACAGAAATTTTAACCGATAGTGTCAATATTTAATATTTTACGAATACCACAATTCATATAATTGAATCGTAACAATCAGCTGTGCCATAATTAGTGAAAAACAATGTATACAGTTATTAATAAATTTGACAGATTGTCACTGTTGTATGTTGTATGTTGCGTTGTCGAGTTCTAAGACAAATTTTATATCAGTAATTATGGTGTACACCAATAATAACAAATTCGATATGATTAAAACATTTATTGTCAGTGCAATTTTGACGCTGAGATGGCAGTCACGGTTTACGGAGATGGATTTCCAGATGCTCCGCAGCCAAATCGAACTAGGTTTAGGAAGTTAATTCAAAATCTAAAAACGCACGGTTCATTTTCAAAAAAAGTAGTAAGGCGAGCGCATGTTGCGGATAATGTAAGAAAAGTGAATAGAGTAATGAATTATGTTAACCAAAATGAGGAAACCTCTTTGAGACAAATTCAGAGAAACTGTCGCATAAAAGAAGACAGTGCAAGAAAAATATTGAAAAAAAAAACGGATTTCGATGCTACAAAATGAGGAAAGTTCAACATTTAAATGAGGGAGATAAGCCAAGGAGAGTAAGATTTTGTAGATGGTTATTAAATAAGAAAAGGAATGACGCGTTGATATGTAGCAAAATTCTTTGGTCGGACGAATCAAATTTTTCTAATAATGGATTTTTCAATAGTAATATGCATTATAAGTGGACACGAGAAAATACACATTGGTGCAGACAGACTGCTTTCCAAGAAAGATTTTCTACGAATGTTTGGTTGGGTCTTTTAGGGACTAAAGTAATTGGACCTTATTTTTATGATGGCAAATTAACCGCTCGTAGATACCTTAATTTCCTGCAAAACGAATTTCAAGATTTTCTTTATGAATTAACAGTGGCAGAAAGATTAAATTATTCATATTTTCAACAAGATGGGGCTCCACCTCACACTGCTGTAATATGTACAAATTATTTAAATCAAGTTATGTCAGATAGCTGGATAGGCACCTATGGACCCATTCTATGGCCAGCTCGATCACCAGATATTACTCCCTTGGATTTTTTCGTCTGGGGTTACATTAAAGACAAGGTAGTTCAAACAGCCCCTGAAAATATTGAGGACATCAAAACCAGAATTCGAAACGCATGTGAGGCAATTACTCCTGAAATGCTCCAAAATGTAATGCGTGACGTGTCTCGTAGAGCACGTTTATGTGTCAGAATGCATGGTACACAATTTGAGCATTTGTAGTTAGAAAAATAAATACACACAATTTCTTTTCAATATAGTAGTAGGTAGTACTGTTATACATAGTTTTTCGTTTTTTTCTTTGGATGTTCGTTTTGTACTTGTATTTTATTTATGAGATATTTATTGGTTTGTATTAAATTGTAATAAATAATTACGGAATTATAATTATTATAAAGTGAATTTTTACTATTATGGCACAGCTGATTGTTACGATTCAATTATATGAATTGTGGTATTCGTAAAATGTTAAATATTGACACTATCGGTTAAAATTTCTGTGACATGTTTTATATCGTTGGAATGAGAAAAAAATAACGGAATTAATGGCGTCACGGCCTACTTTGAGATATGTATTTTTCATTTTTGCACAATAGCGTATGTCAAAGCAAACTGCATTTTTCGATTTTTTTGTTATACGTTATTATTCTTATTGTCTTTGCCGTCAACTTTCATTCCTTTAACTTTTTTCGTATCTCCTCAAATAAGGAAGCTACAACCGTTTGTGGTTTTCCTATTTTTCAGGTTTTTGTAATATACCTCATAAAGAAGGCTATGGATTTCAAATTTCTTTTTACTGAAATATAGTTCACAAAAAATGGGATAACTGTTTCTAAAACTTTATTCTTCTACAATAGATATTAAGCGAGATATTTGGTGTGGCCCTCGTAAAATAGACAGTCTGTATAACTGTTGAGAAAAAAAAAGTTCTTGAAAAAACAGCAATATTGGTGACCGAAATATCGCCATTCGAAATTGACCATTCTTTACCATATTTTACCGCATTTGCTCTCACACACGCGAAAGTTTTTTTTAACAGCTAATGCAAAAGAGGAGAAAATCGGTGCTGCAGGTGAATCCATTTCAGCTTTACTATATGATTCAAAAAAAGCGAACGACAAGTGCCTTACTAAATGTCGCTTACAATTACAAACAATGGATTAATGCCAATTGCCATGTCTCCTGCACCAAAATTTTTACTTGAAAAAATATCATGTGGCTGTTTAAAAGGCTGTCATGGAAATTGTGGTTGCAGATAATTTGGAATCAAATGCTCCATATTTTGCAAGGAATATGCAGGAATTAAGTGCGCAAATGCAAATGCACCGGAAATATCACATATATTATCGACAACGAAGTTGATATTACCATCGAAAGTATTATATTGAAGAATCGACTTCTTAAAATTAATAATGTACAATATTTTTTTACCTTCATGATTAAAAATGCGTTTATTTTAATATTATAAAGCTATAAGTCCATATTAAAATGAGTCGACACTGTTCAAAACAAGACATTACGTATATGTATAGGAGAAACGCAGGAACCACCCTTACAATATCGTAGGCATTTTCTTAGTGAAAAATATGTCCTGCAGGCTGAATATAAGCAGTTACCCATAATTTTGAAAATCTCTAAATTAAGTACTTATGACTTAACTAATAAGTACTGGACGAAGAAGAATTCTCCGCCTTTATGTTCTGCATTCCGTGAAACTAGTGAATATAGGAATAACTCAATTTTAATATCTAACATCTCATATGGGGTTTTAGAATATCAAGACCTATTTTATGAACCTATTGTTTTAATCCCGACATATTCGGATGTTCCTAGAATTAACATGAATTTATTAAAAGATCTGGAATCAAGGTACTCAAGTTATTTACAAATTTATACAGATGCATCGAAAATTTCAGAAAACGTAGGATGTGCTGTATATATTCCATCAAAAAAATTTGAATACAAAATGAAATTGCCTGAAAATACATCTGTATTCATTGGAGAAGCTATAGCGGTTCGTAAAGCCCTAGAATATATTAAAGAAAATCAAGTTAGGCATGCAACAATATATACAGACTCCTTAAGCGTTCTTGTAAGTATTGAAAGCGGGGCACTTAATTACATCCACAAAAGTGCATATATCCTCCGTATAAATGTTCTTCTATGTGAATTACATAAGAATACATTTTTTGTTAATTTTGTTTGTGTTAAAGCCCATATAGGAATCCCGCATAATGAATATGTGGACAACCTTGCTAAAGAAAGTGCCATATATAACTTAAATTACAACTTTAAAACATGCCTATCGGATGCTATAAATACATTTAAGCACAAAGCATTTAACAATTGGTCAAGATCTTATGAAAACTATCAATTAGATAACCCTACGAGCCAGTACTCACAAATCGTTAGTAATATTCCCAAATCACCATGGTTTAAGGGCATTAACGCCCCTAGGAAATTTATCACCACAATTTGCAGAATAAGGTTCGGTCACGCTTGCTTTCCTAAACACCTAAATAGAATTGGTGTACTTGATTCAGATATCTGTAGTACATGTGGTGCTACGGGCGATCTGAACCATATTTTATTTAGTTGTCAGAATCACCAAACGGCTATCAATGCAATGCTAAATAGTTTAGTCGACATCAAAGTCCCTCTACCAACTAATGTTACTCACCTATTGTCCTTAAAAAATATACAAGTCTACAACGTATTGGTTAATTTCATGAACACAGTTAAACTGCTGCTAAAACATCGTTCCATATTAGGTTAGCTTCGTATTCCTTAATTGCCTCTCCCATTGTTTTATATACCACCTTTCCGTGGTCTACCTGTGTAATGTTGTATAAGAAATGTCCTGACAGACCCCTGGACGAGAAGAGAGTGTCCTTGTGAACTATCATCCTGTGTATATCGTATGGTTGGGTCGTCGTGTTAGGTTAGTTATGAGCGTATGAGTAAAGCAGTAAATACATAATATGTATCTGGCTAATGGAGAAATCCAATGCCAAAAAAAAAAAATGAAAAATTAAAAAAAAAATAAAGCTCAACCACAAACATAAATTTTATGTAATATTATTTTTTAGTAAAAACGTAATTATTTAACGTGAAAGAAACATTTGTATTATTATTAAATGATGTTAAAATTGTTGTTTTACTGTACAAAAGTAAACTGATTTACTGAGACCTCTCAATTCTTCAGTTAATTTATTAATATGAATATCCCATTTTAGATGTGAGTCAATTACAATTCTCAAGTATCTAGCATCATACTTTATTGGGATCTTGTAAATCGAATTACCGCATTCAATCTCCAGTGGTTTGAAATCAAGAGTTACTATTACTCGTAATAAATGGCAAATACATGGTTTTATTAAAATCAATTGTTGCTAGTCTGGAATCAAACCACTGTTTTATCATTAGAAAATCTTGTTGTGCTGTTTCTATAACAACTTTCCATGTAGGTCTTGTATATAAGATAACTGTATTGTCCGCAAGGCTAATAAACTGACCCTGCGAGTGCAAAGAAAACAAGTCATTGATATAAATATTCAAAAGGATAGGGCCCAGAACTGTATCTTGCGGAACGCCATATTCAATTGAATTAAATTCACCATAAGTTCCATTTATACTGACACATTGTTGCCTATTTGTCAAGTAGCTCTTCATTAATTCAGTTCCGATCCCTCTGAGATCAATACTTTCCATAATATCTAATAGTTTATAATGATCTAAAGTGGCAAACGCTTTGGCAAGATCCACAAAAATGCAGATGCTGGGATTCACATCGTCCATACATTTGTATATATTTTTTGCAAGTAGACCAATCGCATCTTGAGTGGATCTAGTCTCTCTAAATCCGAACTGAAGATCTAATATTATATTATATTTGTTGAGGTATGTAATAAGTTCGTTTTTTATTATAGTTTCTAAAATTTTTGAGATACTGGACATCAGCGAGATTGGATGGTAACTAATACATTCAGTTTTATATCCACCTTTGTGTAAGGGTATTACATCTGCTTGTTTTAGGACTGTACGGAATTTTCCTGTGTTTAATAGTAGGTTAATTATATAAACTAATGGCGCAATCAATGAACAAGCAGCCTCAGTCATAATACCATCATAACCAGGAGCCTTATTCTTTGAGTTCCTGTTCATTGGTATCAATAAAGTATAGTAAATCTATTATTTGCTTTTATTTTGCTGGTGTTATATTATTGGTGTTACTTTTTATTTGACTTGCTAATTTTTTCCCACATTTATGTAATAACTGTTGAATGTATCTGCTATATGATTATGATCATTTATTAGGGTGCCATTTGTTAATTTAATTTCTTTTATATTGATTTTATTATTTTGTTTCATACTAACTTGCTTAACCGTGTTCCATACTTGTTTAGGATTATTTTTATTTTCTAAAATTGTGTTTGTATAATAGTTAGTTTGTGCTGTTTTAATGAGCAAATTTAACTTATTTCTGTAGTGCTTAAACTCATTTAATATTTATTATATATCATATATATATTATCATATGTTATATTGGTGAGCTGTACTTTTATGACTGTTATGGATTTTCATTTATAATGAGCTTTTATTACTGTTTTTCATTTCCAAATAGGGCATGTTATATTTTACTAAAGAGATTGTTTAAATAGATCACCAATCTGTAGAATATAGGGTGTAGAGAAAATAGGGGTGCGGGTACTTTTCAGTGCGCTTTATAGTAAATATCTCTTTATATAACAATTTTTGCCAAAACGTAAGTAATACATTTTGTTGCTAACATTAAGCGCAAAAGGACCAGAATAGTATTATTGCTTTATTAGGGGAAAAGGTGAAAAACTGTTCTATTAGAAAATAAATTTATAATAGTTTGAGCCACGTTTGGGGGTATTGTTAATTGTATAAGTTTATTTCTGAGAATCATTAGATCTACTGAGTCATAAGCGCCCTTAATGTCTAAAAAAACAGCCCCTAGGTAATCATTCTTAGAATAACAGTTTTGTACGTCTGTTACTATGCTTGATGTTGCATCTACTGTGCCATATCCTTTTTTAAAACCAAACTGGTTAGTAGGAAGGAGTGAATTGTTATCAATCCACCATTCCAGCCTATATTTGAGGATTCTTTCAAATGTTTTCAGAACGCAAGATAATAGAGATATGGGCCGATATGAATCTGATAGGTTAGGATCTTTGTTAGGTTTCAATATAGGTATCACTGTAATGTTTTTCCAATTTTCCAGTGGCGGCTCGTGATATTGTCTGCAGAGGAGGCTTGATATTCTGAAAGACAACTGACGTGCAATATGACTACAATTTGTACATTTCCCCACCACCCGGCCCTGAGGTAGTACAACGGCGCGTTACATTTTTTTGCCGTGGGTTGTTCGCTAGGATACCGAATCACGACTTGAGAGAATAGAACTAATAAAAGAATAGAAAGAAAAGTAAAGAGAAAATATGATGAGATGAAAAAAACATTTTCATGAAATTCTCGTTCCTACGACTCGAGTATCGGTATCCAAAGGAGCCCTACTATCCCACTTGTAATTAAATTATATAACTTTTAATAAAAATAAAAACAGGTTTGGTAAAAAAATTAAAGTGTTTTTCTACAAACAAAAAATTGTATTCATTATCACTGCCAGGAGTGTAAAATTATAACTTTTAATAAAAATTAAAATTGTTTTGAGGCAGAAGTTATATAAAAAAATATAACCGCGGAACTCTATATTATGGAGAATTAAAAGATATTTCCTAAAAAATAAATAACATAAATAAATATTTTTTCTAAAATAACAACTACCTATATTAATCTCTGCTTTAAAGCCTAAATATTTTTATAAATGAGTGGTAACCTGCGATTTTCGGAACTGGCAAAATGGTTGATTACTTCATCATAAAATGAATCGTGTTTCTTCAATTCTGACAAAAAACGTTTTTCTATTGAAATAAGCGATACATTTGAGAGGCGGTCTTGACTCATTTTGTTTCTAGTAAATGTTTTTATGCGTTTAAGTGCTGAAAATGATCGTTCTACAGAAGCTGAGGTTACCGGAATTGTTGACACTAATGACAAAAGTTTGTACAGTTCGGGGAGACAGCTTTTTAAATTGTTATTATATATAAAAGTAAGCATTTCTTGAGATGATTTTGAATTTGCTAAAAGTTGCTGGTCAGAATACAACACGCATAGTTCATTTCTTAACGAAATACGGTCCATTAATTTCTCCATTAGACTAGTAGGAAATGATTTAGAATACGTTGTAAAATTATTGGGATTTACTAAATCGAAACATTGCAAAGAATTTAAATAAGAAAATCTCATTTCAATTTGGACTATAATGGTGTCCAAAATTTCTATAAAAATTTGTTTGTAATGTGTATCTGCCCTGTCAAAGTTATATGTTGTCTTTCTCTTTTTACATTGTGGCTCAGGCTCATCGTCATCGTCTACTTTTTCAACATTTTCTAAAAAAATGTTGTATAAAGTATTGAAATGTATTTCGGTATTGCGAAATTCTTTTAATTTAGATATAAGTGAATTAAGCGTAATTTTAGAATATGTTATATCAGTTAGTTTATTCTGTAAAATTTGGAAAACAACATCAGTTTGCTCAAAAATCATTTTAAAAGCCTTTAGAAAAAATGTGAAAGTTTTATCCAACAATAACGATTTTAATCCGTAAGCTGCTCGTAAAGTCTGATCGTCATTTAAAAAATCTTCACTTTCCGAAATAAAATTGAAAATGTCAATAAATTCTTTCCTGTATTTGTCAACAGTGAAAACAACTCTAGATGAAAAATTCCAACGAGTGGGAGCGTTTGTCGGAATTCTATGTTTCATATTAATTCTATTTAAAACATCAGTTCTTTTGGTAGATTTTGAAAAAAATTACGAAAAACCAGTAATATTTGAAAAAAATATTCTAACTTCTTTAATTCCGTTACATGCTTTACTCAGAACTAAATTTAATTGGTGTGCGTAACAGTGAATAAAGTAAGCTTGAGGAGCAATATCTTTTATTTTTGTTTGGAGTCCATTAAGATGCCCTGACATAACTGCAGCGCCGTCATAAGTTTGTGCTATTAATTTATTTTTCAAATCAAATTTACCAAATTCATCGATTAATAATTTAAATAAACTCTCCGCGTTTCTTCCACTACTCACATCAAAAAAACCAACAAACGTTTCAATAACTTCTCCGTGCATTACATATCTAAAAATTACGGAAAGTTGAGATTTACAAGTAACGTCCGTCGTTTCGTCAATTTGCCACGAGAAAAATTCGCAATTATATAGTTCTTCATAAATTTTGCCTTTAATAATCGAGCTAACACTCTCAATTAGATCATTTTGAATTGATTTAGACGTTCCGGAAAAAACAGTGGCGTTATTCAAAAAGTTCTCTAATTTTGGGTCATAGGATTTTAAAAAATCTATCAGCTCTTTAAAATTTCCTTTATTATACGATTCTCGTTTTTCGTCATGTCCTCGGAAAGAATTTTCTTGTGAAGATAAATATATAACGGCATCTATTAACCTCCTTAATATTTCCCTATTTTCACGGACCTTTTCGTTAAAATTTTCTATTTCTCTCTTATGTGCAGAATCCAAGAAATTTACAATATTTTGTTTACCAAACATTTCGAATTTAATGCAAGATGAAATGTGCTCCTGGGATTTTTCGTGCCTTTCTAAACCTCGCGATAAATTTTGCAAATTATTAAACCCGGCCCTGCCCCAAATTGAGGATTGATCATTAGTAAATAATAAACATCTCCAACAATATAATTTGTTTCTAACTGTTGATGCCGTTAACCACTCGACTTTTTTATAATTGTTATCACAAAACCCTCTGTTTTGTTTACCACTTTTAAAAACTAACGAAGTCATTGCTGGTGTAGGCCTGGCATTGCTTTTAATTCTTACCTTTTCGTCGTAAGTAAGAGTAGTAAATCCATTTAATAACAAATAATCCACCACGTCTGGACAACAAGACATATTTTCACCTAGAGCACTCATTTTTAGCCCGCCTATCAAATGTTTTATGTATTTTTACGTCAACTTAACCCGCTAACCGCAACTAACAGTTCGTTTTCTTTGTGAATCACCTAAACGACTTGTGCACAATGTGCACATGCGCTATAAAGAACTGAGATCGGAGGCTGGCTTCCTTTGGCTATTCGAAGTGCTCTGCTATTTTACACAGCGCAAAGAAATTCAAGGTCATTCATGTATAAGTAAATGCGTTAAAGTTGGAAGCTATTTCATATTAGCCTCCAGCGAACCGCAGTGTTCGTTCAGTAAAAGACCGGCCGACCGGGAAATATGCATACAAAGACTTTCCGGACTGTAACGTTATAGGTATGCTTGTGGAAAGGAAATGCAAAACTTTTATATATACGCTGAACATTAATTAATGAATTATAAACAATAAAAAATATTGAAAATTGAGATATACCTAATTGAAATTCCTTAAGATATTACTTTTGAAGATATGGTGGTTCTTCCAAGGAGAGGCTCAGCCTCCCCTGCCTCCCCTGACGAGCCGCCACTGCAATTTTCTATCGACTTGCCTTGTAACCATACGTCATTGAAGATTTCCACAAGAAATACTTTAGCATTGAAAGGTAGATTGTATAACTTTCTGTAACTTATTTCATCGATACCCGGTGCTGTATTGTTTACGTTTTTTAGAACATATTCTAATTCATCGGTGGTATAGGTTAGGTTAGAATTAGGGTACAATTAGTTAATTAATAAGTGCATATTAACTTCGCATCTGGCTGTATCGACGTAAGTCGCAATGCCAAAAAAAAAGGGGGGGTAAAGGTGATATTTTCTGACGAGTCTGTAGGTTTTCCGGACAAATACCCACCCACATACATCGACTGACAAAATCTTATATCTTCGTGTAGTCGGGTAAAAATGAATATTAATAAAATTGAGTGAAAATTTTGCATTAATGGTTTTCTGTATTCATTGCGATAGAAACAATCACATTATTTACTCATCTTAATGAAAAATTCACAGATTTTGTGATCCTTGCAACCATCGGGACATTGAAAATGATAACACCATACATAAAATAAAAACTTATTCCGGACTCGTCCGAAAACAGCTACGATCCGTCCCAAAAAACATGATTTTAGGTACTTGTTACAAAAATAACTATTCGCTATTTGTGAAACTTTGAGTCCATGCGTGTAAAGATTAAAAATAACCTGGTATAAAGGTAAAAAGTGGTAAAATCGTAAAAAAGTAGGTAACTTTGAATGACTGTATCTCAGCCAATTTTTATCAAAAATATTTTATCAGTCACCATTTTGACGGAAATGACATCAGATTACTTTTTTGTAAACCAATGCATAAACATAAATCCACTCAGAAAAAAGCTATACACAAAAATTTAAACAAATTAAAAATTGAAATTTCTCGGTATTTTTTAAATAGTTTTCTCGATCTATTTTTATTCAAAAAAATTTATTTGACTTTGTAAAGTGCCATTTCGATAGAAAATTTGATTCTCTACAAAAAATAGTATAGTTTTTGAATTATAGTTATAAGACTTTGTAGAATTATCATCTTTTGAGTACCTACAATTGAACATATGAAACAATAAAATATCTTTAACGAATTAGTTCCATATTCAATTACATAGTCAATAGCCTAAAATACTATCGACCTAAATAAATCTAGTAACGATGACGTGCATTTTTCAACTTTGATAACTTCCATAACTCGTGACGTTCTTAACGGAGGTGCCATCAGAAGTCTTCCGTGAATCATTATCACAAAATGATAAAAATATCTGATAGATCACAAAACGATAATGCGCACAAGAGTTCTCACAAGAAATCGGTTTTAACCTAAGATTTTGAAATTTTAAATATAATGATAAAGCGACATTATTTCCAGAAATACTTTAAATAGTACTGTTTCTGCAGTAAATATGAGCTCTTTCCTGTGCTATAATAAAACCCACTTTTTCAATTATTGTTACAAACCCAATTCTGTCGGGATACGAATGTTCCAAGTCCTACAACGACGGATCGTTGGTTGGCATGCATCACATAATTCAGCACATTTTTTTAGCGAAGTGTACCTACTGCAAAATTTTAGCCAGCCGTGTATTTTCATGTAATTGAAAATTATTTCTCATTTACTGAAGTATTAGAACCAGTTAAAATGTCTCACTTACCTTTTTACACTGCACCCATCTGTCAGGTATTTCCTGAAGTTGTACGTATATTTCCTCAGGAAACTCTACTCCATAATCCTTGAGTAGATCCATTATTTCTTTTAATGGGTCAAACATCCCATCAGTCTCAAGTTGTCTCTCCTTAACTTTAAATAAATATCCCATAACTGTCAGTAGTCCCTCATAGTCATTTTCGGTTAAGGGAACCTGCATTGCAGCAATTGATTCTTTAATGAAGCTCTCTAACTCCTCCAAGCTGTCTATTACCCGATTATACAGATGTTGCTTAAACAGATTGCCCCATTTACATATCACATTAAGTATTGCCTGACGTAAAGGTCTCACGTCCAATCTCAACCAACCGTTCATGAGTATCTGCTCCGGTGGCAACTGTTCAACTTTTTTGTACAGACCTTGATAGTAATCAATTTGTTCTTTAAATTGGGGTATTGTCGGAGGAGTCTCCTTTAATCCGCCTTCAACGTTGTCCTTCACCAGATCGAGCTCGTCCAGTGTTAACTGTCTTCCATAACTAAGAAATTGTTTCAAATATTCATGTCTATCCTCTGCCCATAGAAGCACAAACTCATCAAATTCTTTAACATATTCTAGAGCTTTGTTCATAGAATCGAGAATACGTGTACATATTTCATTATACTTCGCCAGAATATCCTCTTCTTCTTTTGCTGCATCATAATAGCTAATGTCTTTTTGATTAACATCAACCTTGCCATATATTTGCCCATAGAATATATATCTTCAAGCAAACTTACTACAAATGAATGGAAATTAACTGGATCATCTACATCAGCGGAAGGTATATATACAATTTCCGGCTCGTGGAGTTCCATAAGCAATTCGAATAAAGGAGTTATGGGTTGAGTGTCGCCCATTTCTCTTAAAAAGAAATAAAAGCTAGCATCAATAGCAACCATTATCAATTCTTTAATATCAGCGTCGAGGTTTTCTAAATAAGGAAGCCACACATCTTCCCGTTGTTTAATTCTTTCCTCTTCTGCTGCTTTTTGTGCTGCTTCTTGTGCTGCTGCTTCTTCTTCCATTGCGATTTCCTCGTCTGTTTTCTTCTTAGGTTTAGGTTTGCCTTTGCCTCCTTTCTTGTCTTTTTTACCCTTTTTGTCGCTTTCAGGAGATGCTTCCCTTGCGGACAGTTCTGCCGCGGCAGCTGCTGCTGCTGCTGCTGCGGCTTCTAGTTCTGCTAGTTCCTCTGGGGTTGGTTCTTCTTTCATTGGTTCTCCGAAAAATAGTTCATAATTCTCCTTGACAATTCTCTGTAATTCTTCCGAAGAAGTAGATATTAGTTCTCTTCTTTTTTGGACCCTTTCCTGCCTGTCTTCTATGAACAATAAATTTTCTTTTTTTCCGTCTTTTCTTTCGAATAGTGGTTGCAGTGCCCAACTGTTGATAGTTGCGATAAGCGCGTTCACATTTGCTTGCGCTTTTTTGACTCTATCATATAATTGTTTTACCATTGCATAAATCTCTTCTACTGTCTCAAGATCTGCAATAGAGAACGTAATAGAAAATTAGGGTACAGAAAATGTAATTTACACGGGTAATTATTTTCGTCTAAAACCTCTACAATTGTCTTTGTATAAGAGCTGAAACCAGTTTCATAGAGAAACAATCACTCTTGTAAATATTCTTGAATATTCTCTATAAATAATAATATACTCTCTATGTCAGGAAATGTAATGTTTTCAATATGTTTCCTTAATCGCCACTCTCAATTCGCTGAGGTAACTCCTTTAAAATTTAGGATGTTTAGTATGACTACAGAATCGATCATCAACCAGAAAAATCACATGAGAACGCAGATGCTTTATACAGAAAACCGTGCAAGGAAGATTGTAAGCACTGTCACCACATAGAGAAATTGCATGCACAGCACTATTAAGATGGATGTGCCGGATAATTGGGCTAAAGAAGCTCTGAAGCAAGAGTAACGAAACGATACAGAAATTAGGCCTAAATTGAAAGCGAGGGAGAGAGGTATTCGCTCAGAATGGAATAGTATTTTGGACAAAGCAGTTGGACTAGAAGCTCTGTGGGCGCAGTGGGACTTACTTAGATTCATAAACTGGCGGCAAAGAAAAGAGCATGAGAAAGCCCGAACGTCCGGGCTTTCTCATGCTGAAGTTCAGTTCGAGCAACGAGGAGCAGCAGTAGCAGGCAGATTTCAGCTAGAACCTGAAGATGGCAGATGAGATTCCGCCGAAACGTCGTTCAGACAACCATGGTTCCAACAGGAGCCTACCAACTACACGGGAAAACACCCGGAAGCACGTCAACACTTCATTTAATACCCGTGAAAAAGTCGACCCATTAAAAATTCCGCTGATTCCTTATTATAAACAATTATTGCAAAATTAAATGATAAATTGTATTCTGTGCTAAATTGAAAAGAAAGAAGTCGGACAAAATACTAGTAGGGGTTCTCGAGGTCGCTGATTACAAATATGATATTTAAAATGGAAAATTGTGGAACAATGAAACAAACGTCATATTATTGATATTGCGTGCAAAATTTAAGAAAACAAAACCGGAAAAATGCTAGTATGGGCTTTTCGAGGTCGCTGACTACGCCATTCGATTTCTCTCGCCTTCCTACGTATTCCTGAATTTTTTCAGATTTTTCCTAGGACTTTGACTTTTTCGCACCAGATGATGATCACTTTCACACTGAAAGTGAAATTCCACAAAACACATATCCACACGAAAATCTATGAATGGCCATCGAATCATGAAAGATAAAATTCGTAGAAAACAATAGAAAATCGTTAAAAACAAATATTTGCCTGAGAAATGGACGAATGATCTGAGTAAGCATACACTAAAAGATATAGGACAATTTGTTATGAATTTAAACGTACATTATGCTCTATTTTACATGATTTTCAAAGAAATTCACATTTTTTACAAAATATAATGTTATAAACTATAGTTAACAAATTATTTGGAAAATATAAAATAACACATATTGAAAGATATAGATCTCAGATACAACCTCTATATATTTAGAAGATTAATAAAAGATTTTTTGTTCAATAACAGACCAGACATCTCAACATCAAGAAAACTCAACTAAACAGTTTAGTCGGGCTAATATCGACTGTGTGCGGTTGTCCTTATTATTAACTAATAATTAGCATACAATCACTTATTTCAGTAAATCTTCTGCAAATTGTTAAAAAAATATATTGTTAAATTGAAATTGTAGATTGGTGTCCTGAAATAGTCACTATTAAGATGTATGTATGGAAACAAATTTAAAACATTAGTTTTTATTTCAAAAATTTCCAGGAAACCAGCATTTTATTTTTTCCATGCGTAATTTCAGTAGATAATAACAATAGGTGGTAAATACTTACTGACATTCAGTAGGTGTTCAATTTACAGCTCAAAACCCATACTTTAAAAATAAAAAAAAACATTATTTATCAATGCAATGACCCGCACTGATAAAATTCAATATTTGTTAGTATTTTATAAATAAATAATGTTTTTTTTATCGCAAGTAGTTTTTTCAGTAAAGTTAAATTTTGCAATTTATTTGCTAGAGAATTTTACACCTATTTTGTTTAATAAATATTACAGAGGTACATTTTAGGAAGCGGACTTCTTATCATATATTATTGATACAATTTAGAACAAAATAGAAAAAAGCCCGCTCTGTTACAAAGGATTCCGAAACTGATTCCGTGTTATACTGCACTATAATGTCTTAAAGAAATCAATCAGTACATCTGAAAGTCTATACTTTTTTCTTTAGGATGATTTTGTTCGTTTTTTTTTTCACTTTTGATGGAGAAGTGATACTTTTTATGAAGTTATCTCTACGAAACTTATGAGCTTCACGCGCAAAAATAGATTCGTATAGTCACAACGTATTTGCACTTCATTTTACATGAAAACTATTGATCCTACGAGAAAATATCAAATTACTTTTTGTTCTAAATATCCTCTGTAACGCTCACATTTTGAAAGAGCACTCAGTACATTAAATTAAGCAATAATATGTTTAAAATCTACGTATTGGTAAAACTGTTTGTACGATCGTAAAACATAAATTGTATGCAGGTATAAAAACGGTCGCGGCGAACAGACGCAATTAAGTGCTTGCGAATTTAACTTTTTTGGTTAATTCCGTTAGTTAAGCAAATAGTGATGTACTATGAGAAATTATGTTCGGCAGTTTGTAGGAAATCACCTACGTGTACTAAGTAAGAATGATTTCAAGTTGATCTGTTATTTGTGCGACAAAGTGCCTGTTTCACGAAAGTGATTACTGTAATGAAATGAATATCTTATTTTAAAAATGCAGTGAAGTTATCTAAGAGTATAAAATTTCGGTGTATTGCTCTAGCGAACGCTAGGAAGTAAAAGTGACAATTCTGTGTCGAGTTACTTGTCACGTGAGGAAATTGTAGAAATTGTGCCGTATTATGAGGACAAATTGACAGAGAATAAACTAAATATTATGTAAAAGCAAAACTGTTTAAATTAATGCTTTGTGAAATGGATTAAGTTGCATACTCTTGGACAGTATCTTGGAGTAACAGAGGTGGTGCCTTTGAGATTCCTACTTTTTGAGACGCATCGTTCTCAGAAAATTAAGTATGGTGGTGAAATTAGGGTGGTACGGCAACCATAAATGTAAGTTTTTAACTTTTCAATCATACTAGTCATAACCAGGAGACTCACGTATGTCACGTTTTTTTGAACACTTCAGTTAGATATTCACTAAATAATTTGGGCTCCCGATTTCATCTTTGTGAATTTGTTGTTGTTAATTTATGGCAGTTTACCAGAGAAAAAAGGTTAATTATTAGTTGATTAATTAGTGGTCATATGTTAATTGCATAACTTATAGATGTAGTTTATTGTTTAGTTAAATAAGCTGATGATATCTGATTTTTCATCTATGTTTGTTTTTTTTATTCCTGGAGGCTTTCAAATACAAGCCCTATTTTCTTTCTTGTCTTGATAAAGTTAAAGAATATAGTTTTGAATGATATGTTAATGTTTTACCTTAAGAGGTATGTCTTTAGTTCTCTTTCATGTTGTAAATTTAACCACTACGTAGAAATCAAGTTTGATGGAAGTTATCTTCCGAATTAACCATACTTAGTAAATAATTTTGTGTCCAAAGGTAGACACTGTAAACAGTTAGTTGTTAATATACCATGTTTTTGTTACATATGTTTTTTATTAAGTATGGTGTATAATCTGGTTTTATCGAAAATATATTCCTCAGTCAAATTAATGAGTTTAAAGTAGATAAGTCAAGGTAAGAGAATGTAACTGATCTGCCAGTTGGTCAAGCACGTATCTACGTACACAAAATAGAAGCCTCATGGAATGGATTGAACCCTGGTAAGCGGGTAATGTAACAATGAAACTTAAAAGGTTGTACCTCTTGTTGAAAAAATAATTAAACTTTCTTCTTGGCCGATAAATTTTAAAAAAACAGAATTTTCAATATTCAAATTCCTTCGTTTCAATGAAGGGATCCCTGTACAGATATAGACATTCATATTTTTCAAGGAGTAATACTCTGAAAATATCATGGGCCAAATTTCAGCCGCTCTACTTTTTCCCGTGGTTAAAACTAGACCATAAATATTTTCAAAGAAATGAAATAAAACAAACATTACTATTTAAATAACTTACTGTTCGTTGCCCAAACGTAACCCTCAGTTACTTGTTTCATTAATTCATCGACTTGGTTCATTTCTACTGCAATCAAATTGTACTCGAATTCTGTGGTACGTAACCTAAGGTAATTATACCATTCTACTATACGGGTAAATTTCATTATAGCGGATACTAATTCTTCCGTCTTTTGAAACAATAATTGAGCTTCTTCAGGAATATTTTTTATGTCCATTGAATTCATATATTTCACTTCTCTCAGTATAGCCTGAAGCTCTTCATCAAAATTCACACCTATCAAATCATTATCAAGTCTGATAAGCTCAAATTTGTTCATACTCCGCTCAATTTGCCCAGGAACATATTTAAACCATTCTGTAAAAACTCTTTCCTGTTCATCGTCAAGTATACTCATCATTTGATCAAATTTTGAAAATACATGAGCTGCATCTTCAGACCTCACAATCTCATCATCAAGTATTTTAAAATCTTCTATAGGTTTAGATATTCTTGTTCTTAATTTATGCAACCATAGCAATACGCCAGCGACTTTCGGATAGTATTTGTCTAAAGGAACGCCATATAGCTTACCTTCGTCGTATAACAGTTTTACAGTATCCAATTCCAAATTGAAAAAGTCAATTATTGTTGTGAACTTTATTGCTATTTCACCGTGTATCACAGGTCGCTTTATTAAGGTTCCAAGCATATTTAGGAATTTGAAAATACTCTCCAAATTATAACAGTCTTCAAAGGCCTGTGTAAATATGGCCGCCAGCCGCTTATCCAGATCATCGCATATCGTATGAAATATTCTAGAATCTTCCTCTATTCTATTATCATTGAGGTTCAAAATCTCGTACGAAATATTAACTAATTTAGTGTAAGCTTTGTTAAATTCTTCAAGTATATCTTGACACTTCGCAGACAAGCCACGACCTTTAATCCCTCCTATTTCCACTTTCTCTAATTTGCTAAAATCTATTTGAGTAGCAATTAATAATTTCACCAAAGTCAGTCTATCGACAAAGTCCATCATTCTTTGAAATACGTTCCTCCTATGAAAAGTCCAGGCTTTCTTAACTACCGGAGGTATCGGTTCCTCATGTTCCGCGCCTTCTTCTGGTGGTGGTGGGTCCTTATAATAAGATTCTAAATTTTCCCTTACATACTCAAAATTCTCTTGGAAATTGTTAAGTAAGTCTATAGACATCTGCATCTTTTCATATACTTCTTCCGGATCACCCTGAAAAATGTTACTAGGATCGAGGCACTTCTCGGCTGATTCTATCATCATATTTGCTACCATTTTTAGGAAAACCACAATTTTTTCGTTTGTGGAATAATATTTGGAATTTGCCCATATTAATCCGATACAATGAACTAGGGGTTTAACGAAAGGTTGTCCTTCTAGGAATTCGTTGTCCTCAAAATTGGCCATGTGTGGTAGGAAAGTTTTCAAATATAAACAAATATCCCTTGCTTCAACTAGGGCGGCCACTATATTTTTAAACAGTGTCTTAAATGTACTATTGTAGGCGCTGTTAGTCATTTCCAGGAACTCTCCCATCTTTCTGACACGAGGATCTAGAAGTTGGTCATAAATGGACTCCAAGTTTTTATTTCTAGCATTCCAAAACTCGATTTCAGTTCTAGGAGTTGGGTTTGCTCCGTTCGCGAAACTTATTATCGGCGCCTGCTTTAAAACATCGTTGCAAATTAATGACCACTTCATTACTGCATTTTCCAATGAGGACTTTAATTGTAAATTAACTTCTTCCCCGTCTGTCACATTCATCTCTTGGACAGCTACAAAAACTATTCCCATGTCTTGAGGCATTGGAAGGATTGTTTGACTTCTCATCGCTCCCCGAATCTGAAAAGTAAATAATAATATATAAAGTATTAAACATAGGCCGTGTATGGTCTAAAATAATGAGGATTCGAATGTCAGAGCGCAAATTCACAATTTATGAGGGGCATATTCAGAAGCGTTTGTAAAAATATTTTTACTTTGAATTTAAGTATCTCATGTGTGAATTTCTAAGTTTTCAACTATATAAAGGATACTTGCATCATTCAAGTTAGCCATTTTTTAAAAAAATTCATTAATTCGCATGCGAGATACAATGTCGTGTGGTATTCACCCACTCCTTGAAAAGGCTACTGAAAATTGTAGAATGCGACATTGGAAATGTATATTTTCAGAGACATGCGGATTTCGGTAGAGATTTTCCCAAAGTAATATGCGACTTTTGCTAATCGAGATTCGAGAATAGACCCCCAGGATTGGCCCTTTCTGCTGATACCAAATTGTACAGGGACATCGGCTCTGCAAGAGCGAGGAAATAATTCGAAAACATCAAATCTTTAAACGCTCATATTTAAGTTAATTCTTGTAGTGGAGGATCGATTATGGTCTCTATTTAATAAGGAAGATTTTATCCACATCGTAAGTGTCACAGTGGAGATCGGAATTTACGCTAGGTCTGTGCGACATAAAAATTGTTATTTTCGTAAAAATTGAAAACCGTTAGTAACTCAAAAATTCACAACTAAATAAGCACTCGGAGTGGATGGCGCCCGACGTCTCTATGAAAAAAGGAAGAGTGGCGCTTTCTTGTGATACCAAGTTGTTTCGGAAAAAACGAAAACTTCGCCCGTCGCGAGCGAGATAGGGTCTTTCCGAGACCTTACTTTAACCTAAAACATGTAACATTCAAACGTTCGTAACTAAGTAAATACGGTTGTTGGAAACTCAATATATGTCTCTATGGCAAGGAGAATGTCGGCGATGAATTGACGTCGTAAAGTGCAAGGTCCAAATCAAAAATTCGGACCGATAGGAGCGGGCAAATCGTCATTTTTTGACATTTGGTAACATTTCGCCAACTCATATTCACCCACAATCCTTCCACTAATCGTTGCTAAATTTAAGAGGCGAGAGAGATAGTCGACTATGTGCGTTAATTACTCAAAGACCATCAAAAAGAACCGCTCCAAATTTATCCTAAACAATGTAGAATTAATTCCTGAATCGCATAACACCGACCGCGTCCCGAAAAACCACCCAAACGAAAAGTCCTTGATAGATCCGATCCGCAATTTTAGAAGGGCGCAGATCAACATGATTAGTATATAGATAATAACAACTAAAAGCACCGAGTAGACTAAGGTCACCGAGTCTATGCGTATAGTGACGTAGCGCCTGGCCACGCCCCATTTTCGCGAGGTGGAGGTTTGCAATTGTTTTTAAGACACTAATGGCGTGAATAGAATTCTAATTTTCTGCAGATCCATTATTTTATACTTGCTCTTTCGATTTATGAAATAAAAAAAATGCCATAAGCAGTTCGGTAAAGTTAAGTTACTACTGGAAAAAAATGTGTGTTATTAATAATAAGTACCTGCTCCACAGTATTCTTGAAGGCCCTCACATGCGCAGTAACGTCATCTGCTACCACTTTCGGCCATCCTCTTTGATTTTCAGGATTTGACAAAACTGGCACAAAAATACCTTCCATTATTACGGCTAGTTCTTCTACCGGTTTCGCCGCCATATCACCGAAAGTTAAGACGTCTCTAAAATTTTCCATTGTTACCGCTTCTTTTTTCTTCCTCAGAAAATAAGTAAACTTTTGCTTTACTTGTGAATTAAAACTGGTGAACGGAGTAAGCCCACCAGATGAAGGTATAGTCATAATTAGCATCTTCTGGTCTGCATTGTTGAAGAAATTCATTATCATTTTCTAAAAGACGAAAAATTTTATTTTGAGTCTATAGTCATCCTAAGCAAATAAAAAATTCGTTTATTGGCCACAAACAGACTGATAAGGATATACGTATCTTATTTTTAAATGGCTACTGTTGGTACTAATATAAATACAAAGCCGTAATCCATATGGTTTCTTACCTTAGCCGTTTTAAGACAAACGGTTAATTCGCTGTTGTGGAAATAGTATACCAACACATAAAAAAATTAATAGTTATCCTTATAACCCTTAAATTGAAAATACTTTTCCAGTCAATAAATATGGTGTATTACATTTGGCAACAATACCACACCCAACTAGCAATTCGCTATTTTAGAAAAGTTATAGGAATGTTTCTGACACAAATTTAATAATACAACATTACTCTCAGAAACACTTTCATAACGCTTTCATAGCAGCTGTAAATGCAAAATTGGCACCATCCTATAAAATATTTCAGTCGCTGTTGATATTTTGTAACGCCTATTGGAATGTAACGAGGTAAATTTTCCGTTGCCAAAAATGCAGTTTACATTAATAATATACTTCGTTATTTGCTCCGCTTACATTCGAATCATAGGTATTGTAAATTAATATTATAGATTTCTCCTAATTTAGCTAGTTGAAACCGCGAACAGATTTCTACTTTAAATAGAAATTTTGATAAACCTGGCAGTGAGAGGGCTGTCCATAATATTAACATTAATTACAAAATTTGATACTGAGGGCGTTAGTAAGTCAGCTGCGTAAATTAGTTTCATTAGAGCACATTTGAGAATCACTTCTGTCCGATCCGTCAAACAGCCCAGTCGGGTATTATTCCGTATATCCAGCACATGTAAGTACACCGTTTTATCATCGCCGCGGGTTTCTTGTCGACCTTTTTATATTAACACCGATAAGAATAATTCACTGAAATGTGTGTTTTAAAGCAATAATTTGAAACGGATTCCGTTTAAATGTATCAGAATATAATTATTATTTCCCGACTTTGCCGAAATTAAATAAATTTATTAAATTATTACAATATAGTAAGAGAGTCCGAGTTAGGACATCTCAACTTCTCCGATTTTATCCAAATAGCCATGTTCGCAAGAATTTCCAAATGGGAAAAAGAACATGGATGACATTTCGAGAGAAAACTGTGTACCGTTTACCGTTTATATTATTTTAATCCAGACCATTTGTGATGGTACTGCGATAAAATAATATGTTGTTCTACCAAATGGGTAGAAGTTTTAATTACCGTATATTTTATTTTAGCTAGGTCGTAGCAAAATAAAATCTGTATTTGCAAAAATTATTTTTGTGAAATTTATTGTAGTGTTATTGTTAATTTACCGTTCATTTTGTTTCCAATATTTTGTACTGATACGAAATAGAACAAAATTCCTTACTTTGAAATAATTTATAGAAATTTATTATAGTCCGGGGACTGAGAATAAAATCTAGGCTACCGTAAATAAATTAACTAACATTATATTCTGATACATAGACATTCTCCGCATACAATCCGACAAGATACCACGTGGCCGAACCGAAATGCATTTAATGAAGGCACCCAGCTGTGGGGTTTGAGGCGCTTGGCAAACACCGCAACAAGGGCTGATGTAATTTCAACATTTCCGAACCGAACCGAAATACCACCGTTCTGATTATTGCTGTCTGTCCGTCTAGGCAGAATAATCTCCACCGTAAGCTGATACCAAATCCGATAACCGTTTTATTTTCCGAACCGAGTGTAACCAAGGTTACACACCGCTCCGAATCCGATAACCGTTTTACTTTCCGATCCGAGTGTGACTTAAGTTACACACCGCACCGAATCCGAAAACCGTTTTATTTATTTGGTATCAGTTTTATTTCATTTTGCCAAGTTCTTCACACCCACACTCCAATACAACATGTAGGCATGATTATTGCTGTAGATAACCGCTTGCTTTTGCCTGGTATTTGCACGCTGTCCGTTTTTTTTAAATACTTGTGTAGTTTTTTCCATTTGCTGTTTTTTTTTATATACCGCTTTACTACTGTTTTTTTTACCGCTTTCACCGTTTGCTTGCTTACTACCGCTTGCTTCCGCATTGATGAGTAGCTAACTAGCTTCTCACCGCCTGGTTACCCATACGTCACAAAATGGCGCCCTACCTAATTCAAGTTAAATTAAAATGACATATCTTAAGTTTTTGTTATTGTATTTATCAGAAACTCCGTATTTTGGTACCTAACCGTTTTTTATTGTTTTGTAAAAATTTCTTTGTGTGGTAATAAACTTTGTTATTTACCGACATCCGCCTTTTACTGTTGAATGTGAGTGAAAGTCTAATCTGCCGTCCAGACCCCTGGACATACCGTGTCTCCACTGTAGCTATCCCAGCCCTACTGCAACAGGCTGCGTTTAGGAGGCTAATGTGGGACCTTTGCCCCACGTAAAAATTGCAAAGGTGGCGCTCGAGATTACCGAATTTAACCGAAATATAGCTCAGCGCCAAAGTGACGCTTCCACTTGCCTATGCGCTAGGCAACTGGAAGAAAGCACGTCACAGGAACCATTACAAAATAATTGTATAAACATTTCCAGATGCCTTATGAAAATGTAGTACCATCGCTATATAGCAGTTTTATTAAAGCTTCATTTAAAGTGTTTTATGAGAGCTTATAAATAATCATTATTTAAAAAATACTGCTTATAAAGCAGTATTTACACTAATAAAACAAAATGATTTCTAAAATGCATCCTAAAAGTTGAAGATGTATTTTTGACACTAAAAGGATATGGCATTGTGATTTAATACCAGGTACCTTATAACCTATAAGAATTATTTAAGAGACTTGTTCTGGCTTACAACGACTGTAATTTTTGATGCGGAGAAAATGTACTATGGCTATATATTTAATATATTTTTAATGGGCCGCACATTTATTGATGATTTCCAATAATTTTTGAAATGTTATAAATATCCATTTTATGAATTTGAGTTTTTTTGCACTGTAACTAATTTGTTTTATGGTCTGTTTGACCTGATATGACCTGATACGTTAACAGTGTAGTGAGTGAAATGCCTTGTTTCATTTTACAGCAGTATAGACTGTGTCTTATTGCCAAAACTACTATGCTGATATTACATGTACCTAACCACTTTTTAAGTTTCTCCATTGTCCTAAATCTGATGTTTTTAGTTTCGCCGTTATATGATCTGTCAAGATCTGCACCGCTCTTGTCAATGTTGTTAACCAAAATTTAGGGAGAATGATTTTTTTATGAACTTTTTTAAAACTTTCATTAAAAGACAGACTTTAATTAGGACTAAATATAAATACACAGCTAACGCAGGAAATTAATTTTCTCAAATATGTTTTATTGTATTATCAGCCACCACATTTTTCTACTCAAGTAAACAATTTTGTTTTGTAATGACTTTGTTGCTGTTTCTATATTACAGCAAATACAATGTTATATAATAATTATATAACATGCTCTAGAACAACATTTATTCTTAAAAGCAAAATTGTCACAAATAGATTTTTAATATAACTGTTTTGTAAGATGATAAGAAATAACTATAAAATAATTCGAACGCATATTTATAACAGTGCTAAAAATGCTGCTGAATGATATTAATACATCGTTATAAAATCATTTAGTTTTATAAACTGAAATATTTTATAACTTGGTCACGAAAACATTTATATAATAATTTCTTAACTCCATTATAAGATATTTTATAGTTTTGCTGTAGAAACGTATTAATGATAAATTTATAAAATAGTTCAGTTGCAGACAACAAAATAGTATTTTCTGGAACTCTAATATAATCAATCGGCATTTAGAAGCATTAATAAAATATCAATAAAACAAAATAATCGTAGAGCATTTAAATTATAAAACAAATTTGCTGGTTGGGCAGCTAACATTTTGAGAGTGAGTGGACTGGGTTTAATACACTTATATTTGGAATATAGCAATATATTTACTGATAGTCAATTTAGTTACAGGAATAATAAATCCACAGAATTTGTTTAAAAAATCTACCACTACCTTGATAAAGGTAAAAGCAAGTAGTCCGTTTTATGATCTAACTGCCGCGTTTGACCCAGTTAATCCAAAATTTCTGGAGTTACAATCGCTAGAAATGGAAAAATCCTAGTTAAAATGAACTCACAAATGTCTAATACTGTTGATATGGAAATCAGGGTAGCACAGAGCTCCGCTATTGGCCTACTTTTATTTCTTATTTTCATCAACGACTTACCAGATTATAAAACAGATGGCGAGTTATTTATGTACGCGGATGACACATCTGTAAAAATTCACAGCGGTACAATGGAACACACTAATTATTAACATAAGCAAACGGTATTCTTATACTTTACAAACATCATATCTAATAATAATCTCAAAATACAATAAATTCAGACCAGTCCGATAGATATAATATTTATAATAATATTTAGATATTATCTATTACAAGCTAGCAAAAACAACATTTGCCATTTTAAATTTTAAAAATTAATTAAGTATTAATGCATTAACGACATGTTACTATTCCTCGGCGTATTCAGTAATGAGCAAAATGCATAATTTTTTAAACATCACAGATGAATAGATCACTAAAAAACATAATTTTTCCAGTATTTTATTTTTGTCTTATGTTCTAATTAAAGGTTAAAAAAATTATTTACTGCAGCTGTCGATTTAACTGCGTTTAAATGGAGAAGTTTCCGCGCTACTTGTGTGTGACGTCATCGGGCACATCGCACCGACGGAAAACGTATTGTGATTGCGAATGTGTACACATTATTTATGTTGTGTTATGGAAAATACAAAGAAAAGTAGCTATAAACATTGTATGGTGCCCAAATGTACAAATACTACAATAAAAAATCCAGAAAAGTTAGGAAGAAATGATGCAGAGCTATGAGACGAGACGTCCGAAATGCAGAATTATCGTCCTCCTCAAGATTATATATTGCTGCCAGGATCATTTTGATGTAAATTTACCCATTAAAACTAATTATTTTATAATTATATTATGAAAATATGTACCTAACCCTAATATTATTGTGATAATTTGTTTACATATCATGGTGAATTTGGTCACTTTCCTATTTATAGGAATACAAAAGTTTACTAACTTCTGTTCATAGGAACCTTGAATTAAAATGTATAAATGTATAAGAACGGTGGGTAATAATGTAACTTCTCGACGTTCTACATATTATCCAGTTATATATTTATATATACCTATGTATGTCAACAGTTATTTTTACTATTAATGTACCTATCTACCTACCTAAAAGTACGTACTTAGTAAGTGACGGGAGGTATTTATTATATAAAAAAGTAAAGCATTCTAAGATGAAAAATATTAATTAATATAACATTAAAACATTGCCCTGTTTACCTATTTTGAGGTTAGGTACATAAATAATTTGTTATATTTAACTACAGTAAAAGGATAAAAATGGGCACAATTGAATTAATGTTTAGAATAATGAATGACACATACCTTGTTGCTTTAGTACCTCCAATTTCTGCACTAATAAAATCAGTATTAGTAGCAAAAAAGTTTGTCATCATAAACACATCAACAACGGGCAAATTGTCACTCTGGCCCCGTAAAAACCTACTGTCCGTCATTTTTACCACTTAATAATTACAATAAATAAATAAATGAATGATTTTTTTAATGAAAATATCAATACACGTTTACAAAACACAAAACAATTTACGATTTAACCCCTTGGCAGATAGACGATCATTAGACATTATGCCGAAGGACGTCAGACCAATAGCGTGGTGTTTTCAGTCACGTGGATATGTTCCCATAAAATTTTGAATTTCAAAGTCGTTTATTTAGGCTACACATTTTTTTTGTACCTTTTCTTCATTACTTTCTCAACTTATATAACATATATAACGTAAAAATAATAAATTATTGCATTTCTAAAATTCATGCATGTTGCTCATTAGTTATAATATTAGTGTATGGGGTCAATCGACTGAGGCAAATAGAGTTTTTGTAATGCCGAAGAGAATCATTAGAATATTATTTGATCTTGGTTAATATGTGTAAATATATATTTAAAACATACAAGAAATAATGACTATTACGTGCATTTTTATTTTTAAAATTTCTTGTTTCATACACAGAAACGTGAATAAATTTAAAACGCATAATGATATGCACAGTTACTTCAGCAAAAGTGCGCGAGATACACATTAAAGTTATAGCTTTAGCAACTATGAAAAAAATCACCCTATTATACCGTGCCGGTAGTTATATACATAATAAACTCCCCACAGAGATAAGGTCCCAAAATTCGTTTAGGTTATTCGGAAACAAACTGAAAGTCTTCTTGACAGAACATTGTTTCTATAGCATGACAACATTTTTACGGATATTATAGTTCTATCACAGTGTTTATTAACTTTTCTAGTCGTGTTTGACTTGTAGCTTATACATATATTTGTTAGTTTGTGCTTTATATTTTTTGTTTATTGTATATTTTTTGTAGACTTGTTTGCTTTGTATATCTTTTCGTGACACATGTAATACAGGGTTGGGCAAAGGTATGGAATAATCGCTACAAATGTGCCTGTAGAAGTTTCCTGAAAAAATGCTTGAAGGAGTATGCAGATATTTATTTTTGCGCATATTTGGGTGCCCTCTAATTTATTTTTGTGTCAGCGGTTTTTGAGATATGACGTATTTAATTTATTTTTAAATGGCGATCTATATTTTTTCCCACTTTCTGGTAGGTCCAGATTTTTTTTTCTCAGCCATATAAAATTTTATATAGATTACATAAAAAAAAAATGAGAAAAAATTCAAATCATTTTATTTCATTAATGCGACAAAACTTAATAAAAATTATAACAAGTAACAATAAGAGATGCAAAGTAATGTTATTCAAGAGAGAATGAATAGAAAAGAAAAACACTTCCACACTGTTCAAAGTGTTCTCCATTCGCTAATTGACAATAACCAAGCCTATCTACAAAGCCTCTTGTAGAATGTACCAGAATTTGGTATTAACCCATAAAGGACGGAATTTTATTTTTCTTTACAAATACCTTACATTTTGTTTTTCTGGACTTTATATTGAACAAAAGTAATAAACATGACTAAATTTAACAAAAAGATAACTATATTTTGAAAAAGAAATTATGTTGCTATATGGCAACGCTAGTCCTTTCCACTACCTAATATAAGAACACTTATAAATAAACTCATAAAAATGACCAAGCAAATAAAAACATATTTTAGCTATACAGAACATTTATTTTGAATGAAAAACTAAATTGTAATATATGCATAGTCCGTAGTCCTTTATGGATCTGTCAAATTAATGAGTCTATTTTGATAAACTTTATTTTTTATGTACCCCCAAATAAAAAAGGGAATAGATCCGGAGAACGCCGGCCTGCAGTTATTTTTAAAAATGTGACGTCATGTTTATTCGGTTATTCATCAACTTATTTAAAAACTGTTTGATAAAATAGTTAATTATATAAAATGTAAATATTTTCAGAAGAAATAATTGGTGTATTCAAATATTAATTTAGTTGTCAAGCGTAATAGATAATATTATTGCAAACTTGCAATGATATTATCCTTTACGCTTGATAGCTAAATTAATATTTAATACATATCAATTCTTTTTTGTGAAATGCTTACATTTTATACAATTAACAATTTTATCAAATATTTTTTAAATATATTGATGAATAACTGAGTAAACATGACGTCACGTTTTTGAGAATAACTGCAAAATTTTAAAATAAAAAATTATGAAAAAATTTTCTCGTACAAAAAATGCCGTGCTTTATCGGCGTCTAAAATAATATTTACATAGTAAGCATGTTTTCTAAGATATAATGGATTTAAAACTGGTATGGTCAAAATCTCCTTGAAAAATAGGACATTTTTCAATATAATTTAGCCGAACTTCAAACGTGTTCAATGGACATTATTCAATGGACAATTTCAGTGATTGATTTAGAATAGACTCATAATGAACATATAATTTTTTCAACTGTTTCCGCTCCTCCGTTTCTGAGATATTCGCGGTTAAAGTGAGGGGTCAATACATTTGAATCGTATAGTTGTGTTCTTTTATGGTCTCCAAAGCCGATGATTATTAATGTTTCTGTTCTTTGTCGTTGCGAAAACATAACAGACATAAAAACTGTGAAATATCTGACAAAAACGACGAAGATGAGCATTAATAATTAAAAAAAAGGTTGAGTGCATTATTGGCTGTCCGACAAAACTTGTGATACACCTGATTACACTTTTATTATTCAATTTACTTATTGTAGGCTTTATTTCGAATATCAATTTAACTGTATTTAATTCTGGTAGAACATTTTATCGCAAAGCTATAAATTGAAGAAATAAAATGATTTTCAATTTTTTTCTCAAAATTTTTCTAATGGGACCTATGCAAAATCGTGTATGGCTGAGAAAAGAGTAAAAAACTGCACCAGCATGTTGGAAAAAAATGTATATATTTTTCTTATTATATACTTTTACATATATACTTACACATACACATCATATTATAGTCTTTCGCTTTGTACTTTTTTTGAGAATGCCGATATTGTTAATGTAACAGGATTTATTTATTTATTTATTTATTTATTTATTGCATACACTCTTCAACCGGTGAAATACCCAATTTCAGAAAAGGAATAAAGGCATACAAAGCATTAATTAATTAAAATACAAGATATCCATCAACATGGAAAGAAAGTGAAATAAACAAAAAATTGACTTATATGTACGAACTACGAATAACTAATGATACGAAGAGAGAGAAAAAATGACATGGAAAATGTTTAAATATAACAACTATATATACATATATGCGCATATACGATTAAAAGTAAATTAAGAAAAACAAAACTAATCACTAGGTATTTAACTTAAAATATTTTGTTTAATGTCATTAAGGCTGCAATTAAAAATATCGAAGACGCTACATAATTTGTTAGAAGTACTGCAAATCGTATATAAAGGTGAATTATTTAGTATGTTGGTACGCGGCGTAAGTAAATAGAAAACTTGGTGATTACGAGAGTTTAATCTGAGAACGTGAGAATTAAACTTGCTAATTATTTCAGGTGCGTCAAAATCATTGTGTAGTAATTTAAACAAATATACTTGAGAAAAGTACGTACGCCTATCCTCAAGAGTAGTCACTTCAAGCAAGTTACTTTGCGGAAAACCAATCACTGGATAGGTACCGTCGGATTTGAACCACACTAATTTAATATTTTTGAGAAAAGGCACTTGTTTTTAAAATGCCAATCTGCTCCACTATATTTGAAATTGTCTGACCCGAAAACCCATAAGAAGGTGTGCCACTTAATACCTTTTCGACTGACCGACGACGTTTAATGGGGGCAAGAGTGGCAAAAACATTGTTTGAGAACGTTTGCTTTCATACCCACTAAATCACAATTTTATTTTTAGTTAACACATTTAATAATTAAGTGGGGGGTGGTGAAGTGGGGTAGCAGATACCATTAAAAAAATGTAAGATTTTAGTTTCTAGTACATACACCAAGTCTTAAGTTTCTGGATTCTTACCAGCTTATTTTACTTATTTATCCCTATTTACCTCCCAAACCTTCAACACAATAAGCTCAATATAAGTTCCATATAATATAATGTTATGAAAAAATTTTAGGATTTAGTTTCTAATATACACACCAAATCCCAAGTTTCTGAACTCTACTAGCTTGCTTTACTTATTTTCCCTTATTCATCCCTATTCACCCACAACCTTTCACCGGAGTAAGTTCAAAATATAATCTAGTTCCCAGATCTCGTTATGGCACACACGTGTACCAAATTTCAAAACAATGTCTTAAACCATTCGAGAGAAATTTTGCGCATATAAATAGTTACAGACTGAAAGACAGAAGTTTTCTTTAAAATCTAAAATCTCAAAGTTTCATCACATTCTGTACTAATCATATCATAAAGCTAAAGGTTATAGAAAGAATTCAAATATTCCATTAATATTTTTTACATATAGTTTTTCTTTTTAGTTCTCATAGATAGTTTTAACATTGAAAATGTTAATGTTCGCGTATAGCGTATAGGACAAAAGTTACGAGTTTTTCCAAAGCTGTCGACATGATAGTGTCACATATCAAAATTAATAACTACTTTTCTATGCAAATTTGGCAAAATATCTTATTAGTATATTCCCTATAAATAAATACAAAAATGGAAAATCTAAATTAAAGAATTTCCAAATTTAAATCCATAATAAATAAACTAAATTCAATATCATTTATTTTCTAATCTATAAAATGTAAAATATTAAAGCATTCATAACATATTAAAGGACGTAGAGTATCAGATTACAGTTACTAATTAATAACATCAGGTCATTAGTTTCCGAGCGCTTTACGTATGCAGGGAATATGTCGATCAAGCATTTATCAATCATATAAATAGCCCAGAATGAATGGGCAGTGGCAGTCCATTCTGGGAGTCCACCTGGGGACCCATCTCTCCCAACATGTGCATTTGGTAAGGAAATATTATTTACTGTTTATTTTATATTCCTATTTTTTGACTTTGTTGTTTGACTGCAATCATTTTTATTGTTTAATTAATAAATATTATTTATAATTTATTTTGTGTCTGATCATTTCCCACTAGGAAAACCTCTCGCAGGCCAAGTGGCCCCCTTATTATAACAGTCATAGACCAGCGGTCGTGACACTTGGTGGAGGCTTGGTTGAGCCCCTCGTGACAATAGTATCAAGGCCAAATAATGATGTAATACTGAGCGAGAGCCTGTTACTATGTGGGAAGCGATGATGTGGTGTAGTTCGACAATAGGCGGTACGTAGTGAGCAGATCTTGTTGCGTCGAGCTGGGACGCAGTAGTACTGCTGCAGCGGACGAATAAAAAAGCGTGATGTCTCACTATTTATTCCTTGCCCTAGTATTCATCATCAGCCGTACGATTGGCGCATAGGTAATACATCTCGCTCAGAAGTCCATACTCTTCACGCGCCGGTTCACTGGAAACCGAATTCCACGCCAATTTCGATCAGGGGTCAAGAAATTCCAATTAGAAGGTGCATGAAGTATCTGGGGGTACATTTAGACAAGCGACTGACGTTCAACATACACTTTAACGAGACTGCACGCAAGGTCTACTCCGTGTCCAGAAGTCTGTATCCGCTCCTGACAAGAGGTAGCGGACTGAACCGGAACAACGAAAAACTATTGTATACGATGGTAATCAGACCGGCCACCATATACGCGGCGCTGGTGTGGTATAGCATACCGATCACGAAGTTCTTGAGCATAAATTTGTGCGCCTCATATCTAATTCGGGCATATGCACTTCCCTCAGAGAATTATATGATCGTTGTAACGACAGAACACCATTAGCGGACTTCACCCCGGACACATCGCAAAAATTCTACGGGTTTCGACTGGGCGACAGTCCACTTATGCGCAACATTACTCAAATCAGAATGCATAATGCCCCTATCTAAATCAAACGCCCCTTACCATACCAGGCGCTACTTATCTTTCGACAGCCTCTCTAGCCACACTCTGTCTGTACCAAAACGTTTGTCTACCATACACTTTTCACCACAATATTTTTATTTTGTACCTATGCTCTTTCTCTTCCCATTGTTTGTCATCTATTTCTATTTTTGTAATTTTTGTTATTTTGTCTTCTTTTGTTTAACATTCTTTTTTAGCCGATAAAATTGATAAGAATCTTAAGTATTTAAAACTCAAATTTCCTTTCCATAACCAAAACTTCCCAATGATGAGCAGACTGTTGGATCACAATTGCCTCAAACGGGTTTTTCCATTGAGTTTTTCCCCGTCTTAGCAACCCAAATCAAATTCAGTGTTTTCTCCACATTCAGTTTTATAGTGTTTTAATTTTTCAGTGCCTTAGAATTTAAGTTTTTAAATATGAACAATGCTAATGTTAATTTTAAGCCGCCACAGGCGGCAGGAGTTTTAACTTTTTTCTTTTTTTATTTTATTGAGCTGAACCGGCCACGATCCGTCGAACCAAACTAACACCACGGCGCTGTGCGACGTGGTTGTGCGGTTGACTCCGGGGAGGCAATGCTTTGTACCTTTCAAAACTCAATAAACTTTGTTATGATGATGATGATGACGATGTGAAAAGTCTCGGGTTCAAACTCCTATGCCTGCTGAATTTTTTTTCTTTAATTCTGTGACGATTAATATATGTTTTTACAATTCTTTTTCTATGATTTCTTTAGGTTAGTAGGTTTTTATTCTGCTCAAAATTAATTCATTCTTTCGTGTGATTTCTTTAGGTTAGGTTAGTAGGTTTTTATTCTGATATCTAACTGTTAATAATTGTGATTAGCGCGAGTCGAGATCAGATGACGTAATACTGAGCAAGTGTGCACAGTATGAGTATGTGCGGAGAACATGAAGTTATAATGCGGTTGTGGTCAGCGCCAATCCTAGTCGCCATGGATTCACAAACTTTGACAAATAGCGAATAGTTATTTTTGTAACAAGTACCTAAAGTCATATTTTTGGGATAGTACGGCAGCCCGTTACCAAATTTTTCTGTCATAGCGCCCGAATCGAGTAAACTATGAATCGCTAGTTTTTTTAAAACTAAGAAAGTTTTTCCTGATCGAAAAAGTCGTACAACGTTGCCGTAACCCGTCAGAGTAATTTCAGTAGGTAAAAAAGTCAACGGTAATTTTGTTACTCCGCCTGCTCCGTTCTTCATGTAATCTTATTAAAAATGTACAAAAAAACATGAATCCATAGAGAACGGAAGTTTTTGATATTGAAATATTTCCATTGTTTAAAAAAAACATGTATAGAAAAATGGTCTGACAAAGTTACAGCGCCCGGTTCAAAATTTATTTTAAATTATTGATAGGACATCCAAAAACGGTAAGTAGAGTCGAACGGACCTTTTCCGTGCTGCAATGCTCCAATGCTCACGTGATCATCACGTGATCTGCGATGTGATTGTGATGTGATTGTGATGTGACATCATCACGTGATCTTTTTCAAGAGAGTACTTTATGCCCTTCTTTAAAAAAATTGGTGGCCTCAGACTTACTGAAAGGTTTCGTTTCTGTTTGATTCTAGATTTCGATGAAAATGACGATGATATCGAGGAGTCTACGGATTCAGAGAGTGATGATACTTATGAGAGCAGTTCAGAAAACGACGATTGAATTAATATTTTTATTTTGTATTGATGAAGTTTAATAAATAAGCGGGACAAAATTTCGCAAACAAAATACAAAAATTCAAAAATAAAAATTTTTCTGTCACTGAAAATGACTTTACACAACAATGCACGTATAACAATGTCCGTTCATATTTTTTCCCCACTTTTCAAGGCACAAGAAATGATTTGTACCAGGAAACGGAGCAGGCGGGATAACTCGATCAGCCTTAAAAAAAACACACACCTGAAATTCAACCCTTCATTTGCGCAACAATGAAAACGTCCGTTCTTATTTTTTTCTGATAACAAAACATTCAAAATTATCTATGATCAGGAAAACGGAGCGGGCGCGAAAAGTTGAATTCCGAACTGTCACAAAATTTAGATTTTTAACGAACCAAAACCACTCACAGCTCGGAAAATGTCAGTAACTATTTCTATCCTATTGAAATGATCATTCTTGGTAAAAATAACACAAAAACGGACCGGGCGCGATAACTAATTTGATCACTTCCTCTTTACATATATATAGGTGTTTTTCAACCACTTCGCAACCTTGCCTGAGTCAGTACCCCTGAACTTTTCTTCTCAAAACTTCATGAATCAACCGAAAAAACCAAAAAAATTGCGGGCGGGATCAGGCGAAAATCTCGGTAACGGGCTGCCGTACTAGGACGTATCCAGTGCTGGATTATGACGTTTTTCGCCCATAGGCAACTATATGATAGTAAATTTTATTTTGTGAGTGGGGAAAACATTAAAAACAAATATTGGGTACGTTTTCTGGATTTCTTACAGGCGAAACTATTTATAATCAGTAAAAAAAAAGTTACAGACTACAGACACATTTTTTTTTCGCTCATATTTAAAATCTCGGCGTTTCATGACTAAACCTATTTTAACAAGAAAATTTTTGAAATTTTTTTACGATTACTATAAGTACTTCGGAACCTAGGGAAATCTTGAAAAATCACCGAAAAATATTTCTGAAAGAAATGTTCATCAAAATAAGAAAAAAAAAATATAAGCGTATAGCCAATTATTTGGTTTAGAGATAAAAAATAAAAGCCAAGAAAATTTCACTCTCGAAATCAATGAAAATCAATCGATGTGAACAAAAATGATCGATTTTGCGCTCAAACGATTCCCTACACTCTAGCGCTGCCATATTATTTCAGGAAATGCAGAAAAACATTCAGTGTTTACAGTTATTTTAATAACTAGCCAATAAATTTCACGTTTTCTGCATTTCTCAGGAAAAAAGTATCGAGGGAGTTTCAAGTTTCGACAAATGTCGATCTACAGTATCGTTATATTGTGTTTAAGGATCATTTCTACTAAGTTTCACACAGACCGCTAAAAAATTGTGATAGAGCGAGTTGATGAAAAAGTCGAACGACGCGGATTGAAACAAACGCCAGGTACGCTTCCGTTTAAGGTGGTGGTATTCGACCCACATCTGTGACCAAATCTACCAGAGAGAAAAGAAATAATAATAGCTTTTAAGAAATTTTTTATTTTTTGTTGATAATTTTCAAGTATGAAAATTCGTTGTTTTTTTTGTTCGTGGCCCGGGCCCCGCAAGCCGTCGGCGCCCTTAGGCAGCTGCCTATATTGCCTTATGGATAATCCGGCTCTGGACGTATCGTAGCTGTTTGCGGACGAGGCGAAGTTGAGTCCGGAATAAGTTTATGTTTTATGTATAGTATTATCATTTGTAATGTCCCGATGATTACAAAGATAGCGAAATCTGTGATTTTTTTCTGCTGTTTGCAAAATCCTATAAAGAATATGATTCATTCTAAACGTATTTCAGCAAAAAAATAATGTTCGTTTACTATTACTATAGTATCCACTACGTGATTGTGAAAGTTAAATAAACAGTTTTTTTATGCACAAAATTTCAAGAAGACAATTCTTAACATGCAGAACTTTGTAAATATTTATTTTATGCAAGAACGATGTTAAAAAAAAAGTTGTTTAAGCTGGCCATTCCCTAGAAAGAGACATCCGATAGGAAAATATTTATTATTTCTGGCCATAACTATTTTTTCTTAGTGCGTGTATTTAAAAAAAACTATAAGAGTACCTAAGTAGAACCATAACAAGACTATTACTATTAATTTCCATTCAATAATTTCAGCGGGTTGCAAAATAGCTAGATTTAAATTATAAAATTATGTTAATATTCCTATTTCGTAGTTTTAAATCGAGCTATTTTGCAAACCACGGAAATTATTGAGTGAAAATTCATGAAAATAGTCTTGTTGTGGTTCTACTTAGATACTCTTATAGTTTTTTTAATATACGTACTAAGAAAAAAAAGTTATGGGCAAAAATAATAAATATTTCCCTATCTGATGTCTCTTTCTAGGGAATGGCCACCTTAACATAAAATAATGAATATTTGTAAGCCTTAACAAATTTGATTTTGCTCTTGCTTTTGCCATAATTAATAACCACTTTTGACACATTGTATACGCATCGCACTCTTTAAATAATTTATTAAATCTGTTTATTAATGCTAACAAATGTGCATGACTGTTCTTTCAATATCTTGACACTTTAAGCACAAACTCTTGTCACCAAGAGAATTGCTGGCTATCACGAATCGCATGAGAAAATATACTGAAAGTAAACTTCCCTAGATTGTTCTAGAAAGTAGTTTCACGTTTTTTTTTACATTTGAAATGAAGGAATAATAATACTTTACTATTATTGGTTAAAATCATATGCTTTATAATATTATTGGACGATTTCTATTACATCACGTAGTGCTTCGTATAAATCCATGGAAGAACAAGTTTATAGCCTAATTTTAAATCCCCAAATTCTCGTAAAATACCACGTTTATATTATAAAAGTTGCTGGTTGGTCACTTGAGTTTATGATCCAAATTTGAATAAAATTACATTCATAAACTTTAATACGTTATTACAAATCACACATCAATTATTTGAAATGCATATGATGGCACGATGTGTATTATAGCGCATATGGTTCATACCATATTATTTATTGCCACTGTAACCATTTAAAAATACCCTAAATATATATCTAGCATAAAGAGTGTTGATAACAACTCACATCTGAATTCACTCCGTTCACAAATTGACGCTTGTGTGCAAAAATTTCATTTGCGACGGTAAAAAATGTATTTGTGCCACTTTGAACTTCGATATCATGAGAAGTATTGGCCGTAAAAAATATTTTAGTTAAAGTCCGTGTTCTAGGCACAACATTGTGTAGATAAGTAGCATAGGCTAATCAATAGGTGCATGAGATACGAAAATTGTCAATGTAATTAGAGTTGACAGTACTGTCGACACAATAAATATGGGTAGTTTCACAGCCGTCTATACTTACTAGCCATGAAGTAAAAAAGTGGCAACGCTGCCGGTAGTCCTATCGTATCTAGTTGACAAATGGCGCAGCTGTGGTATTGTCGTGTTATGGTGGTATAATTTAGTTGTTACATCGACATTCGACAGCCTTAGAAAGACTTTTATTTATAAGAGTGACAATATCATGCAATAGAGGTTGTGGGCCATTCTGCAAATCAAACTAAAAAATGTTAAAGTGACAGTTTCGACATTTTCCTTCTTCAAAAATGAGGAATGAAAAAACTTTGGATTCGGAAAATGTTGAGACAGAACTCGCTACCATCAACTAGTTCTTCTGTGTGTATCAAACACTTTAATGAAGCTCATATTATTAGAACTCAAAAATATAAAAATCCAACTCCTGGTGTAGTACAGTAGTTACTTTTAAGGCACCCTCAGTTGACTGACAATGCAGTGCCCCAGATTTTCGATAATATGCCCTCCTATTTATCGCAATAGAAGTTCGTTTCTCGGAGAGACCCCAATGACAAAATATATGAAGCAATGCAACACCATGAAAGAATGGTGAAAGCTTTCTTGGAGAATGACTGCATTAAAGACTACGAACATTTTTTAGAAAAGTTTAACGTGTATTGCGCAGTGGAATATTAAAATAATGTCCGATTCTGTCTGGATGTATAGACTAAATATTGATAATAGTGTCATAATTTGAAAAGAACTAAACAATAAATTTTTTGTAGGACTTAATGAGATACCATCTAATGATTTGAACTGGGCTTTGCCACCCAATTTAAAAATAAGCAAGTGGCCACAATTGCTGAATATATTAAGTAGGTATCTGTGCTTAAATGAAAATAATTCCCCAGTGACTGATATTGATATTTGAAACATGCAAGTGCATTTTAGGGAATAGGTTTGGCAGGTATTGAAAATACTGAAAAATGTGAGTACAGAAGTAGCTTGGAATTAGTTTCTGATCAGATTAAGTTCATGTTAATGAAAAGAGACGATATCACCCCCCAACATTAGTTTTATTCATTTATGGCTTTCACTCTTTCACCGGTTTGTTATAATCGTTTAAGAAAACATTTAATATCTAGTATCATCACCTAACATTGCTCCTGATAGTGCTCTTATTGGACATTACCTGCGTGAATTGTATTGTATTTTATAATTTAATTGGATTGTTCATAAAGTTATTTAATTAACGAAATATCTTTTTATTTCCTCATAATTATTGATATTCAAGCACAGGATGCGCTCGCCAAATAAATGATCGGCCTAACTACTACGTGTCTACTTTACAGCGTTGCCAATTTTAGGGGCATGGCTTGTACGAAGACGGGCCTGTGGTATCTTATGTAATGAAGCATTAAAATACGAATTTTTGTAAATATTTCGTGCAAAGACAAGATTACCTCCCCCACACCTTTCCGAGGGTGCTAAACATGATGCAAGTAGTGAGAGAAGTTTTTGACCGCCGCAGCCCCCTGAAATGGACGAGATTCACCCATTTTATGAATAATTCCTGCATGGTATCATATATGAACGGGTCTGGGGAGAGATTTATCGATGGGTTATATTTAAAATAACATGGAAGTGGGCTATAGAGTAAGTGGAGTCCAGACAGCAGGCCACTGTTCATATGTAGCTCCAACCCCTTCTTATATTCAAATGGACAAAAACCATCCCTCACTCACCAAAAAGCATGCTATCCAGGATTTACAGGTTTTTCCGCACGTGATCGTTATGGAGTGGAAAATTCATTAATTACACTTTCGATCGTCAATACGCTCTTCCCGTTTCGCACGCGCTGATCACCATAAAAACACCAAAATGTGTGAAAATTATACCCCAGAAGATAAAGATGTATGTACAGAAGAAAGAGCAGATGATGATGACGATGACAATGACATATTATTTTAATTTAATCCCTGAAATTGGTTTAAGCGATTCCTATTCAGATTCGCTTACCGAAACGGAGGATGAAGGAGAAGAGGAGATCCCGTGCGTTGTACATTTTGAGGAATATGAGGATTGTAATGCTATTTGTAAACGACCTAGGTTTTTAACTAATTGTAAGCATATAATTTATTTAGTAACAAAAATATTTTCATGTAATTCTTCGAATAAACAACATTGCCGTTGACCACAAAATTTATTATTCATTGCCCTTTAAAAAAACTACGCAGATGCCAGCGTAAGTACAGTAACTGGGTAACTAACGACATAGTCAAAGAAAGTGATGAATTGAAAATACTATTCTGGCTAATGACAAATACAGGTCTCCTTGAATTGAAAATCTTATATAAAAATAAAAAAAAGGAACACAAACATAATATCAAGTTAGCCAAATCTAATTACTACAACAAAAAAATTAATAACGCATCCAATAAAACCAAGGAGACTTGGAACATAATAAATTTTAAATTAGGCAAGACAAAATGTGATATGAATACTTTTGTTCTTAATTACCATGGTGATAGTATAGATAATCCCAATGAAGTAGCCAATCTTTTCGCTAGCCACTTTTCTAATGCAGCCGAACAGAATGCATTAAATCATTTTGGACAAAATTTAGCACTCCCTTGTACAATAATGCCAAACAACAATATCCCGAATCTGTATATAGGTCCCATCACTGAACTTGACATTATTGATACCTTAAATAAAATGAAGAACAATAAATCATCAGGAACCCATGAATTGTCCTTGGTCACAATTTTAAGTATTTTATATCTAATTTTGCAACCATTGTTGTATTTATTCAATCAGTCATTACAGCAAGGTCGCTTTCCGGATGTGTACAAAACCGCTTTGGTTTTACCAATTTATAAGAAAGGTGACTTAAACACCATTGATAATCATAGACAAATTTCTATCCTAAATACCTTGTCTAAATTATTTGAAAAAATTGTCAGCAATTGTCTTTCTATATATCTGGAAAATAATGCACTACTGACTACTTATCAGCATGGTTTTAGGAAAAATCGATCAGTAGAATCAGCAACGTGTGAATTACTTAATTTCGTTTACCAAGAACTTGATAGAGGCAAATATGTTGCCTCATTACTTTTTGATTTGTCTAAGGCGTTTGATTAGGTGTGCTCAAATTTTTTAATAACGAAACTCAGTAGTTATAACTTACCTAGTAACATAGTTAGCTGGATCCAGTCCTATCTTGAGGGACGGAGTATGGTCATTGATATTAATGGTATTAAATCGGTAGCGCATGACGTTAAACTTGGTGTTCCACAAGGATCTGTGCTAGGACCATTACTCTTTTTATTATTTATTAATGATCTTCCGAACTATATCACTGGGGGCTTGGTCACAATGTTTGCTGATGACACAACTATATCCTTATCGGCAGAAACACCACAACAGCTAGAATATGTCATTTAAAATACTATTTGTGAATTAAATACCTGGTGTGAACGTAATAGACTTATCCTTAACAAAACTAAAACCAAATGTATAAACTTTTTTATCAGATGAGGTATTCCTAATAATAACCAGAATGACGAAATTCAATTTTCGGATACAGTAATGTTCCTAGGAACTTGTATTGACAGCAGGCTTTCTTGGGATGCTCATGTTGACGGTGTTTGTAAAATATTAAATAAAGCGTACTATGCCATTTTACAAATGAGGGATACCCTAACTGTTCCAGGACTACTAAGCATATACTATGCAATGGCTTACTCACATATTTCTCTGAATATAATCGGCTGGGGATGTGGAAGAGATTTTCAGAGAATTTTCGTAGCTCAGAAGAAAATTTTAAGATTAATTTTTAGTTTGAATTACAATGAAAGTTGTAGACAGGTGTTTGTAAATAACAAAATTCTTACAGCCCCTTCTATTTACATCTTCAAGTGTTTAACCTTTGTCAAAAAACATTTCTATTTATTTAATTGCAATTCTTATATACATGACCACAGTACAAGGCATGGTGAATTATTGCGTATTCCAAAACATACCACCACATCATATAAACATTCACCTAACTATAACTGCATCAATTTATATAATAAGTTGCCCATTAATTTGAAGAAAGTACAAAATTACAATACATTTAAGAAACATATAAAATCCATGTTGGTCAATGGATGCTTTTATAGTATAGATGAATTTTTATCTGCGTCCTTTGATAATATATAATACATATTTTTTTTTTATACTCTTGTTTTACTTTTGAAATGCCTCATGGCATATTCAATGTAATTTGTTTTATATACTTTATCTGTGATACATGTGTGTGTGTATATATGTGTATATGTGTATATATGTATATGTTTTCTTTAATTTTAAAGTGTAATTTTACATTTTTGTTTTGTATTCGTTTTTATCCCATACGTACCACGTACATTTTCATTATGCTGACGTTTCATATCTGTATAATCTACAGCTATACATGAATAAATAAATATTATTATTATTATTATTATTATTATTATTACTCCCCGATGAAGAAACTATTATACCCTACTCAGCAACCTACACAATCATCGCTTTAGCGATAACTGGTGGATGAGCGTAAGTCCATTATAGGGGTTGAGGACAGTCGAAGATGAAGTGAATATTTATATCTTTATCAGCGCCTGCGAAAACGGGGGAGGGCGTATTGAAGACCCAAAGTGTAATTAATGAATTTTACACCCATTGGAATGGTTGACGCTACCACTTTCACTTCCATGAGAACTGAAGGGATATGCACAGGAATAACGATCATGTGCCGAAAAACCTGTAAATCCTGGATAGCACGCATTCTGGTGAGTGAGGGGTAGTTCCTGCCCGTTTGAAGGATGAGGAGGAGTTGGAGCTACAAATGAATATTTTTCACGTGATTAATGACCCTGAAAACGGCGGGAAACGCGTTTAAACCGAATTATTAAAAAAAAAAAAAAGATTTTCCACCCCTCATGTCGAGGCCCCCTAGGCCTGCTGCCTAGATTCTACTTACTCTATAGCCCCCTTCCATGTTATTTCAAATATTACCCATAGATAAATCACTCCTCATACCCGTTTATATATGAAAACATACAGGGATCATCCATAAAAGGGGTGATTTTTGGCCGTTTCAGGGGGTTGCGTGGTCAAAAACTTGCATCGTGTTCAGCATCCTCGAAAATGGGGGTGAGAGATAATCTCGTCTGTGCATGAAATATTTACACTCTTTCTGCCTTCATTACATAGACTAATAATAGAACAGATCTTGTAACGTATTTTTGCTAAAATGCGGTTGTATATAACCCTACTTTAATATTTGTAGCATTATCATTTATTTGTCAAAATATATTGCAAGTGTGTAGAAACCAATATGCCCCCATTTAGGTGATCTAGTTAAAGCTAGTGTTATGGCTAAAGTAAAAAATGGTTGATCGATGAGATAAATTGCGCTGCATCATAACGTAAACAAAAATTCGGTATTTAACATTTTATTTAAAAGTGCGGAGTAAACGGCACGATTAGTAGAACTCCTGGATCAGACTGACGAAGGATATCAACTGAACAACAAAATTTGCAATTGGAGAATACATTAGGAGAACATCCGTTGTCCTTAATTATTCAAGCTGGTGAAGCGCTTAATTTTCCTGGATCGAGTCGTAGTGGTTGCCGAGCTGTGTTGTCATCCAGCAGCAGAGAAATCCTTAGTTAAAGCAGAGCGTACATAGCTCGAGTAGGATTTTGTCTAGAATGTATATATAGTGTTTGCTGTAGATTTTTGGAATAATGTAGTCTTTACAGACGAAAAATGTGCCCAGTCAACACATAGTGGTCGCATTCGTGTTTACAGACCAGCCAATACTCGATTCGATGAGAAATATATGTCCAACAATAACAAAAGTACTATACTTTCCGCTGATATTTAGGCCTAGATATCGGCACATAGTTCTGGAACGATTTAATAGTGAAGCGCATATTAGGATCTTAGATAATATGCTCCCTTCTGTGTCACAATTATTTCCAAATGAGTTCACATTTCAATAAGATAATTGTTCCTTTCGTACTGCTCATACCGTATCTGATTGATTTAGAGACAACAACATTAATGTTCTTAATTTAACTTCTTAAGCCCTGTCATAGTCCTTAATCCTGTGAAAGAAGTACGGAGACTACTCGTAAGAAATATCCAAAATCGAAATGTCAGACCAAGAATTACTGGAATTAGTAAACAGCGCATGGAGAAATATTACCGACAATTATTGTATGAGTTTATTGAATTCTTTGCCAATCAGACTAATAGAAATAATATAATAACCAAATTTAACAGTTTTTTCAATTTTTTTAATAATACTTTATATAATAAATTAAACCGTTTCTTAAAACTTTTTTAAAATATTAAATACCGAATTTTTGTTAATGTTATAACGTAGTGCAATTTGTCTCATTGACCATCCATCGTTTGCTCTAGGAGTAACTTCAGCCTTACCATATTTGCTTTAAAATAAAATAGTGATAATATCTGTTTTATTTCGCCTACTAATTACACATTTAAATATTCTGGGCAACAACTAATTGTAGGATAATTCATAAAAATGCCAAAAAATGCCATTTTTGGTTTACTCATGCCGGGCAGAATTTCCAATTCCTCGGGTTCAATTTACGATGCCGATAAACGCCAATCTCCCTTTTTCCACAAACACATCGTATGACCTTCCAGTCAATGTATTTATTTAATGATGAACAATTGAAAATTTGAAGTTTAGCTATTTTTTTGAAGCAAAATTTTAAAAATATTAAATATTTTCCTTTGTAATATTTCTAACTTTTTAGTTGACAATAGGGAGCACTACCCCACGCAATGATTCCGTATGATAATCTGGATTTTAATAAAACATAATATGTCATTTTTAAGTAAGTAATATCTAAAATATCACTCAGATTTAAATTTGAATAATAAAGATCGAACTGTTTGGGATTTATATGTGCTGTTTGTGCAACAGGATTAGTATGTTGTTCCCATCTTAAATATTTATCAATCATGATGCCCAGACACTTTATTATATTGTCTGTATTAGTTTCAAAACGCAGGTTATTACTGTTTTTTTAAGTGTTGTTAGGTTTGGTACCTTTTATTACAAGATAAAGGCAAATATTTGCTTTTTACAAATTTATTGTGAAGAGTTTATAGTCAAACCATTCTTTAATGATACTGAGGTCTCTTTCAGTAAAATCTGGTCCCAGGAATCATTTTGATAAACAATAGCGGTATCGTGGATTATTACTAAAGAAATTGTTATATTTCTCTCTGAGAATGCGCAATTTTATTAGTCAACTGTTGAATACCCTACTTTGTACATCCCTTATTACCCCGTGATGATCTTACAATTCTTTATAACTATTTACTTGTAAATCGTGGCAGCTAAGAAAAAATTGCCTAAGACCGTTTCTTCTTACAATTTCCTCAAATTTCATATCGTACCTGGTATAAATAAGTACTGAGACATAATTTAAAAAGATCGTCGAATACACTATTTAGTGATTTTGAGGACAAAGCGGCAACCGTGTATTTGCAAATTTTTAAAATTCTATTTCGTACGTAAAATACTACTTATGTATACAAAATTTGCTTAGTTATCTTAGCTTAGCGAATTATTTTTTAGCCAAAACCCATAGAAAATGGATTATTTGGACATTTATATTTTACAATCGTATTTAGGGGTCTCAAGACCTCCGAGCACCAATTTTCATGACAAAAGTACTGAGACATATGATATTCAAAATATTTTCAAATTGTTTCTGGATTTTCAGAGAAATATTGAATAAAATATTAAATAGTGAATTGATTTTAAATCATGTCAAAATTCAATTTAAATTACCCTTCACCTTATATTCACAGATTTGACGGTACACCGGTAAAATCCCCCATGTTTCTATCAGTAGGTATCAAATCCATAGCGAAAAGACAGTAAACAGCCAACAAGTCCTGGGACCCTATTCTTGAATTCCGGGGAGTAGAACAGCCGAGAGAAAGTGGGCGTGGTTCTCTTGGGGAATAGAGAATCGTGTTCTTAAATAATGCTTCTCTCGGTGGGTAGGAGAACGCGCTCCCCGGTTTCATGCAAATTTGCAAGGGAACAGTCACTCCCTGACTAAATTAGACTATCTTATCTATCACATCCGTTTTGACATGAGATCTTTAATTTTTGTGCAGGCGATTTTTTGTTAAATTCGTTGCTTAATTAATTATTAAAGGTTTTTTTCTTTTAAATGGACGTGCATGAAAGGACCCCGCACGGAACATACGGAAATTGGCCCTCGGTTAAAGTGTTTGATACTCGGGGATATTATCCAAATACCGATGTTGATCAAAAGTCTCTATGGGCTCAAGGTCGGAAATTGGACGGTTTTCCAGATATCGGGGGTGTAAAGGGGGATGCTCATTTCTTGTGGGAAATGTCCCCCGCTCCAGTAAAATTCGCTGGAATCGATATATGTCATTCCTCTCGACCTCCTGATCAAAAATTCTCAGGGGCACAAGTATGGAAAATAAACAGTTTTCTAGATATGGGAGGTGCAAAGGGGGATGCTCATTTTCTGTAGGAAGTGACCGCCAGTGAATTTCATTGGAATCGACATATGTTGTTCCTCTTGACCTTCTGATCAAAAGTTCTCATAGACACAAGGCCGGTAAATGCACAATTTTTTCGATATCGGGGGTTCAAAGTCGACTTTGCAACCCCCGATATCTGGAAAACTGTGCATGTACCGGCCTTGTGCCCATGAGAATTTTGATCAGGAGGTCGAGAGGAACAACATATGTCGATTTCAGTGAATTTCACTGGGGGTCACTTCCTACAAAGGAAATGAGCGCCCCGCTTTGCACCCCCCGTATCTATAAAACTGTCCATTTTTCAAACTTGTACCCCTGAGAATTTTTATCAGGAGGTCAAGAGGAATAACATATGTCGATTCCAGCGAATTTTACTGGAGCGGGGGCCACTTCCCACAAGAAATGAGCATCCCCCTTTACACCTCCGATATCTGGAAAACTGTCCAATTTCCGACCTTGAGCCCATAGAGACTTTTGATCAACATCGATATTTGGATAATATCCCCGAGTATCAAACACTTTAACCGAGGGCCAACTTCCATATGTTCCGTGCGGGGTCCTTTAGTTAGCAGACCAAATTCTGCAAGATATAGAGGATAGAGGATGCGGAGACAAATTTATACATTTATACATGTATGTATTAATGTACCATTAGTTCGAGAATTAAGTGAAATGCTTACTTCACATTTACAACCATCGCGCATTGACCCGTAGATATGCTTTAACTGTTCAAACAAAAATACATAGTAGATGGGTATCATAATTATCTATTTTAAAATAGACTTATTTAAGGTTTTCGCCACCCTTAGATTCTTGGGTTTGCTAGATTAGGGACCTAGCTTACACATTAGGTTTAACTTGAGCTAGATTAGGGACCTAGCTTACACATTAGGTTTAACTTTTAAAGAAATTACGGGATCGAATAATTTTGTTGGTGTAAGTCAACCAGTGCAAATAATTTTTGGAAAAAAAATTAATAACAGCATGAAAATTGTTGGAAAAGGAAGGAAATATAGCGCAACCAACGGAAAAAATAAATTAAAGTCGATCCGAGTTACGAGGGTGAAATATGGTGAACTTTAGGGGCGGAAAATGGTTTTTCACCATTTCCAGCGAAACTAGACCTTCTATCGAAAAAAGTTAAATGCAAAAGTTGCAGGTAGTGAAAAGGTCTATAACTGTATGAACCATGCTTTCACATAACCTAAAATTTGTCGAGAAAAATCGAAAAAACCTGTTTTTTCGTTTTTGATTTTTATCCCCCACGAAAAAATTTCTCTTCTCACGAAATTTAGTGAAAACTTACCTTTTTAAGTCCCAAATACACTCTAATTTTTTTGAATCGATATATTTATTTTTACATATTATTGTGATTCAAAACCAAAAAAGAGACCTCATTTTCACCCGAAAATACCCATGTGCTGGAAACAGTTTTTTCAAAAAAAACGGTGGTCTTTATTTTCGCTGAAATGTCTACTTTTAGATGGTGTAAGAAAATACACATTACTGTAGGAAAATTTGCTAGGAAATGCGAAAAACTAAAAAAACTAGATTTTAAGAAATTATGTTTCAATCATTGTTTAAAATTTTTCAATATTTATTGAAATTCACGGTTGAAATCTTTGAAAAATGTGAGATATAATGTTACGTTAATAAATTAAGTAATTAGAAAGAAGTATGGGGTTTGCAATATTTTCCAATTATTAAATATTGGGTGTGAAATGGTTTCGGTCCGAAAAAAGTGATTACTACCATATTTTTTAATATAAAAAAGTTGATTAATTAGATTCAAGTGGCATTTATGGAATAGAAAATCTTATAATAAAAAAATTTATTTGTACAGTGTTTACATTTAAATGTACCTAAAAATTTATACCTAGGATTGTAAACTATACAAATTAAATATTCATGAAAACTATTGCTATCATTTTTACAATATTTTTATTTACGTTTATCACACTAATTAGAAATACAATCAATTGTCCATTAGTCTTTGCCTCTTTGATGGCAGTTCTTCATCGTCAGATTCGATAAAACTTTCTGATTCTGGTGGATCTTTGAAATCTTCAATACCGCCACCGTCTTCAGATCCAACATTTTGCCTAATATTTATCGGCTGATCTTCTATGATTTCTTCTGAATCACTTACTTCCTCGTAGATTTATTTTTCAATATTAGAGCATTTTTCAGAACCATGGCAGTTTGAACATAAATTTGTGCATTTCAAACCGTGTTTTCGACAGCCGCATTTTTGACTGTTACACATACTTTCACAGTTGCAACAAATAGTTTTAAACAATATTTCAGGAATCAATTCTTTATCTGTCAATTTGGGCATAATTCCATGTTGGTGTTACTTCCAGCCACAATCCATTGCTGTTAGTTTGTCACCGAGCCAAGTTTGAAGCTGATAGTATGCCCTATAACAATGTTGTTGGACGTTTTTCCAATTTAAAAAATGATTTTGTTGTTACTACTTGATACTTCTGGAATCTTAATTAATTCAAAGTCACATTTTTATTTTTACATTTATAAATTGACTTTATTAATTGCAATCCATTTTCAGCGATATCTTTTTTGTCTGCATCTTTTTTATAAAAAATATTGGCCCAACTTGACAAATTTTTATCGACTACTAATGAGTTTACAGTTGTTTTTTGTTTTCATTTCTTATTTTCTATCTTACATTTTTTAAGGATTTCAACTGTGAGTTTGAATAAATAATGAATAATTTTAAACAATGGTTGAAAAATATCTTTTTAAAATCTAATTTTTTCAGTTTTTCGCATTTCCTGGCAAATTTTCCCATAGTAATGTTTATTTTTTTACACCATCGAAAAGTAGACATTTCAACGAAAATAAAGACCACTGTGTTTTTTAATAAACTGTTTCAAGCACATGAGTATTTTCGGATGAAAACGAGGTCTCTTTTTGGTTTAGAATCACAATAATATGAAAAAATAAACATTTTGATTCAAAAAGATTACAGCGTATTTGGGACTTAAAAAGGTAAGTTTCCACCAAATTTCGTGAAAGGAAAACATTTTTTGTGGGAGATAAAAATCAAAAACGAGAAAAACCGGTTTTTTGATGTTTATCGGAAAGTTGTAGGTTGTGTGAAGAACTGGTTCATACAAAAGTTATAGACCTTTTCATTACCTACAACTTTTACGTTAAACTTTTTTCGATAGAAGGTCTAGTTTCGCTGAAAGTCGTGAAGAACCATTTTCCACCCTAAAGTTCACCACATTTCACCCTCGTAACTCGGATCAACTTTAATTTATTTTTCCCATTGGTTCCGCTATATTTCCTTCTTTTTTCCAACAGTTTTCATGCTGTTATTAATTTTTACGATTGTTTGCCTTATTAAAAGGTATCTGCACTGGCCTATCAGTTAAGTGTGAGCCGTAATGTAAGTGACTTATGTGCTGCACTTTCCTCCCCAGAAATTTTAAATAGATTGGTACATTTTCCAGAAAATATACAAGAAATGGAAAATTATTAGAAATTATTTCACTACCGCTCAACTTGTTAAAAATAAATGCAAAGAACAAACATGAATTATTATCAATGACAATTATTGCTGTTGAATTTAAGTTGTCAAAATGTATTATATATTTTTTGACTGTTGTTTTCAAGGTGCACTTGGCAACGTTTACTACTGTGTCGTATCGTTTCGCCATGTTCACTCATGTTCAAGAATACCAACAAATAATTCTCCCGAGAGAAGGCGATGAGGGATTGTTCCCCGGGGAACGCTCCTTTTTCTCGCCGCCAAGAATAGGACCCCTGACATAATGCCTCAACCCAGATTCAATGCCCATCAAACAGGACTTTGACTGTCCGTTTGATGTGCCGCTTGAGAACCGCCAGACGAACAGAGTCGAAGCCCTGCAGTTGGAGAAAGGGTGACCCATCTGGTGTACAATGCATAAAACTTGGCTGAAGGGGTTGGCGTGGGCGTAGCGGGCTATCCAAAGCCTTAGGGGAAACCCCAACCATTTTACAAACAGAAATTTATGCAATAGATCTATGTGGTCAGGAGAATGCACAAATAAAGACATTCGAAGAGCAAAGATATATATATACTTTCAGATAGTCAGACAGCGTTAAAAGCTCTCAATGTCTGAAATTACCTGGGAATGCAGACAATCTCTGAAGCAACCGGCAAGAAACAACAAGGTTATCTTGATGTGGGTGCCTGGGCACGAGGGAATGGGACGAAATGAATTAGTTAACGCCCTTGCGAAAAAAGAGTCCTAGTGAAGGAATACTCCAGGCCAAAGACGAACAAAAAGGTTTATAACTTATTCGATCAAGAATGTCACAAGGCTTCTCGAACTCGGTAAGTCCGGCTTAAGGCTGATGGGCTCTTAAAAGGTCAATGCCCTTTGAGACATTTTAGGAAATGGGCAAGGTAGACAATGATATGTGCAGAGACTGTGATATACTGCAATATAAACTACAAAACATATTCTTTGCGAATGCAAGATACTAGGTTAAAGTTCCTAGAAAAGGTGGAATTAACGCCTGAAGACATAGGGAAATTAGTCGCCAGGAAAATCTCAAGACCTGTAAAAAGCTTGGGAGTCCTGGGCAACAAAAAAATTAAATCCTGCTTAAACATCATAAAATGGTTAAAAATAGTCTTATAATAATATGCACAAAGTTTTACAAAAATCAACAAATCCATTCTATGGGATGTAGCATTTGAAAAGGCTACATTAACAAATGTATGATTGAATACAGTAAATTAACCCATTAGTTCATTTATTTGAGTGGAGAGGCAGGCAACCACTCGTACTTCAAAGGGGCATAGCAGATCGCATATCTGCAATTCTCAACATCCAGAAAGTAAACGTGTTTTCTTTTAAGTATAATTTTGAGTTAGAGGTGTCGCTCACATGTTCTTGTAGTTGAGATATTACACAATTGTTTAATTCAGTCTTTTAATTGCAAAGTCCTTTGTTGGCGCATTTTCATTGGCTAGAGAAAGTGTTCTCTAGATGCTCAAGTTGGCAACACTGAGAACTGTGAAGAAGATTTCCGGCTGATGGTTCGTTTTTCGACAGCGACGAGATAGCTGAATAGCGGCGGTCCCGGTTTTGTATTGAAGAATTTGGGTTTTACATCGATTACACTAAAAAGGGATTTGATTTGATGTACCCAGTGTTTCTTTACCGTCCTGCCAAAAGCATTTTGTAAATTCCAAGCGGGAATTCTGTTGATTGTCGTAATTTGATCGCCACGTGTTTCGTGAGATTATGCAATACTCTCTATATGAGGTGAGCTTTTATTTTACTTAGTTTGGGGTTTTATTTAGTTCTTATTTATTGTAATTATTACAGAGTGTTTTGGAGGGACATATGTTTTGGAGGGACTGGATTTTTGGAAATTAGTTATATCTGGAGAGTTTTATGTTCGGAATGAATGGTGCTGCCATTTTTGGTTATGTAAGGGGGCCCTGTATTTAGAGGAGTAATAGGAGGAAGTCTATTACTCAGATATTTGGTTTTATGTGGGTCCTGCTGACATTCAGAGAAGTTTTGGTTGGAGAGCTGTTCGCAGCAGTCTTCAAGAGATTTGGGCAGAATTTTGGGAGTGACACGGAGTCGTAGTCGTAAGCAACGTCGATAACATCTTAGGAAGTGGTGACAGGTCACGCTGCAGTCGTCACAGAAAATGCCAAGGCCCTACTCAGGTTTTATTGTTTCATTTTAGTTACATAATTTTAAAGCAGTTATTATAGTTTCATTCAGTGATTTTTTTGTTGAAATATTAAAGTAAATTACACAACAATTTTGCAACTACAAGTTAATCTCTAAGTTTATACCTAGTATGATGAATATCTTAAGATTTTTTAGTGTGAAGTGACATGGTACCATGTGATACTAATTTATCTTCTATTATGTCATGTGAAGTATTTTTAATAGAATACACTTGTTTTAGATCATTTTTTAACATTCTAGTGCACACAACGAGCATTGCAAGAAGTTAGCTCACAGAACTTTGCTACATAATATTTTAGTGATGAGCTGTAATTTTACTCCATTGTGAATCCTTAAACTCGTTATTGTAAATCTAAAACTCATTGTTGGTATCACTTAAGCCGTAGTTGCATTTCTATAAAGAAAAGGTCAAATCACTGAAACAATTTTGGATGGGGTCATATACATATTCTGAATTTCTTTTGCATATACAGATTATGTTTAGGGGAAAATTGGGAAACTGTTTGTTTTTTATTGTTGCGCATCTCACTTGTGTCGTAATAAATGTCTGGTGTCTACATGTTCTTATTATTTGCACCGGTACTCCTGATATTTACTTAAGTTTTAAGATTTCATAGAGTAAGGTAAGAGTTTTGATGTTACAAATATATTTTGAGAATTTCATCTCATGGTTGCTAATAACTTAATTTTGTTCCTGGCTGGCAAAATTATTTAAATCATATTACGTAACATACAGCCGGTGGCGCCTTTTAAGTGTCCACACAATCCTAACCCACGGCCCTATGCTCTCCAACAAAAAATCAGCTGCCGTTCGCACCGATGTAACGCGTTTTAATATTTGGGTATTAATATACGTTACAGGGAAAACCCCTAAAGAAATATGAATATTCATTTGAATGAGCGAAACGCTCCTTGATTTGTGTGACGTCATGGGGCTCATAGTTAAACACGCGCAAATATAGTGGCTAGGCTTTCATGCACGTTTCATATGAGAATTAGGGATGGCAAAGAAATATAATATATCGATATATGAATCATTTGATAAATCACAAGACTCAGATCAATATATTCGATATATCAACAAAAAATTATCGATATATTTTGTAAATTAACATTTAGTATCAAAAATTAATGAATGTTGCTTAAGGTATAACTTCGTAAAGCAGGGGGGGCGAATCTCAATTGAAATTTTCGAGGAGTGAGGGGGTAATATGATATGATCGATAAAAATATCGATATTTCAACCCGATATGTTGCAACAAAAAAACGATATGAATATATTCGTGGTTTAGGATTACTTAATATATCGATATTTATTTTATATCGATACATCGTTGACATCCTTAAGAATTAGTCTGCGAACTGTTGTGTCCATGTAGTTTTTCGTTTTGTGACTTTTAATTTTAATTAAGGCATACTTCTAAAATGGAGGACGGTGTACGTTACCATGGTTTCAGGTTTTTTGGCCATGGTGATAGACTTCAATCAGCCTCAATCTAGTGGTGTAAAGGCGAAACAGTAATAGGTATTAGGCCCAGCGACATATTTTTTATTTATGACCACACCGTTGAAACTTTTTGTATCTGTTATTTGGATGGAGTCGGACAAATTTGGGACTTGGCACATTATGGTAGTGGGGCGTTCGTCTGTTAAGCTGTCACGAAGTAGTCAATTTTATGCAAAAAAAAAATTTATAACCACATTGGTAATTTTATTTTAATCAATAGTTTTTATCATATAACTAGCGAAAAAAAATTTGTCGGACAAAAATAATGGGTCACTTGACGCGTCGGACACGCTAAACACGTCAAGTTTATGTAAAAAAAAAAATTATTACCACACGGCTGATTTTAACAGAATCTACCATAAAAAATTGTTGCAATAATGTGGTAACCTTGTCGGACAATTTTTATGGGGCATATGCGCAGTCGGATGCGCCAAAGTCGTCAACTTCCTGCAAAACTTTTATTTACAACCCTTTTTCCGACAAAAAAAGGAAGTTATAAGTAATTATAATCTAAATCAAAATATCTAAGTGTCCGACAATAATATTGGGGCAAATCGCCAGTCGGACAAAAAAACTAAATTTTTATTGGTAATCGATATTCGCAAACTGTACAGGGTTTCTGCATCCCTTATTTTTTCAACCATTTTTCCGACAAAAGTAGGAGGTTACAAGTAATTATTTTCTTAAATAAAAAATGCAATTGTCTGACAAAAATATTAGGGCAAACGTACAAAAAAATTTAATTTTTATATGCTATCGACGTTCAAACTATAAAAGTGAGTTAGTTAATGCTTATTATTTTATATATATGTTATGAAATAATACAGACAATTTTATTATTAAATATTATTATTAAATAAATATTGTTCAGAAAATCAAATAATATTATTGAAATTATATACATAAATAATAATAATAATAATAATAAAAGTTTTTTATTGGTTAAAAAATAAATAAATAACCAAACATTATGGAAGATTACACTTATCCAGAGCTCGCGGATATGCACTAGGTGTATGGAGAAAGTGGTGGAAATGCAGCTGGTGCGGAAGAGCTTTATCGTTTAAGGTTCCCCAATCGACGTCATCCTTGTGCTCGTGCATTTGTTGGTATTGACCAGCGTCTTCGAGAAACAGGTCGTCTCGATGGACATGGAGGAGAACGAGGTCCACAACCTAAAGAAAGGGTAATTGACGCAGAGGTTCAAATTTTGGAACTTGTAGAAGAGGATCCAACTTTAAGCACCCACGATATCGCTAACCCTGTGGAAGTATCCCATTTTGTGGTATAGGGGACATTGAGAGATATGAACTTACATCCCTATCACTATCAACGTGTCCAAGCACTAGAACCTCAAGAGTTTGCATAGCGAATGCAACTTTGCAGGTGGATTTTAAGAAAACACGCGGCAAATGAGGATTTTTTAAATGTTCTGTGTTTCTCCGATGAGTCGTGTTTTACCAGAAATGGAGTGTTTAAATTTAAAAATATGCACTATTGGGCAGACGAAAATCCACGTGTAATGAGAAGGGCGCACTTTCAACGACAGTTCGGCGTTAATTTGTGGGCAGGAATTTGCGGTAATGAAATAATTGGACCTATACAATTACCCGCTCGATTAAATGGTGATGTATACTTAAATTTTTCGCAACAAACATTGCCAAATTTGCTGGAAGATGTACCCTTGGCTACGCGCAGAAGAATGTGGTATTTGCACGATGGCGCGCCAGTCCATTTTAGTGTGTCTGTTCGAAATTTTTTGAGCAGAAAGTTTCCTCAACGATGGATTGGACGTGGCGGACCAGTACCATGGCCTGCTAGATCGTCCGACTTAATTCCGATGGACTTTTATTTTTGGGGCATTTTAAATCTCTGGTTTACCGTGATCCAATTGACACTTTAGAACAATTGGAACAACGTATTTTAATGTGCATAGCAACCATAAAAAATTATCCTAATTTACCAAATATATTGAACGGAGTGCGTATGTCCTTAGTTCGACGTGCCGAGATGTGTATACGTGGAGATGGAGGTCATTTCGAACAATTTTTGGTTTCGAACAAGGTATGATTATTATTATTATTATTATTATTCGCTGTCTTATTTTCATCTGTTTATTAATGTTTACATTGATTTTCATAGAGACCAAAGACTCGATTTTTAGTTTTCGATACCTGATTGGGAAAAATTATGCGCTCAATCCGTTAAAAAAATCAGATTTTTTCCTAACTTAAAATACACAACTATTTTCTGTTATCGTATCTCGGACTTCTAACTGTTCATTTTCCAATTTCATAAAATAATTTTAAGTTTTTAACACAATGTTACAAATGTTAATGAACTACTTTTAAATTTTATAAATTCTTATAAACGACAATAAAAGCTACAATAACTTTGTTCCAAATTAAAAAACACATGTAAACAAATCCTATTTAAACCTCTGCGGCCATGCTATGCTTGCGTTGTGCCGAAAGAGAAGGAATTATTTACACTTTCATAATTAGTGGTATAAAAAGTTCGCTATAAATAATCCCATGAAAATGCCGTACTTCTACCGGCGGAACACAAGTCGGGTTTAACTGTTTTTTATTATTTCTAATATTCGGAACTATTGATCCACTGACCCTGAAAAACAGTGGTTCCCAAAAAGTTTCCTACCTTAACATTAAAAATGTAAACCCAGGTCAGTTTTGTCAGTGTCCCTAGAGAAAAAAGTCATACAGGTTTTTTGTTTGTCTAGTCGGTCCCTATTACCAGTTTTTTTTAATGACATGAAACTAATTACACACTGTATATACAATACATACATTAATAAACGTTTGCATACTAATATGTACAGAATACATAGCCGAAAATTAAAAAAAGTCCTTTTTTTTAAATTGTATCAAAGAGCCCCATTATTTTTGTCGGACAACCGATCCTTTATGCATTACACGTGTAAAGAAACAGTACAAAATCAAAATGACATCTATGGTTGTAAATAAAAGTTTTGCAGGAAGTTGACGACTTTGGCGCATCCGACTGCGCATATGCCCCATAAAAATTGTCCGACAAGGTTACCACATTATTGCAACAATTTTTTATGGTAGATTCTGTTAAAATCAGCCGTGTGGTAATAAATTTTTTTTTACATAAACTTGACGTGTTTAGCGTGTCCGACGCGTCAAGTGACCCATTATTTTTGTCCGACAAATTTTTTTTCGCTAGTTATATGATAAAAACTATTGATTAAAATAAAATTACCAATGTGGTTATACATTTTTTTTTTGCATAAAATTGACTACTTCGTGACAGCTTAACAGACAAACGCCCCACTACCATAATGTGCCAAGTCCCAAATTTGTCCGACTCCATCCAAATAATAGATACAAAAAGTTTCAACGGTGTGGTCATAAATAAAAAATATGTCGCTGGGCCTAATACCTATAAGTACGGTTTTATATAAATAAGTAATAAGTACTATATAGTACCAAACCTTTAGTGGTTAATTATACAGTATATTCCATATTAAATGTGCTTTGCTACGTTGGAAACAGGGATGCGAAAACATTGTATAATCGGAAAAGTTTTTTAAAAATGTCATTGGTTTAAAAAAGGACCAAAACTTCTTTCTTTTTGCATTTTGTGGCAGAGACATAAAGATCTTTTCTGGGTTATTTACTGATGTATTTGTACATCGTTAATTTCAGACTTTCTATTTTGAGTTTATTTTCAAGAAAAAAGTTTTTAGGCGTCCTAATGGTTATTACGTGTTTCTGTAGCGTTAGAACTATCATTTTTTATTACAGTTAAAAAATAGGGTAGGGTAGTATGGTAATTCATAATAGTCTTTTAGGTCGATGTGAAAGCCGAGCGACCGCGACCTCTTAAACAATCTACAATAGCTCAACCCACTAATTTATCGTCGCTTGTACTACAGGAAATACTTCGAATTTTTTTATCTGCCGGCACATGTATTTATCTTTATTAAAGATCACACTAAATTAGCCTTTTCTAAAATGACCCACAACTTTTAAATATTATGCTATTACACAATACCGTCTCTCTCAGATGTTAGTGACATAAAATTGTTCATTATAAATTGTTTAAATTTTCTCTATATTTCTTATCACATTGCAGAAACTTGTATCAGTTTCGAGTAATATACTTAAGACTTGTAAATGTACCAACAGAGCCAAGCCATTTAAAACATTTATTTAGAGATTATTCTTACCTTATTTTCCGGGACCCAAATCATTTTGTTCCATCTCTCCTGTTTCAATCTAAAAGATTTAGTAAGATAGACAAGCAGAAATTCGAGTCGATCATCCTCCCCTTCTTCATCCTTCTTCTTCTCATCTTTCTTTTTATCATCTCCCATTTCGTTTTACACACGCGACATGTATCACATTTACTTTTACACTTGTCAATTGACGATGTGTTTACCTTCAATAAACAGTTCGCTAAGCAACGGTCCGAACTTCATTCTGCAGGGGCGTACACCGACGAAGGTTGGATTAAATTTAGGAAGTGAATTAAAGTTTATCGATTGAAGCTCAAAAGGTGCTACTAGTTTTATTCCATTGAACAGCTTTCACTGAACATACGTTGGCACGAATAGTGGTTATGGTATTATAACGTAGAAAATATAATTAGAAATTTTCGTATTATACAGGGTTACTGGTGGTAATTCGATGTATTCCCTTATACACGTGTCAGTAGAGGCAATGTATTATATTATGAACATTATGAACCCAAATAAGGATTATCCAAAAGTCATTAGTTTCAGAGACATTACAATTTTTGTGTGTTTTCAGAAAAATGGTACCCGCTGTGATATTACCATGGATAGAAAAATTTCCGTTTTATTTCCGTACTCTTTGTTTCCATGGTGTACTTTAAAGAGCATTTATCATGATTGAATCAAAATAACAACAATAACCCTATAGTGAAGTCAATTGATTCTGAAAACATACATTATTTCGAAATAATTCCGGGAAGCGGTAACTTTTGAGAATACGTCTCTGAGCATGTCAGAAACAACATACCAAAATTTACCAGGTTCTTGAGCGTCATTGGATATTAAACAAATTAGTTGCAAAATATAAGTTCTTGTCAAATATCTCTTAAAATAAGTTTTCTTAAACAAACTAGTAGCACCATTCGAAAGTAGGAGAAATTTCACATCAAAAATGTATACGAAGTTTTTTTGTACGATCAAAAATGAAACTCGGCGACGTTGAGCTCAATGATAGAAGAAACATGTGGCTATTGAATTATTTTATTTTCAAATATAAAAATGAATGTATCTAGGAAAAATGCACACATGAGGTCGGAACATAAAGAATTAAATCGGTTAAAGTTCTATCAATTCTACAATTATTGAGATAGAAACGTGGAACTTTCACATGTTACTCTTGAAGTAATATATAAAGAGATGCGATGAGTGAAAATAATCTCAAAAATTTATTCTTGAAGAAGTACACTTCCAAAATTTTAAAATATTGAGAAAGTGATAAGATTTGATGTGTATTACTAACTTTGACCACCTATTATTCTGGTTTAAATCGCGTTATTAGACTTCTATAGGTGCGATTTTTAAAACTTGAAATGTGTACTTTAAGATGCCTTAAGGGGACTTACCTTAAAAGTTAATTTAATCCTCCTTATTTTACAAAAATTAAAAAAATATGTATTCTTTGCTCCAAAATTCTTGAAATTAGGGGTAAAATGAACACTAATAACTTCTATAAAAAAATACTTTAGCATACCTATCCATAGGATCTTCTTATACATCACTTAAAGAGTAATATGTGACAGTTCCGGATTTTTACCTTAAAAAATGTAGAAATGGTAGGGCTTTTACCGATTTCATCGGAAATCTCTTTATGTTCCGGCTTCATATATGTACTATTAATACATATATGCGTTTTTATATTTGAAAATGTAGTAATCCAATAGCCACATGCTTCTTCTTTCATTTAAGCTTTATTAAGCTCAATCTTATTAGTTAGTTCAAAAGTTATAACAAAAGTGTAGCGCGCCCGAGGCCGCGCACGCTTCTCGCGCCTTACTTACGTGTCGCTGCCTTTCATTTTCATGCGTTAAACAAAAAATCTGGAGCCAATATTTTTAATCGTACAAAATCTTTATATATATTTTAATGTGAAATTTATCGTATTTTCGAATAGCGCAATTCTTTTTTTTAAGAAATTGTTGTAAGAGGTATTTGACAAAAACTGGTAATTTCCAGCTAATGTATTTAATAACAAATGACGCTCAGGGGCTCTTGTTGGGAACTTTTGGTATGTTGTCTCTGACTTGTTCAGAGATGTATTCTCAAAAGTTACCGCTTCCCGAAAATTTTCCGAAGTGTAAACCTCTATTGACTCCACTATTAGTATAAAAGATCACCAGGGCAAAAAAGTTTGCGGCCGTCAAAAGTTAGCAAGCAACTTAACAATTTCCCAACGGCCTGTTTCCAAAACTTGACGTCACGTTTCGTGCGCAAATTATTTTAAAAACTTTCCTGATTTATTAACTTATGATTGAGGAACGTAACATTAAACAGAAACTAAACAATTACTTAAGAAGCATCAGCTTAAAGGATGTCGATTCTTCAAACATGTAAAAAATATCATTTTGAAATAAAACAAGACAATAAATTTTAATAATTTTTTTATTGGTATTAATCAACGTTTACCCTCTTTTACATTTCCGTCGTTGCAGCCCTTGGGCAAATATATTGTCGTAATTATTGTGCGGTTAAATAGTACTGCATATGAAAATGTTTTATATCAGCATTCTTTTCATTTATTCTTTGAAATACCTTTAGCGAACCAGCACAGAATGATATTTCAGCATGGTGATGGTTGTCCAGCACACTATCGTCGCGACATCAGATAATGGATTGATCAGCATTTTGCCAATCGCTGGAATAGAAGAGAAGTATTGATACCTTGGCCTCTTATTTGTCCAGAACTCACACCTCTAGATTTATATATCTGGTGGTACATGGAGAAAATAGTATACATCATACAAATAAACTCCAGAGAGCTATTGGCAGAACGAATTCAAATGGCAGCATAACAATTGCGACAAAACTATCCCCAAGGGTTACAAGGACGAATAGGTGAAAGAAGGTTTATACTTGTATTCTAAATAAGGGCAAACACTTTAAGCATCAACTGTAAATGTTAATTAATAACAACAATAAAGTTGTTAGAGTTCCCAGACAGCACAAAGTTGTCCTACGGCCATCCTAAGATTATAGAAGTTAGGATTGGCAATATCTTGAGGATATCCCAAAATACGCCCAGGAACATCCCTGGGATCCAGAATTTACATTATTTTCCATATACTCAGGATATCCCACAAACGTATTTTTATATATCCGTAGGATAAACCTGGGACCCATTACAGGATCTGTTTAATGCTATCCATAGGATATCATTGTAGGCTTTCAGGGACGTAGTTTTTCAAAATAGCCCGAATGTAAATTGCTTTCAAACAGTGTTAACAACTTGGTACGCTACTAAGTCCTCCATTCACTATTGCATGGGAAACTGTTAGCATTTCACTCCGAAATAATATTTTTGCCACTTGTAAGCTTATGTTGGAACTACTGGGGCACTTAAGTTTAAAAATATGTAGCAAAAATACTATTTTGGCATAAAATGCTAGCGGGTTGCCTCGCATTGGAAGATATAAGAGAGTGACAAGCTACTAACATAGTTTGAAAGCAAATTTTCAGTTAGTTTAATGGCTATTTAAGTTACTATAGGTTATTGAACAGTGATTTCCTAGGTATCGTTTTGTACCATTTGTATTGGAGTTCTGAAAAGTCGCTTCCACTACCACACTTCTATGATAAATGTTTTGACATTTGGCAGATCAATTTACTGACAAATTCTGAATTATTCTGTTGGATATTATTCTCTATAATAGGTTTATTACATATAATATGTGATAAAATATCTAAAAAAGAATTTCTTGGCATTTTAAATTTCATTGAGACATTTTTTACTTTTTATTAAGCTACACCTTAAAATTTTATTTATATCAAGAACAAATGTAAATAAAATGTAATTTTTCTTGGCAGAACTTCTACATTTGGCATTGATAGTCATACTCCAAAGTATGGTCTGGGTTCCGCATGATTCAATATTGCGATTTAGTTAACCTAAATTTCACCGGCCGCCACTGTTCTTTCCAACTACGTAAATTTTAAAAAAGTGCATATTTATTAGTACTTTCCTTGTTTCCGTTGTTTTCTATGAGTTGCGTGTCCCAACATGTTTTTGTAAAGTCTTCCGTATTCTTTTCTGCAGTTTTCTTCTAAAAAGAAACACGTACCTATATTTACATTGGTAGGTACTTACTTTATATAGGTACCATGTTAGAAAATTTTCTTAGTCTAATTTAATGCAAGAGAAAAAACAATAAATATGGCAAGTATTATATCGAAATAGATATCGAGATGGACACTGAATCAATGTACACAAAATAGTACCTATATTTAGCTTAAAATTCTTATATAACTAAATAAATGATTACACAAGTTTTCTTTAATATTTAGCCAACGTATTACCGGTGTTACTATGCCATAATTAATTTTTGAAAAACACTAAACATTATTACATTCGTGTGATTCCCCACGTGCCACCTAGTGTACACTAGTAGAATCGCACAAAATTTCTTGCATGCCAATCTAGTAAAATTACATCGGGTAGGGATAGGGAGCGTAAATTGGCGGGAAGTGCCAGCAAATTGTCAAAATGTCATACAGCCGTGGTATAAAACCAATCAAGATAATTTTTTTGCAATAACATCGTTTATATGTTGAATGATTGTACTTGAATATGTTTTATTACATAACAATGAACATCCATTGCTAGTTAAAATATAACAAACAACTTCAACAAGGTGAATATACCTTTTGCAAATGTTTATATTATATGTAATACGTTGCCATGATTAGTATGGAATTATTTCAAAATACTTTTTTGTTTTTAGACCTTATCTAGAACACAGAGAATATTTGGGCTTTTACTAAAGCCTGGAATTCCCTCAGATATTGATGAATCAAATGGTCAATTTCAAATAGAAAATGTAATTGAAGAATGGTTGAGAAATTTTTTTCATGTTGATAATAACACTCAAGAACTTTCAGACCAGGAAAAAGTGATACCTGAACTGGACAATATATTGCCAGGTGATAATTTGAGAGAACAAGATGAGATGGACATGCCGGTTTCACAAAAATAATAGACATGTACGTCAATAACGCTTGGTTGTTGTATATGAGAGATGTATCATTATTGCCTAATACCGAGAGACCTATGAGCCTAAAACAACTTCGATATGGCATAATTGAATTTCTAACACAAAAAGATCGAGTCAAGCGTGGACGTCCTTCTTCATAGAATTCTAGTTCAAGAAATAATTCTCCAATTTTTATGTCAAGAAAAATTATAAACGCCAAAGCTGAACGACACGACGTTCAGCTGATGTTCGATATTACAACATAGATCATTTTTCCTATTTTGGAACTAGAGGTCGTTACAAATTTTGTACCCAAGGCCAAACAAATATTAGTTGCCAAAAATGTAACATGCGTCTGTGTTTTGTGGAGTACAGAAACTGCTTTTTGAACTTTCATAAAAAATAAATGCGTTACGTTGACTTATTTGTATTTTTTGCAATGTGTCAAATATGATACAATAAAAAAAATTTGTTGTGTTTTTTTGGAAACTACAAAATTGTGTTTTTCGTCGTATTGGAACCATAACAATTGCCAATACACTCTAAAAAAAAATTTACATTGTTTGTTCATTTCCTGCCAGAATAAGGGTTAAACAATTTTGTGGGTTATGTAAAAGATAATTTTTACAACTGATGAAAACAAATAATTGCAATATTACGTACTTTGCTTTATACTACGTAGACCACTTCCTGCACTTGTATCAATTATATTATGTAATTCTTGACATAAACAAATACAGAAGTCTTGAACTATTTTATTTTGACAGCGAGAGCGACGACCAGACGACATGAAATATGAATCGATGGCACAGATTTGTCATGATGGTGTCATGCACTGTGCGCATGCTCAAACTAAGAGTAAGTAGGTATATGTTGAAAAGGTAAAACGACTAATAGGTAAAATATAATATTAATTACTTATACTTATATGTAACTTTGGATAAAATGATTAGTAGTAAAGATAAGAGCGTCATTACTGAAGTTACCAATATAGTTTAAAAGTAATTCTGACGTCATGTTATTTACGCCATAGCTCACTGATGTACCTTTCTATTGATTTATTGTTGCTTGCGATTCAAGAAGTCCGTGATTCGACTACATTACATTCAATTTTTTTTTAATTTGTTTAATACACAAGTGCCCAAATAAGTGTAATTTCACGTTTTACAATTTTTGTATTTCTTAAAAAAAAGATGACAAAAATGCTGGATATTCGTGGGCAATCTGGACAAGATAACCCATGGACATCGATTCTATCACATCCGTAGGATACACGTATTTTATACACCCATAAGGTATCGACATCCCGTCAGGATATCCGTAGGCAATCATTTGCGGATATCCGTAGGATATCCAGAATAAAATCTTTACAGGACATTAATATCCAGTCAGGTCAACCCTGAGATAACCTAAGGATACGTCTATAGGATAATCCCAAATCTGGGACAATGGGACTATAATATGATGTCCTCAGGATATCATGTGTTGTCTGGGTTTATATTGTGTTTTACATAATAATAATGCATTTTACACACTTAGATTTTTCTAGACTTTTAGTATTTCAAAAAGATAACAACGAACTAAAAAATTCAAACCGCGTCTTTGTGGGAATTAGTCCCACCCAAAAATCTGTATCTACTGTACTAAAATCATTCAAAAATAATATAATGCCTGGATAGAGAATTAAGAGTCGAATACAAATGTATAAAAGTTGTTGGGTGTTCCATTTAAAAAATCCTAGAATTACCTTAACACCACTACATTACATTTTCAAATTTCAAACGGTTGAAGAACTCTCATTATTTACTCATCCTGTAGGTTCTGTAGACTTACATATTCCGAATTATTATAAAAAATATTTTAATATTTATTACCTACTCTTCTTTATTTTGCAGAGAAACATCAATTAAAAATGGATAAATTCTACTGTGATTACATAAGAGCTTTTTACTTCATGGATAGATTTATACTTTGAACAAAAACTTGATGCCCAGTAATTTGGTAAGAGAAGCTGCCACGATAAAATCGCTAGATTGAAGGTCGTGCGGGTTTTGTCTGGTGTCAGTTTTCCGTCTCAAATTACTTTAACTTAAAAAGTTTTAGATGGGATAATTTTACGACTTGGACATAAATAAATTTATTTAAAGGTTCAATTAATAATACAGGTAGGTACTTATACAATGTTATACGTTGGTGTGTTATAAAACTGTACTTAAAAAATTAAAATATACGTTTTATTAAAACAATTCCTCTATGAAACTAAAACCATAGTTTCTCAGAAGGTTATTGATATACTTTTAAATTTAACAACAAATTAGTTATAACGATTGTTTAAAATAATCTTAAATCCCGTAACCGGTAAGTAATATGTCTTTGAACCAATTTCGCAAATTTTATCTTAGAAGTTGCTATCTAAGTTACAGTGATGCTTGTGAAATATTAGCTTCGAAACGTTAATGGTTGCTAGATTGTTGCGAATTACATAAAATTTAAATATCTCCTAGAGATACCGAAGATTTCTGTGATTTTTTACTCTGCAGAAAAGGTAGAAAAATTGATAGAAATGATTTTAAAATAAAGAATCTTACAACCAGAGGGTAACAACTATTTTCCTGTCAAATGTTCTTCATTCCATTTAAAATATAAAAATTTCGAACTTGTCCAATGGGCATAACATGTGAATATTTATATTTATGTAGCAGACCGGCATGGCAGCCAAAATCAGTTAACGAACTAAACAATATTTAAGTTTATTATAATTTATTACAATATTATACGTGTTTATACTGCAATGTATGTGTGCTTAGAAATAATTTCAATCATTATTGCGATCATTTTTATCAATAAAAATAATGTGTTCATTATTAAAGAATTCAGTAACTATATCAGCAGGTCTTATTTTTTTAAGTATATTACTAGCGCAACATAAATAATATATGATTGCCGCCAAATGGAAGCAGCAACCAACTGTTCTCCTATCTCTTGCACACTCGCAAAGATATCTTTCGATTCTAGATAATAATATATCAATACTATTTGGCACATACTCTAAAAAACAACAATATGATTTTCTAGAAATATCACGTGAATCAACTCGAATTTTGAATATATTGAATCTGTCTTCCTTCATTATTTCGGCCAAAATACGGCCACATCACGTGATTAAATATTATTCCTATAATATTGTAAGAAGTTATAGATATTTTAAAACATTTAATTTAGACTGTTACGAGAACAACTCTAGTGAAATTCCATGGCATCAAATTTATTATCTGATGGAAGTGGATGATAAGGTAAGGTTTCTAATTGATAATTTAATTTTTTTAATGAGTCTGCATGCCCCAATTAAAAGTTCAAGGTTTACAGAACCTCCATCCCCATGTATTACAGACGACATAAAATTAATAATGAATTTACGATATAGTAAGTACAAAAAAACACAAAACATAATCATTTGAGCTATTATAAAGAAGAATTATACCACTTTCTCCATTAGAATCGAAGAAAGGCGCTATAAGGAACATATGAATTATTATATTCAAATAGTAAACAATTAAACATAGTTAAACAATTTGTTATTAACAACGCTGTAGATACCAAATATTTCACATTTACGTTAACGAAATCAAGGAATATTTTTCAAATGTATGTTCTAATAGAGACGAACCTAATAAAAATTTAACAGATTTCACAAGGATACCTAACCTAAAGCCAACTGATCTGAAACTGTTTAAACTAACCAACGTCAAAGAAATTGAAGTCTTAAAAGTCATTAGAAGTATTAAACCTAAAGCCTAAGGGATGGATGGCATAAATATAGTTAGTAATGACTGAACTTCCTTGTCTATTTCTATTGCCATATAATAATATAAACACATAATAAACCCTTGTTTTGATCACTCGACATTTCCCAAACAATGCGCTAATATTCTTGACTAAAGATGACGGTCTCGGATGATTAGGGGTCGAGCTTGAGCTCTTTGTCCCAATCATCGCTGTAGACCTGGACCGGCCTCGTAAGGGGTGGGAATGCTTTTTCTCTTATCCCCCCCGCAAATGCGGACGGTATTGGCGATGTTAGCAAACCTCCCTGGTCCTGGCTGTTGAACCCTGCCAGCTGGGTCGTTTCTTCTGGCGCTCCTCTGTCTTGGACTTCTTCCTTCGCTGGCGTGTATAGGCTCCCGGGAGCATCTTTCGTCTCTCGTGAGAGGGAAAGGCTGTTACCAAGCCCTCTCGAAGTTTGAAAGGGATTTGGGGGGTGTTGACTAGTCGGCAGCCCAGGGTGCCAATTGGCATCATGTGCTCCGATTTCGTCGGAAGGAAGTGTGAACTGTGTAGTTCAGGATTGTGTTCGGCCAGAGACGCTTTCTTAGCGTCAGAGGCCGGCACGGGCTAGGGTAAGGGTACCGAGCTGGTTGTTTGCTTGGTACCCCCGGGATCGGGTATCCGAAATAATGAAAGAGGGTAGGATTACACCTATTCCAAAAATAAATTCCCGTAAGGAAATAAAGGACCACCGTCCAATTACTATTCTATCGGCTTTATCTAAGGCGATAGAAAGGATAGTTGAAGGACAATCACGAAACAATTTAATTAAATTTAACTCCTTACCACCTCACCTATCAGGTTTTCGTGCGGGTCAAAGTTGTGGAACTGCACTTCTTAATATACCCGATGATATTTTTCAAGAACTGGATATGGATATAGATAGGAATATTCTTAGGTCAAAATTTCCTACTGTCCAAAATACAGAAGAAGCGAGAGCTGCTCTAATTGAAACATGGGAGAATTTACCTCCTGGAATAATCGCTAACGTTACCTCAAGTATTCGAAGATGAATGACTACAATGATGAGGGCTCGGGATAACACACACATTATTGATAAAAATAATCCTTGGAATGGGCGGAATTTACTCAATCCTGTTCCAGAAAGGACAGCATTTACGTAAAATATTTAAAGCCTGTTTGGCCTGGAGATACATACCAAAATTAGAATAGTAGTATCCACTTTAGGCGGAGCTACCATTGAGGCAAAGGTGAGTACAGGTTGCACTCAAGGAGGGGTACTATCTCCACTACTGTGGGCAACCACTGTTGACGACCTTGTGGCGTGTAACGTTTCCCTTATATCTCACCGCCACATCATTTGGCCCACTAAGTATATATCTATATATCAGCCTTACTGACTAGTTCAGAGTGTAACTACGGAACAAAACGCTGATATTTTCGAACTCCACATTGGTTACCCCGACGTGATATGAACACGCAACATGATTTACGATGTACTCTACACCTACTCTACACCCTATGGAGACACACGCACAAGCATGTTCGAGTTTATGAGTTATTTCCTCCTCGAGCATTGCGTTGTTTAGCCCCTCTCCTAGGATTGTGCTGATGACGGTAGAGTGCGTCAAGTAAAGAGTGGGGTACTCGCTTCGTTCCTGTCCAGTTTATCCATCGTTCTTCTTCTACCTCCAGGTTTCTCATGACTTTGTTACTGGTGGGGGAATGGTGTGGCGTGTGACGTTTCCCTTATATCTCACCGCCACATCCTTTGGCCCACTAAGTATATACACGAGCGGCCATGTTCAGTTATTTGGAAAAGCGTATAAGGCAGTGGCTACTCCAGCCCTACTAATGAGTTCACGGAGTAGACACGGAACGAAACCTCCTCAAAAAAATTTCTGCGGAAGGCTCCTACTGCCTATGATACGCTGACGATATAGTAATAGTTGTCAGTGGGCGATTTGCAACTACGATATCAGGGCGTTCACAAAGAGCCCTCAGTATTGTCTAAAGGTGGTGTCATGAGAAAGGACTCTCCTTAAATCCAAACAAAACCACAGTCGTCACTTATACAGGAAAAAGAGTCTTGGAAGGCCTAAAACCTCTAATACTCAACGATGTGGAAATGCCATTTGCCAGTGAGGTAAAATACCTAGGAGTAATTTTCAACCAAAAACTGATAAAATTCCCACATTGAAAAAGTCACACAGAAAGCAATCATAGCCCTCGGAAGGTGCTTGCAAATGTGTGGAGGAAATTGGGGGTTTAATCCCCAATACTGCTGCATCGAAAGTCCTTCTGAACTTGCCACCACTACACATATTTATCCAAGGAGAAGCTCGTTCAGTGCTGCATAGACTAATACAAGGCCCTATGTCAATAAGGCGGCAGCACGGAACAGAGCATCAAAAGCTATACTTAAAGCTGAAGGCGGATCCCATTCTCCCTAATAACCTAAATAAATTGATTTTAGGCCTTTGTTCTCATTTTTAACTGAATCTTCATGATCTTAGGTGGTTATGTATAATCTGCATGGCCGCGGGGGACTGTGTGGATGCTAGTGTTAGAATGAGAATAGTCAAATAAGAAATTAGACAAATTCATTTTAGGATTTTTAATTTGCTAGCATAAACAGAATTCAGGCTATCGAACGAATGCAAAGATTTCATTAATATTTTTACACATAGTTTTTCTTTTAGTTATAGATAGCTATTTTTCCTGCTATTTGCAAAATCCTATAAAGAATATGTTTGAATACAATTACAAGCAAACAAATAATGGTTCATTTTTAAATAGATTTTTCCGTCCCTCCATTTTTGAAAGAGGCCATATGTCCGTTAAATCTTGTTATAATTGGATGTTTCGTTTATCCAACATACTTAAAATTACCTGTAAGTAATTTTGTTAAACCCGGACCTTTAGTATGATTCAACTTTATCATTTGGGTTGCATACAAGTTGTTGCAATTTATTCTCCAATGGATGAATAATTGTTACATCTACGTTTTAAGAAAGCTACTTAGGCTAAGGGTAAACATGGAATTGATAGGAATGTTGAATTAGGTTCGGTTTGAAAGATAAAAGAGGTCTGGACGATTACTTTAAATCTGCGTTTTCTAATTAATTTATCAACTAAACTTACATTGTATCTATTACTCTTGGCTATATCCTTAATTAGAATGTTCTCTTTTACAAATCTCTGTTCATTCAGAGGTAAACTTAATATACGATAAATCAAAACAACTGAGAGTAGTAGTTTGTGCTGGGGATAATAATTTCAGTCATTAGAGATATACCTGATGTCTTTTTAGTATATGTCAAATTCCAAACAATAGTTTCACTAGTCCTAATTACTAATGTATTTAGAAATAGCAGTTGTTCTTAGTTTTCTATTTCTATGTAAATTTTACTGAGAGGAACGGCTATTTAATTTTGAGGAGGTAGACATTTTACGACCTCTGCAATATTTGTATCGAATATTGCAAATGTATCATACACATGTCTCAAGCTTCCTCTTTCAGACACATTATTTGTTGATCTATTATTAGCGTTTAATTTTTTAAACTTATTTCATGAAAGAATTTTCATTATTTTACCGCTAATTGCTACAAACATTCCTTTGATGAGTATACCATTACTCATACTCGTACTAAATTACTTAGATATGTAATCTTTTTGAAGAAAAGACCATATCTTCTACAGGGTGTAATTAGTTTCATGTCATTAAAAAAAACTGGTAATAGGGACCGACTAGACAAACAAAAAACCTGCATGACTTTTTTCTCTAGGGATACCTTGAAAAAACTGACCTGGGTTTACATTTTTAATGTTAAGGTAGGAAACTTTTTGGGAACCACTGTTTTTGTGGGTCAATGGATCAATAGTTCCGAATATTAGAAATAATAGAAAACTGTAAAACCCGACTTGTGTTCCCGCCGCACAGTGGGGCCAAGATAAGTAATTCTTGGAAAAAACTCCAAATAAAAAAATAATAAGAGACCAGCATAAATGCCTCAATTCGAAAGTTAAATGCCTACTAGGAATAGGATTTGTTTACATGTGTTTTTTTTAATTTGGAACAAAGTTATTGTAGCTTATAAGAATTTATAACATTTAAAAGTGGTTTATTAACATTTGTAACATTGTGTTAAAAGCTTAAAAAATTAGTAGGTAATTATTTTATGAAATTGGAAAATGAACAGTTAGACGTCCGAGATACGATAACAGAAAATATTTGTGTATTTTAAGTAAAAAAAATCTGATTTTTTTGACGGATTGAGCGCATAATATTTCCCAATCAGGTATCGAAAACTAAAAATCGAGTCTTTGGTCTCTATGAAAATCAATGTAAACATTAATAAACAGATCAAAATAAGACAGCAAATAATAATAATAATAATAATAATAATCATACCTTTAATGCCCAATAGGTAACACCCAATAACTGAACAATTCTTTTGAATTTTTCATAAAAATTGTTCGAAATGACCTCCATCTCCACGTATACATATTTTGGTACGTCGAACTAAGGACATACGCACTCCGTTCAATACATTTGGTAAATTAGGATAATTTTTTATGGTTTCTATGCACATTAAAATACGTTGTTGCAATTGTTCTAAAGTGTCAACTGGATCACGGTAAACCAGAGATTTAAAATGCCCCCAAAAATAAAAGTCCATCGGATTGAAGTCGGGCGATTTAGCAGGCCATGGTACTGGTCCGCCACGTCCAATCCATCGTCGAGGAAACTTACTGCTCAAAAAATTTAGAACAGCCAAACTAAAATGGACTGGCGCGCCATACCGCATTATTCTGCGCGTAGCCAAGGGTACATCTTCCAGCAAATCTGGCAATGTTTGTTGCAAAAAATTTAAGTATACATCACCATTTAATCTAGCGGGTAATTGTATAGGTCCAATTATTTCATTACCGCAATTTCCTGCCCACAAATTAACGCTGAACCGTCGTTGAAAATGCGCCCTTCTTATTACACGTGGATTTTCGTCTGCCCAATAGTGCATATTTTTAAAATTAAACACTCCATTTCTGGTAAAACACGACTCATCGGAGAAACACAGAACGTTTAAAAAATTTTCATTTGCCGCGTGTTTTCTTAAAATCCACCTATTGCATTCGCTCTGCAAAATCTTGGAGTTCTAGTGCTTGGACACGTTGATAGTGATAGGGATGTAAGTTCATATCTCTCAATGTTTTCCATACCACAAAATGGGATACTTCCACACAGTTCGCGATATCGCGGGTGCTTAAAGTTGGATCTTCTTCTACAAGTTCCAAAATTTGAACCTCTTCGTCAATTACCCTTTCTTCACGTTGTGGACCTCGTTCTCCTCCATGTTCATTGAGACGACCTGTTTTTCGAAGACGCTGGTCTATACCAACAAATGTACGAGCACAAGGATGACGTCGATTGGGGAACCTTAAACGATAAAGCTCTTCTGCACCAGCTGCATTTCCACCACTTTCTCCATACACCAAGTGCATATCCGCGAGCTCTGGATAAGAGTAATTTCCCATAATGTCCAAAATCTGCGTTTTAAAACACCACACTAAACTGTGATTTAACGTTATCAATAAAGAAAACAAAAAGTAAAACTTGGTCCAAAATCCAAAAAGTAACACAAAAAGCACAAACGAGAAGTAGTGTCTTATGTAACCAAGTACTAACGACTTGAACGATAAGTCAATAAAATAAATCTTAACATAAGTGGCACAAAGTCAAGGAACGGCTAGGTCGCGCGCCGTATGTGCGTTGTTTACCTAATAAGGACACAAACTGAAATTATTACTTGAGAATATTACAAGGGAGAGTATAGCACTCCCAGTAAGATAATTTGGCCGCGAAGAAGCAAAAAACATGGCGGTGTCCTCTGTCGGTCGCTTTTAACTGCTTCGTCGGTATGCTTTTTAGTGTTCTCTTAGACGCACCATACTTATTTGCAGGAGTATGCCAGCAGTTCTCAAACTATGTTATTAATTATTTTGTCAATTTTTGTTTATTTTTTTTCTCCAAAACTATGAGCTTTAGACCCCATGTTATATAAGGTTTTTTTGTTTCTCTTTTCGTTCCCTGCCGCCAGTTTTTTTAATGACATGAAACTAATTACACCCTGTATTTGAAGCATACTCTGTTTGCTATACCGATGTTTTATTTCTAAATTAAGCCATTTTGTTTTGCAAATTTTCCAATTTCTTCTGAATTAATAGAACATGTTGGAATTTAACTTGAATAAATTTTAAAAACTGAGTGACCTTTAGGCCTTTGGAAACAGAGTATCAACATCTATTAATCTAATTTTAGTACTAAACTTACGATAAGGACTTATAGTTGATTTAAAAATAGTGAAAAGTATATCCAAAGACGTACGGTTGTACGGGCTTTTCAAATTCCACAATTTGTTTTGGTTATTTATTTAATTATTTTCTGCAATATGCGATCTAAGACCGATGAATGTTTCATCCCTATTATCTTAGGTACTTAAATTTGGCAACATTTCTCCTCGCATTTCCTTTCAATTTTTTTAATAGGTAATTAAAAATCGTATACATTATATACACAACTATTCAGAGGGTCGCACGACGTAACTGTAAGATAAGTCGTTCTGGCAGAAGTCCAGTTATCTTTCATGACCTTTGTCAGTTCCCTGTACACCAAGCAAAAAATAAACGAAAAACAAATTTAAGGTTTAATATACTTCGTAAACATGTCACTCTGCTTTTGCGCCGTGGAAGACCTAAGAACTCATTTGATAGGGACAATTATTAGTACCTCTTTTGATGAATCATTAATAGATAGGTGAAGATCTTTTGTGTTTATCAGTCAATGTCAAATATAATTATTTCACACTTATTAATAGAAATTGTCTTGGTTTTGCACGAAACATCTTTATGAGTGGCTTTATGTCTTTCTGATGAGCTCCATAATAAGGGCGAATAACGTTCCAGAGGCTAAGCATGTCCAAGAAACAGAATGATACATTTCATGAAAATGTAATCCATCAGAATGAAAATTTTTTAAGACAAGGTAGATAGATAAATTCGTGTTAGGCCTTTGTTCTCATTTTTAACTCAATCTTCATGATCGTAGGGGGTTATGTAGATACTAGTTTAATCTGCATGGCCGTAGGGGACTGTGTGGATGCTAGTGTTAGAATGAGAATTGTCAAATAAGAAAAGACAAATTCGTTTTAGGATTTTAATTTGCTAGCATAACCAGAAAGAATGCAAAGATTTCATTAATATTTTTACATATAGTTTTTCTTTTAGTAAGAGATAGTTATTTTTACTTCCTTCGCATACCGAAGGGAAGTATTGTATTCGAGAAAAAATCACCATCCGAGATTTTTTCGGATTCTGACGTTTCAGAACACGTAGATTACGAAGATATAGGTTTTTCAATTCCGTCTGTCTGTCTGTCTGTCTGTCTGTTGGTGCATTTACTAAAAAACTACTTGAAGGATAGCAGTCAAATTTGGTAGATAGTTGACGCTACTGTCAGCGAAGACATGGTAGAAATTTCACTGGAAAATATACCCTGCATCTAAACGGAATAAATAGTGAAAAAAAATTTTTTTTTGCTCAAATTTAAAATTTCCACGTTTCATGACGCGCTAAACCTATTTCAGAAAAAAAAATTTGAAACTTTTTTTCACCATTTTTGAAAAAAATTTTACCACTAAAATATGAGAATTTTTTTCTTTCTTCAAATTTAAAATTTTCACGTTTCATGGCATTCTAAACGTATTTCAAAAAAAACATTTTTGAAAAATTGTTTACCACCAAAATAGGTGGAATTTTTTTTTGTTCAAATTTAAAATTTCCACGTTTCCATGGCATTCTAAACGTATTAAAACAAATTTAAAATTTTTTCCGAAAAATTTTCTTGAAAAAATGTATGTATTCATCACTAAGTAGGTACTTACTATAGAACAGAAGAAAATATTTTGTTTGCTCAAATTTAAAATTTCTACGCTTCATGACATTCCAAACCTATTTCGGAAGAAAAAAAATTGTAACATTTTTTTACCCTTTGGAAAAAAAATTACCACTAGAATAGATGCAACATTTTATTGCTCAAATTTAAAATATACACGTTTCATGACATTCTAAACCTATTTCAGAAGAAAAAAATTTGAAAATTTTTTAACCAAGATTTTGGAAAAATTTCAAAAAAATTAATTTTTTTTCTTTGTTCAAATTTAAAATTTCAACGTTTCGATAGCATTCTAAACCTACTCAAACTTTTTACCACTTTGGAAAAAAAATTACCATTAAAATAGACGGAAAAATTTGTTTTTGCTGAAATTTAAAATTTTCACTTTTCATGACATTCTAAACCTATTTCAGAAAAAAAAATTTGAAAATTTCTTTTACACATTTTAACCACTAAAACAGATAGAAATTTTTTTCTTTGCTCAAATTTAAAATTCCCATGTTTCATGACATTCTGAATCTATTGCAGAAGAAAAAGGAGTGAACATTTTTAACCAACAGTTTTGAAAAATTTAAAAAAAAAATTAAATTTTTAACCACCACTATACTTCCACTTCACTGCGTGAATGTGGAACTATCTAATGGCAATACTATTTGACATATGCTATTATACTTTTATTGGAAAATATACAGGGTGGTCATCCCAAGAAATAATTTATGGGAGACCTGTTATTTACTATTGAACTTTTGCTGTTGGATGAGCACTATTTTTTTGACCAAAAGTTATCAGGATTTCTTTGTAATAATTACAATAACTATATTTCCATTATTATTCTCAATGTCATTTCGTATTTAATATTTTTTTAGTGATCGCCATGCACAAATAACGAGGGAAGTTCTGTGTAAATACCTTTACCGATTTTTTTCTGCTGTTTGCAAAATTTTATAAAGAATATGATTCAATACAATTATAAGCAAACAAATAAATAATAATTCAATTTTGAATAATTACATGCTCTACAAAAACTTTCGTAGAGTATTTATTCTTGTTTATTTTTCAAGATTTTATGAAAAACTTTGGTAAATACCTTTTATTTCTGATAAAAATTGAGTAATTTCTAATAATTATTGTACACCAGAACTAACCTATATACACAGTGATTTCAGCTTGAAGGCATAGATGTATAATATGGTTGTTCCATAGGTTTTCTTCTCTGTTTACTAATGAATGAGCAATAGGTATGTAAAGTTTATAAACCATTTACTGTAGAGGTATCGCGTTAATGAGTGTATTCCTATGTAAAATGCATTTTCCCGATAAAAAAAGAATATAGTGATACATTAGAAAAGGGCAATCAGAAACTAATGGACCATTTGTGCGTTAAATTTGTACAGCAATATGTAGAGTATCAAGTTACGAAGCTCAATTTATACCTTTATTAACTACGAATTAAAAGATGCCGTACTAAAAGCATATCTGTAACATCTAACAGAAAGAACATGGCAATTCCATTAAAAAAGGCCACACTCCAAATCCATTTCGTATCGATTGCGGAGGTCAGAGGCGTGTAGGCACGTGGGTTCAAACTCATACTTTATTCCGACTGGATATCTAATAAATAATATTTATAAGAATTATCATGAAAATATTTTAATGTATAGAGTGTGGAAAGTTTGACTGTAATCAATTCTGTAACTTGGATGTACAGTATTTTTATGAAACATTGTGAAACAGGTGGGTCAATTTTACTTTTTCATTGACTACATTTCAACGGTTATATTCTTATCATCACCCGAGGGGTACAACCACCCCTCACTTTTCGTTTCAGATTAAGGGCATTTCAAGTCACGTATGATTTGAAAACAACTTTTGACACTAATGAAATGTCTGTCGGTCTGTCTGCCTGTATCTTCTTTTTGTCCGCGTTTTCTCCGGCACGGTTTAAGATGTTGACTTGAAATTTTGTACACATATGTATCATAACGAGATCTGGAACTGGTTGGGGGATAAATAGGGAAAAATGGGACCAAATAAGTAAAGCAAGCTGGTAAGTGTACAGAAACTTGAAATTTGGTGCATGCACTAGAAGCCAAGGCCTCAAAATTTCCTATAAAATTTTCCATCCCCCCACCACCCCGCATTATTAAAGGGGTTGATAAAATAAAATTGAGATATTCACCTCAAATTTGGTATATGTATATATTTTAATGACATCAGGAACGAGATTATATTTTGGGCTTATTCCGTTGAAGGGTTAAATAGGGGAAATAAGTAAAGCAAGCTGGTAAGGGTACAGAAACCTACCAAGGCCTCAGGTTTTTTTTAATATTTTCAACCCCCCACCACCCCTACTCCTTATTAAAGGGGTTGATAAAATAAAATAAAGATATTCAGAAGTGTGTATCATAACGACATCTGGAACTAGATTATATTTTGAGATGATTCCGTTGAAGGGATGGGGGTTAAATAGGGGTAAATAAGGGGAAATAAGTAAAGCCAGCTGGTAAGAGTACAGATATTTGAGATTTGGTGTATATACTAGAAGCGAAGGCACCAGGTTTTTTTTTTTTAATATTTTCCATCCACCTACCACCCCCACTCCCTTATTAAAAGAGTTGATAAAACCGACTTGAGATTTTCACTTGAAATTTGGCGCACTTATGTATTATAACGACATCTGAAACTAGATTATATTTTGACATGATTCCGTTGAAGGGGTGGGGGGTAAGTAGAGGTAAATAGGGGAAAATAAGTAAAGCAAGTTGGTAAGAGTACAGAAACTTGAAATTCGCTGTATATACTAGAAGCTGAGGCCTCAGATTTTTTATATTTCTCAACCCCCCACCACTCCTACTCCGTTATTAAAGGGGTTGATAAAATAAAATTGAGATATTCACTTGAAATTTGGTACACGTATGTATTATAACGACATCTGAAACTGGATTATATTTTGAGATGATTCCGTTAAAGGGTTGGGGGTTAAATAGAGGCAAATATAGGAAAATAAGTAAAGTAAGCCGTAAGAGTACAGAAACTTGGTATTTGGTGTATATACCAGAAACCAAGGCCTCAGATTTCTTTCCAATATTTTTCATTCCATTGATAACATAAAATTGAGGAAGTTAGTATACGTATGTATTGTAATGACGTCTGATTCAGATGATTCCGTTGAAGGGGTAGGAGGTGGTAGGTTATGAATAGGATAAATAGGTAGAGTAGTAGGCTAGACTCTTCATTTTTGACGCATTTGGTATAAACCAACACCTCAAACTTTTCTGTGACATCTTCCCAAATATTATTAAAATTCTGTGACAAATAATTTCCACATAGTAGAGTGCAAATATAGTCAAGACATTTCCTTTAAAGTGACTTCGATGAAAAATTGGATGTTGAAGTAGTGATTCCTTAGGCAGCGGTTTTTTTCAGCATTTTAAGAAAACTGATTTTCAGCTCTAATTGCATTCTAAAGCCATTCTGCAAACACATTGCGGCTATGAATTTATCAAAAAATTCTGTCTGTTTTCCCTTCATTTGCCTGGCCTACTAGTTCATGATGCAGTAAATTGTACTCATCTGTCAATAACACATATTTGTTTAAAAAGTGGCAAGGATTGTCAAATGTGTATTTGTATTCGCCGCAATTTGTTTGGTATGTTCAAATACTTCATCATTTCCTATGTATTTTGACACGCTGAAGCCGATAAAATAATTTTAAAAAATTCTACTTCTGGTATGATTCAAAGCTATAATTTATTTATATTTGAAGTTTATATTATTGTAATAATTAATTATTAATATCTGGTGAAATTTGTGGTATATAATAGAAAAAGTAACTATTTGTAGAAATAACATCGGATAACTAGGGCTCAATACGGATGAGTCATTTTTTTTATGACAACCCAAAAATTTTGCTATCTTTTTTCTGCATCTCTGGTTGGTTCACTTATTTAACGTCGGCCTATTTCCGCTACTAAAGCTAATCACCGACGCCAAGAAACGAGCTGCAGCTATCTCCGACCTAGAAATTCTGCCAAAATACTTCTCTATCGAAGAGTAGGGTTTTCTACTTGCTTAACATTTAATAGACACAGGATCGACTGCTCTACATCCCCTCCGAAGTTAGGTATATCCACTCTGCAACCCCCACCTAAAGTTGCATATCTTCTACTTATACGCTGATGCCATTAGAACTTATTTCCCTGGAGAAAGTCACCCATCCAACTATTAACTGCACTCCAAGTTGCTTAAACTTTTGTATCGAAATATGAGTATAACCTAAGCTCGTCTATGTACGCTACCATTTAGATCTGTATAATCCTGTCAGTGGCTTTAGTTTCTTTAATTTTACTCAAAGCTTTATCTCTTAACTTTATAAGATCATTAACATTATACTATATTATACTAGAATGGGCTATCGCCCATTCTAGCTCCTCCGGAGGGGTGACAGCTAAAGCTGTCAATGCGAGTGCTCCGCACTCGATTAGGTGACGCTTGAATCATTGTAGAAAGCTTGATTTTTAGTTTTCAATTTTCACTTTTTTTGGGTTTTTTAAATTTTAAGTTTTCAGTTTTTTAATTTTCAGTTTTTTAGTTTTTCGGTTTTTCAGTTTTCAGTTTTTAATTTTTTCAGTTTTTCAGTTTTCAGTTTTTCAGTCTTCAGTTTTTAGTTTTTCAGTTTTTCAATTTTCAATTTTCACTTTTTCAATTTTTTAATTTTGTTTTCAATTTTCGGTTTTTAGTTTTTCAGTTTTCAGTTTTTGTGGTTTTCAGTTTTTAGTTTCATTTTTCAGTTTGTCAGTTTTTCAGTATTTCAGTTTTTCAGTTTTTTAGTTTGTGTTTCAGTTTCTCACTTTCCCAATTTCCCAGTTTTCCAGTTTTTCAGTTTCAGTTTTAAAGTTTTAAAGTTTCGAAGTTTTGAAGTTTTTAATTTTCTAAGTTTTTAAGTTTTTAAGGTTCTAAGTTTTTAAGTATTTAGGTTTTTAAGCTTTTAGGTTTTGAAGATTTGCAGTTTTTAAGTTTTGAAGTTTTTAAGTTCAGGTTTTCAGTGTTTCAGTTTTTTGTTTTTCAGTTTTTCATTGTTCAGTTTTTCATTTCTCAGCCTTTTATTTCAGTTTTTCGGTTTTTCAGTTTTCAGATTTTCAGTTTCTAGTTTTTCACCTTTCGATTTTTTAGTTTTCAATTTTTCAAGTTTTCAAGATTTCAAGTTTTCAAGTTTCCAAGATTTCCAGTTTTCAAGTTCTCAAGTTTTCAATTTTTCAAGTTTGCAAGTTTTCAAGATTTCAAGTTTTAAAGTTTTCAAGTCTTCAACTCTTCAAGTTTTCAAGTTTCCAAGTTTTCAAGATTTCAAGTTTTCAATTTTTCAAATTTGCAAGTTTTCAAGTTTTCAAGATTTCAAGTTTTCAAGTCTTCAAGTTTTCAAGTTTATCAGTTTTTCATTATTTCAGTTTTTCAGATTTTAAGATTTTTAGTTTTTCAGTTTTTCAATTTTTCAGTTTTTCACTTTCATATTCGATTAGGTACTTCAGCAACCTTCACATTCCGAGTTTCAGCTGAATCGGACGGCAAATAAGAAAGTTACAGTAAATAGCGGATCTTAGGCTATGGGGACGCCGCCATTTTGAAATTTTCAATTTCGACGTCATATTCACAATCAACTACTTCAGCAACTTCAACATATCGAGTTTCATTTGAATCGATTGAAAAATAAGGAAGTTACAGTAAATGATGAATATTATGCTACGGGGACGCCGCCATTTTGAATTTTTGAGTTACGATAACATATTCGTGATCTGTGACCTCGATAACATATACATACCTATTTTCAGACGAATGGCACCGTAAATGGTAAAATGGGTCCTGCAACTCCGCCGCCATTTTGAATTTTTCAATTTCGACGTCATATTCACAATCAGCTACTTCAGTAACTTCAACATATCGAGTTTCATTCGAATCGGACGATAAATAACAAAGTTACAGTAAATGATGAATATTATGCTATGGGGACGCCGCCATTTTGAATTTTTGAGTTACGATAACATATTCGTGATCTGTGACCTCGATAACATATACATACCTATTTTCAGACGAATGGCACCGTAAATGGTAAAGTGGGTCCTGCAACTCCGCCGCCATTTTGAATTTTTCAATTTCCACGTCATATTCACAGTCAGCTACTTCAGTAACTTCAACACACCGAGTTTCATTTGAATCGATTAGAAAATATAGAAGTTACAGTAAATGATGAATATTAGGCTATGGGGACGCCGCCATTTTGAATTTTTGAGTTACGATAACATATTCGTGATCTGTGACCTCGATAACACATACGTACTTATTTTCAGTCAAATGGCATCGTAAATGGCAAAATGTGTCCTGCAGCTCCGCCGCCATCTTGAAATTTTCAATTTCGTTTTCGGATTCGTAATCGGCGACCTCGAAAACCCCCACATACCGATTTTGAGCGGTGTGACGCCATAATCGACAAACGTCGTCCGCCATTTTGAATTTTGCGATTCCGACGTCACATTCGTGAGCACCGTGGTAGATAATCCCCGAGTACCAAATTTCAGGCCAATCGGACGACAAATAAATTTAATTGCGATTTTCGAGATTTGTTTTGCGCACCCGTACTATTGGCATTCTATTTAATTTGTAAAAATGTAAAAATTTGACATCGAAACTTATTTCCGCGTTGCTGGCAACGCCCAACTTCACACACATAATTTTTACCACCTATTTCAGAAATGTATGTCGGAATGGAAAACATGGATTTTAAAAACTGTGATTTTTCAGGAAATAATGGGAGTTGAGAGGCTTTCTAGGTCTCAAATTAATCGGAAAGGACGATATTTTGTTGTGATAGTGGAGTGTGTGGGCCAAATCGGAAATTCGGCCCGACACGGGCGTGTGAAAGTTGGGTTTTTTGTGAGAAAGTGAAAAACGTCTACGTACAAAAAAATTCATAATTAAGCAAGTACATAGAATAGAAGCTCGTTCTGTGTCTCGATGGAAAGGGGGAGCTTGGCCCTTTCCCGTGATACCAAATATTACAGGGAAAATCGAAAATTCGGCCTCACAGGGGCGAGACAAATGTGACAAATTTGAGTGTGTTAAAACATAACCTAGAAAATTGTAAAACATGAAATCTTAAAACACTCATATTTTAGTTAATACTTGACGTAAAAGCTCGATCTTAGTCACTATTTGAACACGGAGATTGGCATTTTATCCACGCAGTACGTGCTCTGGGTTAAATAAAAAATTTAGTGTAGTTCTGTGCGAAATAAGAATGGATATTTTCGTAAAAATTGAAAACCGTAAGTACTTTAAAAATTCATAAGTAAATAAGAATCGGGAGTGAAACGGTGTTCGACGTCTCTCTGGAAAGCAGAAGAACGTAGCTTTCTGGCGATACCAAGTTTGACCGGAAAAATGGAAAATTAGGCCCGCGGCGAGCGCGACAAAAGTAGCTTTTCTGGGATCTTTTAAATTTAAAATATCACGTAATTACGAAAAATTCTTCCACTTTGACCGCCCGTAGCTCGTTAATCTTTGGAGCTGGAGAAAAACAAAAAAAAGGACTTTTAGATAAATCATTTTTCTACATCTTCGTTAGGGCGAAGTATTTTGCTCTAGGAGGCCCCGTTTAGAAGTTATGGAGGTTTAAATGTAAAAATGTCCAATTTTCCGCCTTTTTGCACCGCCGCACCTTTCGGCCGATATCTCCGAAACGAAGACACGTACGGACATTTTGAAGATACCGGAGGAAGCGGAAAGAAACGCTCTTGTCCTTTGAGATTTTTTTATTTTGAGCTAGCTCCGACCGTTTTCGAGTTATAGGCGAAAAACCGAAAAAATGAGACGCGCTTCGGAGCCGAAACAGTGCAAAAACGTGCAATCTTAAAACGTCCGTATTTTTCGAAATACATATTTTGGAGCGCCGTACGGCATCGCGGCGGAACGGGGAGAGATTCTAGTTATAGCTAGCCGCAAACTGCGAGGTCGAAATCGAAAATTAAGCCCGGCAGGAGCGAAAGGAAATCGTACATTTTTGACGTTTACGAAATACCAAATCGCCTTCCCCTATTTTCTCTTTTACCCCTCGACTCCTCATTCCCCAAAAAAGCAGGCGAGAGAGATAGGTGACTTTCGTCCGATTGTAACGGAAAAACCCGGAAAAATACCGGAACCGAGTATAGCCTATACACTGTAGAATTCCGTCCCGATCACTTTCGAGGCGGGCACGGACCGGAGAAATGAAGCGCGTCTCGACAGCATGTACCTTAAGATCGCAAAGAGGAAGGGGCTCGCACCAACTGCTCTTTAATATTATGACTAGAATGGGCTATCGCCCATTCTAGCTCCTCCGGAGGGGTGACAGCTGAAGCTGTCAATGCGAGTGCTCCGCACTCGATTAGGTAACGCTTGAATCATTGTAGAAAGCTTGAATCAATGTAGAAAGCTTGATCTTTAGTTTCGATTTCAGATTCGTCATCAGCTAAATGAAAAACATCTAGGTACCGATTTTCAGTCGAATCGGTCCATAAATGACATATGTTGTCAGCCATTTTGGTTGCCGCCATGTTGAATTATGTAAATCTGATGTTATATTCGTTATTAGCTACACTAATAACCTGTACATACCGAGTTTCATTTGATTCGGACTGTAAATAAAAAAGTTAGAATAAATGGCTACGATGACGCCACCATTTTGAATTCTTTAGCGACGGTCACAGATTCGTGATCTGTTGCCTTGATAACACTCACATACCTATTTTTGGACGAATGTCACCTTAAATAACGGATCGTGTCCTGCAATTTGTGCCGCCATTTTGAATTTTTCAATTCCGTAGACATGATCGTTATCGGCTACTCTAATTACCTCTAAATACCGAGTTTCAGCCGAATCGGTTGGCAAATAAGAAAGTTACAGTATAATAGGCCATGGGGACGCCGCCATTTTGAATTTTTCAATTTCGACGTCATATTCACAATCAGCTACTTCAGTAACTTCATCATACCGAGTTTAATCGGAATCGGAGGGTAAATAAGAGAGTTACAGTAAAAGATGGATATTAGGCTGTGGAGACGCCGCCATTTTGAATTTTTGAGTTACGATTAGATATTCGGGATCTGTGACCCCGATAACACATAGGTACTTATTTTCAGACGAATGGCACCGTAAATGGCAAAATATGTCCCGCAACTCGGCCGCCATTTTGAATTTTTCAATTTCGACGTCATATTCACAATGAGGTACTTCGGTAACTTCAACATACCGAGTTTCATTCGAATCGGTCGGTAAATAAGAAAGTTACAGTAAAAGATGGATATTAGGCTATGGAGACGCCGCCATTTTGAATTTTTGAGTTACGATTTGATATTCGTGATCACTGACCTCGATAACACATACGAACTTATTTTCAGACGAATGGCATCGTAAATGGCAAAATATGTCCCGCAACTCGGCCGCCATCTTGAATTTTTCAATTTTGATTCCGGATTCGTAATCGGCGACCTCGAAAACCCCCACACACCGATTTTGAGCGGTGTGAGACCAAAAATGACCTAAGTCGCCGGCCATTTTGGCGCCGCCATTTTGAATTTTTGAATTTCAATGTCATATTCGTCATCACCGCGGTCGATAATCCCCGGGTACCAAATTTCAGGCCAATCGGACGACAAATAGATTTAATTGCGATTTTTCTATGAATTTGGCTCACCCTATATATATTTATTTTGCTCACCCATGCCGTTGACAATCTATCGATTTTTATTTAATTTGTATCATTTATTTCAGTGAACTGCATTGCCGGCCGAAATTTATCTCGGAAGCGAAAACATGGACTTTTGAAACGGCCATATTTCAGGAAATAATGGGAGTGGAGAGGCTTTCTATGTCTCAAATTAATCGGGAAGGACGATATTTTGTTGTGATAGTGGAGTGTGCGGGCCAAATCGGAAATTCGGCCCGGCACGGGCGTGTGAATGTTGGGTTTTTTGTGAGAAAGTGAAAAACATCTACGTACATATAAATTCATAATTAAGCAATTACTTGGAATAGAAGCTCGTTCTGTGTCTCGATGGAAAGGGGGAGCTTTGCCCTTTCCCGTGATACCAAATTGTATAGGGAAAATCGAAAATTCGGCCTCGCAGGGGCGAGACAAATGTGACAAATTTGAGTGTGTGAAAACGTAACCTAGAAAATTGTAAAACATGAAATCTTAAAACGCTCATATTTTAGTTAATACTGGACATAGAGGCCCGATCTTGGTCTCTATTTGAACACGAAGATTCGCATTTTATTCGTGCAGTACGTGCCCCGGGTTAATTGAAAAATTTAGTGTAGTTCTGTGCGAAATAAGAATGGATATTTTCGTAAAAATTGAAAACCGTAAGTACTTTAAAAATCCATAAGTAAATAAATATCGGGAGTGAAACGGCGTGCGACGTCTCTCTGGAAAGCAGAGGAACGTAGCTTTCCGGCGATACCAAGTTTGATGGGAAAAATGGAAAATTAAGCCCGCGGCGAGCGCGAGAAAAGTAGCTTTTCTCGGATATTTTAAATTTAAAATTTCACGTATTTTCGAAAAATTCTTCCACTTTGACCGCCCGTAGCTCGTTAATCTTTGGAGTTGGGAAAAAACAAAAAAAAAGACTTTTAGATAATTCATTTTTCTACATTTTCGTTAGGGCGAAGTATTTTGCTCTAGGAGGCCCCGTTTAGAAGTTATGGAGGTTTAAAGGTAAAAATGTCCAATTTTCCGCCATTCTGCACCGCCGCACATTTCGGGCGATATCTCCGAAACGAAAAATCTTACGGAATTTTCGAACATACCGGAGGGAGCGGTAAGAAACGCTCTTGTCCTTTGAGATTTTTTTATTTTGAGCTAGCTCCAGCCGTTTTCGAGTTATAGGCGAAAAACTGAAAAAATGAGTCTCGCTTCGGAAACGAAAGAGCGAAAAAACGTGCCATCCTAAAACGTCCGTATTTTTCGAAATACATATTTTCGAGCGCCGTACGGCGTCGCGGCGGAACGGGGAGAGATTCTAGTTATAGCTAGCCGCAAACTGCGAGGTCGAAATCGAATTTTAAGCCGCACAGGAACGAAACAAAACGATAAATTTTTGACGTTTACGAAATACCAAAACGACCTCTCCTATTTTCTCTTTTACCCCTCGACTCCTCATTCCCAAAAAAAGCAGGCGAGAGAGATAGTGTACTTTTACCGGTTAATAATTAAAAAACCGCGAAAAATACCCGCCCCGGACACGGCCTAAGCGACGGAAAATTCGCAGGCGAATCGAACGACGCCGGACCCGCGCCGAAAAACCTCCTCCCCTCGGAGGAGTTCCTATTGTAAAATCGCAATTTTAGAGGGGTACAGATCAACTCCCTATTCATAATACACACGGCCTCGCGCCGGCCGTGTTGACTAGAATGGGCTATCGCCCATTCTAGCTCCTCCGGAGGGGTGACAGCTAAAGCTGTCAATGCGAGTGCTCCGCACTCGATTAGGTAACGCTTGAATCATTGTAGAAAGCTTGAATCAATGTAGAAAGCTTGGTTTTCAGTTTCGATTCCAGATTCGTCATCAGCGACCTGAAAAACATCTAGGTACCGATTTTTAGTCGAATCGGTTCATAAATGACATATGTAGTCAGCCATTTTGGTTGCCGCCATGTTGAATTTTGTAAATCTAATGTTATATTCGTTATCAGCTACAGTAATAACCTGTATATACCGAGTTTCATTTGAATCGGACTGTAAATAAAAAAAGTTAGAATAAATGGCTATGGGGGCGCCACCATTTTGAATTCTTTAGCGACGGTCACATATTCGTGATCTGTAGCCTCGATAACACTCACCGACCTATTTTTGGACGAATGTTTCCGTAAATGACAGATTTTATCCAACAATTCGTATCGCCATTTTGAATTTTTCAGTTCCGTAATCATATTCGTTACCATCTACTGTAATAACCTCTAAATACCGAGTTTCATCCAAATCGGTTGGTAAATAAGAAAGTTACAGTAAATAATGGATAATGGGCTATGGGGACGCCGCCATTTTGAATTTTTCAATTTCGATGTCATATTCACAATCAGCTGCTTCAGTAAGTTTATAATACCGAGTTTCATTCGAATCGGTTGGAAAATAAGAATGTTATAGTAAGTAATGGATATTAGGCTATGGAGCGGCCGCCATTTTGAATTTTTGAGTTACGATTAGATATTCGTGATCCGTGACCTCGATAACACATACATACTTATTTTCAGACGAATAGCACCGTAAATGACAAAATGTGTCCTGCAACTCGGCCGCCATTTTGAATTTTTTCCATTTCGACGTTACATTCACAATCAGCTACTTCAGTAACTTCAACATCCCGAGTTCCATTCGAATCGGTTGTAAAATAAGAAAGTTATAGTAAATAATGGATATTAGGCTATGGAGACGCCGCCATTTTGAATTTTTCAATGTCGATGTCATATTCACAATCAGCTACTTCAGTAACTTTATAATACCGAGTTTCATTTGAATCGGTTGGAAAATAAGAAAGTTATAGTAAATAATAGATATTAGGGTATCGTCCGCCATATTGGCGTCGCCATTTTGAATTTTGCGATTCTGACGTCATATTCGTGATCAGCGTGGTCGATAACCCCCGAGTACCAAATTTCAGGTCAATCGGATGACGAATTAATTTAATTGCGATTTTCGATAACTTTGGCCAACCCTGGATACCAAGCTAATGCAAAGTAATCTTTGCTCACCCCTGTAACGCAGAATTCTTAGTATATTGTTATGTACGTTATTTAAAATGGCGGAAGCAAAAACATGGACTTTAAAAATGGTGATTTTACAGGAAATAATGGGAGTTGAGAGGCTTTCTAGGTGTCAAATTAATCGGAAAGGACGATATTTTGTTGTGATAGTGGAGTGTGCGGGCCAAATCAGAAATTCGGCCCGGCACGGGCGTGTGAAAGTTGGGTTTTTTGTGAGAAAGTGAAAAACATCTACGTACAAATAAATTCATAATTAAGCAATTACTTGGAATAGAAGCTCGTTCTGTGTCTCGGTGGAAAGGGGGAGCTTGGCCCTTTCCCGTGATACCAAATTGTATAGGGAAAATCGAAAATTCGGCCTCGCAGGGGCGAGACAAACGTGACAAATTTGAGTGTGTTAAAACGTAACCTAGAAAATTGTAAAACATGAAATCTTAAAACACTCATATTTTAGTTAATACTGGACGTAGAGGCTCGATCTTAGTCTCTATTTGAACACGAAGATTCCCATTTTATTCGTGCAGTACGTGCCTTGGGTTAATTAAAAAATTTAGTGTAGTTCTGTACGAAATAAGAATGGATATTTTCGTAAAAATCGAAAACCGTAAGTACTTTAAAAATACATAAGCGAATAAAAATCGGGAGTGGAACGGCGTTCGAGGTCTCTCTGGAAAGCAGAAGAACGTAGCTTTCCGGCGATACCAAGTTCGACCGGAAAAATGGAAAATTAGGCCCGCGGCGAGCGCGACAAAATTAGCTTTTCTGGGATCTTGTAAATTTAAAATATCACATAATTTCGAAAAATTCTTCCACTTTGACCACCCGTAGCTCGTTAATCTTTGGAGCTGGAGAAAAACAAAAAAAAAGACTTTTAGATAATTCATTTTTCTACATTTTCGTTAGGGCAAAGTATTTTGCTCTAGGAGGCCCCGTTTAGAAGTTATGGAGGTTTAAAGGTAAAAATGTCAAATTTTTCGCCATTTTGCACCGCCGCACCTTTCGGCCGCTATCTCCGAAACGAAAAGTCGTAGGAAATTTTTGAAGGTACCGGAGGAAGCGGAAAGAAACGCTCTTGTCCTTTGAGATTTTTTTATTTTGAGCTAGCTCCAGCCGTTTTCGAGTTATAGGCGAAAAACCGAAAAAATGAGTGTCGCTTCGGATTCGAAACAGCGCAAAAACGTGCAATCTTAAAACGTCCGTATTTTTTGAAATGCATATTTTTGAGCGCCGTACGGCATCGCGGCGGAACGGGGAGAGATTCTAGTTATAGCTAGCCGCAAACTGCGAGGTCGAAATCGAAAATCGAGCCCGACAGGAACGAAAAGTAATCGAACATTTTTGACGTTTACGAAATACCAAAACGACCTCTCCTATTTTCTCTTTTACCCCTCGACTCCTCATTCCCAAAAAAAGCAGGCGAGAGAGATAGCGTACTTTTACCGGTTAATTATTAAAAAACCACGAAAAATACCCGCCCCGGATACGGCCTAAGCGACGGAAAATTCGGCGGCGAATCGAAAGACGCCGGACCCGCGCCGAAAAACCTCCTCCCCTCGGAGGAGTTCTTATTGTAAAATCGCAATTTTAGAGGGGTACAGATCAACTCCCTTTTCATACAACGCGGCCTCGCGCCAGCCGCGTTGACTAGAACTAGAATGGGTTATCGCCCATTCTAGCTCCTCCGGATGGGTGACAGCTGAAGCTGTCAATGCGAGTGCTCCGCACTCGATTAGGTAACGCTTGAATCATTGTAGAAAGCTTGAATCAATGTAGAAAGCTTGGTTTTCAGTTTCGATTCGATGTTAGATTCGTTATCAGCGACCTGAAGAACATCTAGGTACCGATTTTCAGTCGAATCTATCCATAAATGACACATGTTGTCAGCCATTTTCATTGCCGCCATATTGAATTTTGTAAATCTGATGTTATATTCGTTATTAGCTACATTAATAACCTGTGCATACCGAGTTTCATTTGAATCGGACGGTAAATAAAAAAGTTACAATAAATGGCTATGGGGACGCCACCATTTTGAATTATTTAGCGACGGCAACAGATTCGTGATCTGTAGCCTCGATAACACTCACATGCCTATTTTTGGACGAATGCCACCTTAAATAACGGATCGTGTCCTGCAATTTGTGCCGCCTTTTTGAATTTTTCAATTCCGTAGACATGATCGTTATTGGCTACTCTAATTACCTCTAAATACCGAATTTCAGACCAATCGGTTGGCAAATAAGAAAGTTACAGTATAATAGGCCATGGGGACGCCGCCATTTTGAATTTTTCAATTTCGATGTCATATTCACAATCAGCTACTTCGGTAACTTCAACATACCGAGTTTCATTCGAATCGGTCAGTAAATAAGAAAGTTACAGTAAAAGATGGATATTAGACTATGGAGACGCCGCCATTTTGAATTTTTGAGTTACGATTTGATATTCGTGATCACTGACCTCGATAACACATACGAACTTATTTTCAGACGAATGGCACCGTAAATGGCAAAATATGTCCCGCAACTCGGCCGCCATTTTGAATTTTTCAATTTTGATTCCGGATTCGTAATCGGCGACCTCGAGAACCCCCACACACCGATTTTGAGCGGTGTGAGACCAAAAATGACCTAAGTCGCCGGCCATTTTGGCGCCGCCATTTTGAATTTATAAATTTCAATGTCATATTCGTGATCACCGCGGTCGATAACCCCCGGGTACCAAATTTCAGGCCAATCGGATGACAAATAGATTTAATTGCGATTTTTCTATGAATTTGGCTCACCCTATATATATTTATTTTGCTCACCCATACCGTTGACATTCTATTGATTTTTATTTAATTTTTATCATTTATTTCAGTGAACTGCATTGCCGGCCGAAATTTATCTCGGAAGCGAAAACATGGACTTTTGAAACGGCGATATTTCAGGAAATAATGGGAGTGGAGAGGCTTTCTAGGTCTCGAATTAATCGGAAAGGACGATATTTTGTTGTGATAGTGGAGTGTGCGGGTCAGATCGGAAATTCGGCCCGGCACGGGCGTGTGAATTTTGGGTTTTTTGTGAGAAAGTGAAAAACATCTACGTACAAATAAATTCATAATTAAGCAATTACTTGGAATAGAAGCTCGTTCTGTTTCTCGATGGAAAGGGGGAGCTTGGCCCTTTCCCGTGATACCAAATTGTATAGGGAAAATCGAAAATTCGGCCTCGCAGGGGCGAGACAAATGTGACAAATTTGAGTGTGTTAAAACGTAACGTAGAAAATTGTAAAACATGAAATCTTAAAACACTCATATTTTAGTTAATACTGGACGTAGAGGCTCGATCTTAGTCTCTATTTGAACACGAAGATTCACATTTTATTCGTGCAGTACGTGCCCTGGGTTAATTCAAAAATTTAGTGTAGTTCTGTGCGAAATAAGAATGGATATTTTCGTAAAAATGGAAAACTGTAAGTACTTTAAAAATACAGAAGTGAATAAAAATCGAGAGTGGAACGGCGTTCGACGTCTCTTTGGAAAAAAGAGGAACGTAGCTTTCTGGCGATACCAAGTTTGACCGGAAAAATGGAAAATTAGGCCCGCGGCGAGCGCGACAAAATTAGCTTTTCTGGGATCTTTTAAATTTAAAATATCACATAATTACTACTTTGACCGCCCGTATCTCGTTAATTTTTGGAGCTGGAAAAAAACAAAAAAAAAGGCTTTTAGATAATTCATTTTTCTACATTTTCGTTAGGGCTAAGTATTTTGCTCTAGGAGGCCCCGTTTAGAAGTTATGGAGGTTTAAAGGTAAAAATGTCAAATTTTTCGCCTTTTTGCACCGCCGCACCTTTCGGCCGCTATCTCCGAAACGAAGAGTCGTAGGAAATTTTTGAAGGTACCGGAGGAAGCGGAAAGAAACGCTCTTGTCCTTTGAGATTTTTTTATTTTGAGCTAGCTCCAGCCGTTTTCGAGTTATAGGCGAAAAACCGAAAAAATGAGACACGCTTCGGAGCCGAAACAGTGCAAAAACGTGCAATCTTAAAACGTCCGTATTTTTCGAAATACATATTTTTGAGCGCCGTACGGCATCGCGGCGGAACGGGGAGAGATTCTAGTTATAGCTAGCCGCAAATTGCGAGGTCGAAATCGAAAATTAAGCCCGGCAGGAGCGAAAGGAAATCGTACATTTTTGACGTTTACGAAATACCAAATCGCCTTCCCCTATTTTCTCTTTTACCCCTCGACTCCTCATTCCCCAAAAAAGCAGGCGAGAGAGATAGGTGACTTTCGTCCGATTGTAACGGAAAAACCCGGAAAAATACCGGAACCGAGTATAGCCTATACACTGTAGAATTCCGTCCCGATCACTTTCGAGGCGGGCACGGACCGGCGAAATGAAGCGCGTCTCGACGGCATGTACCTTAAGATCGCAAAGAGGAAGGGGCTCGCACCAACTGCTCTTTAATATTATGACTAGAATGGGCTATCGCCCATTCTAGCTCCTCCGGAGGGGTGACAGCTCAAGCTGTCAATGCAAGTGCTCCGCACTCGATTAGGTAACGCTTGAATCATTGTAGAAAGCTTGAATCAATGTAGAAAGCTTGTTTCGATTTCAGATTCTTCATCAGCGAACTGAATAACATCTAGGTACCGATTTTCAGTCGAATCGGTCCATAAATGACACATTTTGTCAACCATTTTGTTTGCCGCCACATTGAATTTTGTAAATCTGATGTTATATTCGTAATTATCTATACTAATAACCTGTACGTACCGAGTTTCATTTGAATCGGACGGTAAATAAAAAAGTTAGAATAAATGGCTATGGGGACGCCACCATTTTGAATTCTTTAGCGACGGTCACAGATTCGTGATCGGTAGCCTCGATAACACTCACCGACCTATTTTTGGACGAATGTCACCGTAAATGACAGATTTTATTCAACAATTCGTACCGCCATTTTGAATTTTTCAGTTCCGTAATCATATTCGTTACCATCTACTTTAATAACCTCTAAATACCGAGTTTCAGCCGAATCGGTTGGTAAATAAGAAAGTTACAGTAAATAATGGATAATAGGCCGCCATTTAAAATTTTTCAATTTCGATTTCATATCCATAATCAGCTACTTCAGTAACCTTATAATATCGAGTTTCATTTGAATCGGACGGTAAATAAGGAAGTTACAGTAAATGATGAATATTAAGCTATGGAGACGCCGCCATTTTGAATTTTTGAGATACGATGACATATTAGTGATCTGTGACCTGGATAACACGTACATACTTATTTTCAGACGAATGGCACCGCAAATGGCAAAATTTGTCCTGCAACTCGGCCGCCATTTTAAATTTTTTAATTTCGACGTCATATTCACAATCAGCTACTTCAGTAACTTGAACATACCGAGTTTCATTCGAATCTGTTGGGAAATAAGAAAGTTATAGTAAATAATGGATATTAGGCTATGGAGAGGCAGCCATTTTGAATTTTTGAGTTACGATAACATATTCGTGATCTGTGACCTCGATAACATATACATACCTATTTTCAGACGAATGGCACCGTAAATGGCAAAATGTGTCCAGCAGCTCCGCCGCCATTTTGAATTTTTCAATTTCGATTTCGGATTCGTATTTGGCGACCTCAAAAACCCCCACATACCGATTTTGAGAGGTGTGACGCCAAAATCGACAAACATCGTCCGCCATTTTGGCGCCGCCATCTTGAATTTTGCGATTCTGACGTCATATTCGTGATCAGCGTGGTCGATAATCCCCGAGTACCAAATTTCAGGTCGATCGGACGACAAATAAATTTAATTGCGATTTTCGATGAATTTGGCTCACCCTATATCAGCATTATTTTGCTCACTCTGTAAATTACAAATTACCCAGAATTCCTAGTATATTGTTATGTGCGTTAGTTAAAATGGCGGAAGCAAAAACATGGACTTTCAAAACGGTCATTTCTCAGGAAATAAGTGGAGTTGAAAGGCGTTCTATGTCTCAAATTAATCGGAAAGGAAGATATTTTGTTGTGATAGTGGAGTGTGCGGGCCAAATCGGAAATTCGGCCCGGCACGGGCGTGTGAATGTTGGGTTTTTTGTGAGAAAGTGAAAAACATCTACGTACATATAAATTCATAATTAAGCAATTACTTGGAATAGAAGCTCGTTCTGTGTCTCGATGGAAAGGGGGAGCTTTGCCCTTTCCCGTGATACCAAATTGTATAGGGAAAATCGAAAATTCGGCCTCGCAGGGGCGAGACAAACGTGACAAATTTGAGTGTGTTAAAACGTAACCTAGAAAATTGTAAAACATGAAATCTTAAAACACTCATATTTTAGTTAATACTGGACATAGAGGCTCGATCTTGGTCTCTATTTAAACACGAAGATTCGCATTTTATTCGTGCAGTACGTGCCCTGGGTTAATTAAAAAATTTAGTGTAGTTCTGTGCGAAATAAGAATGGATATTTTCGTAAAAATCGAAAACCGTAAGTACTTTAAAAATCCATAAGTAAATAAATATCGGGAGTGAAACGGCGTGCGACGTCTCTCTGGAAAGCAGAAGAACGTAGCTTTCCGGCGATACCAAGTTCGACCGAAAAAATGGAAAATTAGGCCCGCGGCGAGCGCGACAAAAGTAGCTTTTCTCGGATCTTTTAAATTTAAAATTTCACGTATTTACGAAAAATTCTTCCACTTTGACCGCCCGTAGCTCGTTAATCTTTGGAGCTGGAGAAAAATAAAAAAAAGGACTTTTAGATAATTCATTTTTCTACATTTTCGTTCGGGCGAAGTATTTTGCTCTAGGAGGCCCCGTTTAGAAGATATGGAGGTTTAAAGGTAAAAACGTCAAATTTTTCGCCTTTTCGCACCGCCGCACCTTCCGGCCGATATCTCCGAAACGAAGCGTCGTACGGAATTTTTGAAGATACCGGAGGAAGCGGAAAGAAACGCTCTTGTCCCTTGAGATTTTTTTATTTTGAGCTAGCTCCAGCCGTTTTCGAGTTATAGGCGAAAAACCGAAAAATTGAGTCTCGCTTCGGAGCCGAAACAGTGCAAAAACGTGCAATCTTAAAACGTCCGTATTTTTCGAAATACATATTTTTGAGCGCCGTACGGCGTCGCGGCGGAACGGGGAGAGGTTCTAGTTATAGGTAGCCGCAAGCTGCGAGGTCGAAATCGAAAATCGAGCCCGACAGGAACGAAAAGAAATCCAACATTTTTGACGTTTACTAAATACCAAAACGACCTCTCCTATTTTCTGTCTTACCCCTCGACTCCTCATTCCCAAAAAAAGCAGGCGAGAGAGATAGCGGACTTTCACTCGTTAATAACTAAAAAACCACGAAAAATACCCGCCCCGCATACGGCCTAAGCGACGTAAAATTCGGCGGCGAATCGAACGACGCCGGACCCGCGCCGAAAAACCGCCTCCCCGCGACAAACACTCCGCGGTAAAACGGCAATTTTAGAGGGGTACATACCAACTCCCTTTTCATACAACACGGCCTCGCGCCGGCCGCGTTGATTATCTTAATCCAGGGGTTTTCCGGTTTTTTATTGATTCATATTTTCAGAGTAGTATGCATATTCATTAATATGGTACAAGTACGTTTACATTTATTACTGAATTACATTATCGAAATTATTTTTAATTATTCTTATTTTTAGTCCCTTCGTTCACTTTGAAGCAGCTCACATATATTCTATTTCGACAAAGAACGTGAATAATTTCTTTAAAAAACTGCTGCCTAAGGAATCACTTCTTTCACATCCAGATTTTTCTTCCAAGTCTCTTTAAGGGTAAACGCCTTCACTATATTTGCATTTTACAATGCCGAAATAATTGGTCATAGAATTTTAATAATATTTGGATCAGATGTCATAAAAAGAATTACAGAAGAAGTCTCGTTAAGACATTGAAAATGAACTTGGCTAACTTTCAAGCCTGACATGATATTTACAAAATATACAGGGGATAGAAATAAGAAACTTTTAGAAATTTTCAAACATTTATTAAGCTGCGGATAAAAAATTTAAACAGTTATACAACTCGAAGTAATTGTAACAGACTTTACTAATATTCCACAAAAAGATGGGTTTCGTAAAACTGCGAGAACATGAACCTAGGTATCAAAATTTATCAAATACATAAGTTTTACAAAAACAATGCTAAACGTCGGTCGGTGTCGAGAAATAAAAATGCATAAATAAGAATCTAGATATCAAAACTTATCAAATATACAGGTAAAAATGCAGGAATATGAATCTAGGTATCAAAATTTATCAAATATACTTAGTTTTACAAAAACGATGCTAGGCGTCGGTCGGCGTCGGGACGCAAAAATGCAAGAAAATGAATTTAGATATCAGAATTAATCAAATACTAGTTTCACAGAAGCGACGTAAGGCGACGGTCGGCGTCGAGACGTAAAAACACAAAAATATGAATCCAGGTATTAAAATTCATCATCAAGTCGGCATCAAGACGTAAAAATGCAACATTGATTTAGGTATCAAAATTGGACAAGTATACAAGTTTCACAAAATCGAGGCGGCGGCGGCGAGACGAAATAATGAAGAATATTAATCTAGGTATCAAAATATAATAAATTCAGAAGTTTTACGAAAACGACGCTAGACGTCGATCAGCATCGAGACGTAAAAACGCAAGAATATGAACCTAGGTATCAAAATTTAAATTTGTCTATTGACCAGTTTTACAAAAACGACGCTAGGCGCCGGTCGGCGTCAAGATGTAAAAATGCAAGAACATTAATTTAGATATCAATGTTTAACAAATACACAAGTTATATAAAAACGATGCTAGGTGACGGTCGACGTCGAGACCTAAAAATTCAAAAATATGAAACTAGGAATCAAAATTTATCAATTACACGAGTTTTACAAAAACGACGCTAGGCGTCGGTCGGCGTCGAGACGTAAAAATACAAGAATATGAATTTAGGTATCAAAATTTATTAAATACACAAATTTCACAAAAACGGTCCTAGGCATTGAGCCGTATTAAAAGGAAACATGAGGCCTTGGTTTCTAGAGTATATACATCAAATGCCAAGTTTATGTACTCTTTCAACTTGCTCAGCTTATTTATCCCTATTTACCTCTACCTACCCCCCCCCCACATTCCTTCAACGGAATCATATTAAAATATAATCTAGTTTCAGATGTCGTTATAATACATACGTGTACCAAATTTCAAGTCAAAATCTCAATTTAATTTTATCAACTCTTTTAATAAGAGATGGAAAATATTATAAAAAAAACATGAGGCCTTCACTTCTAGTATAACCCTTCAATGGAATAATCTAGTTCCTAAAGTCATTATACCAAATTTCAAGTAAATATCTCAATTTTATTTTATCAACCCCTTTAATAATGAAGTGGGGTGGTGGTGGGGAGATGGAAAAGATTATAAAAATTTTGAGGCCTTGGCTTCTAGTGCATACACCAAATTTCAAGTTTCTGTACTCTTACCAGCTTCCTTTACTAATTTACTAATTTACCCCTATTTACCCCTGTTGAACCCCTAATCCTTCAAAGCAATTATCTCAAAATATAAGTTCCAGATGTTGATTATAATACATACATGTAACTTTCAAGTGAAATCTCAATTTTATTTTATCAACATCATTAATAATGGTGGGGGTTGAAAAATATTATAAAAAAAAATCTGAGTTTCTGTACTCCTACTAGCCTGCTTTACTCATTTCCCCCTATTTACCCCTATTTACCCCCCAACTCTTCATCGGATATGTTCAAAAATCAATCCAGTTCCAGATCTCGTTATAATATAACATACGTGTACAAAATTTCAAGTCAATGTCTTAATGCGTTCCGGAGAAAATGTGCGGACAAAAAAAGTTACAAACAGAAAACCTTTTTCGCTCTAATTTAAAATCTCGATGTTTCATGACATTCTAAATCTATTTCAAGAAAAAAAAATCGGTAAAGGTATTTACACAGAACTTCCCTCGTTATTTGTGCATGGCCGTCACTCTAAAATAATTATTAATTACGAAATGGCATTTAGAATAAAATAGAATAGAATAGAATAGAATAATGTTTATTGCTGAGATTTGTATATATAAATATAATATATAATAATAGGTGTATAGAGAAATACATAAATACATAAATAAATAAACTTGGCAATAAACATGATAGCCTCACATAAGCATGTTAATGCTTGATCGTGAGTATAAAACAAAAAATTTTACATATTACTAATATACCTTAATATTATACAGTGATCATAAGAGGTAATTGGTAAGTATTTTCCCTTTGTCTTGTACTGTACACATGATTTATTTTTGCTAAATAATTTTTATTATTGTGTTGTTTAATATTGCAGTGATAATAAAACAACTGTCTAATATCCAATATTCTTGAATCCTGAAATATTGCTTCACTTGAGTAAGTTTGCTCTCTTTTAAAAATTATTGTAAGTATTTTTTTTTTGTATAATTTCTAAATTTTTCAGGTGGGTTTTTGAAGCGCTACCCCAAGCCACTATACCATAGGTTAGGTGAGATTCTACTAATGAATAGTATAATACTTTCAGTTCATTCATATCTAAAACTTCACTTAATTTTTTAAATTTGTATAGAACAGTTCTTATTTTATTTATTACATACTTGATGTGCATATCCCATTTTAGGTGACAATCCATTTTAACTCCCAGATATTTTATTTCTTTTGATGGTTCAATGTAAATATCAGCCGAGTTTCCTATTTTTAAAGGACCAATATCGGGAAAAGTTGTGCTGTTAGAGCAAAATGGTACATAAAATGTTTTGTTAAAGTTTATCGTCAACAAATTGTGATCGAACCAGTCCTTGATGTGACCCATATCTCTTTCTGCAATTTTTTTTAAGTTAGCCCAGTTATCTGCACTGTAGTATATGGCCGTATCGTCCGCATAAGTAATAATTGTGCCCCTGGTTTGGGTGGAAAATAGTCCATTTAAATATATTATAAATAATACAGGGACAAGTACCGTGCCTTGTGGTACACCAAATTCAATTTTCTGATAATCACTTATTATGTCTCCAATTTTTACACATTGATATCTGTCAGAAATGTATAATAATCGGAATATAGTTATTGCTATTATTACAAAGAAAACCTGATAACTTTTGGTCAAATAAATATACAGAGCGCTCATCCAACAGCAAAAGTTCAATACTAAATAATAGGTGCCAAATATGGAAGGCTTGCGCAAATACCTTTACAAATGTCCACCATGACTGAATTATTTCTTGGGATGACCACCGGTGTACATTTTTCAATAACAGTGTAATAGGTGCATATGCCAGATATTATTGCCATCTGTCACATTTTCGATCCCACATTCACGTAATGGGGTGGAAGTATAGTGGTGGTTAAAAAATTTCATTTTTTTGAAATTTTTCAAAAATGTTGGTAAAAAAATTTTCAATTTTTTTTCTTTTCTGAAATCGTTTTATAATGTCATGAAACGTGAAAATTTCAAATTTGAGCAAAGAAAAAATTTTTCCATCTATTCTAGTGTCAAATTTTTTTCCAAAATTATAAAAAATGTGATAAATTAACGTTTTCAAAAATTTTTTTAAATTTTTCAATAACATTTACTTAAATTTATTCGAATAGTTTTAGAATGCCATGGAAACGTGGAAATTTTAAATCTGAACAAAGAAAAAAAATCCGTCCGTTTTAGTGGTAAAAATTTTTTCACAAATGTTGGTAAAAAAAAATTAAAAAAAAAATTCTGTAGGTTTAGAATGCCATGAAATGTGGAAATTTTAAATTTGAACAAAGAATATTTTTATCTATTAGTGGTAAAAAAAATTTCAAAAATGTTGGTGAAAAAAATTTTCAAAACTATTTTTTTTTAATAGGTTTAAAATGCCATGAAACGTGGAAATTTTAAACTTGAACAAAGAAAAAAATTTTCAATTTTTTTTTCAGAAATAGGTTTAGCGTGTCATGAAACGTGGAAATTTTAAATTTGAGCAAAAAAAATTTATTTCACTATTTATTCCGTTTAGACGGTCCACCCTGTATATTTTCCAGTGAAAGTTTAAGCATTTCTTCGCTGACAGTAGGGTCAACTACCAACCAAATTTGACTGCTCTTCGTCAAGTAGTTTTGTAGTTAATGCACCAACAGACAGACAGACAGACAGACTGACGGAATTGGAAAACCTATATTTTCGTAATCTACGTGATCTGAAACGTCAGAATCCGAAAAAATCTCGGATGGTGATTTTTTCTTGAATACAATACTTCCCTTCGGTATTCGAGGGAAGTAAAAAACTGATTTTTTTTTACTATTATTATACTTCCAATCCACTACGTGTATGTGGAAGTAAAAAGAAGACTGTAATTGAACAATATTCAAATACCAATGCCAATTTCATAGCAAACTACAATTTCATATATTTTATTTATTCCTTTTGTTAGGTAACAGTTCAAAAATCAAATCATACGAAATGAATATAGCAAGAAACGTACGTAAAAAGTCATAGGTCTGTTTGCATGGTAGACTATGTGGCTTTATTAAAGTTTTACATGAGAAATGATTCCTTTATTTGGTTTCAGATGTTCATTTTATTTAAAATATATTAAAACAGATATGTTATATAAAAGGAACGTGTGCTATAAAATAGATTAAGGCGTTTATTAAAAGCATTATTTACAATGTCACGAACTCTTTGCAGACATCGAAATGCTGCAGGTTATTTAAATGAGCGTCGACCAAAGATGTCCCCTTTACTCTTTGCGATATGTAACTAATTATAAAATTATTATTTAATTAATATACTCTTTTTCATGTTATTTCAGGCCATTTAAAAATGCATGCACGAGAACTTTATGCAAAGTTTAGTAATTGCTTTCAATTCAAACAGCAGAAAAAGTAATCTATGAAAAATAAAAAGAAACATTATTTATACAAATATTAAATTCCAATCTTTGCATTCTTTCGCTAACCTACAATCTGGTTGTGATAGAAATTTAAAAATTCTAAAATGAATTTATCTATTTCTTATTTGACAATTCTCAGTTTAACATTAGTATCCACATAGCCCTTTTGCGACTATAATAAAGTCAAAACAATTACAAACAATTTATCCATTCAATAAAAGGAATATTGTAGTCGATACGCCGAGTTGCATTTCCTTGATGATCCATTTCGTCCACAAAATACTTTGTACAGGCTGAAGCCTATATTCACTTATTTATCGTCGGCCTATTTTTTTGTCATCTAGGAATTGTACAGACTATCGTATACCGCAGTTAGCAGGTATTCATTCGGTTAAAAAATATTTATTATTTCATGGCCCCGGGCCCAAATAATAATAATAATAATACTCGGTCAAGATGGTCGTCCTTATAATCGGTGTACTCGGAGGTATGAGCAGGCTTCATACCTCCGAGTACACCGATTATAAGCTGCTCTCAGGATTGAAGATCAAACCGGCCTGTCAGAAGTCTGCTGATTGGTTGGCAGGCCAAATGCAGAAGGCAGTCTTGGTGTCCCTTCGCCTGCTTAGAGCACATGATTCTGGAATCTACAGTCACTAACCCTGCGGGATGTGGGGAGTGGCTGTGGATATATTGCTGGCGCTCTTTCCGTGTGATATCAGAGGCCACGGAAGACTGTCCAGCGTCGGGAAACCTAAAAAAATAATAATAATAATAATAATAATAATGGCCGAAGTGAATTCTTCTCCAACTGGGATAATGTTTTTTGTATAAAAGTCCGGTATAAACTGAGAAATAAAAGACAATAATAATAATAATAATAATAATAATATATTTATTGCCCAACAGAATAATCCAATTACAGGACAATGTCCCTCACACATGATAATGTTAAGAACTAGACTAGGAGCTGATACTGCCTATGCAGTAACTAATACATACTAAAGAGTAACAATAACATCATTATAGCATAACTTATAAAGAACAATCTAATTATTATTAAAGACATAACAATAGATTCAAACTAATACTGACGATTTCAATAAACTATTGTAATGGTCTTGATGCACTGACTTAAACGTGTGCTAAATATACCACATTGACTGCTAAGCTTGTTATATAGTTTCATCATAGAGTAAATGGGAGACTTTTTGAGTATGTTTGTACGGCTATTGTGACAGTAAAATAGAATATCTTGACGTGCTCCTAATCTCGGGATTCTGAAATTAATTTTTGATAATTGTGTTGGACAGTCAATGAAATGGTTAAGTAGATTATATAAAAATACTAATGTAATTAGTATTCTTCTATTCTCTCTCTAATGATTTCATGTGTAATCTTGTCAGTAATAGGGTATTTGGATATCCTTGCTCTGGATAGTTTGTATCAATTCTAAAAACTAAGTACTTCATAAATTTTCGTTGAATTCTTTCTACCGTTTGTGAGTGAACGTTATAAATTGGGTTCCAAATTATCACACCATACTCAAGTTTTAATCGTACCATTGAGAAATACAATGTTTTAAGTGCGTCTGCATTAGAGAATTGTTTACAATTTCTTATTATAAAGCCTAGTAATTTTAGTGCCGAATTTGGAGATGAGTTTATATGTTCTGTAAAGTCCAGTTTAGAGTCGAATAGTACACCCAAGTCCTTAGTTGATTGAGCTCTTGACAATTCCGTGTCATTAAAGGTATGCAAGAACTCTATAAAACTGATTTTACGCGTGCACGTTACTACCTTGCATTTTGATACGTTTATATCTAATTTATTGGAAGTACACCATAATTTCCGCAAATAAAAGTTTTTCGCAATCTAACATCACATAAATCATTTATAAATATAATAAACAAAATTGGCCCCAAGCTTGAACCTTGGGGTACCCCCGATGTTGCTAGGTAAGTATTTGACTTAAAACCATTATACTGAACATATTGTAACCGGTTATCTAAATATGATATAAAGAACTTTAACATTAAATTACTAAGACCTATATAATTTAATTTTTCAATTAATAAATTGTGGTCTATACGGTCAAAGGCTTTTGAAACATCAGTGTACACCACATCTACTTGACCTCTGGTGTCCAGTGACTTGACACAAACTGAGTTAAACAAGCTAAGTTTGTTACTGTAGAACGTTTCTCCATAAAACCGTGTTGGTGAGTGGAAATTAAGTTCTTTACCCCAGAATAGATTATAGTATACACTGAGGCCTCAAAGACCTTGGCAAAATTAGGTAGAATTGAGATCCCTATATAGCTTTTTACATCTGCCACATTTCCGCTTTTATAAACAGGGCATACTTTTGCCAGCTTCCAACATTCAGGAAAGGTAGACGTTCGCAATGCAATATTAAATAAAGTTCGAAGTGGGGTGATAAACACATTTGCGCCGTCTTTAACTAAAAAACTGGGAACTTGATCATGTTCCGATGTCAATTTGTTTTTTAGCTTTTTGATACCTTGTCTGATGTCTGTTTCTGACAACTGATCGATATTTATGGATGGTTGATTACTTATAATATTAGAAGTTGGCATTGTGTAAGACGGTGGTAAGTAAACGCTATTAAAAAATTAGCCAAAATTATCTACAATGTCTTGCCCATCAATTTCCTTTTCATTGTAATACACTTTACCGGATATTCTAGTAGTGCCTTTTTTATTATTGATGTAGGACCAGAATTGTTTAGGGTCAATAGTTAATGTGCTCTCAATATTTTCTAGGTAATTTTTGTACGCATCTTTGGTTTGTAATTTAATTAGTGATCTAAGGCGTTTATATTCTTGTAATGTATTTGCATCGTTGAATTTCTTGTATTTCTTGCGGTGCTTCTCTCTCAGTTTCACATTCTTTATTATTTCAGGTGTGTACCATACAGGAAATTTTCTTTTATCTTTGAATTTCGGAACGTGTACGTCAAAAAGCGAATACAGTTTTTGGTAGAATTCTTCCCATGCATTATTGATATGAATATTTTCCAAAAACATCCAGTCAACCTGGGGTAATGATTCGTACAGCGCAGGATAGTTTGCTTTTCGAAAGTTATAATTATGCTCGTTCGGGTGTATTGGAAATCTAACAGATTTAATTATTCGCGGAACAAAAGCAATTCTTAGGGCTGGATGATGAGCATCCTCTCCCACAAAAGGGGCAAATGGTGACTTGTAACCCGGCCTACGGTGATTAGTATAATATTTTCCTCACTATACCACAATTGTTAGTAGATATTCAAAATAGTCGATTTTGCACACTGGTTCTTGAGCTATAAAGCAAACTAGTAAGAGTCCAGAAAATTGAAGTTTGGTGTATATAATGCAAGCCAATGTCTCAATGTTTTTATGACATCTTCCACCTCCACCACCGCCCCCACTTCACTATGAAGTTGGGGATAAATTGGGATAAATAAGTAAAACAAGCCAGTAAGAATCCAGAAACTTGAGATTTTCTTTTGTTATTTACCATCCCCACTCCATTATTAAAGCGTTTAACAATATAAACTTGTGATTTAGTGTGTGCACAAGAAAAATAATTTTCAAAAAAGAAATTTGGCATCAGCCTCCTCCATTAATCGTCGGTCGGTCGGTCGGGCTGTCGAAAAGCTATTGAAGTGGCATATCGTTTTGTGGCTTTTGGGAAAGGAGATTTCAAAGATTATACTATTTAAATTCTATGAGTGATTATTTCCACAGACTGGAGTGGTTTTGTGACGTGCTTTCTTCCAGTTGCCTAGCGCATAAGCAAGTGGAAGCGTCACTTTGGCGCTGAGCTATATTTCGGTTAAATTCGGTAATCTCGAGCGCCACCTTTGCAATTTTTACGTGGGGCAAAGGTCCCACATTAGCCTCCTAAACGCAGCCTGTTGCAGTAGGGCTGGGATAGCTACAGTGGAGACACGGTATGTCCAGGGGTCCGGACGGCAGATTAGAGTTTCACTCACATTCAACAGTAAAAGGCGGATGTCGGTAAATAACAAAGTTTATTAACATACAATGAAATTTTTACAAAACAATAAAAAACGGTTAAGTACCAAAATACGGAGTTTCGCATAAATACAATAAAAAAACTTAAGATATGTCATTTTAGTCTAATTTGAATTAGGTAGGGCGCCATTTTGTGACGTACAGGTAACCAGGCGGTGAGAAGCTAGTTAGCTACTAGTTACTCATTAATAGGGAAGCAAGCGGTGGTAAGCAAGCAAACGGTGGAGGCGGTAAAGAAAAAAAATAAGATCGGTAGAAAAACAGTAAGCGGAAAAAAACGGTAAACGGTAAGAAACAACACCACAGTAAGTAATAAAAGCAGGCAGTATGCAAGTACCAGGCAAAAGGAAGCGGTTATCAACATCATGCCTAAATGGACGGTCAGAGGGTAAGTGTGTAAGAACTTGGCAAAATGAAATAAAACTGATACCAAATAAATAAAACGGTTTTCGGATTCGGTGCGGTGTGTAACTTAAGTCACACTCGGATCGGAAAGTTAAACGGTCATCGGATTCGGAGCGGTGTGTAACCTTGGTTACACTCGGTTCGGAAAATAAAACGGTTATCGGATTTGGTATCAGCGTACGGCGGAGATTATTCTGCCTAGACGGACAGACAGCAATAATCAGAACGGTGGTATTTCGGTTCGGTTCGGAAATGTTGAAATTACATCAACCCTTGATGCGGTGTTTGCCAAGCGCCTCAAACCCCATAGCTGGGTGCCTTCATTAAATGCATTTCGGTTCGGCCACGTGGTATCTTGTCGGATTTTATGCGGAAAATGTCTATGTATCAGAATATAATGTTAGTTAATTTATTTACGGTAGCCTAGATTTTATTCTCAGTTCCCGGACTATAATAAATTTCTATAAATTATTTCAAAGTAAGGAATTTTGTTCCATTTCGTATCAGTACAAAATATTGGAAACAAAATGAACGGTAAATTAACAATAACACTACAATAAATTTCATAAAAATAATTTTTGCAAAAACAGATTTTATTTTGCTACGCACTAGCTAAAATAAAATATACGGTAATTATAACTTCTACCCATTTGGTAGAACATATTATTTTATCGCAGTACCATCACAAATGGTCTGAATTAAAATAATATAAACGGTAAACGGTACACATTTTCTCTCGAAATATCATCTATGTTCTTTTTCCCATTTGGAAATTCTTGCGAACATAGCTATTTGGATAAAATCGGAGAAGTTGACAGGTCCTAACTTGGACTCTCTTACTATATTGTAATAATTTAATAAATTTATTTAATTTCGGCAAAGTCGGAAAATAATAATTATATTCTGATACATTTAAACGGAATCGGTTTCAAATTATTGCTTTAAAACACACATTTCAGTGAATTATTCTTATCGGTGTTAATATAAAAAGGTCGACAAGAAACCAGCGGCGATGATAAAACGGTGTACTTACATGTTGAAAATATACGGAATAGTACCCGACTGGGCTGTTTAACGGATCGGACAGAAGTGATTCTCAAATGTGCTCTAATGAAACTAATTTACGCAGCTGTCTTACCAACGCCCTCAATATCAAATCTTGTAATTAATGTTAATATTATGGACCGCCCTCTCACTGCCAGGTTTATCAAATTACCTATTTAAAGTAGAAATCTGTTTCGCGGTTTCAGCTAGCTAAATTTGGGAGAAATCTATAATAATAATTTACAATGCATATGTTCGAATGTAAGCGGAGCAAATAACGAGGTATATTATTAATTTAAACTGCATTTTTGGCAACGGAAAATTTACCTCGTTACAGTTTCGTTTAAAGTGACTTTAATGGGAAAACTGAATGTGTAAAATGATTCCTTAGGTAACGGTTTTTGTGATTGATACTCTTATTAATATTTACCTTTTGGCTTAATTTAAATTTTCGAATAGGCTACGTCTGTTAGCCTCACCGAGTGCTAATACAGTGGCTTCATAACAATTCTACGAATGGTCGTAATTTAGGTTCTAGGATTTACCATTAACAGATCTGCTTGTAATATTGGGATGCATTATGAACATAATAACAACACACATATTAGACAACCCCCAAGTCCAAAGTCAAAGCTGTCAGGAAAGGGGTCACACGTTAGAAAAAATTTACAAAATATCCATTACCCGCCGACATTGCCAATGTCGAAGTTGCGTATGGAACCCAATATATGAAAAATAGTATGACCCCGAAAATAAAAGTACAAAACTTTCCCTGCTAGTTAATGAGGTATTATTTAATGTATTTTTTCTATACTTACTTAAGAATATGACAATTATTAGCGTTCTTTTAATGAAAAATCGTACCTATAGTTCACTATAGTAAATTATCGATTCATAATTCACTGGATCCGGCCAATCACAAATACAAATTCAAAAATCACTGTTTCGCTGAACCAATAATATTTTAAATCGACTACGATCAACTCTTGCTTGCGGCTGAGAATCAATGACAATCAAGTGTATCGCCATATAGTTTGTTTATGTTTTCCATCGTATGCACATCTTACGAGTAGAAACCGATTTTATTCTAATTTATTTGTTTAATACGTGTAGAAAGAGCACAATATTACATATGCGATTATAACCATTATTCACGAAGATGATGTTTGAGTCCTCGAGCTGTAGGCGAGTGGCGCAAATCATAATCGCTCATATAACAATATACTATTAAATTTCCATATGTATGCTTAAAAATTAGTATTCTTTAATACGTTTATTTCAAAAAAAAATTCTGTCACACATAAATGTTTTCTTCTTTACTCTGGTCAGATGCCTATGTGTAATGTTTTTTTTTCACAATTAAATCTTGATAATATCTTGAAATTTCATGCTGAACGAATAATGCGTTTAATTAACCTGAAGCGTCCTCCGAACGTTTCTTAAAAACAGAACAATTATGTATCGGTGAAATGCACTGTGTAAAACTCAGGAAATTAATTAATTATTTTTTGTAATATCACCCTATAATGTTTTTAAAATTTTAAAATTAATTTACTTTTAAACACATAAATACCGTCGATTGGTAACACAAGAGCTTTTCCAATCGTGAGGAAGACATCGAGTGGACAAGCCAATAAAAACTACATCAGCAGATCCACTTGTTGGTTTGATGGGGGTTATAGAGTTCTACCACGTTTAATTAAATATTTAAAGTGTGTACCTAATTCCGGTTTCATTTAACTTTATTTTAGACGGCTAAATGAAATCGTTCGGTTTCCTATTTAATTCACGCTTTACACTGAATTAATCTGATATATGATTATTTTATGTCTACAGGGGTAAACCACAGGAATACGTCCTTTCTCTTGCTATACTAATTTGATTTCATCAGATAGGTATATTATAATATAACGGGAAAAATGTAATAATCATGTACAGTAATCCATTTTATAACATGATTAAATAGAAATAGTCTGTGTGTGTGGGTGTGAGTTACGTTGTGTGGCTTGGTTACACTGTCTGTCATGTACTGGATTCGGCCTCCAAATCCGACACTGGCAATTAACGTTATCTGCGTTCCTTCAAATATGTAACCCCTTTCCGGTTAAACTAGGCTTTGAATTTGGGAGTTGTCTATTGTGGATGGTGTGCTATGTTATACATTTTGTATTTGTGTGTTTGTGTATGTGTCTAGGCTGTTTCTATTAAACACAATAATTTCTGTTGGACTTAAATTTTTCATTTCTTTGGAGCATCAGATTTATCATGACATATTTTCTATTGAAATTTAACGATTTCTATCTAGCGGCTTGTATATTATCATGTTTTAAAAGGGTATACTATGTTTTATCATAATTTCGAAGGAGTGTTCCTAACGTTTTTAATTAATCACGCAAAAGTAGGAAGATGTATACTAAACGTCCATATCCTAATCGAGGTTCGAACCCAGGACTGCGTGGTCTCAAACCTAATGCCTAAACATCTGAGCCGGAAACATTCTAATTTCAAAATGGTGAGTAATGGAAACGCGGTCAACTCTTAGTTATTTCTTGTTATTTTTTTATACAGTAGACGCAGAAGTTCTTGGATCATAGGAAAGTTGAGCGCAATTTACACTTACCTAATCTCACTATCGTAAATATCCAGTGAGGTATCCAGTGTTGGCAGATCTACTTTATTCATACACAATGACGCCAAGTGTTGTAGAATGATAGAATCTAATTGATTAAAATAAAATAAAATTCATATTTTTATAATTTATATTAAACAATGAAATCACTATGTTTAACTCATTTGCTTTTTTATCTTACCAAAACGTAACTAAGAGTTGGGTTTTAAAAAATGTAAATTGTTTGCATGATAAATGAAATAATGTGGCAACACTGATGCAGTAATACCTTGAAGGCTTGTTCTCTATTGAGCACGCCAAGGACTTCGAAACATCGACCGAGAGGGTTGTCACTGCCGTTGCCCATCTAGGAGACAGGCGGCGTAGGAGTTTAGTAATGCAGGAAAGGTAAAGTGGGATGCACGTCCCTTCGCTAAATCTAATAAATTGCGAAAACAATTGGTTTTAAAAACATTATAAATGTTGGTACTTACTATTATGCAAAAATTTTATAATTTGGAAACTTAAAAAGTAATTCTCGACCCAAAAATAATTCTTAAAAATGGTTAAAATAAAATAACAATATTCTAAAAGTTTTTAAAAATGTATGGAGTTAATAAAAACATTTATTACTGACACCTAAGTTTAATGTAATAAATACTCAAATAGACTTCCCTGCTGAGCTGAGCAATATCCCAAACGATTATAAAATCCTTGGCGAACATTACCCAACATAACAGGGGCAACAGTTAAGCAGGCGTTTTCAATATTTAATTGAAGTTCCTGCAAATTGTTGGGCCTATTTTCCTGTAAACCATACATTTCTGATTTTAAGTAGCCCCACAAGAAAAAGTCACAAGGCGCAACATCTGGTGACCTTGCTGGCCATAAGATATTACCATGTCCAGAAATAAGTCTATTCGGAAATGTTTCCTCCAAATACTGCCGAACGATAACACTATTATGGGGAGGGCAACCATCTTGTTGGAACCAAATTTCATTAAACCTAGCACCTACTAGTTCCTGAATCCTAGGGACAATTTGCTGTTGAAGCAAATCCAAATATTTTTGTCCATTTAAGATGCCATCGATATAAAATGATCCAATAATATGTTCACCCAGTATACCGACCCAAACATTTAATTTTTGAGGATACTGAGTGCGAAGTTAAACTTATGTAAATTTTCTCTTGACCAATATCATGTCCGAGTAGAACTATATTTACCAATTAATGGAAAAGTTGATTCATCGGTAAAAACAATGTTTCTAAGAAAATGTTCATCCGCATTCGCCTTTTCCATTAATTGCTTACCAAATTCCATTCTTCTGATATTGCCCGTCTCAAAAATTTCATGAGTTTTCCGAATCTTGTATGATATGTACCCATTTTTTTTAAAGCGACCTAACCGTTGATGGTGTAGAACCTACTTCAGCAGCAATTTGGGAAGTAGTAAGTACCGGGTTGTTGGTCCACAAATCATAATATCTCTTTCATCTCGAGCTTCATTGGGAGGAATCGATTTTTTACGGTGTTTGTAATCAACACAACCATGTATTTCAAAATTGTGAATAATATTATGAATTGTGGATAATGCAGGTGAACGTCGGCCCAGAAATGCACCATTAAATGCGTTTTTAATTTGACGCCTTGACTTTCCTTGATAGTACCACTTAACCATCTGAACTTTTTCGGCCGTTTCAAACATTTTTAAGAATTAATTTAAGGACAAGGTCACTCTTTCAGTTCCCAAATAGTACTAACTTGAGTTCTTGAGTACGAGTTTGATGTGATGTGAGATTGCGGCGAGTCGATTACTAGTTACGCATGCGTATGCATTTATAGTATACCATTCGTTGGAAGTTGTAAATTCACCTGGTAGATCTTATTATCGAAGAACTTTTGCATCTACTGTATATTTTTTTAATCGACGCAGAACAATGAAAATGAATTTTATTAATATTAAACAAGCTAACCGTTATACTCTTCGTCGATTTACTGCACTTTTTATATAATTGTAGCATATGCTATGGGATACTCTTCGCAGTTTTTTTATAAATAATATTAGTTTTAGACATTTTTTGTTTAATTACGAAACATAAAAAGAGTATTTTTTTAAATTTAAATAATTAACAACTTTTTTTATTTATTGATCGATATTGTTCAAATAGAATTCTTCCTCTAGCTAACACTAACTTACTATCCAAATTACAATATATTCGGACTTTTCGTTCTTAAGTTATCGTGCTTACAAGAAACGTGACGGACGGACAGACAGACGAACGGACATTTTGAAAGTTGTTCAGAATTCGTTTACCAACACAGTGAAATGAATTTTTTTTTCATATTTGCGAAGAGTATAATAAGCACTGTTTCATAGGGGTCCCGGAAGCTGTTCGTAAATTTTGTCTAAAAGTCCACTATTTAAGAAAGTTGCTTTCTTTATATCTATTGGTTTACACCAGTCAACCTTTGCCATCACAATTCACCGTCTAAATTCATTAATTCACTTCCATTCTGCTCTAAACTATAAGTTTTTCTGTCTATACACAGCATTACAATATGTTAAATAGCCCAATGGTTGTTTAATTTAAAAATTTGATGAGATAATTTGGTCCTTTACTGGACTTTATCATTTATGTACTGGTCCCAACATTCACTTTTACAGTCTAAACTATTCTATATCACACTAGAGTAAGGCCAAAATGTTTTTGTATCCTCTTTACAAAATTTAGCGATATGCAAAATGCTATTACCGCATATTCTACCTCTATATAAAAATATACATGAGAAACTTTTTATGTTTAAACTTTGTAATCAGAACTTTCCATAATAAAATGTAATGGTTTTTTGCTGTCGTCAACCGCGAGTGTATGGATTAATATTTTTAAAATAATTTGATTAATATATTTAATTTTCTTAATGGCCGTTATGTGAATGTTTTTTGCCTATTTCGTTATTTTATTTAGAGAGTAACGGTTTCTAAATAATTAACTATTAAAATATATTTAAGAATAAGACCTATTGGGCATGAAATCATCCACGCATCTATTGTAGCTGAACAGTTCAGTGTATGGGAACTCTGATATTACCCTCTTAAAAATGGCATTTCATGTGATATAAATATGCATTCATTGATCAGTTTTAATACTTATGTTTACTTGTATTTACGTTTTTTAATCAACCTCAAGTTTAAAATCATACATACTAGTCTAAATGAGAACCTTCGCCTTTTTAAAACTTAAGTTTTAGTAAAAGTCGGTCAAAACGGGAGAAGGCTCTTAATTCGAATTATGTTTTCATGTTTTTCACTCAATGCTCGAAAGAGGCTTAAGCGATTTATGCTTAGAGCATGGTTCGACGGTGATTTCATTGTAGTTTCAAGCTACGTAATATTGGAAACAAGTTCTTACAACATCAGCGTATTCGTAAATTTGGCGGTTGCACTAGCGATAAAAACTTAGTTTTTAATCATAATGGGCGTAGTTAATTTCATAGCAAACGAATTGTTAATAAGGAACGACCAGATAAACAAGAACCATATATAACTTTGAAAAACTGACCCAGATAAAAAATTAGATAAAGTGTCTATAAAAGTTTCGGACTGCTGCCTTCTGTGAACTAAAGGTATAGCTTAATAGGCTAGACGCCAGGGAGAAAAGAATGCTAAAAAAAATAATTTTTGGACCATAGGCGAGATCATTGTAGGAATCGCTCCGTTTTCGGGTGTAGTTAAACACTCTAAGCTTGCTTTCAAATTAGTGAATCACTTGATTTTATAATTAACAATTAGTTAGTAAAATAGGCCCTTTTCCTATATTTCTTTAAATATCTCCGTTCCTACTAATTTTTAGTATAACATATGCATTATGAAAATTATTCGTTATGAAATTTTCTAAAAAATAAGCGCCGATAGATAGCACTAGGTGCAATTGTTAACTTGCAAATGACATCCAAATCTTTCAAAACGCGTTATTTTCACTATTACATATAGAGGGCTAAAGTGTCTATGTTGTCCCGAATATGTGCAAAAAATTTCAGCAATATCGATTTATTACTTTTTGAGTAATCAACGATCTATTTTTTATCCCTAATTAACAATTGTGCCATTTTTTGTAAAATCCATGTATAATTGGAAAACTCATTTAGAAAATTCAAAAAACTATTGAACAATTGAAAAATTGCAATTTTGACCGATTTTATGAGGTTTTCTACGCGTGAACCTTTTTATGTGCGACATAAATAAACAATTTTAATAATAAGCTTTGTTTTCAATACTGTTAAACACAATCAAGGACTGAAATAATTTTTTATTGAAAGTACCAGTACTAAAGTTCAACCTCTATAAATTTGATCACTGTACGACGTATAATAAGCCCTCATGAATTTTTTGAAAAAAAAATGATCTCGGCAAACATTTTTATTCAGTTTTGTAAAAGAATAGCAGCTTCTTAGATATGAGAGATATTTTATAAGTGGTTTTATGTCTTTCTAATGAGCTCCAGAATAAGGGCGAAATATTTCAAAGGCTAAGCATTTCCAAGAAAAAGAATCATAGATTTCATGAAAATGTAATCCATTAGAATGAAACATTTTTAAGTCAAGGTAGGTAAATAAATTCATTATAGGCCTTTGTTCTTATCTCTGTCTGAATCTTCATGGCGGTAGAGGATTATGTAAATACTAGTTTAATCTACATAGCCGTAGAGGACTATGTGGATGCTAGTGTTACAGTGAGAATTGTCAAATGATAAATTACACAAATTCATTCTAGGATTTTAATTTGTTTATTTATGTCGCGAATAAAAAAGTTCACGAGTAGAAAACCTCATAAAATCGGCCAAAATTGCAATTTTTCAAAATTCCAACGTATAACCTTGTATTTTTTATACTCCATCAACAATCATAATTATAAAGCACAAAAGAGCATAGGACGTCAGGAGAGGTAGGTTATCCTTGACAGCTTAGCTTAATAATTGCGATCACTTATCTTAATAAATACTCTCTAAAAGAATATTATTGAAAAGATAAATGAAAGGCTCTAAAAAGCGCAACAAAAGAACATAGTTGGACGTCACCTTCTTTTGCGTTACGGGAAATCAACTAATACAGAAATTACTTATCACTTCAAACTATAAAGGGGCCTGGCAAAATAAGGAAACACCGAGCTACCCTAGATTGAATGAGCGAGAAATTATCGAAATTAAACGAAGACTAAAACAAAATAATCTATTAACCATTTTGGGTTACAAGGGCAATTGAAATATACTATTCGTAAATTGTACAACTAAGATAGACAGATACAATATTATGTATCACACGGCCTGAGCTCAATAACCTTTAATACGAAAACTTATAACTAACAAGCTTAAATTACTAAGAACTGTAAAAAATGGTATGTTAACAAGGATTGAATCATTTAATCAAACAACATGAATCAATGTTCCATTACAGTAGTTAACCATCAATAGGTTTCAAAACCAAATTGATACAAGATTTGAGGTAGAAATGCAAACGGCCTGCTACGCGCAACGGCTTTTCTATTGCTCCTATGCAGACTTAAATGTTACTTGCGATTACACGGTCGAATTGTCTACTGATCTCACTCGCTATACTTAGATGTGGTATAAGAATCAATCACAAGACAGGTTCATTAACAGCATTAGAGCACATTGTCTCTCCAAACGCGTAGCCTTATCCACTACAACATAGTACATAAAACGCATACCTTACAGTTTAATCCCTGGGCACATGAATGTTAATTGAAGGATAGCACTCCGAAAACTGAAGTACAAACGGCCACACAAGGCAAAGATACTGGAAACTGCAAATATTCGTTGATCGCATCAAAGGAAACAATCCGGATTAACCAGGCAATTTGCTGCTATTCAATCTAGATTCACTCTCTCATTTTATTTACTTGTGAATATTTTCAAATTATTGATTTACACATTATTACAATGCACATATTGCATAAAACGTAGTTACTTTACTATAATGCGCAATGCACCAAAAAGACAGCTTCAAATTTGCTTAGCATTATTTTTAAACTCAGACAACCCAACCTATGCCGTTGTGCTACAAGGCCACAGCTAGTATGAATTCTCCTTCGAATCTTTCTGACTAGCTAGCCACAGCTACCTTCCCCATTACCCCTCTCGTCTTGGTACCATTACTACCTGCTCCACGAACGACGTCAACAGTATTTGTTTGTAAACCGACTCATTTCGATCTTAGGATTCAATTCTACAAGCACATACGGTTTTAAATATTTTAAATTCTTTTACTGTATAGAACGTTCTCTAAGAACTGGCCCGTTACAAACAGGATATCATTTTTCAATAGTTTTTTTAATTTTCCAAATAAGTTTCCTAATTATACATGGATTTAAAAAAAATTGCACAATTGTTAATTAACTCAAATAATAATAAACCGATCTCGCAGAAATTTTTTGTGCATTATCGGGACAACATAGACATCATCTTTAGCCCTTTATGTGCAGTTGTTTTCTATTAAAGAAATAGTGAAAATATCGTGTCTTGAAAGCTCTGGAAGCCATTTGCAGGTGAACAATTGCACCTAGCGACCTCTATCTGTGCTCTTTTTTTAGAGAATTTCATAACGAACAATTTTCCTAATGCATATGTTGTACTAAAAGCTAGCAGGAACGAAGATATTTAAAGAAATATAGAAGGGCCCATTTTACTCACTAATTGCTAACTACAAAATTAAACACTTCACTAATTTGTAAGCAAACTTAGGGTGTTCAACAACACCCTAAGATGAAGCGATTCCAACAATAATCTCTCCTATGGGCCAAATATTCAATCAAAATCCCTCGCCATCGGACCTGTAAAGGAACATATATGAGTTTACATTTTCTCAGTTCAGGTATAATATGGCACAGGGGAAAGTACATAATTCGGTGACATTTACGCTTCTTTATGACTTAATTCTGCAAAAGGTAGTATTCAAATTAAACACATTGGGTCATGTTCTGTTAGTATCTGTTTACTTTACTTATTTATTTATTTAATATTGCAGTAGTGATAACTAAGGGGAGATTTAGATCTTGAACTTAGTTTAGTTCAACAGTCGTTACTGTCACATTCAATGCTGTAGGTACCATGACCAGAAATTCTCAACTGATTATATTCAAAGTTCTCTTTATTTTGTTCTTCAAAACCTTGTGGTTTGCACTCTAGGTTATTAGTTACTTTTAGACTGTGCTTACGTGTTCGAGCTAACTACAATTTACAAATCTGTTGCTTTCATGAGTTTTAATAGGCATAGACTGAGTGAAATAGGGTCCTTATAAAATCAGTTTTGCATTTAAATAAAATATTCCATCAAAAACATTAAATATGTTAAAACCCTAGAACTAGACAGAGATGTGGTTGCGGGGATCTCCCCTCTGGATTGGCTGGCCAAAGAGCGACTGACAATATATGATGGAATGGAGAAGGAAATAGCCAGGAATAGGTTCTTCCAAGGTTGGCCAATCAGATGGGACACCTCCAATAAAAGGAGATGGTCGAGACGTCTCATTACTAATGTGAGAGCATGGGCGGAACGAAAACGAGGTGGGATATCACCTCACTCGAGTCTTAGCTGGGCGTAGGTGCTGTGTACCTATTTGATTTCGGCAAGATTGACAATTGGGAATGCATATACTGAGGTGAAAATGAGGATGCAGAGCATACCATGTTACGATGCAACAGATGGAGGGAGGAAAGGATGAATGAAGTAGCGGGAGTACAGCTATACCCCGAAAATATAATTGGGGTCATGATGCAGTCTGAGGAGAAGTAGCAGAGGGTCGAGGCCGATATCAGCAGCATTCTGAAACGGAAAGTGGATGATGAAAAGAAAGTGGGTTGGAACTCTTAAGATGAAAATAACAGCTCTTTTATTAGAATGACCCGCTGATTTGGTACAAACGAAAGTAGTTCAAAATCAGGAAACACCAAAAAGGGGAAGGTTTTTAGCTGGTAAAAATCCGGCACTACCCCGCGCTGATTGTCGGGATGTCCCCTCCCGCAAGAAAAAGACCGAAATATTAATTGTTAAAATAGAGTGGTGGTAGTGTAGTTTTGTATTTTTGTTATTGTCTTGTACTTCATTACATAACTGATCAATAGCAATTGTTGTTATAGTCCATGTTATCTGTTTAACGGACGAAAGAAATTATTATTATCCACATTCATTAAATAATACATATAAGGTAGATTCCATGAACATCAAAAACACTTAAGCACTACTTAAAATCGAGTACTAACAGTCGATGCTCCTTTCGCTAACCACGTTGGTATTATCGAGGATATTTAAAACCTGTCGATGTCGATAAAACGCCAATCTCCCTCTTTCCATAGACACCTAAAGCGACATTCAACTGCACGTATTTATTTACTACCCAACGGCTGTTAGTGGTCGCGGTGTCTTGGTATATCTCCGAATTCAAAGTTGCGTATAGTGAAGTCACAAACGGGCGCACTGTTTTTCCCACTATTACTAACATCAACCCCTTACATCTCGAGAACGGAAAAAGTTATATAATAAGAATATCGAGTACTATATAAAAACGTATAAATACAATAAAAAAAGAATTTCAAGTATCAAGCCTATTGTGTTAACCATAGGCCAAATACTATTACTACTCGTCACATTTTTTCATTTTTTATTCTCTTTAGATGAACCCAGTGAAAGTCTACTCATTTTTTCGCTGACATAGCGCTCTTTGCGACCTACAGTTTGACATAAATTTCAAGCTTTAACCGAAGTCAAGAACTGAGGTCAAGAACTATATCAACACTAGCATCGGAAGTAATGTTCCTCCCTCCGCACAGTGGGCCATTTGCAGCTTCTAGGTGGACAAAATTCTACAAATTTCTAAATGAGCTTAAGATAGTTGTTAAAAGACCGGAAAAAAAATTTGTCATTAAAGAGGTGGTTTTTGAGAGGTTAAAAAATAAATTTTCTTCTAAAGTGCCGAAACTATGTGAATATGATAATTTGGTATCTGTGAATATACCAATAATAGTTAAAAAATTATAAATAGTAGATGGGTTGTTTTTGAGGGGGTTGAAATATAAATATTATTTTAAAATTCTGAAACATTGTGGACATGATAATATTGCATCCGTAAATTTGTTAAAAATAGTAAAAAGAATTTAAGCAAAGGAGGGGGGGGTGGATTTGAGAGAATCAGTATACGTTAAAACTATGTAAGAAAGTTTCAACAAATTTTGTTGTCAATGTTTTAATTTTTTAACATAACTTAATTTCAAATCATTTTTTTATAGATACACTACTATTCAACCTATTTTTGTATTTATTTAAACATGTTTTTCTATTGCGATGCCACGCTTTCATCTTTGATTAAATCCAATCATAAATACATAAACAATTCTGGTCAGTTCATTTAACATCAATGATGAAAGTTTAATTTGTCTTTAAAGTAATTAAATAGGGCATTTTCAGCCCTAACTCTAGCTGTTCCAAGGTTATTATCTTCATCTTTCAATTTTTCATGAAGTTCTCTTCTTGATACAGTAAATAGAATACCTTTAAAAACTTAAATATCTCTCTAAAGCTCAACTGGTCGCGCATAAAAGTTAGATACGTAAAAGCTATAAGAATTGAATAATAAAATAAAATGAGAAACATAACATACTGTTATGAATTACACCCCCTTGGAAGTGGAGATGATACGCCTATGCCTACTACTTGTGACTGGGAGCTGTCAGAATGAAATGGACTTTTTCTGGAATGTTGTTGGAGAAGATTCTTGATTGTTTCTAGATGGATCTAGAGAGTCAAATTCGGAGTATATAAGGTGCGATTACCAGCGCAGAAGGAGAAGTTTATTAAGAAGGCAGTTTATAAAAGTGAACAAGTTGAAAAGTGAAAAGTGAGATTAACTATTTAGTAAACAAGTATTGTACAGTCAGTAAATTGTTAAATAAAGTGTTAGTAGTGTTTATCTCTTGTTGAAATTATTTAGAACCCACGGATTCATACAGGGTGTTTCCCAAAAAGGTGGAAATCCGTAACATTTTGGTGTCGGAAGCGGAATTTTGACAAGAGGATTTTTCGGAAGTGTTCGAGAAGGTTTGGCAGTGTATTCTCGAAGTTGGTGCTAACACTAATTTACTGGACGTTGTTTGATGGTTATTTTCGAACAGGAAAATAGTGTCAAGTGCATTTTTTGAGACATTTTTGGAACATTTTATTTGGACATTAGAGGTTAAGTGACGAAGACTCTAGATAAGACTTTTTCGTGCCGTTTTGAGGTTTTTCTGGACAGTCCCATTACCGATAGTGACGTAACTTTGTTAAATTTATTTGATTTCAACGTAGTCGTATGCCTATAACAACCAGAAGTATGGCAACCGAAAAGCAAATACAGGACTTACTTGCACAATTCCAGAAAGTGTTGGAAGAGCTAGAAAGAAGGCATCGAGAAGAAGTAAATGAAGTCAAAGAAAAAATGCACCTGGTAGAAGAGGAAATAGACCTGCTTAAGCAACAGTTGAGGGATAGAGGAAGCCAGCAAGTGGTATTATCAGATCAGCTGTTCGAACCTCCCTCCTTTGACGGCCAAAGTTCATGGACCATTTACAAGATGCAGTTTGAGGCAGCAGCGAGTGCAAACAACTGGAATGACGAAGAAAAGGCTATGGCGTTAATCGTGGCATTAAGGGGCCAAGCATTGGAAATACTCCAGACAATCCCAGTAGACCAACAACGGGATTTTAAAGTTTTAGAAGCTGCCCTAGATCTACGATATGGCGATCAACACCTTGCCCGAGTGTACCAGACCCAGCTGAAATCACCTGTTCAAGGGGCTGGGGAAAGTTTGCAAGAGTTTGAAGCTGCCGTGTGGAGACTGGCTCACCTGGCTTACCCGGATGTACCGAAGGAATTCCAAGATCAACTGGCAGTAGAGGCTTTTCTGGATGGTATACAGGATGATGAGATCAGGCGAGTCCTCAGGTTATCTCGATACTAGAACAGCAGCGAAGCGTTGGTACGTGCACTCGAGGTGGAAGCTGTCTTTCAGGATGCCCCGAGTCCAAGAGTACAAGCTGTGAGTATCGAAGAATCTCAACCAGAAAAGAAGAAAGAGAACCCTATCTTGATCCAGATACAGGAGGTAAATAAAATGATTAGTCAGTTACTGGCTCAATGGGATACTGCGGGAAGACAAGGAAAGCCAAGCAGGAGTACTAAATGTTACAACTGTGGCAGAGCAGGGCATATCAAGCAAGACTGTCGATATCGGAACTCGAGGAAAGTGAATGTTAGAAACATGGAAGGGACACAGAATAAACAAAGCAGTGAAAGGCCAAGTGGACGACGGAGTATGAAATGTTACAGGTGCGAAGAACTAGGACATATCCAGCTTGAATGTCCACGGAGAAGATTGGAGAAAGTAAAGGCCGGAGAAGCTGTGAAGCTGAGAGGAAGCTGGTACCAGAGAGACTGTGTCAGATAAGGAACGTGGTACCCAGAGAGAAGTAAGGATTTCCCAGCTTCGAAGCATTCCGAGAAGTCCACTACTACCAGGACGTGAAAATAAAATGAAATCCCAGAAGGATGCTGCTATTTCATCCGGAAAAAGGTGCAAGGAAGATTGCAAGTACTATCACCAGGAGAAACTGCAGGTCACGGGAGCAGTCAACACTGTCAAGGTGGAGGTGCCGGATGATAGGGCAAATGAAGCGCTCAGACAAGAACAATTGAACGATGTGGAAATTGGGCCTATATTGAGAGCCAAAGAAAGGGGAACTCGTCCAAAATGGAAGGATGCTTCGGACAAAAGAGTGGGACTGAAGGCACTATGGGCGCAGTGGGACTCACTGAAAGTCAAGAACGGGCTGTTGCGGAGAGCATGGGAAAGCCCAGATGGAAAGCAGGTGGTTATGCGTCTAGTGATTCCCAGGTGTCGAGTAGCGAAGGTGCTTCAGGAAGTGCACGATGGAACATCCGATGGACACTTCGGTGTTAACAAGACCCTGAAGAAAATACGTGAACGATTTTATTGGATAAGAAGTCATCAGGATGTGGAGGCTTGGTGTCGCAAATGCAAGATTTGTGCAACCAGTAAGGGACCACAGACTGGAAGTAAGGGTAAAAAGAAGCAGTTCAACGCCGGAGCTCCTTTCAAGAGGTTGGCTAACGATATAGCGGAACCATCACCAGCCAGTAACCGAATGAAGGCTCGATACGACCGGAAGGGTAATTCAGAAGGGTTCAAGGCAGGAGACCTGGTTTGGCTGTACAACCCACAGCGGAAGAAAGGAAGGTCACCGAAACTTCAACCACCTTGGGATGGACCGTATACTGTTATTACCCGAATTAATGATGTCGTCTATCGGATTCAACGAAGCAAAAAGTCCAAGATGAAGATCGTGCATTTGGACAGACTGGCGGAATACACCGATGATTCTGAGTTGTCTGATCGGGACGATCAGGCTTAAAGAGGGGGCAGTGTTATGAATTACAACCCATTGGAAGTGGAGATGATACGCCTATGCCTACTACTTGTGACTGGGAGCTGTCAGAATGAAATGGACTTTTTCTGGAATGTTGTTGGAGAAGATTCTTGATTGTTTCTAGATGGATCTAGAGAGTCAAATTCGGAGTATATAAGGCTCGATTACCAGCGCAGAAGGAGAAGTTTATTAAGAAGGCAGTTTATAAAAGTGAACAAGTTGAAAAGTGAAAAGTGAGGTTAACTATTCAGTAAACAAGTATTGTACAGTCAGTAAATTGTTAAATAAAGTGTTAGTAGTGTTTATCTCTTGTTGAAATTATTTAGAACCCACGGATTCATACAGGGTGTTGCCCAAAAAGGTGGAAATCCGTAACAATACAAATATGTACAAAGGTTTTGGCATTCTAATGAAATTTATACTTCGAATAAATTCCACCCATTTTTTAATCTGATGTTATTAACTAAATACGGTAGAGAAAAATTACTAACATGCAAAAACAAAAACTACTTACTCTGATGTAAACTATCCATATTAAGAAAATTATTGAAATCATCTATATTTAGAACAACGACTTGTACAATGAAGTTCACAAGCACGATTGAGAGTCCCTTTTCTACAAACCAAGTAGAAACCCTTTTTTGTTGTGCGATAGAATAGGATTGCGGGCTCCTACTGTTATTATATTTTGTGAATAGTTTGTATAAAGTACCTACTTTGTTTTTAAAAGATCACGAGTGATTATTTTCTAATAATTTGAAAGTTGATTTTTGGTATTTAGTCCTCCTAGATGCGAAAAGTAACACATTGTGCGCCATCTAATCTAGTAATATACATAATTCAAGGAAACCGTGGAAGTGACTAGGGTCACGATAAATACTATATTTTCTGAAGAAAATGAGCTTCACTTTTGCACAATCGTCTCTCGACCTATATTCAGTAATTTAGTATCTCTAAATAGCGATATGTATGTCAGAATATGAAAATAAAATTTATTAACTGACTTCCTTATTTATTCAGAATCAGCGTCTCATTTTTACTGTTCAGTATGTATGAGTTGCTTAAGTCAAATAACATTTTCAAAATATACCTTCTGAACATTTTACACTTTGTATTCATTTACAATCAATTCGATTGCAGCTGATTGAACTCAAGTCGGGAATTCTCATGGAAATTCCAGATAATAGCATATAACATCATTTCCATTTACCGTATTTGCCTCGTGCTTATGGTGGAATTCTAGCTGAACAACTCTGCGCTTTTATAACTTCATCAATTTTCGGAAATATGTGGTTGCTAGCTGATTTATTTCAGGAAGCTTACTTCTGGAAAGCTCATTTGCCTCAAATATATTCCCATTCTTTATGTACGTAATAAGCTTTAGCATATGATATGTGCACAACGTGAAATTCAAATTCAGATTTATTAATACTCCAAGAAAACATAATGCATAACTAAATTATAATTTGTACAAGCTATATACAAATGTGTATATGTATATACATGTACAAGGTGTCTGATGTTTACGTACAAATATTTTGCAAGACGATATTATGAAGTAAAATATTGTCTATAATTGTTTATTTGTGGCATATTTTTTTTACTTACTTACTTTTTGTTGGGTATTTTGCCACTGAAAAATATTTACAAATTCTAATGAAAAAACCCCTGCGCTAAACGGATCAGAGAGAGGTTTGTTCTTGAATACTTGATTGTTTCAAGTCTCATACCTAAAAATATATAAACTAGAACAAAGTTATAAACTAATAAATGAAAATGAAAGCTAGTAGTTAACGTGTCTTACGTAACAAGTACTAACGACTTGAACGACGAGTCAGTAAAATAAATCTTAACATAAGTGGCACAAAATTTAAAAAGAACAAAAGCAACAGACAAAACCAAGGAACGGGTAGGTCGCGTCGTGTGGTACGTTATTTACCAAGTAAGGACACAAACTGAAATTATTAGTCGGGAATATTACAAGGGAAAGTATACCACGCGTAATAAGATAATTTGGCCGTGAAGAAGCCAAAAACATGGTGGTGTCCTCTGTCGGTCGCTTTTAACTGCTTTGTCGGCATGCTTTTCGATGATCTCTTAGACGCACCATACTTATTTGCATGAATTTCTGAGTATGCCAGCAGTTCTCAAACTTTGTTTTTTTTTTCTCCAAAACTATGGGCTTTATACCCCATGTTATATAAGGTTTTTTGTTTGTCCAGTCGTTCTCTGCCACCAGTTTTTTTAATGACTTGAAACTAATTACACCCTGTATACCAAATCTCAAATTATTGGATACTTACTAGCCTGCTTTACCTATTTTCCCCTATTCGCCCTATTACCTCCCAACCCTTCAACGGAATCATCTCAAAATATCATCTAGTTCCATATGTCGTTATAATACGTACGAGTACCAAACAAGTGAATATCTTAATTTTGTTTTATTAACCCCTTTAATAATGGAGTATGAGTGGTGGTGTGAGGTAACAAACGTTCTAGTATATACACCAAGTTTCTGGACTTACCAGCTGGCTATCCTTATTTTCCATTATTTACCTCTAACTATTCATCGGCGTAAGCTCAGAATATAATCTAGTTCCAGATCTCGTTATGATACTTTACAGACAGGCAGGCCGACAGACAGACAGAATTTGTTTCGCTCAAATTTGAAATCTCGACATTTCATGACATTTTAACGATTATATCAACAAAAACAAAATTTGAAATTTTAAATTAAAATAATTGAAAGAAAAGAAAATATGTCTATGATGTGAACAATGACAAAAATAATATAAAATCAACAAGCTAACCATTATACTCTTCGCCGATTTACTAAACTTGTTACATATTTGTTGCACATTCTATAGGATACTCTTCGCAGTTTCTTTTTTTGCAAATGATATTAGTTTAAAACAGTTTTTGTTTAAAAAATTATTTTTATTTCAAAAATTAATAACGTTTTTATTTATTGATGGATTTTGTTCGAAGACAATAGAGTTCTTCCCTTAGCTAACACTAACTTATTGTCCGAATTTCAATACTATCGGACTTTTCGTTCTTAAGTTATCGTGCTTACAAGAAACCTGACGGGCGGTCAGACAGGCAGACGGACGGACAGGCGGACAGACAGACGGACGGATATTTTGAAAGTTGTTCAGAATTCGATCATCAACACAGTGATATGAAATTTTTTTTCTGTACTAGCAATATTACCGGCTTTAGAAATGTACCGATCGAATGCAATATACTCTTCGTTTTGTATTTGCGAAGAGTATAATAACAAACATAAGGAACATAGATATATTTAAGGGTTTACGTATAATGATAGAAATTACTTTGATTTTGTGCTGGAGATTATTTACTTCTATTGAGATGTATTCTGGCCTATTACAATGTTTATGTTTATCTAGTCATGTTCTGATAGTTTCGATACTCTCAATTACATTTACTTTTCTATGTTCCCAAGTATTTCCGTTGAATAAAGTGACTGTACCATCTACCTGTGAAACAATTTTGGCATTTCTCTTTAGTTTTAACAAGGTGTAGCATTTGAAAAGGCTACATTAATTAATGTATTGTTGAATACAGTAAATTAACCCATTAGTTCATTTGTTTGAGCAGAGAGGTAGGCAACCACCCATACTTTAGGCATATCTGCCAGTCCTATTATCCAGTAAGTAAGAGTGTTTTCTTTTAAGTATAATTTTGAGTTAGAGGTGTTAGTCATGTGTTCCTGTAGTTGAGATATTACATAATTGTGTAATTCAATCTTTTAAATGCAAAGCCCTTTGTTGGCGCATTTTTATTGGCTAGAGAAAGAGTTCTCTAGATGCTCAAGTTGGCATCACCGAGAACTGGAGGAGATTCCCGTCTGGGGGTTCGTTTTTTCGACAGCAGCGAGATAGGAATGGCGGCGGTCCCGGTTTTGTGTTGAAGAATTTGGGTTTTACATCGCGGACACTGAAAAGGGATTTGATTTGATGTACCCAGTGTTTCTTTACCGTCCTGCCAGAAGCATTTTGTAAATTCCAGGAAGGAATTCTGTTGCTTGTCGTAATCTGATCGCCACGTGTCTCGTGAGGTTATGTAATACTCTCTATATGAGGTGAGCTTTTATTTCACTTAGTTTGGAGTTTCATTTAGTTTTTATTTATTGTAATTATTACGGAGTGTTTGGAGGGACTAAGTTATGTTTTGGAGAGGCTTGTACCTGATATAAGCATATGTTTGGAGGGACTGGCCCTTTGAAATAAGATGTTGTGGAGGGGCATATATGTTTGAAGAGGCTTACAATTGGGATAAGCACATGTTTGGTGCTGTCATTTTGGTTGTGTAAGGGGGCCCAGTATTTGGAGAAGTAATAGGAGGAAGTCTATTACTCAGATATTTGGTTTTATCTGGGTCCTGCTGACGTTTAGAGAAGTTTTGGTTGGAGAGTTATCCGCAGCAGTCTCCGAGAGATTTAGTCAGAGATTTAGGAGTGACGCAGAGTCGTAGTCGTAAGCAACGTCGAGAACATCTTAGGAAGTTGTGACAGGTCACGCTGCAGTCGTCAGAGAAAACGCCAAGGCTCTAAGCAGGTTTTATTGTTTCATTTTAGTTATATAATTTTAAAGAAATTATTACAGTTTCATTCAGTGATTTTTTTGTTGTAATATTAGAGTAAATTACACAACGATTTTGCAACTACATGCCTAGCATGATGAAATATCTTAAGATTTTTTTGTAAGTAACGCATGGTACCACGTGATACTAATTTACCTTCTACTATGTCACACATAAAATATTTTTAATAGAATACACTTGAAGCCGTAGTTGCATTTCTATAAAAAAAAGGTCAAATCACTGAAATAACTTTAGAAGGGGTCATTTACATATTTTGCATTTCTTTTGCATATATAGATTAAGTTTAGGGGATAATTGTGAAACTACTTGTTTTTATTGTTGTATATCTCATGTGTGTTGTAATAAATGTCTAATGTCTACATGTTCTTATTATTTGCACGGGTACTCCTGATATTTGCTTAAATTTTGAGATCTTATAGAGTAAAGTAAGAGTTTTGATATTACAGATATATTTTGAGTATTCCATCGCATGATTGCTAGTAACTTAATTTTGTTCCGAGCTGGCAAAATTATTTAAATCATCACCTTTTGAGTCTCCACACACAATCCTAACCCACGGCCTAGGCTCTCCAACAAAAATCGGCTGCCGTTCGCACCGGAATAACATGTTTTAATATTTAGGTATCAAAAAAGGTTACAAAGTAATTGATGTAAGTAAACAAATAAGGTCGGCCCTAGCGTCATTCCTTGTCGTATTTCTATTTTCATCATGTTTGTGTCACTTAGGTTATTTATAATTCTAACATAATATACACACTAGTATTCGAAATTTCCAAAGAGATTAATAGAATTTAAAGAGAAATTAAAGAGAATAATGCCACGGACTTCATAATATAATGGCGCGCTTTTCATATACCTTTGCCAGATCTAAAAATGCTTCAATGCATTTTTTTGTTAGTACTTCGTACATTACATCAAGAGTTCTCATACACCCAACAATACCAAACTGATCCCTGTGCAATATGTCATTAGTCATTAAATACCCGACAGACGATTTTTCAGATATTTTTCAAATATTTCAGCAACATTATTTTTAATACTAATAAGATGTTGAGTTGTAAGTAATCCTTAAAAAATATTAGTTTGGTACAAATACTTGCACCAACTAAGACAGACATTTCAAATTTCATGAATTATTTAGTAAAGCTCTTCCACAGATAAGAAACATTCTCATATCACTTTTGCTTTCTACCACTAAGGAACAGGATTAGTAATGTCTCTTACGACCGGTTTATCAATGCGAGGTTAAAGTTATCCTGTGGTTAAATCATAGACATATGTATAGACTTTAACCATAAGATAACCATTATCTTTTGTAAGTATAGGTAATTAAAACAATTAAGTAGGCAGAAGGTCTTTATTCTATCGTGAATTCGGAATGAATGAATACTCAGAGCATCGGATTTTATGTGTACTTAACTGCAAGACCATTACTCATTTTCTTTAGTTTGTTTATAAAACGATAACATTTAGCTTCGTTTCATTTTTTAATATTATATTACTAGAAATATCAACATTATCCTCGCAAAACCTCGCATTGATATACCGGCCCTTACTGATACAAATGTGTCAGGTAATTGCATGTTGGCTCCTGTACTATAACTATTTTATGATACATGTTTGATTATCATTTATAAAAAATTCAATTCTGATAAAACTATATTTTAGTGCTAATATTAGAAAACGAGTCAGCATGTATTGAACGATTATCAATAAATTCTACGTATTCGACAAACACTCAGAGTTAATTATTTCCCATTTCCCTCGTTCATTAAAATACATGTCATAACATGTGCTCACTTTCGGCCACCTTGTGATATAAGAGACATTAATTTCTATTAGGAACTAACTTTGTAGCCGTCTGATAGCTTGTTTATCGACTTTATGTTATTGACATTATTTATGGCGGAAATAATTGCATTTTGTACAAACATATTACTAATACATAGGCACTAAAATTATTATTTATTATTTCAATATTGTTGAATAACTTTATAGCGACTATTTATTGAGTATTATAGCCTGCCTCTAATATAAATAATTCATTTTATGGGTCTTTGGGTCGGAAGATTTATTGAAATAGAAAATTAATAGAATAGATCTCTATATGAAGAAGAGATATAAACTTAAAAATAAAATTCTTGCCTTGTTGATCAACTGCTGGCCACTTGAAAGTGATTATGTTTTCCATTAGTGCAGTAAAAAAGGATTTCATACCTTCTGGGGTATCATCAGGAGTACATATCTGAGTTTTGGACTTAGAAAGCATATTGCGTTTCTTCAAATGAACAATTAAGTTTTTTGAACAGCGTTTATTTTAGTAAAAAGGTGAATATCTCCAGTTCTAGAGGTTCGATCGGAACAAACAAAAAACCAAAATTAAATTAATTCAAATTTCAACAGGCCTGCGTCTTTGGGTCATCTGAGTACGTACATAACATACAAAATTGAATAAACTGGTTAAAAAGCGTTTTATTTTTTCATTTTAACGCCCAGGGACGTTAAGAGTTCCAGTCAGCTTCAAGGTTATATATGTATTGTTGAATACAATACACTCTGAAATTTTGATGCCCAAGTATTGAAACCTGTGGACACAAATGAATTTGTTACCTAAAATTTCAATTGCACGCCATTTAATTTATACCATCAAATCCAAAATGGATCTTTTTTTTTCAAAATGATATCGATGCCAGCTTTCCGTTGACATTAAAACATGTTTTTTTCCTTCTTCAATTCTTTGGGACTTCCTGCCACATGTATGTTTTCTTTTTAAGCGATGCTAGGGGAATCTACAAACTATGTCACAATTAACCAGTATGTTTAAAAGTGAATTATTTATTATTTGTTTGCTTATAGTAATGAAACATATTCTTTATAGGATCTTGCAAACAGTGGAAAGAAAAGCTATCTATGAGAATTAAAGGAAAAACTATATATAAAAATATTAATGAAATCTTTGCATTCTTTCGATAACCTGACTTCTGGTTATGCTAACAAGTAAATAACCTCTACGCCTGTGACGTTTACGTCAAAGGATCAGTTAGAGGTTGGTTTTTTTTTTTTAAAAACAACACAAATAAGTATAAAAACTTGAAATTAAATATTTCGCCGACGTTTCGGAAATCTAATTTGTTTCCTTTTTCAAGGCTTTTTTGCTGTGTATGACAATATTTAGGCAATATTAAAACAGGTTTTTTTAAATCCATTTTGGCCACTTTTTTGCATTTATTTATAAACCAAGCAGCAACAAATGGATTTTTTCGGCTTATGCAGACAGACGCAGATTTGTTGGAATTTTAGTTACGAAGATTTTGGTTTTCAGTGTGTCCCGGTCCGATCTCTAGAATCGGAGATATTCACCTTTTTATCTAAAAAACGTTGTTCAAAAAACTAAATTGTTTACAAGAAAATGTAACAGGCCTTCGAGGTATACTGGTGATACCCCAGAAGGTATGAAACCATAATTTAGCTGTTACAAAACTATGGATATCAATGTCCTTTTTTACTCCACTAAATGTAAATTTTTAAGTAAAATATCTCATAGCGAAAGGGAGGTTTTCGAGATTCTTTGTAAACTTCATCTCGGCTGGATTAATGATGTCATCAAACTATGAAAAAATACGCATACATAAATATACAGGATGCATATTTACATCCAACCAGGAAACCTGCAAAATTAACTGACCGCTAAGGCAAGAATAATTTCACGAAGTCGCGGATTATTTAATTTCCTCTTAATAGCTGACTATGAAATCTTAATTTGAAATTATATGCTTAAGTCATAAAGTACTTATTTCTCGTCTAGAAGGTTTTTTCAGAGTGCAGTTGTTTTGTGCCTCCAATCAAAGAACAAGTCTAGATGCATAATAGCTATCTCTTCAATACATACCTTGTTTGCTCCTGACATAATCACATTATATGGTCATAAAAAAGGATAAGTGTCATAACATTACAAAGGCAACAGTGGCGGGTAGATGTAGAGGGGTAAATATTTTCATCAAAATAAATTTTTGTAATTCCTACATTACCTGCTATTTATACATACCGTAATGTAATGTAGGTGCACAAACTTTTAAATATATCTATTATCACAGATGTATAAAATATCTCAACATTAATAAAAATTGAATTTCTCTATTCTTTTTGAAAGTTTACACGTAATAAGGGGGTAAATTATACGTATTTACGTGGCTAAATTGTTAATATTGAACGTTGGTCATAATAATTTATTATGTTTCTGCACTATTGAATGACATATTTAAACAAGCCTCAAATTCAATGTCAAGATTTTCTGGGTGGGAGTTACATATTTCTAGACAGTAGACATATTTTATTCTGTAACAAAAGTCAAATTAAGGGAACCAAGTCCGGCCCTGTCGCATATAGAATCACCATGTTCTCTTATTTCAGATCTCAGTAATATTTTCAAGTGTCGAGACTGGGATACAATACAGTAAAATACTACCGTAAATAAATATCTAAATTATGTCGCCAACTACGTAGAGTCCCGGAAACATGCTTTTTAACTTTAGTCTTTATTAGGGGGTCGACGTTTAGTCACTCGAAAGCAATAAATAACCATCTAAATTATTTTATGTCCAATTCGTTTTTCTTACTTGAAGTTGAGGACCCGTCAAACAATTGTTTAAATACGACTCACTCTTGTTAGATTTTCAAGATAAGGCAGTTGAGAGAGGATTCCAGAAATATATGTAATAGACAGTAATATAGCGAGATAGGACAAATAAGGTCTCTCCATACAAAAAGGTTATTTTCATCTGCCTCATTGGCATAAATGTTAGATAGGACATAGGATAATAAAATAGCAAGGATTCTTTACAGCATCACGTGGTTCACATAAAGTTCCGCAAATCCCAGGGTCCGTTAGGTAATTTCAAATTGGGGTATGGTTTAAAGTAGAGATTTTAATTGGTAGAGAGTTTAAAGTTTGCCGCTCACTTTTGTGACGCCTTATTTCAATTGAGATGATATCGACACTCTTGGCTTAGCGTCTGATCGGTCGTCATCTACCTGCAGGAGATAGTAATTTCTTGTATCGCGAACTCTTTTCAGTTTTAGAGTTTAAGTAAATTTGTACAGTATTCTATCGGTTAGAATAATCAATTAGTGTGTTGTAAATTGAACTATGAGTTTTCGTCCCGCGATTCAACTAAAGATTTGAATTTGCCGAGGACCATTTCATTTTCTGATGTAGTGTAATTATTGTTATTTAATTTCTTAAATCGTTAATTGGTAGTGATTCTCATTTCCATTTGTTTTCATTTTTCTTCTGCAAATATAGTGGTTTAAGTATTTTGAGAAATAATGTGTTTTATTTGTTAGATATGTAACTACGTTCATTCTATATTCAGTAAAGTTTGGTTGTGGAGTAACCTGGTTGAGGGGCACCAAGAAGGATATAATCACTTAGAAGGAAAAGGGTAAGCATAGTTTTGATTTCGATAGATATACTATAATATCGACGGAGTCTACAAAAGTAATTGGGACACTCCGTACTATACCAATGGTAATGTCTGATCAATTCATACAATTAGGGAAATAAAACCCCAGTTATTACAATTTTAAGGGCCGGTACTTTCATCTATAGATAACGACATGTATTCTGCAGAATAAGTCTCATCTAGAAGATAAGCAGAAAATCTGTATTTTCACCTACAAATAGTGATATCAGTCAGATAAATATGCTTATTCCTAGGGTAAACTATTCGGAGCATAAACCGACGAATAACGGATTTATCTATCTGATAAATGAAGCCACGCCTACGCGCTTGCGCTCCAATTGGCAGCGTTTTTCTATTTTCTAACCTAAGTTTTGAAAAGTTGATTTTGTTCTGTATTTAACAAGACTTGGGCCAAAGTCGCAGAGGGAAGAATAATAAAAAAATGCAATAACTGCTTTTTATTTATTTCCTCAATTTGTCCAAAAATATATCACATGAAATACAATTTTTTTCAGATTTAATTAAAATAATTGTTATTTTTAGCAACTCGATTTCTCTTTCATTTTATTTTATATACACCATTTAAAAATGTGCAAACACAAAATCGCACAGAAGCTATTGTACTTATATAATGACAATGACAAACAAAAACAGCTATGAAGTAAGAAATTGACTCAAATATCATAAACAAGTAAACAGTATTAGGGGATTATTTCTATCTTTTTTTGAAGTATATAGCTTCTGCATATATTTCTCTTGCTTTACCGCATCTTAAGTTGGCAACACTTACTCTGGGAAGTATCTAAAATCTTATCCATTGAATTGTTAACCGGGGATGTGATTTGAATGAAAGTACGGATACATGACATCCTATAGATAGCAAGTTCTGTCGTCGAATTGCTGTTCGTCGAATAAGGCATATTTGTACGAAAGTACCGGGCCTAAGGGAATTATGTATTTAAATGATATTAAAATTTAATTACTATTTCATCTTATTAGAACTGTAAACAGAACCCCATCATGTTACGACTATGAATGTTATAGTTGTGAAACTATCGATTTGCATCTTTTCCAAACCGTTTTCTGCAGACGGAATAACACTGCAGCATTTTATAATGAGTATACTGTCGCTGAACTGTATAAAATATCACTTCTTTACCACTAAATCTCCCTGAAATCCTAAAAGCACCTGTTACCATTAATGGCGGACACGTAAATAAAGATATTCGTCATCTCGATAAACGAACCCATACCAAAACGTTATGGATTTTTGACAATAAATCCGTGAATAGATCGACTAGCCAATTAGCAACTTTGGGAATGTTTATAACTGAAGTACCTCAGACGGTGATTTTCTCAGCGATAAACAAACTAATACACATTGTGTATCTAGAGATAAGTTCTTTGTTCAAAATTTTGTGCGGTATTGTATTATGTAAACAATAACCTACAACTTTCCTCAAAAATGCTTTACTGTATCATAAACTTTTCGATGTATGTACCGAAGAATAAATGATTATAAGTGTTAGATACAATACGTATACTGATAAATCTTCTTGCTTTTTTCACTTAACTCAAAACTACCCGAGTAATTCGAAAAACACAAGATGATTTTTCAAGCGCGATAAACAGCAACTCACACGAGCTCTGCATAATATAGCGGGAGTAACCCACCCCTACTAGCACCAATATTGCACCAATATATAATCCACATAGGACCAATATTAATATATTGGTTCTATATGGATTACATATTGGTCCAATATGTTGTGGTACTAGGGACGTTAAATAAGAGAATAAATACAAGCTAATCATTATACTATTGGCCGATTTGCTACACTTTTTATATAATTGTTGCACATTCTATTGAACACTCTTCGCAGTTTTTTTTTTGTAAATAATATTAGTTTCAGACATGTTTTGTTTAATTACAAGACAAAACAAAATATATCTTTTTAAATTTAAATAAATAACTTTTTCATTCATTCATCGATTTTGTTCAAAACAATGGAGTTCTTTGCCTAGCCAGCACTAACTAACTGTCCAAATTTCAATACAATCGGACTTTTCGTTGTTAAGTTATTGTGCTTACCAGAAACGTGACGGACAGACGGACAGACAGACAGTCAGACAGCCAGGCGGACGAACATTTTTTCAGTTCGAAATGTTTTCATTTTAAAACATTTTATGTTGATAATTCTGAAGTTGTGACAGTGAACATGAATTTAAGAGGACAAAACAAGGAGTAATATAAAATGACAAACATAAAAAGAAAAATATGGATCACAGACTATTAGCTAGTTATGTTGCCGGAAGATAGGCAACACTTAATATGGTAATTTGTGTTTTATCATAAATGGCACATTATGCTCTCTGATGCACGTAATGTTGTTTGTTAGCGGGCTACCACCAAGTTTAAGTTGATAAAATTTCTCAGATATTTTCCTGATGTAGTCCACTAGTCGTGTTATTATTATTGAACTCAGTAACTATACGATCCCTTTGAAAAATATCCAATTTACTAAGAAATTAAATTCAGACCAAAAATCCCGTAAAAAAATTAGCTTTGAAACATTAAAAAAGATTTATAACCACCTTTGGCATCATCTTTCATCGAAATCTGCGTAAGAAATTATTTCACTAAAAATGACCAAAAAATTGACTTAAAAAAAATTTTCATCTCGAGGACGACGGTCAATCGCCTTTGGGCTCCGTCGTTCGAATTTTCAAAAGTGCTCAAAAAATTTACTATATTTCAAGATGCACGGGGCGGAAAACCGCTGCTCCACCCGACAAAATTTTCGAAAGTACCACGAATTTAATTTTCTGAAAGTACCACAAATTTGGTTTTTCGAAAGTACCACGAAGAGAATTGCACAGGGCGGTAAACCGCTCCGTCTGACAAATTTTTCGAAATTACAACGAATTTAAATTTTCGAAAGTACCAGGAATTTTATTTTTCGAAAGTACCACGAATTTGGTTTTTCGAAAGTACAATAAAGAGAATTGCACAGGGCGGAAAACCGCTCCTCTCGACAAATTTCTCGAAAGTACCACGAATTTGGTGGTTTACAGGGCGGAATTCTCAGTCAGGATGTAGCGAGTAGCTATTTTAAATGTCAAAATTTAAGAAAAAATCAATGGGACTGTTTTTTCCAGTAAAAACCAAAATCCTCATTTAATTATCCTCAAAGTGGGAGAGCATAATCATTGTCTAAACCACAAGAACGTACATAAAATTATTATTTGGGTTCGATGCCGTTAGTACGTTTATGCAAGCAGGAAAACCATCGAACTCATAGATAGCTTCTTTAAGCATCCTGACAAGGATTTCAAGCATTTCGATAATTTCAGTGCAAAATTAAAAGTGAATAATTTTCAAAGAGTTCCGCATACATTTTACATTCATAACTAACTGGGAGTCTGAATCTTTTTGTACAGTCAATTGTCATAGTTCTCTCGACGTTGGATGAGTTGCAATCCTACAGGAGGTAACGACTTGGTAGTGCTCTCTGATGTTTGCCTTATGTATATATTAGTTAAGTGTTGAATATTTACATTTTTTACATTTTATGGAGTATTTCAATAAATGAAAATATATTTTGAATTTGATTCCTTATTGATCCACTAATTATAAGATTGGCGACCGACGTGCGAGTCTGTGGCATGAGTCGGATCACTGTTTACTACGGGTCACTTTTGATCCCGTCACGTTGTTGTACCTATCCGAATACTCATAGAATCCATCGACGGTCTTACTTATTAAGAAGTGTTTCTGAGAAAGTGCTAATTATAAGATATATTCATTAGAAGTGTACCGCTCGATAACAGATTTCGATGGAGAGAGCAGACTGTAGCGATCACCAATAAGTATAATTTTATCTATTTTCGTCTTGGGGAGTCTGAAGGGTACCTTGAATCCCCCTTGTGAGTAAAGTTGATAGATATCGTAGCAGCGATACGGCTCCGGCCTACATTATATAAAGTCCTTGTCGCGTCACTCAGCCCAACGATACTAGGGACATCTACATTATATCGCTACAGCGTTGATAGATATCTCTGATGTATGTCTAGATAAATTTGATACGAAGTGCATAAATGTATGTTCCAAAACTCTGAGTTTTTCATTGTCGTCGCCGATGCGCGGCACCACACTGGTGCTGCATATGTGAAGGCATATCTGACATTTTTTTTGTTTAATTAAAAATAATAAAAAAATAGATTTTTTTAAATTTAAATAAATAATAACTTTTTATTTATTGATCGGTTTTGTTCAAATACAATGGGGTTCTTTGCCTAGCCAGCACTAACTAATTGTTCAAACTGACGGACAGAGATACAGGCAGACAGACGGACAAATAGACGGACGAACAGTTTGAAAGTTCTTCAGAAATCCATCACCAACTCAGTGATATAAAAATTTCTTCTCTATGAGCGATATTACCGATTTTAGAAATATGCCGATCAAATGCAATATACTCTTTGTATTATATTTGCGAAGAGCATAATAAAATAACAATTTTCGTCTTATGAAAGAATATTACTAATAGAAACAGACGCGCATTTGAGTCGAGATTTAGTCACATATTATTATTTCAACGATGCAACTATAGATTTTGCATAAAGCAAGTTAATTTGATAATTTCCGAAGTAATCGATTCGCCGTATGTAAATACAAGTACCGAATGAGTTATGCTTCAATAAGCAAAAGCGTGTGCTTTGATGTAACTTAATTATCTCACTTAATACAACGTGAGCTATAACCATTTTTTAAATAAGTTAATTGAATGATTAATGCTCCCCTCCAGTTTTGAAAATCTATAGATAACTTCTGACTTATTCCAGGAAAACTTAATGTCATGTTGTTTCTAATATTTTAGTTAGTGCAACAAGAGGATTTAAATTCTCAGCAGTATTTTAAATTTACTAATGTTGACCCTTGTATAACTAAAACCATAATACTCTTCGCCGATTTACTGAACTTTTTATATAATTGTCACACATTCTATAGGATATTCTACGCAGATTTTCTTGGAAATAATAATAGTCTAGGTGCCCGCGTACAAAAAATGAATTTATACACATCCTCTTGAATCTTCTTGTATGGTTTAATTGCGCCTAATCTACAACTTTTTTCTTCTGCGAAAATTTTCGAAAACTCGACGTTACCCCTCCACTTCTTCCGAAATATTTTCACGCGTCGTACTGGAAAATCGAGAAATCTATTTGGTCGGATAATTCGAAAATTGGATCGTATAAGTATGCGTAATTGCTAAGATGCCAACTGTTAAGGGATGGATGAGATGCAAGACGAGGTAAAAGGCAGAGCCGAATTACCGCTATTACTATTTCAATGTAGGTATCATTTGTCAGCGGCGTGTTGTGAAATTTAGATTGGCAATATCTTGGTATTGAGCCATAGGACAAAAGGCATATTTCATATCATGACTACCAAGATAAAATAAAGCAGTTTTGTGGAAAAAAATTCCATAGAAATTTGCGAAAAAAGTTTTAAAAATGAGTTGTTTTTTTGTAAAAAACTTTTTGTATAGTTAATAGACTCCCTTTACTTGGTGATAATTCATGTCAACGCTATATAATAATTTAACAAATAGAACTCTGAACTGTTTTTTTTAAATTTTAACTGATGTATTGTCAACACGACAATTGTTTCGCTAAACATTAGCTTTTACATTGGATAGACAAGTCAAATACAAAATATCCATATATAAACACATACATAAATATGTCATACTAAAAAAAATATATATAATCAGTTATAACAAATATACAGAATATTTAGGTATTTTGTACAGCGGTAATAAATTCTTCTATTGAATAAAATATATTTTGATGTATAAATTCTTTTAATAACAATTTGAATCTATTCGGGCTGGTTGCGCTATTCAGATGTGAGCGCAAGACTAACGTAATACATCAGTAAGGCGGTCCTTACTATTGTTTGCACACTTTGGCACGCGACTTGAACAGCCCGTGGCCTTCTGTCTCGCTTTATAAAGTAAGAGGTGAAAAACGGGCGATGTTGTCATCACAGAAATTTTATCAATTCAAGCTTGGTGATAGTCCGCTTACAGTATTATATTTATATGTGATTGTAAGGTGCATAGAAGTTATATTTCAAGTAATTTTACTGTTGAAAAAGGTTTAGAAAGTATTAGACTAAAGTGTACTTATCCAAAAGTTTTGACAATTTTCAAAACAGAAAAATCACATTTTATTTAACATGCAGGTGTGACACAACACCTACCCTGTTTCGGATCGGTAAAATGGCTACAGAATCGCAAAGGACTTACAAGTCTATGCTGCAGTTTTTAAAATGCCAATTCTCTTTCTTCTGGCCATATACAATATTCCAAATTAAGAAGAATCTGTTCATTCTCTCAAATATTATTTGTATGGGGGCGACCCTTAAAATAGAAAAGATATATATTATAAGGAGTCGTAACACTACTGCCAGTGGTGTGACCAACCTGCCACCAAATAGCAAGCGTTAGTGGCGGAACATACGTACAATATATATTTTTATCAAGTTGAAGGAATAAAACAATACAAAACTGGTATTTTTTTCAGAAACAGCTTCATAGTACATTTAGTGAGGGCAATGGATATTAATTCGGCAAATTCTACATAGTTACTGTGAGTTTGAAAAGTACGGAATGAATTCAAGAAAGGAATGATGGTTAGGAAAACTATTGGACATGATACTATTATGTTTGTTATATAAAGTGCACTAATCACTTCTCAGTCACTTGTATTTTGCAAAATTTCACTCTATTTTCTACGGTTTGTTTGTCTACACCAATTTTGGTCACAACTCGTCTGCGTGGCAAATATGTGCTGTTAACTATCCCAGTCTAAGAGGCGACCACCCTAAATAAGGTAGTGAAAGTATAAAATCTACAGACCACATTCCATGCATTACACGAGAATTTATTTAGAATATATTTGCAAGTCAAGAAATGGCCAGATAATGACCTAAATTTAGAAAACGAGGGGTGGAAGATTATCAAGAAAAATTTGGAACCAATTCAAACCCATTTGCCGCCTTCTCTTGATTTTTCACCCGGTACCGTTTTTGCAATTATACAAAAGACTGCAGTGCTCGCACTTGTAGTTGCACGAAGCCCTCACTGCTCTGGCATATGTGGGCACTACCGTTCACAGTCTTGGCCAAACGTAGAACCTGAAGTGGCTGAAAGCAATTTGGATGTTTACGATTTTCTAGTTTTCTCAGTACAAAAAAAGAAAAATCTGAAATAGGTAGAGAAATTATTGGGGAAATCTCTGGAGAAATTCATGACACTCTAGATTAAGTAGCGTGAAGCTTTCAGAAGTTAAGGAAGAGACGGACTTCTTTTAATATCAGTAATGAATATTATCAGTATTAATAACAATAACACGAATATACTATTTAATGTGGATTAGGACCACTGGAAACAGCACAGAAAAAGAAACGTACCTAGTATACTACTCCCGCTCTGCGGTGGTGTGGAAAGGAGTGCATATTTATCTACAGACACGGTAACCTTGGCACACGTTTTACTCGAAAACGATTCGTTTTATCGAAGATTATCTCCTTCGTAGCAAATTTTACGAGCTACAATTTCGATAACAACCTTCTTTCCCGAGAAATTCGTAGTTCTCGAGATAATAACGAGACACTGAGTTTTACCACTGTTCTCCCATACATTTTTGCTGCGGAGGTGATAGCGATGGGGACTCTCGAGGTATTGCTTGTAATCTAAGAATAAATGTTCAGACCAAAATTTAGCTAGCTAACTATGTTTTTACAATTCTCCCCTGGTAACATAATACACCATCAGTGAAAGGCAACGGACGGGTAGCTAACCAGTGGAAGTAGTAACTTAAGAGAAGGATGAAAGATAAGTTTTATTGTTAATTTATGTATTTATATTTATCAATCCTTGCCACAGGACAGTGTATTATACAACAGACAAACATTTTAAAGCAAAAATGAAGAGGTATTAAATATAGCTAATGAAATAGAATATTTTCTATTTCACTTTTTCACTGCCACTTTCCAAGCGGCAGTTGAAGGTAATTACTGTAGACACAAACTAACATACAGGGTGTGCAAAATATTCTCTTAGATTATTGGCTTTGCACAACTTGATTTAAACCACAATTTAAATCAAATTGATTTAAATCGTCGCAACACTGCAGTTCTTTACTTATTTACCCTTATTTAGCCCCCGACGGAATTCAACGTAATAAGCTTAAATCTGGTTCTAGGTCTTATTATAATAAATCATCTGTACCAAGTTTCAAGTCTATATCTTAAACCGACAAAAAAAAATACGATTACTGTACTTCACTAATTGGACATTGAAGTAATTACAGGGAAATTAATTTTTAATTTAAAGAGTTATGAATATTTATTCCGGTGTTCGATTTGAATTAAAACATGATCTAATCTAAAAATGGCAATATTAATTTTTAATTGTAATTTATCCGCTAATTCCTTTGTAATAAAGTTCTACTGGGGACAGGAATCCAATATAGCTGGGCACGTTTGATAATTACCAAAGTCTTGTACCTTAATGACAGCAGACAGATAATAAAATTTTATTAAAATTTATGAACTGCAGCAGTTCTGTTTCCACCTGTGTACCACCTTGATTTTACATTTTGTTAAGCGTTTCAAGAGATAATGTGCATGTTTCTTTTAGAAATCCAATATAAACATATATGTCCACAGTACTCAATTTATTTCAAGTTCTCTGATGGTGCTGCGTAGTGGAATCGAGTTCGTCTGAAATTATGTATATTCACAGGCCCGCATTTGATAACACTTTCAAAGTTGATTTCAAAATTTTAACTGTTTTTTGGTAATTGGGTAGCACTGATTTCAAATCTGCTTTTAGTTTTTTTGTATCACGTAAGGTTATTTTTCAAACCAGCACAATCAAGAAATTTAGAAAAACACGATTTATTTCATTTATAAGCTAGTTTTATAACATATTAAAGAGAAAAATACAAAAACATACAAGATATAGACACTGAAACTATTTGGAATAGTTGTTTATTCTTTACGCTTCTTAAAAAACCGTTTTCCTTTTTCAGAAAAGCTTCTTTTTCTTGTTTTTCTGTCATATTCAGCTAAATGAAGATCTCTCCTCAATGTCCAACAGTAATCGGCCATCATTTTTGTGTCCCAGCGCCCCTGGTATCTTTTTTCCATCTCTTTAATATCTTGATGAAATCTTTCACCTTGCTCTTCACTCACGTCCCCAAGATTTTCCGGGAAATAGTCCAAATGGGAATGTAAAAAGTGAATTTTTATGCTCATATTGCAACCAAGAATCCTAAATTTTTTCAGCATATTTTCAACGATCTCAACATAGTTTGCATCTTTATAATTCCCTAGAAATTTATGTACAACTTCCTTAAAAGCATTCCATGCACGTTTTCCTTATCTTCCATTACATTTTCAAATTCTCTATCTTTCATCAAGCTCCTAATCTGCGGCCCTACAAAGATTCCTTCCTTTAATTTTGCCTCTGACAGAGCCGTAAATGTGTTACACAAATATTTAAAACAATTTCCTTCTTTGTTTAATGCCTTAATAAATTGTTTCATAAGTCCAAGTTTTATGTGAAGTGGTGGAAGTAAAACTTTTTTAGGGTCAATAAGACTTTCGCGAATTACATTTTGGTTCCAGGTGTTAAAGTCTTTCTTTGTGGCCAGTCTCTTTTTATCCAATGCTGTTCTCGGTTTCTGCTATCCCACTCGCACAGGAAACATGGAAATTAAGTAAATCCAGACTGCTGACCCAAGAGAAGGCCTAAAATTTTTAGATCTCCACACAATTCCCAGTTGTGATCTTTATATTGTATTCTTAAAAGTAATTCCTCTAAATTTTCATAGTTTTGCTTTAAATGAACTGAATGGCCGACAGGAACAGAAGCAAAAACGTTGCCATTATGCAAAAGAACAGCTTTAAGGCTCCTTTTTGAAGAGTCGATGAAAAGTCTCCAGTCAGAAGGTGTGTATTCAGGAGCTCCGAGGCAAGTAATTAGATCAGAAATTGCTTGGCAGTACACAAGTGGTCCGTTTTGTGCAAAATATTTTACATATTCAGCCTCACGATATCTATACCAAGAGAAGGTAGTTTCTGGGACAAGCAAATTTTTTTGTTTCAACCTAGACCCCAGTACTTCAGACATGTCTTTTGAAAGTCCCAAATCTCTTACCAAATCATTCAGTTCGGCTTGTGAAAATAGTTGAGGTTGGTTTTGACCTGAGGTTGATGGTTCAAAATCACGATCCTGTACGGAGCCGGAAGTTGAGGAGTTTTCACTATCATCTTTTAGTACTTCGGGGGGTATAGGTATAGGTACAACATTATTGTGAGGAACTGGTCTGATAGCTGATTTAATATTGTTTGGGTACAAAATATGTTTCAAAGTTTTTCTATTATGCCCCTTAATATCACAAAGACAAAAGTAGCAATCATCATGATGATTTTGCGGTTCTCTCCAAACCATCGGTATTCCAAAAGGAAGGCTTTCTCTATTTCCTTTGGTCCAATGTCTTAAACCTTCTTCACATACCTTGCAAACAACCTGGAAATTTTGTTCAAATTACCATAAATATAGCAATTAATACATTTAATAAAAGGATTTACCTCAGGTAATGAGAGCCTACTTAATAAATTTCTTGAAAAGTACCACATAAAATCATTTTTGGGTTAATAGAAGAATAGAATTTCAAGCACTAAATTTATTTAAAAATGTATTACGCCTATTATAAGATGTTTTTAATATTTTTCTCTTTTTTTGGGGAAAAAAAAATCTGTGGGTGATGGAGCCCAATGGTATTTTATTAGTTATTTCTATATAAAAACTGAGCTTAACAAACAAAAATCACGTCATCACAAATTTCATGCAGGCCTGTGATTAAAGCATCCGAGAATTGTACTTGGTGCTCTAGTTCTTGTAAAGCTCTAACACACTTTGTTAAATCATCCAATAATTGTCGTAATGTTGCACAGGGCTCTTTGTTTACAAGCGGTAAATTAAATTGTGTCTTTACGTGATTACTTATTAAAAAACCTTTCATGTCAAACAAACAGATGTTTCTAAACTGCATAGTAATTTGAATTGTAGCATTTTACAATGTACATCGAAAAAGGTTGATTTTTTAACTAGAAGAGCGAGAAAAAAAGTACGAAATTTTTGTAATTCTGACATTTTGTCTTTTATTATAAATTCTATTGATAACTGTATTGTTGCTTTAAATGTTATACTAGTTATTTATGTATCAAGGGTCCTAAGAGCACCTTTCCCATGCTTTTCAGTAGTCAAGACTGAAGAATCGCACTGTACGACACGCCATGCATATTTTTCGTCGTGCTAGAAAAGAACTCGAAAGAAACTAGTGGAATGCTATAATTTTTTAATAAAAATATTTCAATTTTTTTAAGCAAATGGTAGAGGTAGTCGTTTAAGGCGTGTCTTCTATTTAATCGGTACCAACAAGAGAAATGTTTTAAATATTTTGTTGATCTACGCTTTTGCTTTTTGAAAATCATGTGTGCGGAAGTCGAAGATGCAGCAATTAAAGCTTGCATGATGTACTTCCTATAAGATATAAAAGAGATATAACGAAAGCTACAAATTATTCGTTATTGATGTCACGACAAGGGTGCAGACACCATATCAAGAAAAGTGTTATAAAATATCTGAGGCCTTAACTTTTATTGTATACACCAAATCCCAAGTTTCTGTGCTCTTACCATCTTGCATTACTTATTTTCCCCTATTTACCTCTCTTTACCCCAACTCTTCAAAGGAATAATTTCCAAATATAATCTAATTCCAGATGTCGGTATAACATACAGTATGTTCGTGGATGGGGTTAACAATAGGTGTAATGTCTAAAATTTTTAACTTTTCTAGAAAATGTTATTCTTTATAAGTTTTTAATGCCTAAGAAAACAGTAATGACGTTTACAAAAATTGTATTTTTATATGTCTGTCTGTCCAATCAATGTTTCCGAAATTAGTAAATTTTTAATAACAGGTTTTTGTCAATTTTTTATTTAGCTAATTGCATTCGAACAAAGAGAATAAATACCAGTTAAAAAATTTTGAATTTATAAAGTATACACATATGTGACTTTATTAAATATCACAATTCAAAAATTCCTCCATCGAATTGAACGCATGTTTCTAATCGTTTTCGAATATCGTGAAAACTACTTCTAATTTCGTCAATGGAAATTGATTGCTCAGCTACCGAAATGCGCCGCTTTAGAATTACAACGTCGTTGTCTATGGGTTGTCGATAGGTAATTTGTTTTAGACGACCCCAGAGAAATGTATCCGCAATTGTCAAATCTGGACTTCTTGGGGGCCACAAAAGTGAATCGCTTCATCCAATCCACCTTTGCCCAAATTTGCTATTAAGCCAATTATGTACAACACAGGCATGATGTACCGCACATCCATCCTGCTGATAATACATTCTAGTATCGGGTCCAGTTTAAAAAGACCGATGTATGGATTAATATTGCACATACGTTTTCACCATCTCTTGCACACAAGCTTAAAACCATAGCCTAAAGACATTGTCAATGTATGTCTACCAAGATTCTTTCCCACTTCTTTTGAGACGGAAATATGAAATGTACAGTGAGGAGTGAGAAACATAGTCATAAACTCAGCGATTCTCAAACTGTGTATGATTTGGCGACGAATATTTATTTCCGTGAACTAACACCACTCTAAATATGAAAAACGTCTTTATATGAAATATTTAAGTTATTTTTAGTGACAAATAGTGGATAACCATCCGTCAAATGAACAATGTCAAACCACTAAGTCTTACAATTTTATAGTACGTAGATATTACACGTTTTAAAGTAGAATAAACATAGGATCGCGTAGGTTAATCGGTAAGATACTCGAACAGCTATAAATATAAATGGGGTGGTTGCGAGATCGATCCTCACGCACTTCTACTTTTTTTTATTTGATTCAGCTCTATTACAAGTTAATAATTGTCCTTCTAAAATTTTTATTTTATTAAACTGCGCTGCGAGTTTTGTTTATTTTCCCCAAAAACATGTCTTTTATTACTACTAACGCGTGTTTATCTCTAATAAAATCTACTTTCTTACGTTATATACTAATACACGAATGGTGAAACGTGCATAGATAAATTGTTGTTGTTTTAGTTTTTATGAAAACGTGTCAATGCGTTGTTCTCTAAGAAATGTTTTAATTTACTTGTTTTAAAATTATTGTTAACTTTTTCAATATTTATTTTGTCAACCAGAACTTTTATTTATTACCGCTAAAAGAAAAAAAAATTACTTTCGTTATTCTCATAGAGATTTCAGATTTTTTTTTATTACACGAAATATTTTATTTTTACTAACATCGTTTCCCCTACTAATACTACGATCCTATCCTTTCCTGCAAGAAATGCCTATACCTCCCCGTGTGTCTTGCTGGACTGCAGCAATGTTAGTCTTTGATTTCTTTTTCTAATCACTCATTGTTATTGACTGAATTGGGCAATTCATTTTTTGTTATTAGTTTCATTTGTGCCCGAACCTATATACCTACAGTGTCCGTCATAAAGTTGGCTACATATGGGATAAACTTGTTTTTTGAGATTTCTAAAAAATACTGAATTGGGGGTTCGTTTCTTTTGTTACATGCAAATGCCCAAAATTTACACTTTTTTATTTTCCTCATATCTGCTTTGAAATTGATATATGGGGTTCTTGTTGTATTCTATGCACTTTTTCTTTATTTTTTATTTCTTTTTTTTTAATTTTTCGATATTTTAACAATTTGACCCCGGTACCACCGTCAACTATTTTTCACAGTCCTGCCAAACTGGCGAACACATGACATGTGTCAAAATGTAATTTTTTGTTGTTGGGTATGCATAAACGAACCCCCAATAGAGTTTTTTAGAAATGTCAATAATACAATTTTCTCCCATATGTAGCCACCTTTATGGCGGACACTTTATAATCAGAACTCCACTAAAATAATGAAGTTACTAAATTAATAATATTAACATTTTATGATAATTTCTTTCCTATTTTTTTATAATTAATTAGCGACATCATTGCCGAGAACTGTTTGAGAACTACTGGCATCTCTTATGTATCAAATAAAATCTTAGTTCAGACGTTTTAGCGGCCATGACACAAGTCAGCTTAAATTATACCCGACTCTATTACGATATTCCAACGGCAAGGCTTCTAACTTATCAGAAAATAATGTATTAAGCATGTGTAAATAAGAGTTAAAAATTTTTGCTCGACTGTTAACATTTTAAAAACTATTTTTTTAATGAGGTTAAGTCATGATATGTAGACATATACAAGATATTCTTAAAATAGAATTCCAAATTTGTTCAGCGGGTAGTATTTGTAAAAATAAAAATAAATTAAAAAATAAATAAATAAAAATTTTACAAAAAGTGTTTTACTTAAAATTCACTAATTTCGGAAACATTGCAACATTCAAATTTTGAATTTGAACAGACCATATAATTTCAAACTACTTTTTTATTTCACATTTTGTTCCAAAATAAAAAATGGAGTCAGATTACTGTTACGGAATTTTAAGATTTTGTTGTTTCTGATCACTCCGTATAAAAAATATAATTTTTGTCAACGTTATTACTATTTTTTAAGCAAACAAAAACTTTTACACAGAATAACATTTTCTCGAAAATTTAAAAATTTTAGCCATTACACCTATTGTAAACCCCATCCGCGGACATATTGTATATGTGTACCACATTTCAAGTGAATATCTCAATTTTATTTCATCAACCCGTTTAATAATGGAATGCAGGTGGTGGGGGGATGTAAAATGTTATTAAAAAAAATGAGATTTTGGCTTCTAGTATACACACCAAATCTCAAATTTCTTTACTCTTACCAGCTTGCTTTACTCACTTTCCCTTATTTACCCCTATTTACCTCCCGACCCTTCACCGGATAAAAAATAGTTACAGACAGACAGACAGATCGACCGACAGACAGAATTTTTTTTCCGCTCAAATTTAAATTCTCGACGTTTCGTCAGATTCTTATTTCAACAAAAAAAAAAGATTTATTTTTACGATTGCTATACTTTCAATCCACTACGTGAATGTGGAAGCAAAACTAAACTGTTACTTGGAAAGCAAAGATATTTTCTGAACATAAATTACAATCCAGTTCAAAACCGAAATTGAGAATGCCAGTTTGAAAAGAATTATTAATGAAAGTGATCCCAATTTGAAGTATTGTAACATCAAAAATATGGTTTATAGTTAGTACATAAGGCGACTAGTTCTTTTAAAACATAATCAACATAAGCAAGTTCAAACAGAACTGCACAAAGATCTGGATAAACAAGGGTACTAAAAACTTCAGTAAAAGAAAACCCATCTTATATAAAAATATAAAAAAATGTTATCAGGTTGAGTCTTCCACTATTTTTTTTATTAATACACAAAGAAGAGTTTATCTGAAATGATTCTAAAGTTGTTTAGGGTATTTTTAAATACAAGTCAGACAAACAATTCTGAATGCTTTCTCAAAAATATGCAATAATTAAAATACAGTGGAGATATTAAATGATATAAATAATAACGTATTTAAACTATGTCATAATATTTAACTACACTAAATACTACAGTAGAAACAAATACGTTTTGCACATACAAATGTTTACAAAACTCTAACTTCCTGAGAATGTGTCTATTGAAAAATACTAATAAGTCTGGACTAAAAGTAATTTTCGGATTGTGGCAGCATTTTTAACAGAATATTTCAACTTTACCTGCAATACCCAAATCGCCGTACTTCAAATTGATGTTTCAGAATAGACGTCTAATTATTTGATGAAGGTATTTGGTAGTGAAATTAGTTTTATGGTGTGTACCGATGGATATATTCTTAAATTAAATTAATCATTCATTGGCTGCACCACGTGCGTTAGTAATGTTACTAAAACATACATTATTTAACTAATGATCCTTTAATGTAGTCCAGTCGGTAAAGTAAGAAATACACCAGAAGCTCGCAAAAAATGTTATCTAGGATTTTCCTTCCATAACTGTTAGTGCGAAGATTAAACATCACAAAACCACAAAAATCAGTTCTGGGGGTGCCGCGCAACCCCCCCCCCACCCCAAAAAAACCACCCCTTCGTTGAAAAGAGCCCCATTTGACTGATAACTCGTTAGCCGTTGAAGATATAAAAAAATTGCTCATAATAAAGAAGAAAGCTTGACTAATTGCCTAAAGAAAGTCATGTTGCAATTTCGTTGTATATGCCATGGTTTTAGAGAAAATCGATATTGACCAAAATTTCAAAATTTGTATTTTTAATGTGCGCGAATTTTCGTTTATTTGAAATTTTTAGCGGGCGGCCTATAGAAAAAATTGAATTGCTCGAAACCAAACAAGCTAGAAAGAAAAATCGAAATGGGTTTTAAAGGGGATATAAAATACTCCCTTGTGTTGCCATTTTTGAGGGCTATTGATATTTATTAGTATATAAAAATAACAATATAATATAGTTATCTCTTGATTTTTTGTGCATCTAACTACTCACAGGCCCATACAAAAATAACTGACTATAATATGAGTTAGTTTACTTCAATGAAGAAAAAGTTAGGAATAAAAGTATTCACATTTACAAATTTAGCAGCATGTTAGAGTTAGCCAAAAAAGAAAATCCAAAAAAGGCTGCATATTCAACTTTTTGATGATATTTTTTACTATTACTATTATATGATTGGAAACAATAGTTATATGATATACGAACTCAAAAAAACATTTTTGAGCTAAATTTTCGAGATGTTTGGCTCTTTTTTATTTTTAGGAAACAATAAAAAATTGGCCAAATTCTGGCTAACTTCAACATGCCAGTAAATTTGTAAATGTAAATATATTTATTCCTAACTTTATCTGCATTGAAGTACTACCTTGAACTAAAAGATTATTTATTTATTTATTTTTATTTATACTGCATACAAACAGACAAGGTCCAATTATATGTACACAGTTAGGTATTGTAATATAATAATACAAAAATGTAAATATATATAAATACATATCCATACACACAAAAAAGGGAGAAAGAAGAACATAATTTTCAAAGAGTACAAAATCAGTATATAGTAGTATCACAGATGGGAAAGCAGGCTGTTTTTATTGATATTGAAAATATCTATATTACAGGTTCTTAAGAAATTATTAATGGTAAGCAAACATTTTTGAATGGGAGAAATTAGATTAGATATTTTAAATAGATTATCTCTGAGTCTTAGTCTTATATCGGGTATGTTAATATTTATTGCTGAAAGTATGTCAAGTACAACTATCTGGCTATCTAATATGTTAAAGATGAACAAAATTTGGGCATTTTCGCGACGCTTGCATGAATGCATTTATAACTTATATTAAACTCAGTTATTTTTTATGGGCCTGTGAAAAGTTAAAAGTGCAAAAACTCTAGAGATAACTATATTGTATCGTTACTTTTATAGACTAATAGATATCAATAGCCATCAAAAATAGAAACACAAAAGAGTATTTTAAATCCCCTTTAAAATCCATTTTAATTTTTCTTCCTAGCTTGTTTGGTTTTCGAGCAATTCATTTTTTTTATAGGCCGCGCGCAAAAAATGTCAAATAAGCGAAAATTCGTGGCATTAAAAATACAAATGTTGCAATTTTTTTCAATACCGATATTTTCGAGAACCATGACATATGCAAGAAAATTACAAGAGGACTTTTTTTATGCAATTAGTCAAGCTTTCTTTTTTATGATGAGCCATTTTTTACATCTTCAACGGTTAACGAGTTATCAGTAATATAAGGCTTTTTTACCGAAGGGGTGGTTTTTTGGGGGGGTTACACGGTACCCCCACAACTGATTTTTGTGGTTTTGTGATGTATAATCCCTGCACTAACAGTTACTGAAGGGAAATCTCAGATAACCTTTTATGTTACGGAAATCTTTATAATTATTGGACTAATGTTTATCTTTCTGTTACAATTTTGTTTCTACTGTTAATTAATAATATTCATAGTAACTTTTTAATATAACTTCTCTGTTTGCTTCCGTAAATATTGAACTCTGTAGCTAATATTACTTAGTATTTATCCGCTTTTATTTACCTTTTATTATTAATGAAAGTAAAAGATATGAAAGAAAAAGATGAATTGAAAACAATAACAATTCTGTATTAAAGATTAATCAGATATTGGAAATACTAAAATATAAAATGATGCTATAATAAAAAGCACAAGCCCCAGTAACAATGTAATAAATCATGTTTTATGCATTACAGAATGACTTTAATATTTTCTCTGAATAACCTACATAAGCTAAAAACACAAGTAATTAACACAGAAGCTGTTTGAAATTGTAGTTTCTAGTTTCTAGTTTCTATTATTTCCAACTGAGTAAAAACTCGCTGTAAATAGTTGGAAATATCGAAAAGTTGGAAATATCCAATGATTTGAAGGAAAATCTTAATACAATTTTTTAAGTTGTTACAACATTGACATTTTTATATCACCCTATTTATATACCGAATACGTCATTCAGTATGCTCATCACAATATTTCTTAAAATATTTGGCGTAGCAAATTGAAATTTTAAGGATTTTATTATAGAACCACAATAACACTCCCACTATAATATGTTAGTTATTAGGACAATGTTATTTAGGACGTAGGTTGAGTGTATCTCCCTAGCAAAGATTAGAGAATTAACAAGGATAGGACAGCCGGCGGAAAATCTTTTATCTTTTAGCAATGGCGCCATTGACCTCGACATTTAAATAGGGCGTGTGCACTATATAACAATTCACTTCAAATGATGCATTAATATCAAGTAATACATAAATATGAAAGCCTAAACGCATTCATATTAATCATATCATCAGATTAAAATAAATATTTAATAAACAAATCGACCTAAAATTCAAATATTTGAATGATTTCGAAAACACCATATGACGTCATATTTCATATGTGTGAAGTTGGCAACGCTTTGCTGGCAACGCGATGCTAACTTCACACACGCATTGATATAGAAGATGACGTCACGTGGCGTCAACGGGAGACAACGGAAATAAGTTTTGAGCCAATGTTAAAAACAATAAGTGTCAGATATTATTAATGTCATTATTATAAGTCAGAAATATGAGTGGAGTAGCAAGTAAGTGGTGTTTTGTGCCAACATGCAGAAATACTTCTGTAAATGCCCCAAATAATAATTTTATAAGTGCTCCTAAAACCAATTATTCACGAAGAATGAAATGGTTTGAAGCAGAGGATCGCAATGTTCCCAAATCGAAGTCGACATTTTATTATTGTGAAGATCATTTTAATGTAAGTACAATTGATTTGTGATCATCATGGTAGAAACTAATCGCTAATAGCTAAATGACTCATTACCCTTAATATTGTAAATAGATCATACTAGGTATATACTTCCCTTAAAATTATGCTTGTAATGGTATCATATATATTTTGAATTGAAACTAATCTAATTACTTAGTTATATGAACTCCCACCTATGTAATATATTACAAGATATAAATATACTTCTCTATTATTTTCAGCTTGAGGAAGACATGAAAAATTACATGCGATACAAACTTATGGGAGGATATATCATTCTGAAGGAGGATGTAGTTCGACGCATATTTGCCTACCAACCAGGCAGAAAGAGAGATGCGTCTGCACCAGAATGATCTCTTCCTTTAAAATCGCAAAGAGAACAGTTAGTGAAGTGGGCTTTAATACAGGACACGAATTCCATTATATTAGAAGATATATCACCCGTTACAGACTATCATCAATTCAAAAGCACTGAGCAGGTCAGATTAGACGAACATGTGATGAAACATGTTTATCAACAAAATGATATTCAAATTGTGCTGGCTAAAAATATGGAAACGATATGTAATAAACAAGAGTACTTATCACCAGTTGTAAATTTTGATCAACACAGTACGAGCACTGATTAGGTCAGTTTAGATGCAGACGAACACGTGTTGGAACAATTTTATCAACAAGACATAGGTCAAATTATATAGACTAAAAGTGTGAGGGTGCAGGTCACACCATTATATTCTTTCGTAGTAAATATGTGACATGTAAAATTAAAAGTGATGTGAGACGCAGAGCTTACTCAACAGAAAAATGTTTCGTATCCAAAGATGTTGCTACTTCACCAATAAAAAATATTAGTCCAAATAAAAAAAATAATAATTTATTCAATTAAGTTCAGTTCAGTGACATCATCAAACTCAAAACTTATTTCCATTGCTAAATTAAATTGAAAGGACGAAGTTGGTAATGCGTTGCTGGCAACGCGTTGCTAACTTCACTTAAGTCGTATAACATGTTTCTGACACTGTAGTATACTCAATACTGCTACATCTATATGATGAGTAACGTCACATAATATGATATAGGATATAGGTTTGTCCTTTTCGGTGACGAATATTTAATTCAAAACTAAATTTCTTTTAAAATTACTTAAAAACTTTTTTTTGCCGAAAAATTGTTTCATTTATACTATACCTACACCACGAGTACTTTATAATTTTCGATAAAAAAAATTGTGCGCACACCCTATTGGCATTCTCGCGCAATTGCCACACTATGACAATCAGATGGAGAAGGTAACATTAGAAAAAGAGGCCAATAGTGAAAAATGGACAACACTGTCCTGATAGAACGACCGAACTCAGCTGACTGTCAGTACCCAAGGTCACTAAAAATATATGTCTCATGAAGTATTTCTATGTTTATATGTAAGGTATCTATTTGGTTAGGATAGAATTGTACATTGAAAGAATAATAATTTTGAAAATATAAAATGAGAAAAAACCAGCCACGCGCAGCTGTCGTAGGTCTATACGTGACGTAGCACTTGTCGATTCTAATGAGCTAACCTATCTTTTAGTAAGCTTGGTCAAATTCATTTAATGCGTACCCGACAAATCCCGAAACCGTCTCCGCTGAATGTCGTGTCCCTTTAAATTGGAGTTCACAACTGTCTTCGTCTATTTCGTCTTCTCCGTCTGACTGTCCTATCTTGTTAGTTATCTTCTTTGTACCTAGTGAGGTAAATGATCTGCTTAGTAAAAATATATTTAAAAAATAATACATAATCAATATTAATAATGATTAACAAGCTTAAACTCAAGCGTGCAGTTGATAAAGTCATGGAACGCTTCACGTAAATTTCCTTTCCAAAATTATTATTTTTTTTATTTATTTGTTTATTCAAAATATCTACAGGATACAATCCCAAATGATATTAAAACAATATAATGGCATATTGTATAGAGACAAGAATATTGACAATGGATATTATAAAATAAGACATATAAATTAAAGACTAAAGACAAAAAAGTAAATACAGACTAAGCTAGATTATTACTAACAGAGATACAATTTGATAATTTTGTAAATGAGCAAAGGTAAACATCAGTATTTGCTGGTACAAATAATTATTTCTTGTATTAAATCTAGGAACTCTAAAATTAAATAATTGCAAAATTTCTGAGGAATCTATTTTATTACCAATAATATTAAAACCAAATTTTTGTATCATTTTGAGACGCCTTTCCTCAAGAGATGTAATACCCAGAAACTGAAGTCTTTCTTCATATGAATAATTGGTTTTATCAATATGCAACTTAAATAAAATACAATTTACCATTTTCTTTTGCACACTTTCGAGTCTGTCAGTGTCAGATTAGGCTGTCATGCCTAGAATATTTATATCAATAAAATGGATTAAAATAAAATAAAAAAAAATATATAAATAAAATGCCTACTTTTCTGTATTATTATTATTTATTATTGATATTCATGTCATGCTGGGAAGTTGGCCATGTGTACCTCAAGGGCCTCACTTATAGTTACAAATGCCACCTTTGTAGAGTCCTAATACACTCTCCAGCAATATGACGCCCAAAGTCTCGCCCACCCCACAGTATAAAATGATATATTCTACGCTTTTAATAAATACGTTGTCTCAGCTTGCTTGATTTTATTTTATGGAGCTTTTACAGTTTCGGGTAGTTGCATTTGCATCTAATTATATTTATAAATTAAATTGACTAACTTGGACTTGCAGCACTTTCCTGGTCTACGAACGTTCTTCGAGTTTGTTCCCAATAATCCATGATAATGACTCACAAGCTATTAGCGGGATTTATAGAATTAGTTTTTTTCATTAATTTTTGCAAGTATTCTGCTGTTAGTTAATTCATTTCCATGTACATGAAAAATCTACGGGAAACAAATATGCCAATACATTTTCATAAAATCTCATTCAGTTTCTTGGAAATGCTTAGCCTTTGAAACGCTTTTCGTCCTTATTGTGGACTCATCAGAAAAGCCCAAAGCCACTCATAACGATGTTCCATGCAAAACCAAGACAATGTCCATGAATAAGTATGAAATATTTATATTTGACATTTACTGATAAAAAACAACAGCTAATAGATAGGTTTGATGTAGTAAGCCTATTTACAAATGTTCCTGTAGATAAAACATTAATAATAATTAAAAACAAATTGCAACAAGATGGGAATTTGGCGAATAGAACTAAGTTAAGCATTGAAACTATAATGAAATTACTTACACTTTGCATTAAAACAACATACTTTCAATTAAATAATGACTTCTATCAACAAGACTTTGGGATGGCCATGGGTTCTTCATTATCTCCAATATTAAGTAACATTTTCATGGAAAATTTCGAGGAAAGTAATATTAATAACCTAGCTTATAAACCCATTGTATGGTGGAGATATGTATATGACATTTTTGCTATATGGCCTTATAGTAAAGAATGTTTAAGTAAGTTTTGAATCAGATTAACGAAAAAGAACCTTCAATTAAATTTACAATAGAAATAGAGAATAATAATGAATTACCTTTCTTAGATATTTTAATTAAAAAATTAGATAACACATACCAAACCAGTGTGTATAGAAAACAAACACACACAAACAGATACTTAAATTTCAATTCAAATCAACATATTAGTGTTAAGAAAGGTGTTTTTAAGTGTTTGTACGACAGGGCCAAAAGTATTTCTTCAAATGATGTAATATTAAGGAACGAAAAACAATTTATAAAAACTGTCTTGTTAAATAATCAATATCCTGAGAGTTTTCTTGATAGTCAGTTATTGAACATTGATAGTAGAGAGAATATACTATCACAACCTGAGGTATTTAGGTCAATGGCAGTAATGCCATATATACATACATACATATATACATGGTTTATCGGATAAATTACGAAAAATTGGGAACAGGTTTTCCGTACGAACGGTTTTTCAAACGGGCTCCACGCTAAGATCGGTTTTATCAAGAACCAAACCTCCAAATATTGTTCAAAGTTCAAAAAATTGTATTTATAGTGTTCCGTGTGAGTGCGGAAAACATTACGTAGGTGAATCATCTAGACCTTTCAACGTAAGGCTTGGAGAACATAGAAATTACGCTAGAAGGGGAGAATTTGAAAAATCCAAAATTTGTGAACACGCGTGGGATAATAATCATAGAATTAAATGGGACTCCGCGAAGATTTTGGAAAAAGAGAGCAACGGAACTAAAAGAAAACTTAAAGAATCCGCGATTATTTTATTAAACGAGGATAGATGCGTTTCTAATTATTCAATAGATTTTTGTACTAATTGGCTGCCCATCCTTAAAGACGAAGTAAGTAAAAATAAGATAAATATAATTTAATGTCTCACGTGACTATGGAAATACATAAACAAAGAACTGTCATGGTTGACGGCCAAAAAAGTTTTAAGAACGGAAGTAGATTCTCTTCCGAAACGTTAACTACCTATAGCTTTGATTTTCAGTTTTTAGTTTATAACATTGTTCTAGTTTATATATTTTTAGGTGTGAGACTTTTTGACTCAGTCAAGTACTCAAGAACCAACCTCTGTCTGATCCGCTTGGCGCAGAGGTTTTTCCATTAAAATTTTTAAATAATTTTCAGTGGCAAAATACCCAATAAAAAGTAAGAAAATCTGAATATGCCACAAATAAACAATTACAGACAAGATAGGTGAAGATCTGTTGTTTTTTATCAGTCAATATCAAATACAAATATTTCATACTTATTCATGGATATTGTCTTGGTTTTGCATGGAACATCGTTATGAGTGGCTTTGGGCTTTTCTGATGAGTCCACAATAAGGACGAAAAACATTTCAAAGGCTAAGCATTTCCAAAAAACTGAATGAGATTTTATGAAAATGTAATTCATTAGAACGATAAAATTTTTAAAGATTAGGTAGGTAAATAAATTAATTTCAGGCCTTTGTTCCCATTTTTAAATAATGAGAATGGCAAATAAGAATTTTTACTTGTTAGCATAACCAGAAGTCAGGTTATTGAAAGAATGCAAAGATTTCATTCATATTTTCACATATACTTTTTCTTTTAGTTCTCATAGATAGTTTTTCTTTCCGCTGTTTGCAAAGTCCTATAAAAAATATGTTTCATCTCTTCACATGTCTTCGATGTTAAAAACAAAAGGAAAATTCCTACGCAAATTTAGATTGACCACGACAAATTTTGTGCCGTAAGTGACAATTTCAGTCCCGTTGGCTGCAGATAATATTAGATCGCGATTTCGTACAATGTCTGAAAACGCATTACGTGGAACCACAGAAATATCAGCACCGGTATCGACAAGGAACCGTAACTTATTAGCGGAATCATAGAGAAACAATCGGGATCTATGAGAGGGTTGACTAACGACTTGTAAATGCACCAAGGACCTGAACATTTTCTAGCATCACCTTGATACAGTTGGTGATAATAACAAACAGTTTAATTCGAGGAGTCAAAAATGCAACGAGAGGGGAAAATGTCCACGTTCTTGAGCGGGAACGACAACGGCAATCCGTGCCCCGAAAAACTGAAAAATCAGGACGCTGATCCTGATATTGTGAGCTATTGGATTTATTAATTTGACTCATCTCTAAGCTATGAACAAGTTTAGAAATAGTTAACTCCAATGCGTCTAACCGACTGACAATACTCGTAATTTCAGAATTATTAGACAACGGGTTAAAAATAGGAGAAGTACGCAAAGTAGCAAAACTAGAATGAGACGGCAACGGATGTAAAATAGGGGACATGGAAGGACTATCGCAAGCTTCCCAAACCTTATCAGCAATTTTCAAAACATCCTCTATATCAGTTTTGCCCGAAGTCGTAATGGCTATAGAGACAGGTTTGGGTAGACGACGCTGCCAGAGTCGAAGCAACAAATCGGAGCTGACCATTTCAGAAACGCCAACGATACTCAACATATGCCGGTAAAAATCGTAAGGTTTACGATCTCCTAAATGAGCGCCTGTGAGTAGATCGACGAGACGTTTCTCCTGACTTGTCGACAAGCGCGTAATGATAGCCGCGCGAAGACATTGAACTGCGAGTCAATTTGACTGAACCAGACTTCTGGACGGGTAGTCCAGAAAGGCGGCAATTTGATTTGTGACATATAATTTTGCTGAGATTGAATATCCAATGGAGCAGGTAATTCTGCTGATTCTGTCATAATACCAAAGCGAAATAATTAACTAATTCTAAAAATTGATTGTTTGGCAGTGAATTAAAATTTACCCACCAAAGGACTACTGCAAGAGCTCTCACCTGTGTAATCGATCGCCAAGTTGTGGAGATGCGGTGGTACAAGCTGGTGTTGCGAACTCCAAATCACCCAAGGTCGGAAAATCCAATGTTGGGAAACGTCAGTGGGAATCAAACAGCGGGAAACGGCAGCGGAAATCAAACGTCAGGAAACGGCAGCGGTAATCAAACAGCGGCATCACTAATTTGTGGGGTATTGACCCACAATATTTATGTATTGTAAATAACAAATCAATCAATATACTTTTGATCACATTTGATGATACAATAATCTTTTTTACAATCGCTGAATATCTGTCATATATATTATTTATCTCATTGCCTTCTTTTTCTTTTCTGCTTTTGTTTCTATTCTCGCCACCTCTGCATGAACTATCCCGGTGGCGATGTAGTGTTCATTACATATGAGATAGCATCTCACATAGATACTAGTTTAATCTGCCTAGTCGTAGGGGACTATGTTGGATGCTGTTATAATGAGAATGGCAAATAAGAATTTTTACTTGTTAGAGTTAGAGTAACCAGAAGTCAGGTTATCAAACGAATGCAAATATTTCATTAATATTTTTACATACAGTTTTTATTTTAGTTCTCATAGATAGTTTTTCTTTCCGCTGTTGGCAAAATCCTATAAAGAATATGTTTCATCTCTTCACATAACTCGCCGTAACTTTTTCTAGACAAAGATGACCCCCTCTTTTTCATACTAGATCGATTGCAAATTAAATTTCCAATCCAATGTGGGGCACGATATTCTTCTGGACCTTTTTAAGTGAGATATCGGCCGCCAAAGTGAGACGTAAGGCCCGAGGATTTCGCTTCTCGAGCGACACTCCCCAGCTTCGAAGGCTATTTCTACCAAACGAAAGCTAGCGAAGATCTGAAAAAATTCAGGGGTATGTAGAAAGATATAAGATTTGGCGCCAATCTGAGGTCGATGCGTGCCTTGGTTTTTGAGGTATGGCCGCTTGAAGTCACCGGAAGGTGAAAATCGATTTTTTTACCGCTTCCCGAGGCTATATCTCGAAAACCAAACGAGATACAAAGCTGCGGTTTACTTTATTTTTATCTCGCCTTCCTACATACCTCTGAATTTTTCTGATGATTTTCCTTAAAAATTTTGCAATAAAATGAAACTGCCAACAATAATCTGAAAAAAATCAGAGGTATGCAGGAAGGCGAGATAAACCTCATTTCGTTTTCGAGATATAGTCTCGGGAAGCGGTAAAAAAAAATCAGTTTCCACCTTTTGATGATTTCGAGCGGCCATATCACAAAAACCAAGGCGCGCACCAACCTCCGATTTACGCCAAACGATTTATTACGTCTTTCTACGTACCTCTGAATTATTCCCGATTTTTGCTAGCTTTCGTTTGGCAGAAATGGCCCTCGGAGCTGGGCCGTATCGCTCGAGAAGAGAAATCTTCGGACCTCTCACTTTGGCGGCCGATATCTAACTTAAAATGCTCCAGAAGAATATCGTGCCTTACATCATCGGATTAAAAATTTAATTTGCAATCGATCTAATATAAAAATAGGGGGTCATTTTCGTCTAGAAGAAGCTACAGCGATTTATGTGAAGAGATGTCGAAATTGCTTAAATTATGGGGTTTTTTGAGGTTATGGCAAAATTCTGATATGATAGTTAAATAGACCTCGGATTCACATTCAGCGACCCCAAAAACATTTAGTAAACAAGGTCAGATCCCCCCGCCAGAATGTCTTTTTTGTGTATGTGGCTGTGTTTTTATTGTAACTAGCCTGTACTATACGTTCTGGTAATAATTATTGTTAACGAGTATTCAAATAAATAAGCTCCATGAACATGAAAAGCACAGTTGTTTTTTTATTAGGTTGATATTAATTACTGCGTGCATAACATGTTATATATGTATTTCATTTCATGAATAAAATCCAACATAATCTTTTACATGTACTATAAATATTTAATTCGAGGAATTACTATACCATGTTATTTTTACACTGTTCACAGATATAATTTATTACGTTTACATTCAGGAGCACTGAAATTTTAATATATTAAAAGCAATTTATATTCGATGATGTGATATGTGTCGATATATCTAATTTATTAAATAGCAAATTCAGTTATGCAATATTGTATATGTATGGATATCTCTATTTTTTATCTATAATATGAATTTTGATACAGTTAATGCAGGGAAGGCCAAATGGCATCAGCAATACGTAATACGGTCACTGGTCAATACTTCAGTATTGGTGATTATAGCTTTGAATTGGTACAACAATTCACTTACCTGAGATTTGCAATAAGTACTGAAAAATTGATGACAGAAAAAATAAATAAGAGAATATTGCTAGCAACGCAATCCTATTGTGGGCTTAAGAGTGGAAGCCTACCAAGAAAAATTATAATCACGGTCTACAGGTGTTGACCTATGGATTAGAGACGTGTACACTCTCGAAAGCAGATGATTCTTATATTTGAAAGCAATATTGCGAAAAATATGCAACTTGGGTAGAAAGTACTTACAACAAGCATACGGAACTAACTAGAACAAGAGGCATTATTTTCTCTCTATAGAAATCGGACTATTGCAATTGGGAGGTTGTTTAACCAGAGCAAATGAACGTTACCCTCCAAAATGGGTCATTATGTTTCAACTTGAATTAACTAAGTCAACAAGGAAACCAAAATTGAAATAGAAAGATGTTCTTCACAAGTATGCAAGAAGATCGGAGTGGCAATTGTCAGCAAATTACCACAAATAGAATCAAGTACAAAAATTGGTTTTGAAATGTTGAGTCTCAACTGATGATGAAGATGATGATGAATATTGTTAATATTTCTGTAATTTCTGCATTATTATACAAAAATGTAATTTGAAATGCGCATTTGTAATTCTTTTCATCGTGCACATGTCCTCCCCTAACACTATGAGCCGATCTCTCAAGGGTTTAAGGGCACTGACAAAAAATGTGACACTATAATCCCATATATCCATGTGCAAAATGGCACAGCTTATGAAAACTTAGTCAAGTTAGGAAACAAAAATGCTGGATCATTAGAAAGACAAAGACATAGCGTATTTATGCTTTCGTGATGCAGAACTCTAGATATTTCACATCGGCGAATGATTCAGAAAAATCCAGATAGCAAAGTGCTATAAGGAGGTCCTCTAAAATGTGCCAAAAAACTGATGGAAGGGAGTATTGACGAAGTCGTAAAAACCGTGACAAATGGCATAATGTTGTCAGACATGCCATGAAGCGAAAAGAATTCAACTGGAATAATTCATATGTCACAGAATGTCTATATAGACGTTGTTAATAAGGAGTCGAAGTCACTGCAAAGACTAGTCTTATCATCTGCTTAGAACTACGTCTTAGAAACCACTCGGCCGTCGTTCCTCCATGTATTAGATTTTAGATTATTTAAGGGTCTTTAGTATTTCAGCAGCTCGATCTAAAAAATTTTTATACATTACTCTACAATTACTTGTTGCACAGAATTAAATAATATTTTACAAAGCTTATGATTTTTATGTCAGTTAAATTGCTCTCTTTGTCCTTTCTGGGTACTTTAGCCTAATTTGAATTAATATTTTGTGTATGCAAAGTATATGTTCTGCAGTCTCACTTACAGGATCGCAGTATCTGTACATATTAGTCATCTGTATTTTCCATGTTCTTCAGATAATATCTCAAGGGACACTGTCATCGGCCTTAAGTTAGACTTTTTGCATCGTAAAAGCTTTGTGTCATTCTTTGCTGTCGTTGGTCTGGAATATTCATGGGTACCTATTCTGTGATGTGATGTGACCACATGTTTTCATGATAAAGTGGGCAGAGTTCACTTGAAAACCAAAATAGCGTATTCTGTAACTGAGGGAGCGGTCACATCACGCCAAAAAATCTGGGAACTTGCTTCTATTGGTGAATTGTGAGGGAACGGGGAAGTTAACACGTGAGAGGATGAAAGTATAACCTCATTTTTGTGCAAACTGTCATTTTCTTTGGATGTTGGTGGACTGATATTCGTTACCTTGATTAAACGAGGAATTCTGTATTATTTAAAGTGTGAGAATTAAAAGGCAATGAATATTAGCGTTGCACTAATTGCCAATGAGGTACTTAAATTTCTTCAGATTGCTGAAGATGCTCAAAAATAACATCAACTTCCTTATATGACTAATTCTCTCGGCGTAGCAGATAGAGTTTTTATAACTGAGTTAGTAAAGAACTTGCTTGGGATATTATATAATATATTATACAAGTTAGGTGTGTACAATGAAACTATTTGAAACTTCTTTTGTTCTTTTCTCCATTTTAAGACTTCGTCCGTTATGTGTATCTTAGATACGCTATAAAACATTCGGTTTCTGAAAAATGGTGATGCAGTACCTCTTTCAGTCAAGTTGCAACCTGATCTGTAACCGGAATTTACTCGTTTGGTGAGAATAATGTGCATATTAAAAGAGCAGCCAAAGTCTTGCTCAGTTGGAATTGATTCAGTTCATGGATACCAGTTGGATTAAGTCCTAATACTTAAGTAACCTACCACATCTCCTGGTTTGAACTTAAGTAGCTGCAGCAGTCTTAAGGCAATAGGAGCTGCCTCCTTCTTCACCTATAAATGTAGATTAAGTAGGTCTAGCATTGCTCCTATAGTTGTTGTAGGATAAGTTCCATACAAAAACCAAGGCAAAAGTTTTAAAAACTTTTGTCTTTTGCATAAAACGTCTTAGGAGTGGCTTTATGTTTTTCAAAGAAGCTCCAGAATAAAAGCGAAACACGTTTCAAAGCATTTTCAACAGACAAAATGATAGATAACCAATCCTTCATCCAAGTTCATTCATTTGAATATACATCTTTTAAAGAGAAGGACTGTATAAATTCAGTTTGGACCTTTTTTGTTCTCTAGCACAGCCAGATGTAGGGTGTAAGAGTAATGCAAAGATAAATTTTTCAGCAGATTTTAATTTATTACTGAATAGATTGGCTAATTTGTTCTCATTTTTAACTTACTGCTCCTGGTCATAAGGAACCATGTAGATACTAGTTTATTCTTTATTGACATAAGGGGCTAATGTGGATACTAATCCTACAATGAGAATTGTCAGACAAGAAATAGATACATTTATATTAGAACTTTTGTATTGCTAGCATAACCAGAATATAGGTTATCGATAGAATGCGAAGATTAGAAATTAATATTATTGTAGATAGTTTTTGTGAGGCTTGCCAGATCCTAAAATAATATGATTTATTATAATTATATTCAAGCAGAAAATAATTCATTTGAAAATATATAGAATCGATTTTCTATTCGATTTTAATATTTGTTAGAAAAATAGACACCTGCGATCGCAATTGTGACTTCATTCAGTTACGTGTGGACATTGTATATTCAGTACAAATTAAAACTGAAAACATTATTACTGCAATGCTATTTCGTACATAAATTGTAATTTATTACAACTTAACAGCTACAACCACCACAATGGCTTAAACACAAAAATGAATTTTCAGCCCATTGTTCTCTTCTAATTCTTTATTCTCTTAGTATTCTCCATTACTTCATTAGCTCTGAGTATATATTTATTTTTCTAGTCATTTTTGCATAATCGTTTCATCCGTTGTTGAATCCGTGATTAGTTTCAAAGCGCGTCTGAAATATACAAACGAGATTTGCTTTAAATAATGCACAATTTGAACGTTAATTTATTTCTAAGTAAATGTGCACAAGAATATAAGCTTACGCTTCTCTAAAATAAATTATCCGACTACAGTTGTTCGTAGATGTGTTTTTCTGCAAAACATGTTTTACATTTCACACATTTGTCTTAGGAGCACTATTTTCTTAAAGAAGCGAAGCGTTCGTCCAGATCTTAAATTTAAGACATATAGGTAGTTAGATATAGAAATAGAAATAGAAACATTTATTTGCCATAAAAAAACGTTTTCACAGACAAAGGTTTCGTCAAGTATAATTAGAGAAATATAAAAATAGAAAATATACACGTACATAAAAGATAAAATAGAAAATATATACAAACAAGTGAAAAAAACTACATTTTGATATGCTTTTTATTCAATTTGTTGGGATGATTCACATTTTCAGTAGAGGGTCGCAAGATGACTCAGTGCTTTGACATGTTTTATTATTTTTTTTTTTGCATTGACTAAAGTAAAAGCTAACTACATTTTGAAACACGGAAAGGGCATCAGCTCTATTTTTATTTAGTAAATGAAAATAAGGAAATGAATGATATTTTAAATACAACATTATCACTTATCAATTTGTAATATTTTTTTAAATAATTCTATGGAATGCATTTTCGTAAATAACTCGTTTATTTTAAGTTTTTCGAAAAAACTCTATTTCAGATTTTTTGTCCAAAAAGGCCCATGCCTTATACTGGTTATAGAGATAGATCGACAGAATAGTTAATTTTCGATTTTTATTAGGAAACTGTTCGGAATTTGTAGAATTTATCAAAAAAATCAAGTTTTCCAGGATTTATGGATTCGCTTTTGTTTTGTCAAATTTCTCACAAACGTCAACTAATAGACCTAATCGAACCCTACAATTTCCATTTTTGAAAATCAAAATCGGACCTTCGGTTAAGGAGTTATTAATTTCTTTGAATAATCATACTCGGCCCTGGAAAACATACTTGCGGCCAACGGATTCGGGCCGCCAGCAATAGGCTTGATTTGTGGCCGGGTACCTTTGATCCCACCAAGTCTCATCGAAATCGATCAATATTCTGGACAGTTATCGTGCTTCCTAGCCCGATTTCGAGAAAACCAGTTTTTTGCAAAAAAAATCAATTTTCATTTGTTTTTCGACATAGCCTCTGGTATACTTATTTGTAGAGCTTCGCCAGCGGCACCACTTCTTTTTTGAAACGTCTCGATCCGACTACCCGTTATGGAGTTATTCAATTTCTCCCGGAAAACTCGAAACGTCTATATCGGGTACTTCCGGTTTCCGAACGGAGCCGAGCTTCCGGCGTTAAGGTTTTCTAAAGACCTCCTATTAACCACCCAAGTTTCATCGCAATCCGAAAACGGATTAAGGGGGCTGGGCGTGACGGACAGACCGACAGACAGACAGACCGACAGACAGACCGACTGACCGACGGACGGAATTTTCTAAATTCGCTCTCGAATCGATAGACATGACTTTCACATCGATCCGACGTTTTTTTCGGGTTTCGACGGTGCACCGGAAAAATGCTAAACGTATACTACATTTTTTTTCAAAATGTAGTAACAAGATAAAAAAACTATATTTGGATATGCTTTTTATCCCTGTTAGGATGACTTAGTACATTTTCAGCAGAGGGTCGCAAGATGACTCAGTACATTTTGACATGTTTTTTTTTTCTCTCTCTCTTTGCATTGACTAAAGTAAAAGCTAACTACATTTTGAAACACAGAAAAGGCATCGGTTCTATTTTTATTTAGTAAAAGAAAATAAGGAAATGAATGAAAATATTTTAAATACAACATTACATTATTTTTTTGCTCCTATATCGCACAGAGAATTTATCAATTTGTAATATTTTTTTAAATAATTCTATCTAATGCATTTTCGTAAATAACTCGTTTAGTTTAAATTTTTCGGGAAAACTCTATTTCAGATTTTTTGTCCAAAAAGGTCCGTGCATTATACTGGTTATAGAGATTGATCGCCGAAATAGTTAATTTTCGTTTTTATTAGGAAACTGTTCGGAATTTGTAGAATTAATAAAAAAAATCAAGTTTCCCAGGATTTGTAAATTTGCTTTTATTTTGTCAAATTTCTCAGAAACGTCAACTAATAGACCTAATCGAGCCCTATAATTGCCGTTTTTGAAAATCAAAATCGGACCTTCGGTTCGGGAGTTATTAATTTCTTTGGAAAACCATACTCGGCCCAGGAAAAAATAAGTAGGTCATTTATAAATAATAGAAATAGTAATGGGCCTATTATCGGGCCCTGTCCCACTGCAATATCCATATTATATATATATCTGAAGTTACGCAATCTAGAGAAACCAATATTTTTCTATTTTCAAGACAAGACGTGATTCAATTTAATATGGTGGCCGATGTTAAATCAAAAAACAGCCCAGCAACTTTTTTACCTTTATCAAGGTAATCATGTACTTTTTGGATAAACTCTAGGCTGGCTAGTTCCGTAGACCTATTAGATCTGTAACCATACTGGCTGTCTTTCTTGTGTAATGGTATTAATTTGCCTAATTTTAAAATGTTTGGAAATTGTCCAAATTCGAGAGACTTATTGATCAAGGTAGAATAGTATCGGCTAATGTATATTTGCAAAATTTGAGAACCCGCAGTGGTATTTCATCAACCCCTATAGAATTTTTATTTTCCATTTTATCAATAATTTCTATTATATATTATATATATTATTTCTATTATATTAGTTACCGGTTTTTATGAAGATTCAGGTACAGCTAATCTGATGCGGAATTTGTGCAGAGATTTGATCGATTAGTATTGAAGTGTTTTTCTAATTTCTTTTTTATGCAGATGGGGAAATAATTACCGAAAATATTAGCCACTTCTTGCCTGTCACATATTATTTCATTTTATGTTAATGTTGGTATTTTTGTTTACATTTTTGCCTATTCAGTTGTTTATAATTTTCCATAAAGTTTTGTTTTTATTTTCTCCGTATTGCGTTCAATTTTCCTCTTCGACATTGAGTCATTGATTACTTTTTTATGTTTTTTATAGGAAGTGAGGAATTCATTAGAGCCAGATTGCTTAGCGATATGATATAAGACTTTTAAGTTGTTATATTCACTCATAATGCTTGGGTCATAATAAGGATTAAGGGTTTTGGTTTTAATTTCCTTTTTTTGGGCATGTAACATTCATACACCACTGAATATGTGTCATAAATTCATTGTAATACTCGTTTATATTTTCGCATGACTGTGAAAAAATATCGTATTGGTTAATGAAGATAGTTTCGAAATTACTCATATTTTGCTCAGAAAATATTCTACTCAACACTGTGGTACTGCTTATGGAAGCGGCAATAACACTCCCTATGTTGCAAGTAACTAATTGTCCCTTGTGGTCTGATATATGTGAGTCGATTACACAACGTTTACTATTTTTAATGTTAGGTACAATATAGTTAATAGAAGTACAAGAGCCATAATCGTCACTTAAGTTGATTCTGGTGGGTTCGTTCACAAGTGAAACAAGATTAGAAGAATTTAGTACGTCAAATAAAATTTTTGTTTCTCCGGTCTTTTTAATACTATCTACATTGAAATCGCCAGTTACCATGATATTTTCAAAATAAGGGATGACAAGAGAAGGGATTTCCGATAGCTTTAATAAGAAATTATTATAGTTTCCCTGGGGAGATCTATATAAACAGATAACACAAATATGCTTGTCGAAAATAATCGCGCTTAATTCCATATCTATTTCTAAACAATATTTTTCACATCGAGTAGATTACAACTGTCCTTCAATTCGGCTTTGCACTAAATTGCCACTCCCCCGTGAATGTGTGATGTTCTGCAAAAGTTATTTAAACATATGTAGTTGTCAATAGTCGTTACTGAAGACTGGATGTGATTCATCAAGTGTTCAGAAATACATACAAAGAAGGGCATTTTTAGTTCAATTAAACGTCTTTCTAAAAGTTGTATTTTGTTAGTCAAACATTGTACATTAATATGGAACATAGAAAATTCGCAGTCAGAATTAGAATCAATATCTATATTACTGTGCTGGTTCATCTTAATAGTATTGATAGGAGAAACTACACGTACAAAGTTACTTGAGACAGTCTCGGATATAAAAAAATTTCAGCGTTACGTTCAGAATGTTTATTAGTTATTTCAATTTTTATATTACGATGCTAGCTATCTTAATAAAATTCGTATTTTTTGTGAATGCAAAGATATACAGTTTATAGTTTGTCGTTTTATTGCATATTAAATTGTTTACATTTAATAGACGGAGAATTCGAAAAGCATGCACTATCAAGGTAGTTCGCTCCGTGGAATTTGAATATGTTGAAGTTCTCACATGAGAGAATAACTTTACCGAATATCAGTACTCTAATTCCAATTATTACTGAGACGTAGGTAGCTGTTTGAATAATCACTAGCAAAACTTGTAATGACGTAATAAGTTAGAATTGAAATTAGATTAGTTTCACTCACGCTGCGCGCTGGGTAGAAGTGGTCACGTGATGCACTTAAGGAGAAATCTCAAATTTATTTTAGTCCAGGCGGCAGGGAGATTTCTACTCTTATTGTGAGAAGCTCATCTACCTTGCTGATTTTTTTAATAGGTTTCAAGCCCTCCGAAAGGATCCCAAATGCACAAAATTCTATATTTTTCTAAGTCTCGGGGCGGAGGGGGTGGCCTAACAGGTGCAAAAGTTGTTTTTCAATTATCTCGGCTTCTATTGAAGCTGCGACAAAAGCGACGATATCAACATAGAGGGCGCTTCAAGCACTACAACTTTGCTCTCTTTTGACTTTCGCCGAAACTGCAACGGTTATCGGTTGGAGGCTGGGGCAAACTTTTTCGAAGCAACGTTTTTTTTATATAAAATCATTTATTTGCAACGTACTTTTACTATTTTATACACATATATGAACCTTTTCAACACGCTTTTATTGGACACTTTAAGTTGGAAAATATCTACATTCTGTAGGTGTGGATACATATTTAACCATCCTGTAGGCGCTGCTTCTTTCTTGGTTGTAACTGGCTCGAGTCCACGTCCACATTAGCCTTTACTAACGATATAAAGTGGTAAAATGATCACAGAGTGGTTAATTGAAGAATAATTTTTGTCCCTGTTGGGCTCTTCTCTCCTCCCTTGGGATTTAAAAAATATAGAATTTTGTGCATTTAGAGAACGGGGGGGGGGGGGGCTGTGTGCCTTAAAGAAATAACTGTATTTAAACAACTTAAAAAATGGTGATTTCTCGAAAATGGTCAGAGTCATAAAAAAATCATTAAAATTTAATTCCTCTTTACCCAAAACTATTGTAATTGCTAGTTGTCTAATAAATACAATATTATTATTATTATTATTATTATATTATATGTATCCCTTTCTGAAGTTCATGAAATCGAAAATTTTCCTTGCATCGTAACGCCATTCCTTCTAAGACGGAATATTGTAAAAAATCTTCTTAACTCAAAACATGTCATTGTATATTCAAAAGCATGCCTTTCAGATAATTCAAATATATCTTTTAGTTTAGCAGTAACTCATTCCAGGAATTTTAATCAGAACTCCCTGTAATTTGTAAGCTTTACATAACACAGGCCCACAAATAAAGTTATTTGAACTGGACATATGAATATACTTTTCTTTAGTATTTACTCCCGCTGATTACGAATCTGAAGTCAGAATGGTGGGGTTAATGGTCAGGTTACAGAGAGAAGTCCAAAGAACTGTCCAGAAATGCGTTTTTGGGTGGTAAAATGTACATGTGGCATGTTCGGCTAATCTGGATGTATTTTTCTTATGTTTTTTTACCCCACTGACTTCGAATCGAATCGAATTGTCAAAATGTTGAGGAAAATAAAAAACGTCAAAAATCGCGTTTTCCACGAATACTATGTTTTTATGGATATCAGGTTTCTTTCATGAATACATAGCGTGTTATGATGGCCTGCGTACACCTTTTGTGAGTAACTTTTCCCGCTGATCGCGAGTATTGAGTCAAATTTGAAGGTCAGTGATGAAAATACTGAGAAGAATAAAAAAACTGTCAAAAATCGGGGTTTTTCATGGATGTCGCGTTTTTTCATGAACGCATAGTGTGTTCCAATGGTCTGCATATACCTTTATCGCGCATTTTTTTCCGCTGATCACGAATCTGGAGTCACATTTTTGGGTCAGTGATAAAAACACTAAGAAAAATTTAAAAAAACTGCAAATATAGTTTTTTTTCAGGATACCCAATCATTGTACGTGATATATAGTATTTCAATTTTATATGGATTTTCGTTTTTGAACGCGCTTATCTTCAAACGATCTGTATAAGGGGTTTCACTTCTCTTTGTAGCATCTAACAGTAATCTGCTAACATGTCGACATCCCATTTACCCTATAATCGACGTCCAAGGTCTTTTAAATCTTAGCGGAATATTTTCCCTTGCTCTTCGCTGAAGTCACCGTTATTTTCTGGAAATCCATTCAGGTATGAATCGAGAAAATGCAATTTCAAACTCATCATACAACCTACCTTTTCGGAATTCTTTATCATTTTTGATACAATGTTTCTGTAGTCTGGATCACTGGATCTTTGGTATTATCCAGAAATTTTGTGGACACATCTTTAAAACTTAACCATGCCGCCTTTTCTATTTCATTCATAGAATCAACGAATTCTTGATTCGAATCTAAGGCCCAACGAAGGTACCTTCCTTCAATTTAGTATCACATTTATTACTCATCAAATCACTCAAATATTTAAGGCATTGACCATCTTTGTTAAGAACTTTATTTAGGGACCAAGAATTCGTTGATTCTATGACTGAAGTAGAAGAGGCGGCATTGTTAAGTTTTAAAGACTTGTCCACAAAATTTCTCTGTAATACCAAAGATCCAGACTACAGAAACATTGTATCAAAAATGACTAAGAATTACGAAAAGTTAGGTAGCATGATGAGTTTAAAAATGCACTTTCTCGGTTCACACCTGAATGCGTTTCCAGAAAATAACGGTGACTTCAGCGAAGAGCAAGGGAAAAGATTCCGCCAAGATTTAAAAGAGTTTGGACGTGGATTTCAGGGTAAATGGGATTTCAACATGTTAGCAGATTGCTGTTGAATACTACAAAGAGAAGTGAAACCGAAAGGAATGAAACGACGAAGAAACCTCTTATACAGATCGTTTGAAGATAAGCGCGTTCGCAGACGAAAACCCATATAGAATTGAAATACTGTATATCACGCACAATGATTGGGTATCCTGAAGAAAAACTATTTTTGACCATTTTTTTTTATTCTTCTCAGTATTCTCATCACTGACCTTCAAATTTGACTCAACACTCGTGATCAGCGGGAAAAAATATTCAAAAAAGTTGTACGGAGGTCATCGTAACACGCTATGTATTCATGAAAAAATGTGATATCCATAAAAGAACATAGTATCCGTGAATAACGCGGTTTTTGACGTTTTTTTTTTATTTTCCTCAACATTTTGACAATTAGTTCTGGGTTCTAACAATAGATTCGAGGTCAGTGGGGTAAAAGAACATAAGAAAAATACATGCAGTCTAGCCGAACACGCCACATGCATATTTTACCACCTAAAAAACCATAAAGAACGCATTTCTTGACAGTTTTTCGGGCTTCTCTCTGTAATATGCCCATTAACTCCCCATTCTGAGTTTAGATTCGAAATTATCGTTTAGTTTAAATAAGTTTTTCTTTTTTGTGGGCCTGTGTAATTATTTTAACAATTTAAAAATATTTCTTTAGGACCAAATGAAATATTACATACTTCTAAAATTACTGTAAAATAACGTGATTTCAGTTTTCACATGAAATGAATAGTTGACATGCAAAACACACTAATTTCCAAAAGTTCAAAACAGCTAACGGGCGGAATGATTCCATTTTCCACATTAGTAATTCAATTGTGACTAAAGTTGACTACAGCTAATTTGTTTCTGTTACAAAACACATTTCCTCTGCCCATTATTTTCTATATCTTAACAATTTTAATTACGTGCCAATTTCGGCATAGAGAAATTGAAGTATTTTAACGTAATAAGTCACGCATAATATTTACAATGTTCTTTTTATTGTTGTCAAAATTAAAAGGATCCCTAATTACATTTTACACAAAATTAATAAGGACTTTATATCAGTCTCTCTCATTTTGTAATTTTACAACACTTTTATGATGATACGTTTTAAACGAATTTTTATAATACCGAAAATGTAAAATATAAGCTGTGTTCATACCTAGATTACATTCATTAAATTCTCATTACCTAGTATTACTTAAATTTACAGTCATTCGTCTGAACCAGTCAAGCCAATTAGCGGAGTTAAAATAAACTTGGAATGGGATTCTTTTGCTGCAGCGATTTTATTGTGCTGTAATTTATTTTCGGTGTGGCAACAAATACAGTGAGGAGTTTTGGTGTAAATCTGACCATTGCTTCACATGCAATTTGAATAATTTATACTCACGTTTTCAAGGATTTTCATTATTATGTTCGGCCCTAGTACTCCAGTCAAAAAGGGAAAATTAAAGGGCAAAAACTAATGAAGTCTTAAAACTTGCCTAAAGATTGTTTAAAAGTGAATTAGTTATTATTTGTTTGCTTATAGTAATGAAACATATTCTTTCTAGGATTTTGCAACCAGTGAAAAAAACTATCTATGAGAACTAAAAGAAAAACTATATGTAAAAAATATTAATGAAATCTTTGCATTCTTTCGATAACATGACTTCTGGTTATGCTAGCAAATTAAAATCCTAAAATAGAATAGAATACTTTTGTTTCCCAAAATTTACAATTTAAAATTATGCCAAAAACAATGTATGATGTACCGACTAGGGTTCTTGACGACTAGTCAGTAGCCAACTAATCGGCTATTCGGAAAGCTGACTAGTCGACCCAGCCGACTATTTTTAAATGCCAGCAAAATACGCGGCCAATTTCTTCGCGCGCCGACTTCGATAAACTTCGCGTGCCATCGCTCGTCGCCTGTCGTAGGCCGCTGGCCGACGCGACGGACCTATCAACAGTCACGTACATGTATTTTCTGTTTTATTGTTTACTTCACTTCACTTAGAACATTGTTTGGTTTGCCGCTTGTTTTAAGGTTAGTTTTTGTGTGTATTGGATTGAATTTTAGCTGCAGAACTATTAGTTATAGATATGTGGAAAACAAGTAAAAAAAACGTCACGTGTTTGGTTATTCTTTGATGAAACTGAAGGAGACAATGGCAATAAAGTGAAGTGTAATCAATGCCAATCGTTAATTTTTTGCGGTGGCCACGGAAAAGCAGCTAATACCTCAAATATGAACAATCATATAAAATTGTGGTATGTGATGTACTGTAATACATTACATACTTACTAATATATACTAGAAAACTGTTTCTTTTTTTATTTTGTTTCAATCTTTTCTATGCTGTATCTGATCCCTCTTATTTTGTTCGGATTAAAATAATATTTAAAATGAATAATAGCATAAGTTCCCATGTTCCTGAGTTGGTTGTTAATTTTAATTTTTGTTTTTGCATTTGTTAAAATAAAAGCGTTTGTTATCAGTAACAAGATTATGTTTACTGTTTATTTTGTATCACGCAGTATGTATGTACTATGTAGTGAAATATTGTTTTTTTTTTTTTATTTTGTTCCAACATTTTACACATGCGTTGTTTTACTTTATTAAAATATTATTAAAACTCCCTCTTAATTCAGCAAGGTATGTTTTATTTTTTTCGCCGACTAGTCGCCTAATAGTCATAGACTAGTCACCGACTAGTCGCCGACTACAAAATGGGCCGAATAGTCGGCTTTCCCGACTAGTCGGCCACTAGTCGGTGCATCTCTAATGTACTGTACAACAACTAAAGCTACGTTATCAATAATGAATTGCAAGGACAAGCCTCTAGTAAGTCATAGGGAAAGAAACACGAGCAGAGAGGAATTAAATATTTGGCATTAGTATACTAAGATAAAGATAAAATAACAACAAAAGAAAATAGTCTAACAAATAATGTGTGATATATAAGAAGGATAAAAAATAAAATAATTATAGAGTGTTTGAGCTAGACTTCCACAACATTGCACTCAAAAAACTGATTAATGTTATAGAATATATAGGAATTAAATAATTTGAACAGTGATTTCTTAAATGCAATTTAATTGTTTGATCTTTGTATGTGTGTGGGCAGATGATTAAAGATATTTGTATCGGTATAAAGAGGACCTTTTCTTCTTGTGTCATAAGCATAATTTGGTAAGAGTAATATTGTGTTTTTTCTCGTGTTATAATTATGGATGTCTGAGAGTGTTGAAATGAATTTCCGTCTGATGATAATCAAAATGGCGAGTTTGTACATATACATAAAGTTTGTAATAGTAATTATTTTCAATAACTTAAAATTGTTTCTACATGAATCAGTCGGTTTGAGGTGGCATATAACCCGTATTGCTGTTTTTTGTGATAGGAATTTTTTTTCTGAAAAACTGGAAGAATAGATTTGTCCAATTTCTTATTTACATTCTCATTATAACACTAGTATCTACATTAACCCCTACGGTATGAAGATTCATTTAAAAATGAGAACAAAGGCCTAAAATTAATTTATTTACTTACCTTGACTTAAAAAATTTTTCATTCTAATGTATTACATTTTCATAAAATCTCTCATTTAGTTTCTTGGAAATGCTTAGCCTTTGAAACGTTTTCCGCCCTTATTCTAAGCTCATCACAAAGGCACAAAGCCACTCATAATGATGCTTCATGCAAAACCAAGGCAATATCCATGAAAAAGTATGCTAGTTAGCTCATAGATAGATGAAGATCTGTTGTTTTTTATCAGTCGATGTCAAATATTACATATTTGTTCATGGATATTGTCTTAGTTTTGCATGGAACATCGTTATGAGTGGCTTTAGGCTTTTCTGATGAGTCCACAATAAGGACGAAAAACGTTTCAAAGGCTAAGCATTTCCAAGAAACTGAATAAGAGATTTTATGAAAATGTAATCCATTAGAATGAAAAAATGTTTAAGGTAGGTAAATAAATTCATTTTAGGCTTTTGTTCTCATTTTTAACTGAATCTTCATACCGTAGGGGGTCATGTAGATACTAGTTTAATGTGCTTAGTCGTAGGGTACTATATTGGATGCTAGTGTTATAATGAGAATGACAAATAAGAAATTAGAAAAATTTATTTTAGGATTTTGTTTTGCTAGCATAACCAGAAGTCAGGTTATCGAGAGAATGTAAAGATTTCAATAATATTTTTTACATACAGTTTTTCTTTTAGTTTTCATAGATAATTTTTTTCCGCTGTTTGCAAAATCCTATAAAGAATAAATAACCGTTATATTTAAGTTTATAAAAATCCTGCTTATACCACGGCAAACCAGGGTTTATATGAAATTGATACAAATTTTGAATTTCGTTCTGTTTTAAAGGTTTAGGTGTTCCGGAGGGTTTCCATAAATCTGCATCTCCTAAGTAACTTATCAACTAAACTTACAAGGAATCCATTGCTTTTCGCTACATCATTAATCCAATTCTCTTTTGTAAGTCTCTGTTCATTCAAAGATAAGCTTAATAGACGACAATTCAATAAGTTCAGACCAGCCATTTAGTGCTGGTGACAATACTGCCAGTCAATAAGAGTATATCTTAGATTCCTGGTGTCTTCTGTATTTATCAAATTCTTACTTAGTTTCATTATTACTAATTACTAATGTATCTGAAAATGTTACTTGTACATAAATTTCCATTTCGTGTGTAAATTTTACTGAAGTGATACGGCTATTTGGATTCGAAACAAAATTGTCTACGTCTGCAGCATTTGTATCGAATATTGAGACTATATCGTCCACATAATATATTACCATACTGTAGAGAAATGTTTTTCTTTGATCTCTGTTTTGAACCTGCTCATGAATAGATTGGCAATTAATGATAACATGGAATTTCCCGTTGCAATCCCTTCATAAGTCAAGTTAAAAATTCAAAATGACGAATCTAACAGGACTGCATATGTTATAAAAATCCTAAAATCTTGGCCTCCAGTATATACACCAAATCCCAAGTTTCTGGACTGTTACTAGATTGCTTTAGTTGTTTTTCCCTATTTGCTCCTATTTACCCCCAACCCTTCAACAGAATCATCTCAAAATATAATCTAGTTCCAGATGTCGTTATAATACATACCTGTACTCTGTATCAAATTTCAAGTGAATGTCTCAATTGTATTTTATTAATTCATTTAATAATGGAGTGGGGGGAGGTGAAAATGTTCCAAAACATATTTGAGGCCTTGGATTCTGATATATACACCATATCCTTAAGTTTCTGGGCTCTTACCAGCTTGCTTGACTTATTTTTACTTCACCAGAGGAAGCTCAAAATGTAATCTAGTTCCAGATATTGTTATAATATACCGGGTGATTCAGTTTGGCATTCGCCCCTGTGTATCTTTTATTTAAAAAGAAAGTACAACAAACCATGTTATATATTTGTAAATCGCTTGTCAAACTCTATCAAATGAAGACCTTAAATCGTCTCTGTAATCATATATGTCAAAGTAACGATAGTCAACTTTCATTTTCAAATGGTATGCTGTACTTTTTTGCCGATTGTTGTAGATTCTTTTTCTGCATTCACTTGTGTAAAAAAAGTATACACTTTCACAAAAAAAAATTCGAGAAAATTAATAAAATATGACAAACTTCATTTAAAGGTTTTGTCGGAATCAACATAGTTAGCCATGGAAACAATTGAATTTTGACATTGTTAGTAATGTTCAATTATAAATACTGTTATTTGTGATTGTATTAGTTTTTATTTTATGCTATACTTATAAATATCTTTATACTAATGAAGAAAAATTGTACGTCCACATGTGTAAAGAAAGTGTACACTTCCATAAGAAAGATCTAGAGAAAATTAATAAAATATGATAGACGCGCCAATATTCTTGACTAAAGATGACGGTCTCGGATAATTAGGGGTCGAGCTTGAGCTCTTTGCCCCAATCATCGCTGTAGACCTGGACCGGCCTCGTAAGGGGTGGGCCTGCTTTTTCGCCTATCCCCCTCCGCAAATGCGGACGGTATTGGCGATGTTAGCAGACCTCCCCTGGTCCTGGCTGTTGGACCCTGCCAGCTGGGTTGTTTCTTCTGGCGCTCTTCTGTCTTGGTCTTCTTTCTTCGCTGGCATGTATAGGCTCCCGGGAGCGTCTGTCGTTTGTCGTGAGAGGGAACGGCTGTTACCGAGCCCTCTCGGAGTTTGGGATTTGGGGGTGTTGACTAGTCGGAAGCCCAGGGTGCCAATTGGCATCATGTGCTCCGATTTCGTCGGAAGGAAGTGTGAACTGTTCAGAGACGCTTTCTTAGCGTCAGAGGCTGGCACGGGTTTGGGTAAGGGTACCGAGCTGGTTGTTTGCTTGGTACCCCCGGGATCGAGATAATTAGATGTTTTTGGTTATTGTCTCCTTGCGGTGTGGTTTGCAGATCGAGCTGAAACAGGTAAAGGGTTAGTAATACTTACCCATTATCCAGGATCTGGAGCTTCGGCCTCTTGTGCCTCGGAGCGTCGTTGGGGTCATAGTCAGTCGCCTGTTTGACCAGCGGATTCCCGTGCTCTGCTGCACGGGTTTATATGTTCTTCGCTCTGTCCCGGATGACTTCAGTTACTGGGGTGTATTCCAGGTCTCTGAAGATGTCGGCATTTCTGACAAACCATGGTGCATCCACGGCGCACCGAAGTGCGACGTTTTCCACGGCTTGTATCCTCTTCAGATGGGTGGCTGCTTGGTATCCCCAGGCAACGGAGGCGTAGGTCAGAATAGGTGCAATGAGGGTCCTGATAAGCGTGAGCTTGTTCCTCGGGTTGAGTTGGCTCTGTCTACCTATCATAGGGTAAAGTAGAGTCCTCCTCGTCCTCACTTTCTGTATTATCGCTTCCGTGTTCTGTCTCCACGTCAGGCTTCGATCCATGATAACGCCAAGGTACTTGACGGTATCGTGCCATTGAATGTTCTCGCCGTTCAAGGAGACGTGTCCTGTGAGAGTTTGCTTCCTGACTCTCTTGAAGAGGACGGCTTTGCTCTTCTCCGCGTTGATTTTGACTTTCCACTTGTTGCACCACTCTTCCAGAAGGGAGCATAAGAGGTCCCATTACATATTAGGCATAATATTATATTACAAGACGGGGCACCGCCACATAATGCTATAATTTTAACGAACCTGCCAAATGCCCGGATCATATACCGTTGGATTTTTTCCTTTGGCCCTGTGCAAAAAAAAGAGTTTACTTCCTACCTCTAAATGACGTCGAAGATCTTAAAAATAGAATACGAGTTGAATATCGCTGAACGGAGGCCTCTTCGAACATGTGAAGTAATAAATAATGTTTTCATTTTCTTAATTGTTAATTAGTTTCTTTATTGGTAATTATTATTTATTTATAATTGTCCATAAATGTCCAATTTTTCTTCATAAGTGTAGATCTATTTATAAGTATAGCATAAAATAAAAACGAATAGCAGTATTTCCAATTGAACATTACTAACAATGTCAAAATTCAATTGTTTCCATGGCTAACTATGTTGCTTCCGAAACAAAACCTTTGAATGCAGTTTTATCATATTTTATTAATTTTTTCGATATTTTTTCTTATGGAAGTGTATACTTTTTTACACAGGTGAATGCAGAAAGAGAATCTGCAACAATCGCCAAAAAAAAGTATGGCGTAAAAAGTTGACTATCGTTACTTTGACATGTGTAATCACATAGACGATTTAAGGTCGTCATTTGTTAGAGTTTGACAAGCGATTTACATATATACAGGGTGATTCAGAACTTATCCGGAAAAATTTAAGGGGATATACAACGGGTCCATATAAATATAATAGCGTAAAGAAAAAATGAAAAAAAAAAGCACTTTAAAAAAATTTAAAAATTTTACTTGTACGCTACTGCTATTCTGGTCGTTTGCAATAAAAATTGGAAACAGCATGAATCGTGGAAACAGCTGATATTGGATGAATAGTTGTGAAATGCGAAAACTTCACGTAAAAGAAATCGATAACGACAAGAATCTAACCTAACGTAACTTATCTCTGAAATTAGAAGTTTACTTTCAATATTTTATTTACTTTAAATGATTACAAATTTTGTACACACCTGATGTTACAATAACTGTTCGAAATTTTGTCCGCCAACCTGTATGCACTTTTGACAACGTCGTATCCAATTTTGCCGTACTAATGCAAATGTTCCCCCTTCTTGCTGTTCCTGAAGACGTAAATTATTGGCCCTGTCGGGCGAGGTGTCTTGTAGTTATACGCGGATTTTCGGCTACAATTTCCAAAATTTCCTCCTCGGCCGCTAATATACGTTGTGGACGACCAGGTCCCCCGTCTCGCCAACAATTGAGTTGTAAATTTCCAGTATCACGGCCCCGTTGAACGACTGCCGTAAAAGTTTCTGGGTTAAACACATGTCTGTCCGCATACAATTCAGACGCTGCTAAGGCATTCTGCATTGCCTCACCGTAAGTTAAAATCATGTCCGTGTACTCCGCGTTACTATACACATGTGGCATTTTGAAAGAAACTCACTTACAGCACTAAAATTTTTAAAAACACTCACTAACAATGCGATTAAATCACAAACTGACAACGCACGGCACCGGAACTAGTTCCTACTTACTTGATTAAAGAGATCTGCGCATACAGTAAGGTGTAGGTCAGTGTTTCATCCAGACGTCCAGCTAAGTAGCGTTTAATAATACCATAACTTCAATATTTTTTTACGGCAGTTCTGTTAGGATTTTATTATATTTGTTTTCGTGGTATCGACTCTAATTTTGAGGGTGCATATCTCCTTAAATTCTTCCGGATAAGTTCTGAATCACCCTGTATATGGTTGTTTGTACTTTTTTTAAATAAAAAAGATACAGAGGGACGAATACCAAACTGAATCACCCGGTATACATACATATAGCAAATTTTAACTCAATATCTTTTACCAATTTACAAACGTGCACACAAAAAGTTATAAACAGACCGAGAGACAGAAAAATGTTTTTGCTTAAATTTAAAATTTTGACGTTCCATGACATTTTAAACCGATTTCAACAACTAAAAAATTTGAGTATTTATATACGGTTACCCTACTTCCACTCCACCACGTGGATGTGGAAGTCAAATTACCTGAAACTCGCATAGACCAAAGCCAGCTAGCAGCTAGCTAAAGCATTTTTATTTAAGCACTTAAAAAACATCACGTATGCATACTGCTCCTATTACAACCACACAGAGTTTAGTTTAATTAACTAAGAAAATTAAAGTAACCTAATATTCCCCGGAGGTAAGTCTTTAATTAAAGCTGGCTAGTTTTTTCGAGTAGGAAAGCACTACTGGCATTCCTAAAAGCCCTGCTATTTAAACTTTCATAAATGCAGAAAAATGTTTTACTTTAATATTATTTTTTATACTTTAAGTATTAATAGAAATTAAATAGGTAAAATTATATAACCTCAATTATAACTTCAATAGAAACTTAGTCATTTTGATCATTATTGCATATATGGTTAGTCGATTTTTAATGTAAAATCTTATGTGCATTTATGTACTAAAAATACACAGCAATTTTAATGAAATCTTCATTTCCAGAATCCTTTAAAGGGTGGGAAATCGATGTATCTATTTACAGATTGTTCAAATAAGGAAAGAAGCACGAAAACCTAAAAGAAGCATCTCACAAACGCCTGCACTTTCCAACCGATGAAGACAGAAGAAAAACAAGAAGAAACGTCTCACAAACACCTACACGCTCCATCCTATACTCCTACCCCATGCGTCATGCGGCTTTCGCTGCTGACAACAAGCATGTCCAATGTCCAATCCAGCGTATGCAGCCGGTCCGGCGGTATATAAAAGCACCGGGGGTTTGTTCCGGCACACGGTGGGATGATCCGTTGGTCGGTCGGGTGGAGCCGCATGAATATGTAAAAAACGACTGGGCGTCTGCAGATGGACGTTCGGCGGGCGATCCGGCTGCGTGGTGGAACAAATCCCCATGCACCGGAAAAGGCAGCAATGCCCACCTTACGCTGGCAAATCAATTCAATCAAATCAAATAATCATGCAGATAATCGTGGGGCGTAGCATAACCTGAGTAAATGTGTAAATGATCGTTCTGCGATGTCGCACGATGATAGTGACGGATTTACTTTTACACACATTTTACATAAGTTGTCTATTTAGAATGCGTCCAAAGCATACCTGTAATGATATGAGCGGTTGACTGTAGATAATAGAAATTCGACTCGCCCCGCGATTTTATTTTACTCTGATCAATACTCTAGATTGATGAGGAGAGTGGTGTGATGATTGGTACCTGGCAACTACCTAATTACTTTTTTGCTTTTAGTACATTATCTGCATCATTATTATGTTTCTTTACAATAAAACTGTTTAACTTAAAACATTTTTTTACTTATTTTTCAAAGTATATGGTAGAAACCAACGCCTCAAACATTTCTATGACATCTGCCCCTAATATTATGAAAATTCTACCACCAATAATGTCCACATACTAGAGTGTAAATATAATCAAAATATTTCCCTTAAAGTGGCTTGAATGAAAAATCTGTATGTGGAAGTAGTGATTCCAGAGGCAGCAACTTGTTATATGGGGATTTCAGGATTTTCTAATAATGAGTCTGGTGTTAAATCGCAAGCATTTAAAATGACATGTTCCTTTGCTATGTAGAAGCCACTAAAAGCGATAAAAGAAGATACCAAAAATATTTTTTGACCAATTTCAATATTGATTTTAGATAATAATAACCAATTAATGAGAGGACGATGAAATTTTGTTACACAATTTTTAGTAGCCTTTTCTTTGAAGGTGGTTCTATTGCTTTCAAAATTATTTATTGTATACAGGGTGGACCATTAATAATAGGCCATAGTACAGGGATATATTCTTTGGGTCAAGACATGAGGATATAACCAAATGTGCTTTAGTAAAATGTTGCTGTGGATACAGGGTGTCAAATTTGAAAATTATGTTTTCGTTTTCTTGCAATAACTCAACAGCCTCTTGACTGATCATCGCCAAATTTGCTAGAGGAAGTTTTTTTGTTCTAAGAAACAATAATTTATGGACTAACTCCAACCGTCTCCAGCCGTTAAACATTTGAATAATTTTTCGAAAGACGAATTCTTTAATGAATCAAAGTGTATTTATTCAAAAGTGTGCTTTGGTTACGTTTTACTTCTGTCATGTACGTCATTTAATTATTTTATTTTGTTCTTGTGTTCTTCGAGCTAGTTTCTTCAACTTCTTTATTTAAAATGCTTTGACATAATAATTTTTCAAATAAGGAAATGAGGGATATTATATGTGTTTACGTACCAGAAAAATTTATCGAACGTGCTGCAGCGAGGAGATACTCATTTCAATATCCAAATAGCCATAGCAATCACCGCCAGCCCAGTCACTCTCTTCTAGCTTATCGTGCAATACTCTTGCTAATAGTTATGAAAATTTAACTATATATTATCAAAATGTTAGAGGTCTTAAAACGAAGACAGTCGAGCTATACAATACTGTGGCTACTTGTAACTAGCCCATTATCGCATTAACGGAAACCTGGCAAGACTCATCTGTTTTTGATGCTGAAATAATTAATAGCAATTATATTATTTTTCGTAAGGACAGGGATTTTGCTGCTGTTAATCGTAGTCGAGGTGGAGGTGTATTACTAGCAGTACATGAAAATTTTAATTCTGTACAGATAGATTTGAGCGAAACAAACTTTCATACAATACCGCGAGTTGATGCCCTTGGGGTTAAAATTACAATTAAACACGCCGCTGTTTACATATTCGTCATATATATCCCTCCTGATATCAATGCTGCAGAATACGATATAATTTTTGACATAATTGGGTCTCAAAACTGCATCTATGATAGCGATATATTGATAATAGGTGACTTTAACATACCGTCATACTCATCATTTGTTTCGAATGGCTGTTTTAGTGTAGAAGTTATAGCACTCAATAATTTTCTAAATTTTTTAAATCTCACTCAATTCAATTTCATTTACAACAGTAACAATAGACTGCTCGACTTAGTTTTATGTAACACCAATTGCATTGTTGATAAATCCTTAGAAGTATTACTAAAAGAAGATAATCATCATCCCGGACTTGTGATTTCAGTAAAATGTAGTGGTAAAAATTCTAATCAGAAATTTCCAGCTAATTACACCAGTTCATTTAATTTTCGTAAAGCCAACTTTCCCCTATTATATCAGCAACTGCTCGAGGTAGACTGGTCTTTTCTAAATGAATATAAAGAAGTTAATACTGCCTGCCAACATTTTTATGATAAGCTAACTCAAATTTTTACAATTTGTGTACCAAAATTTACACATTCTAAAAATAAAAGAAAATTTCCACCATGGTTTAACTCTGAAATTATTAAAAACATAAGATCCAAAGAAACATATCAAAATATCTATAAACGAACGGCAGATGTCAATGCGCTAAATGAATTTACAAGACTTAGTTCAAAAATTAAATTGGATATCAAAACTGCCTATAAAAACTATACCGAGCGAGCTGAAAACAATATTAATCAGGACCCAAATAAATTCTGGTCATACATCAACAATAAGAAAGGAATGACAAATTTTTCTAAAGATATGTATTACAACGACGAACATCTTGACAACCCAGAGGATATTGTTAACGCTTACGCAAAATTTTTTGAAAAATCGTTTTTACCAAGTGCACCGGATAACATACATTCAGATGATAATAGCTTAAATAACAATAGCATTAATTTAGTTTCCTTTTCTGACGAAGACGTCCTAAAAGCATTATAAAAAATGAAACCGAAGCTCACCATGGGGCCGGATGGTATACCTGCATTTTTACTGAAAGATTGTGCTAATATATTCGCCCATCCACTAAAAATTTTATTTAATTTGGCTATAAAATGCTGTTCTTTTCCTGATATCTGGAAGTATTCTAAAGTCTGTCCAGTTTATAAAAAGGGCAACAAGAATGATATAACAAATTTCCGACCAATCACTATCATTTGTAACTTTGGCAAAGCTTTTGAAATTTTGCTGCATAATTGCATATATCCGCATGTCAAAAACAGTATAACCTCTCAGCAGCATGGATTTATGAAAGGTCGATCTACAACCATCAATTTAATATGTGCTACCCAATATATATCTGAGTCCATTGAGATGCAAGTTCAAACAGATGTAATATATTTCGATTTCACAAAAGCATTCGACAGGCTTAACCATAACATTCTTATTAATAAACTGTCCAACATTAGAATGTCACCGAATCTTACACACTTTTTAAAATCATACTTGTCAGATAGGAAACAGTACGTCGCGTTTAATGGATTCAGGTCTACTGATTACTTATCTTGTTCTGGTGTACCTCAGGGGTCTGTCCTTGGGCCACTCTTGTTTAATATATTCATCAATGATATAACATGAACTAGACGTTCATTTTTTAATGTACGCAGATGACCTCAAGCTACTACATAGAATCTCTAACATAAATGACTGCAGTAATTTACAAAATAATATATCTAAACTCAGCGCTTGGTGTGTCGAGAACAGTCTCACATTAAATGTGCAAAAATGTAACGTAATGACATTTTCCACAAAGGATGTTAATTTTACATTTAACTACTGTCTAGAAAACGAACCATTAACTCGACCGTCCTCGTTTAAAGACCTTGGAGTAATTATTGACAAAAAAAACTTAGCTTTGTCAATCATATAGACACGTTAATTTGCGACGTAAATAGAACACTTGGTTTTATTATACGCAATGGGCGTGATTTCTCTAATATTTCAACGTTAAAGTTATTATATTTTTCTTTTTTGCGATCTAAACTAGAGTATGCGTCTCTTGTTTGGCGGCCCTGCTATAACACTCATATTCTTAAATTAGAAAATGTGCAACGCCACTTTCTTAAATTTCTACATCTAAAATCTCATGGTATATATCCACCAATTGGTTTTCCACAAAGTGATTTACTTCAAATGTTTTCAATGCGTATCCTATCTGAAAGACGCAACGAATTTGCCATAAATTTCTTAAAAAAGGTGATTCATTATGATATTGACTGTAGTGAAATACTCCAGAGACTTAATTTCCATATTCCGCGAATAAATTCAAGACAAAACCAAACCTCTTCTACCTTCCTATAGCCCGGACTAATACTTTAAAGTTTTCACCAATCTACAGCATGTGCTCTAGCTATAACCACAGTCAGCGTGATATCGACATCTTTAATAAATAAGAGATTCTGTCTAAATCATATATGTATTTTTTATTATCTCTTTTTATTGTAAATAAATTCAACTTTTTATTCTCTTTAATATTTATATTTTCTATTGTTATATATCTTTACTGAAATGTAAGCTAGTAAATTTAAGTAATTTTTGTACGATGTATGTGTTGTTTCCTATCTTGTAAATGGTCTTGTACTGTTAGATGGTGTATGAATAATATAAAATAAAATTAAATTAAATAGAATACAGCCAGACCATAAGATTTTCAAAGATTTGTTTCGTCGTTTGGAAGAAATGGGTTCATTTCGCTACAAAATTGATGTGAAGGACGACCGAAATGAGTTACGAGTTAAGAACTAGAAATTTTGATTCGTGTGGATGAAGATCCTCAAGTCAGCTCAAGTCGTTTATCAGCGGCAACAGGGGTGAGTAAACAATCTGTTCTAAGAGTCTTACGCAAAGAACGCTTCATCTACCCATATCACTTCACTCCTGTACAAAACTTACTTCGAAGGGATCTTCCAGAAAGTCAACAATTTTGTCAATTTCTTCTAAATAAACATAGCAGGAATCGACATTTTGTTAAGAACATTTTATTTACCGGCGAAGCAACTTTTACTCGGCGAGGCGTTTTTAACTGGAGAAATACCCATTACAGGGAAGTAGAAAATCCTTATGCCGTTAAAGAAAGGCATTCTCAGCAAGAATTTAAAATTAACGTTTGTTATGGTATTATCGGCGATCACATATTGGGACCAGTTGTCCTTCCTCCAAATTTAAATGGACAGTCTTATCTATTTTTTCTTCAAAACATAAATACATATATTACGTGCTTTCATGCTAGACGTACGGAACAGAATGTGGTTTATGCAAGATGGAGCTCCCCCTCATTTCTCCATTGAAAGTCAGGAATTATCTTGATGAGACTTTCCCACGCAGATGGATCGGTCGAGGAAGTGAGTTGGCTTGGCCACCAAGGAGCTTTGATTATAAATAATTCTTTGGATTATTATGTATGGGGACATATGAAGTCCTGAGTCTATGCAAATACTATCAATTCAAGAGAGGAACTGTGAGACAAGATACAAAACGCAGCCAATTTTATTTAGAGGACAGGAAAATGTATTTTTCAATGTAACTCTTAGGTAGGTGGAGACCATATCGAAAATTTACTCTGAGTTGCCACCCCAATGGGGTTTGTGCATAGGGGAAAAGTTTATATAATAAATACTAATGTCATTAAGTCAACCTTATGTTATTTTTTGGTCTCCCAATAAGATTAGATCCTTATCTTATACAATTTTTTGATTTAAGTATTTATCTCAATACCATGAATATTCTCCATTAGTTCATAAGAAAGTGAGAAAGAGGTTACGCTGTCATTAAGAATTTGTTTTCCCTTGGGTTGTGTACCTTTTTCAATAAATACTTCGTTTCATTAAATTTGAATTTGTCCTTCAAAAAATTATTCAAATATTTAACGGCAATTTCCTCGAAAACGGTTGGAGTTATCAAGTTCTACCAAGTGTACCTTTTATACGTAGAAATAATGCTATCGTTAGATTTTCTGGTCAGAAGTACCACAACGTTTCGTCCAAAAAAAATGAAAAAAATTCATCATCAGATACAGGTCCTGCGGCGCCCTCTAAGGTCTAACGTGATGTAATACATAAATCGTTGTTTCTTAGAATAAAAAAAGTTTACCTAGCAAATTTGGCTAAGATCAGTCAAGAGGCTGTTGAGTTATTGCAAAAAACGGAAAAATAATTTTAATTTTGATACCCTGTATCTTTTTCCACAGCAACATTTTACTGAAGCATACTTGGTTATATCCTCATATTTTTTTCCCAAAGAATCTACCCCTGCATTATGGCCTATTATTAATGGTCCACCCTGTATAGTAAGAAATATTTGTATTCAATTATACATTATATTTCTTTAGTCCACTGTTTTTAAAATGTTTTATTTAACTTACCTTGTTGTCTGTCTGTCTGCTACAAATCAAAATTTTGACTGGTTCTAATTAAGACAGAGCTTTGAAATTTTGCACACGTATGTAGGTCCGGCGACAATGCAATATAGTATATCTAATATCGTTCTAAATCCAATATGACAGACGTCCCAAGGTGGCGGATTATCTTTTTCTTCACAACCCCCTTGATATGGGTATAAATTAAAGGTTTTGACGAAACTATAAACAACATCACCATAAATCTAATATGGCGGACGTCCCAGGACGGCGTATTAGCTCTTCCTTCAGAACCCCCTTACACGGGTATCAAATGATACGGTCTTGTCTGTCTGTGTGTCTTTAAAATGAGTAAAAACTAAATATATTTAAAAGCTTTTATTTAAAAAAATGTAGAAGTAAAAAAATATTTTAAATTCATACATCTGGAAATTAAAAGCTTTGGGGGCGGTCAGTTGAACAACGTAACTGTGCAATAGTGTTATATGACCGCCCCAAAGCTTTTACTTTCCAGATGTATGAATTTAAAAATTGTTTTTTACTCTTTAGTCCATTTTTTTAAATGAAAGCTTTGTTTTAAAAATATTTTTTTAATATACATTTTAAACACAAACTTTAATTGAAATTCTACACTTTCAGCATGAAACTATAGACATAATTCAATAAATAAGTTATTAAATTATATGATATGAAATTCCAACAACATCAATTTCCAAATAATGAACTTATTAGAAGTAGCAATTTTGCCGGTGAGTGTATTACAGCGTCTGTTGGCCCGGTAACAAAATAGAACAATTTGAATACTGGAAGTGTGTATATTGGCTGGAAACTATGCTCAAAGCACATAAAATGAAGCTATAAATGTTACCGTATTATCATTTCGCCAAACTCTCCAAGAGTGTTACTGTAGTTTGTGGAATCTCTGCTAGTGCACATACTGCACATGCAACAACTTTGTACATGTTTCAGGCGAATGGCTATATTAAGTAAACGAATTATTCGAGTAATGTGTACTGCCAATTATGATTCAAATCGATTATCTAAAAGCATGATATATTTCTGAAAAAATGTTCAATAATTTGTAACTGTAACAATATATTATACTGTACAGGATTTTGCAAACAGAAGAAAAAACTATCTATGAGAACTAAGAAGAAAAACTATGTGTAAAATTATTGATTTACAATCTTTGCAGTTTTTCGATAACCTGAATTCTGGTTACGCTAGCAACTTAAATCCTAAAATGAATTTGTCCACTTCTTATTTGACAATTCAGATTCAGTTAAAAATAAGAACAAAGGCCTAAACTGAATTTATTTACCGTGTCTTTGGAAATTTTTCATTATAATGGATTACATTTTCATGAAATTTGTCATTCTGTTGCTTGGAAACGCTTAGCCTTTGAAACGTTTTTCGTCCTTATTCTGGAGCTCATCAGAGAGACATAAAGCCACTCACAAAATGTTCCACGCAAAACCCAAGACCATCTCCAAGTTTACTGACATTAAATGTTTGACATTGACTGATGGAAAAAACAGTTCTTCACCTGTCCATTACCTAACTAGCAATGGAGCTATATGCTCTATGCATGTTTAAAAATAATATTTTTGCTTGTAATTGTAATGAAACATATTCTTTATAGAATTTGTAAACAGTAGAAAGGACTATCTCTGAGAACTAAAAAGAAAAATTATCTGTAAAATTATTGATTTCCAACTTTTGTATTCTTTAGATAATCTGAAATCTGGTTATGCTAGCATTTAGAATCCTAAAATGAATTTGTCTATCCATTCCTAATTTGACAAGTAGGGGGTTATGTAGATACTAGTTTAATCTGAATGGCCATAGGGGTATTTTTTACCTCAAGTTACGTAAAATAAAATTCCCCTTTTCATTGTATAGCCATTGTATGGGTTAAAGTTACAACAATCGTTAATGTCAGTCATTCTTTTATGTCAAAAAATGCCACCATATTTAAATTACATGTACGAAGACTTTTTAGATTTGTTTATTATTTATGCAGAATGTGATAATGTTACATCGAGAACAAGTAACACATTTAAGGTTAAGATAGTTAAGGTTAAGTGTAAGAGTAGCCTATGGCTAAACTTCGCCTTAATAAAGACGTTTTATTATTATTATTTGCTACTCGATACCCACAAGAACAGAGACCATCACCATACACTGTAAAACGCATATTGGATAATTTTAGAATATTTGGCTGTGTCAAGGCAGGAATTCTAAGGAGACAGTAGCTCATCCTGTGCTCTTTTTACGTGCCAAAAAGCAAATGAGGATCTCCTAAGCGAAGAGAGTTACAACGGTTCTGGCAAGCCATTTCACCTGTAAAATTTTTAACGAAACTATATAGGGTGTTCCATCTAAAATAAGCAAGGTTGTATCGACTTCCGGTATAACCGGAAGCACCACATGCTCGTAATTATTTTGGTTGAATTGGTCACACTGACTTTAATATTTTCCAAAATTTTCAAAATTGTTACATGCTTTCCCATACATCGATCAATTCATTTCCGGGCGAGACACCTTGCATAAAAATCTTTTCATTACTCGGCTGCGCTCTATACAAAGTAACCGAATAAATCTAGTAAAAACTACAAAAATTAAGTATTTTTGCAAAACAATCCAAACTTTAGAAATTTTTTTCGTACAAATGAAATCGATCTATAGAGAAAGTATATATTTTTCTAGAGACCTAATATCTTATTGATTATGTTGGATGCTAGTGTTATGAGAATGTCAAATAAGAAATTGGACAAATTTGTTTTAGGATTCTAATTTGCTAGCATAATCAGAAGCCAGGTTATCGAAAGAATGCAAGGATTTCATTCTTACATATGTTTTTCTGTTAGTTCACATAGATAGCTTTTTTCGCTGTTTGCAAAATCCTGTAAAGAATGTATTTCATTACTATAAGCTACATAGGCACCAATACTAGGTAGCTAATAGACACGTGAAGATCTGTTGTCTTTATCAGTCAATGTCAAATATAAATATTTCATATTGATTTATGGATATTGCCTTGGTTTTGCATGAAACATCATTATGAGTGGCCTTGTGCCTCTCTGATGAGCTCAGAATAAGGGCGAAAAACGTTTCAAAGGCTGAGCATTTCCAAAAAACAGAATTAGAGATTTTATGAAAGTAATACATTAGAATGAAAAAAATTTGAAGGCAAGGTAGGCAAAGAAATTCATTTTGGGCCTTTGTTCTCATTTTTAACTGAATCTTCATACCGTAGGGGGTCATGTAGATACTAGTTTAATCTGAGTAGCCGTAGGGGACTCTGTTGGATGCTAGTGTTATAATGAGAATCTCAAATAAGAAATTGGACAAATTTATTTTAGGATTCTAATTTGCTAGCCTAACCAGAAGTCAGATTATCGAAAGAATGCAAATATTTCATTAATATTTTCATATATAATTTTTCTTTTAGTTCTCATAGATAGTTTTTTCCGCTGTTTGCAAAATTCTATAAAGAATATATTTCATTACTATAAGCAGACAAATCATAAATAATTCACTTTTAAAAATTCTCATTGTAACGCTAGTATCCGCATAGTCCCCTACGCTACGGCCATGCAGAGTAAACCCCTTACGATCATGAAGATTCAGTTAAAAATGAGAACAAAGGCCTAAACTAAATTTATTTGCATGCCTTGTTTTTGGATATTTTTCATTCTAATGAATTACATTTTCATGAAATCTGTTATTTTGTTTCTTGGTTATCTAGATACTAGTTTACTCTACATGCATGGCAATTCTGAAGGACATTTTTTCAAAAATACGGCGATACACTGTTATCGACAAGATCCCGGAAATAGACTTTGCACCCCCAGTATCTGGAAAACTGTCCATTTTCCAACTTTGTGCCCATGAGAACTTTTGATCAGGAGTTCGTGCGAAGATAGTGCGGGATCCTTTTCTGTGCACAGCGTATTGTTTAATAACACAGGCACGCAAAATATGGTTATATACTTATGAGCAGAGCATAAAACCCCCCTGTATTTTGAACCTCTGAATCCGATGCCGTTGTCAGAATTACTCCATCACGTCAGAATTTTTCCTATTCCCCTCCTAATCAAGATTTTCATTGATTCTTAACAACACTTTGAGGTTAAGGAAATATCTTGATATGGTGGAGCAATTCTGATAGCGACATCAAAATACAGGAGGGTACCATACTCTGCTTAAAAGTACATAACCTTTTTATACTCTTCGTAAATACAGAACGAAGAGTATATTGCATTCGATCGGCACATTTCTAAAACCGGTAATATTGCTCGTAGAGAACTTTCAAAATATCCGTCCGTCCGTCCGTCTGTTCATCTGTCTGTCCGTCTGTCTGTACGTCTGTCTGTCCGTCTGTCTGTCCGTATGTCTGTCCGTCTGTCTGTCCGTCTGTCTATCCCTCTGTCTGTCTGTCTGTCCGTCTGTCTGTCTGTCCGCCCGTCACGTTTATTTTAAGCACAATAACTTAAGAAAGAAAGTTCGATTGTATTTAAATTTAGAGCGTAGGTTAGTGTTAGCTAGAGGAACATCCCTTTTGTTTTTGAACAGAAGTTATAATTTTTTTTTAATTAAAATTGGTTTTTATACATTTTTTTTTAATGTTTTGTAATTAAACTAAAAATGTCTAAAACTAATATTATTTACAAAAAAGCTGCGAAGAGTATCCTATAGAATGTACAACAATTATATAAAAAGTGCAATAAATCGGCGAAGAGTATAACGGTTAGCTTGTTTTATTTTGTGTTCCTTTGTTATTATTCATATCGTGATACAATGTATCAAGATATATTTAAAGAATATCTCTGTTGGGCATAAATCCATGCACATCTTATTTAGAAAATTGTTGTGTTGTGAATATAGCAGATTTTCTCAAAATATTATATCCTGGCATAGTACACATTAAGAGTATTTTTACCATGGACGAAATGAGAGTAGATAAGAGTTTTGAGGCATATAATCTGGCAGTATTTGATTAATTGAAAAAATTTGTGTAATGATGTTTGATCCTAACGTTTTAGTTTCGAAAAAGTGAGTAATAGTTAGTTACGATTCTTAATTTATGCTTAAATTGTTTTTGTTACAGGTGATGTATTCACATCTTAAAAAGAAATTATCTCCTTGGTTAGTTTGTAAAAAAGACGGTAATTTCATTAGTGTACACTGTGTGTACACCCATGTAACGGCTGTACTTTTTCCAATTGTTCCAATTGAGAAAACTGTCCAAAAATTAGAGGAAATTGCCTGTAATGAATCTTTTTAGTTGGAAAAGAGCAAGATAACAAAACAGTTTTTCAAATAAGTGTTTTTGCCTGAGATTCTTGGTAAACACTTTACTTCAAGATGGAGACGAGTGGCAAATTATTAATAACGTAGTCGTCTACGATGAAGTAATAGCTGCTGTACATACAAAGATGAACTAAAGATATAAATTGGAAATACTTCCCTTTTAGCTGAGCCTAGTAGAACATCATTATCTTGTATTTTTATGAAGAAAAAGATGAATATGAATACTCTTGATTGCATATGCCTCACAAAATTATCCATTATTCAAATGGTACACTTTACAGAACTTTGTCTTTGCAATGTGGAACGTAGTCACATAACCCCGAAATGCATATCAAATTATTACAAACCTGTGAAAATAACCTAGGCCAATTTAGTCAGCTTTACTTGTATAAATTACTTTCTATCCCATATAGCGCAAGGACATCCTCAGAACATACTGGGGACAACTTTTCAGAACATATGAGATATCCTGGAAAAATCCCATAATCACCTTAGGATGTCCGTAGGATATCCAGATGGGACAGTTCGGGCTTTGCTGATTTCATCCTCAGGACATCAGTACGGGTGTATACAGGACATCATCAGCTCTTATATGGGTTATGCCTGGGCTTTACTATGAACAACCTGAGAACATCGATTGGACTTTATATAGGACATCCCCAGTTCTTTTAGGGTTTATAATGGCAGAGGTCAAATTACTAATAAAAATGTGATACATATAATATGTTCAACTCCATACACATATTTGTATCTATCAATTGGCTTATACCGCTTTAAAAGTAAATCTATCAAACTGATAGAGGTTACATATAGTCCAAAGAAATAGGTCGATAAATCAAAATTTTAAGGTAAATACTTGAATTTTTGATATGTTACTTTGAAGTATTTGAACACGATTGATTAAAGAAATTTTTTTCTCAACCCCGAGAAGGGTGAAAAAAAATATAACAAGGTGATTTTTCAAAATTACTCAAAATGTGTAAAAGATAGTAAAAAAAGTTTCAAATAAAAATTGTAAAAGCATGAAATATTACATAAAAATGATCTCTTGCCTTTTTTTGGTATTATTAAAATCAACGGAGTTTAGGGTGGTTAGAAGTTATAAGGGATGATATGTACAACTTCAAAAAATCATGATGTGCTGAAAAGTTATAATGAATTTAAAAAAAATTCTATTCACTCAGAAAAATATAAAGAATTACGTATCTGACAATAACATCTGCGGACAATAACCAATCACATTTTCTCCTTTTAGATAATATAATAATATAGCAACATTATATTTATGAAATATTTAACGCAATTTTATTTGTCGAAAGAACTTTAAAATGAACGTGGAAAAGACATCGACGCCCAGCGGATTTCTTAGAACTTTCGATTTGTCAAAAAAAGGCGGCTAATTCAAAACACAGTAAATGTATTAAAACCAAATTATAAATAACTGCTATTTAAATAAGAGATATATTTTTAATGAATTATTTGTACTGGAGGGGATTATCAAATAGAACAAACAAATAAGTTTTTAGAAGCAAATTTTACAAACCAGTAAAAGACACTGTAAATAAATAGCTTCAAAATAATATATATACTTTTCATTATTTTTGTTGTTGAAATCTTCTAAATAATAATGCCTATAATAGGATGACACTAGTACTTGCCCAGGATATTCCCACAGTGGATATTTTGTTAGGCTTTTAATATCTTTGCAGGGTATTACTAGAACATCCTACCAGGATTTGTCTAGGATATCCCCATTTGGAATATTCTCAGGTTGTATATATTTTATTGGGATATCCTGAGGAATGTTGTCCTCGATTGGGATATACGGGACCAAATGAGGATATTCTAGGGATGTCATGTGCTGTGTGGGATATGACAATATGACTTGATTTTTTGTATTCAAATATTTAACGTTGGCCTATTTCCGCTACTAAGGCCAATCAACTAGAAGACGAGCTACCCTTAACCTGGAAATTTTGCCGAACCTCTTCTCTATCGAAGAGTAGGGATTTTTTACTTGTCTAGCATATAATAGACAAGTGATAGACCAACTGCTTTACATCCCCTCCGAAGGATGGTATATCTGTTGTGTAACCCCCGCCCAAAGTTACATACCTTCTATATATGCGCTGGTACACAAGCCGTTAGAAGGTGGAGCGAGAACGCTGTATTTCCCTGGAGAGGGTCACCCATCTAAGTACTAACTGCGCCTGACGTTGCTGCATTTTCATATCGAAATACGAGTACATGCGGGCGTCTCTACGCTCGCTCCTGTGACTTGATTTGTATATGTAAAATTAATTATATTAGCCTCAACGATAAATTATGTATTTCTACCAGTCAAAGGTATTGCTATTTTTCATGTTGATTTTTGGATTTGGTCATTTTTCGGTCTGTACCATCGATTTCAACGACCTGCATGTCGTTCTATTAGATGCCCCACATGCACACCAAAATATATTTATGTTAAATATTCGTTTATAATAAATATTAAATATTGTACTTACCTCGAGGTGTAAACAAAGAAAAAAAATTGTATGTTATTAGTAAATAAACTGTATTTAATTTTACTCTATTGGCTCACCCTGTATATAGTTACAATTTGTTTTGTTCCTGTTAGATGTTTACACGAGTAATATGAAAAATGACTGCCATTTTTTATTGGAAAAGAACTACTAAAATTAATTACATCACTACCTAGAAAACTAATTACTTCGAGGAACTTAAAAGGATTCGGGGTTAATCAATTTCCTATGAACATTTTCAAATACGAATTATCTCACATTGTATCTAAAAGAGCAAAAAAGTATTACCGTTGTTCGGGGATAAAAACATGGCATGGTTATACAAAACCAGGAGATAATGGACATTTTTTGCCGGATCATTATCCAGAGATTTACTTGATTACATTTCGGAACACGGTCATTTCATTGTGGCATTTTACAGTCGGTATTGCTCGGCGCACGGTAATTAATCCCGATATATATGACTAATTAGTCGGAATAAATGTTTGACATTCTATTTGATATAGTCCTCATATGTTTAGATATATTTTTATGATATAGTCTTGTTATATACTATAATTGTGTATAATGTACCATTGTACAAAATATACGTACTAGAGAACACTATTTGATAAATAACTATTTTAATAGAAATTATCTAGTATCAACTGGAAATTTTTGCCATAACAATGCAATAACTACCCTCTTTTCAACTAACTACCTCAATTTAAATACAATATATTTTATTTCTGCATATACACTTCATTGAGAAAAAAATATTATTTGGATACTTTACAGTCCATCTAAAATTTAATAGTAAAATAAATTGTTCATTTTTTATGTATACTGTTGCTCTAATTCTGGCCTCGCGAGTACATCAATAAAGTCAGTCAATGACATCATTTGGATATATTAATAATACATTTTATTTTATAATTACATTGATCCAGTAAAACACTCCTTCAAATTGAATGAACTGCCAAGAAACTGTACAAGTTCTTTCATTCTCGTTTGAAATCTTCAGGACAGTACACAGACTATTTGAAATAACATTACTATTATTACATAATTTTTTTATTAGATAAGATTTCCCTTATGACCACTTAGATGAACCTCCATAGAACCCATCAATTTAACAACTTTTAAGAAAAAAACACTTGCAATGGGGTATATCACTCTCACTTCTTTTTTTAAACTATTCTTTTATATTTTGGAAAACATTATTTCCCAGTAGTTTTTTGTTTTAGGTCTTTTATGTCGACTTGTTCAATTTTGTGAACGATATATTTCAAATGCTCTCACTGGAGAGAATTGAGGAGTGTTAATCGAAAGAAAAATCAGCATTTAGAATGAATTTTGATATATTAAATCCCCTCAAGACGTTAAAATTCCAAAATTTAAAGACTTTCTGATACACAAAATTCAAAAAACTGCTGCCTAAGGAATCACTATTTCCATGTCCAGATTTTTCATCAAAGTCTCTTTAAATGAAAACATTTTAACGATACATTTGCACAGCAGTATGTGGAAATAGTAACTAATAGAGTTTTAATAATGTTGTGTATTTCCACCTCTTAGGAAACACCCTGTATGAATCCGTGGGTTCTAAATAATTTTAACAAGGGGTAAACCACTAACACTTTATTTAAGAATTTACTGATTACACAATATTTGTTTAACCTCACTTTTTCGCTACCAAACTTCACTTTAATAAAACGTCTCCCTCTTCCGCCGGGAATCGCGCATTATGTACTCTGAAATTGCCTCCAGAGTCATCCAGAACACAATCGAGAATCTTCTCTCACCACATTTTAGAAAACTCTATCTCTTCCTACAAGTTTCCAGTCACTATTAGTCATAGGCATATCAATCTCCAGTGTCAAGGGGGTGTAATGCATAACACTTGTAGTGGTGGCCTTCTCGTAATGCTCCAAAGCTGCGAAATCTTCACGTCTCTAGGGGCACCACGTTCATTATCTGGCGCAGCCTCTCTGGTACCGGCTTCCTCTGATTTTCCCCTGAGCTTCACAGGATTTCCGTCCTTTACTCTCTTTAATTTCTTCTGTGGACATTCTAGATGGATATGTCCTAGTTCTCCACACCTATAACATTTCATACACCGTCCACTTGGCCTTCCACTTCTTCCATTGTGAGTCTCTTCAACCTTTTCAGCATTTGCTCTTCTCGAGTTCTGCTGTCGATACACAAAATTTTGATATGCCCTAACTTGCCGCAGTTGTAGCATTTAATACCCCCGCTTGGCTTTCCTTGTCTTCCTTCAGTATCCCATTTAACCAGTATTTGAATTAACATTTTCTCCATCGTATTCAACGTTGGGTTCTGGTTCTTCTTTTCTGGATGGGATCTCTCGAGACTCACAGCTTGCACTCTTGAACTCGGGGTATCCTGAAAGACCTCAAGTGCATGCACCAACGCTTCGCTGCTGTTCTGGTATCGAGATAACCTGAGGGCTCGCCTGATCTCATCGTCCTGTATACCATCCAGAAAAGCCTCTACTGCCAGTTGGACTTGGAATTCTTTCGGTACATCCGGGTAGGCCAGGTGAGCCAGTCTCCACAAGGCAGCTTCGAACTCTTGCAAGCTTTCCCCAGCCTCTTGAACACGTGATTTCAGCTGGGTCAGGTACACTTGGGCAGGGTGTTGTTCACCATATCGTAAGTCTAGAGCATCTTCTAAAACTTTAAAATCCTGTTGTTGCTTTACTGAGATTGTCTGGAGTACTTCCAATGCTTGGCCCCTTAATGCCACGATTAACGCCATAGCCTTCTCTTCGTCATTCCAGTTGTTTGCAGTCGCTGCTGCCCCAAACTGCCTCTTGTAAATGGATCATGAACTTTGGCCGTCAAAGGAGGGAAATTCGAACAGCTGACCTGATAATACCACTTGCTGGCTTCCTGTATCCCTCAACTGTCGCTTAAGCAGGTCTATTGCCCCTTTCATTTCTTCTTCGAACTTGTCCGTTTTTCCTTCAACCCCATCTACTTTTTCTATGACTTCACTTATTTCCTCCTCGACCTTGCCCATTTTTACTTCGATCTTATTTTTGAGTTCTTCAGTGGCTTAAATAAAAGCATTCTGCTGTGTCTCGATAACTTGCCTTAGTTCATCTCTTTCTTCTTGTTGTTTTATGTCCAACTCTTGCATGATTTTCTTCAATTCTTCCTGGCGTCTTTTTCTTAATTCTTCTTGACGTTTTTGTTCTTGTTCTTCTTTTTCCTGTTGGCGTTTTTGTTCTTTTTCTTGTCGTTTTATTTCCCGTTCTTCTTTCTCTTCCTGGCGCTTTCTTTTCTGCTCGTCTTCCTCTTCCTGGCATTTTTTTTGATGATGATGGACCAAGGTCCGCGCGTTCTAGGCTATGGGATGATTCACTTGCTAGATAAGGGGCAGCTAATATAATCTATGGAATATATTTACTGCCCCTTGTCTAGCAAGTTCGTCAGCTTTTTCATTGCCGTCAATTCTGGAGTGTCCTGGTACCCAACGTAATTTAACTCTGTTCTGCTCACCCAGAATTTTCAGTTTTTCGTGGCAGTCCCATACCAGTCGGGATGACACAATGGAGCTCTGCTGGTTGCCATATTGTTGATTTACGTTCTCGCGTACACATTCAAATATAGACAGAATTTCTGACTGGAATCCAATGGAGTGTTGCATCCAGCTCCTGTGTTTGTCCTAGACCTGTCAGTATACCAGTTTAGGTCCTTACGTAGTATGTCAGGAGCTCCTGTTGATCAGTTCTTCCTATCTCCAATATTGAAGTGCTTGTTGGAGGTAATTTTTGGTATCTTCTAGTATGATCTCATAATTCAATCTTCTACGGTGTTAATTATCCTCAAATATCCTCCCGATCTAGCTTCGTAGAGATTCGGGTTATTTGAGTCTTCCAGCCGATAAGCCCCCATTCTGGCCACGATCGTAGATAAAATTATGTTTGTAATTCGAGCGCAAAGTGTCATTGTGGCTGTCGATATATAACGCGTTCCACATCGCGTATCGTCTCAACTTAGAGCGACAATGAGACACTTTATGCTCTTAATACACAAATAGGCATTGAGAAGTTTTATTCTCAAACACCCTAAAGCACAATTTTATTTTGTTACCTCCTTTAATAATGCAGTGAGGATGTTGAACGTGGTGATGGGGATGACAGATATCATAAATATAATTGAGACTTCAGTCACTAGTATATATACCAAATCCCAAGGTTCTGGGCTCTTACTAGCTTTCTTTAAATATTTACCACTATTTACCTCCCAACTCTTCAACGGAACAAGCTTAAAATATAACCTAATTCCAGATCCCGTTATAATACATACGGGTAAAAAAAACAAACTCAATATCTTAATTTTCTTTCGCTAATTTCTTTAACAATGGAAAGGGTGATGGTGGGGGTGATAGAAGTCAAAAAAAATTGAGAGTTGAAAGTTTCTGGACTCTAACTTGCTTTACTTACTTTCCTCCATTTACTCTTATTTACCTCCCAACATTTCAAAGAAATCAGCTCAAAATAAGTAAATAAATATTAAAATTTCAGTACATGCGCTGTATAAAGTATCGCCTAAGAACGTCGCTAAGGCAGTCGTGTACCTTAGATAGAAGAACATTATGGGTGCATGGATATGGTAGACTGTAAAAGTCTATTCGAATAGTTATATTATGTTTTCAGAAAAAATTAGGCTCTTATCTTATTAAGCATTAGGGAATTTGATGTTAAGTTTATTGTTATATTTTGTTTGTTGATTCTATTGTATACTGTACTGTTTGTTGTACAACTTACTATTATTATTAAGAACTTGAGAGTATTTTTGTCCGCAGCACTTAGACCTATCGGCCCATTGTATATTGGCGACGTGTAAGATCTCTAGAAAAGATCAGTGCTGTCCACAAAGCATAGCAGTCCGTTCCAGGGTAGATCCCATAGCTCCTCCGACTGTAAAAATTGCCTTTGGAAATACCTATACCTTGACGCACCTAGTGAGTGATGCGCAATTGCGTAGAATATGACTGATGATTTTATCCTCCACTCCACACATCCGACAAATAGGATCGTTCCTTAACCCTATTGTATGAAGATGCTTATTCAGAGAACAGTGTCCTGTTATCAGACCTACCATCCATCTCATTCTTCCTCTATCAAGCCTAAGCAACCTCTTGACGGTTGTGTCAGCCGACGGAACCTTTACATGAAGCGTCGCCTGCCCCATTTTGGGGGTTTGAGCCTAATAGTTGTTAAACTGTGCCATGGCCTAGTCTTGCAGTTCTGATTGAATTAGACCTCTTTGCAGACCGAAGGCTGGCTCATGGCCAGGAAAAGGAGTTTTGGTTCCTTCTCCCGCCAGCAGCCAGTCTGTTCCTCGTTACCCTCCACACCACTATGTCAAGGCACCCATATAAGTTTGACCGAGTTTTGTTCACACAGCTCAGTCAAAATATTCCGACAGTTCAGAATTAGCTTATAGGTGACCTTGTTTGATGTAAGAGCCTTCAAAGTCGTTTGTCTGTTGCTGGGTATATAAATATGTTTGTTAACGAAACCTCTTCTAAGATTTTCGCTTACGCACTAAGACGGCGTAAACCTCTGCTTTGAATACACTAGAATATCTTCCAAGAGAGGCCAACATTCGAGCCCTTGGCTTGCATCCATATACGTCAGCACCGGTTCCCTCCTGAGTCGTCGATCATGTATACCATTCCAGACCGCCGGCATGCCTTTTATCGCGTTCTCAGTCATCTCGGCTAGGGAGCACGATTGAATATGGAATAGTGAAATTACAGACGGAGACACACGGGCCATTCTCATACTGAGTGATGACCTGATCTCTTGTAGGTAGAGCCTTGGTGTGCCCAAGCCCTTAACCACATAATATTTTGAAACACTCTGCTTGTTGCTTTCCTGGCTTCCAGTTCCACTTCAAGTCCAACTTGAACTTCAGAGCTATGATGTGCCTCAGCCCTTGACCTTCACATACCACATTCTATTTTCGAACAGCCTGTTTGCTGCTTTCCTGGCTTCCAGGTCCACATACAACGGGGCCAACTTAAGTAATATTTACATCTTGTACAGCTACTCTGTTGATGAATTCTCTAATTTGTTGGATATTAAATAAATAAATTACTTTTAATCATGGTTTTTCATCACTGCTATTATAAGTATTTATACTGTATATATCCATTTTGATGCATATAATTTTGTTTTTTTAACATGTATACCCTTTAAAATTGCTAGTAAGCAGCCAACTTATAGTTTACCCATACCTGATCTAACGGTAGAATTAACTACTATGTAACTACGACCTTGAGAAATAGTTGTAAAGCACAATTTCTATTATAACCGGATAGTTGTATCTGACTTGCAGTTAACCAGTAATTGTAAGGTCGGCTCTAAGTGGGATTTAATAAATATGTTTACATATAATAACGTCAGCTTGGATTATTGAGTTAAAGTTTCCAAAATGATATCAACATCCTTGTAAATCTAAATAAAACAAGTTATGATAGAGCCGTCCGTGGCAAATAGAATTATGCTAATTTTAGACCTTCGGTACAATGTAAGAAAACAAACTTAAATTAATCTATTTAATCCTCTACCAGGCAATGTGTTTCTAGGTCAAATTTCATCAATAATCAACCCTACAAGTTTAATATTATAAAGTCAGTAACAGACAATCTCGTTAAAAGGACAAATAAATACAGGGTATTACTTTCACATCCACCTAGCGGATTGGAAGTATAGTAATCGTAAAAAAAAATCTATTTTTTTTTCTTGAAATGGGTTTAGAATGTCATGGAACGCCGAGATTTTAAATTTGATCTGTCTGTCGGTCTGTCTGTCTGTAACTTTTTTTTTTTTTGTCCGCACGTTTCCTCCGAAACGGTTTAAGATATTGACTTGAAATTTTGTACACGTATATATTATAACTAGATCTGGACCTCGATTATTTTTTTAACATACCCGGTGAAGGGTAAATAGGGGTAAATAGGGGGTATAAGTAAAGCAAGCTGGTAAGAGTACAGAAACTTTAAATTTTTTGTATGTACTGGAAGCCTAATATTTTCCATCCCCCCACCACCCATCAACCCCATTATTAAAGGCGTTGATTAAAAAAAATGAGATATTCACTTGAAATTTGGTATACATATATATTATATTTACATTAGGAACTATATTATATTTTGAGATTATTCCTTTGAAGGGTTGTGAGTTAAATTAGGGGTAAATAAATAAAGCAAGCTGGTAAGAGTACAGAAACTTGAAATTCGGCGTATATACTGAAGCCAAGACATCAGATTCTTTTATAATATTTTTCAACCCCCCACTACTCATACTCTATTACTAAAGTGGTTGATAAAATAATATTGAGATATTCACTTGAAATTTGATGCACGTATATGTTATAACGACATCCGGCACTAGATTATATTTTGAGATGATTCTGTTCAAGGATTGGGGGTTAAATAGGGGTAATAAGGGTAAATATGTAAAGCAAGCTGGTAAGAGTACAGAAATATGGGATTTGGTGTATATATTAGAAGCAAAGGGATCAGATTTTCACATGATATTTTCCATCCCCCCACCACCCCCTTATTAAAAGATATAAAATTAAATTGAAATTTTCACTTGAAATTTTGTACATGTTTGTATTATAACGACATCTGAAACTAGATTATATTTTGACATGATTCCGTTGAAGGAGTGAGGGGTAAGTAAGGTAAGGTAAGTAAGTAGGGAAAAATAAGTCAAGCAAGCTGGTAAGAGTACAGAAACTTGGAATTTGGTGTATATACAGAAACCAAGGCATCAGATTTCCTTCTAATATTTTTCAAACCCCCACCCCCACCACCTCCACTCCATTATTAAAGGGATTGATTATATAAAATTGAGGTATTCACTTGAAAGTAAGTACTCGCATATATTGGAATGACATCTGATTGAGACGATTCCGTTGAAGGGGTGGGAGGTGGTAGGTTGTGAACAGCGCAAAATAAGTAGAGCAAGCTAGAAACTTCATTTTTTACTTCCATATCCACATAGTGGATTGAAAGTATAATAATCGTGAAAAAATTTTCAAAATTTTGTTTTCTTGAGATAGGCTTAGAATGCCATGAAACGTCGAGATTTTAAATTTGAACGAAAATGAATTTTCTGTCTGTGTCTCGGTCTGTAACTTTTTTTGTCCGCACGTTTTTCCGGAACGGTTTAAGGTATTGACTTGAAATATTGTACACTTATATATTATAACGATATCTGGAACTGGATTGTCTTTTTAACATATCCGGTGAAGGGTTGGGGGGTAAATAGGGGTAAATGGGGGGAAATAAGTAAAGCAAGCTAGTAAGAGTACAGAAACTTGGAATTTGGTGCATGTACTAGAAACCAGGGCCTTAGATTTCTTTCTAATATTTTTCAACCCCCCAGCCACACCACCTCTACTCCTTTATTAAAGGGATTGATAATGTTACGCATTTCCACCTTTTAGGAAACACCCTGTAGGAATCCGTGAGTTTCAAAATAATTTCAACAAGAGATAAACCACTAACACTTTATTTAATAATTTACTGACTATACAATACTTCAAAATAACCTTTACACTTTGTTTACTTGGTATTTAACCTCACTTTTTCGCTACCTTTCGCTTTTATAAACTTCCTTTTCTGCGCCGTTAATCGCGCCTTATATACTCTGAAGTTGCATCTAGATTCATCCAGAAACAATCAAGAATCTTCTCCCACACTCTAGAAAAGTCCATTTCTTTCTACTAGTTTCCAGTCACTCACTATTAGGCATAGGCGTAGCAATTTCCAATTTCAAGGGAGTGTAATACATAACAATAACATAGAATTGAGATATTCACTTGAAAGTTAGTACACGTATGTATAGTAATTACATCTTATTGGGACTATTCCGTTGAAGGGGTTGGAGGTGGTAGGTTGTGAATAGCACAAAATAAGTAGACCTAAATACTTCATTTTTATATCAAACCAACTCCTCAAATTTTTCTATGATATCTGCTCCAAATATTATTAAAATTCTATGACCAATAATTTCCACATGCTAAGGTGCAAATATAGTCAAGATGTTTCCTTTAAAATGACTTGGAAGAGAAATCGGAATGTGGAAATAGTGATTCCTTAGGCAGCGGTTTTTTTTAAATACTTCCATATTTTCAGATCTGTGAATACTCATATCTTCCTGATAAACGCAAAAATATTTTTTGTCGATGTGCCCAAAAATAACAGAAAATACATTTGAATATTGAAAAAATTATCGAGTACGCCGATGGTACTGTTTTCATGTGTTGGTCTTTGTGCATCTATAACCCTGTTCAAATATACACAGCTTTAAAAGATTTAAAATATTATGGACATTTTGAATGGAGATGGCTAGAACTTTAACGAAATAAAACATCAATTTTATGTGTATGTTCATTTTTAGCTTTGTTTATCAATTATTTACGTTGTGCAGACGTGGCAACGGTATAATGAGATAAAGGTGAGTTTGAAAAATATTTTTTTAAAGTTACATACATTACATTACATAAATACTAAGATTAAAACATATGATATTTTAAATACACCCTGTACGTGTGGACAATAGTAACAATTTAATCTAAGTTCTACAATTTTCCCAAACATACTTATTATCTTGGTTTACGATTAGCACTCTTTAAAAGGTCGCGCCGTTGATGAAGTAGTACAATATAGTAAGGGGTCCAAAGCTTTAAAAATTGAAATGACCCATTCCAACAAGGTAAATGATTTTTGGAAACGAATTCAGGAAGAGAGTCCTTAGGGGCATCAGAAATGGCTTGTCGGACTTTTGTTGGCGCTTGCGCAACTTCTCCACAAGAAAAAAACATGGCCGAATGTTATTTCAAGAATTTGTGTTTTTAAACGTTTACCTCTTCCTAAAAAATTAACTACTTGCGATATCAATCTGATTTTTTATATCTGTATACTACAAACACGAGCGCATCTATCTGTACTAATAGACCTTCAAAATCACTTACGGTTTTTTTTTTAAATAAATCCAAAATCACATGAACGAATTTTGTGTGTTTGAAATTTCGACGTGTGGGCAACTATATTAAATATTCGAATTTTGTATCTATTACATACGAATGAAATATGGTCTAAAGATCAAAAAAGTTTTTGCAAAAAAAAATTGCTCAATATCTTATACAGTTTTCGAGATACGGATTTTTAAATTCGACCGTAATAATGTCTTTTTATTAGCGCGCAACGTGACAGCTACGGCAGGGCTCGTTCTGTGCAATTGTGGATAGATCATATATTAGTCTAATACCTAATTTGATTCAGGTGTTATATTATTCTTGATCATTAGATCACTCATTGTCTGAAAGTTATTAAACAATTATTTCGGTGCAATAAATACGTGGTTATAAATTATATTGTAATTTGTTACATGTAATATACTGCCGTCCTAAGCCAAAATGACGTACTTCATTATACGCTCTTCTTGAGATATTTGACATTTTATGCCGCTAATCTCAGCACATCTTATTTTTTTAAATAGTTTCATTCTATTTTTGAATTTAATTCTATGAGGCAGATGCAAAAATAATGGTTTATTGATTATTGAAAAAAGCCGGTGATTTAACAAGGAAACTTTGAAGTACGTCCAATTTGCTTAGGAAATTTTAAGTTACGTCATTTTGGTTTAGGACAGTATATCTAGACTTGCAAATAGAGTACGAAATCATTAATAAGTTTTAATAAATTGAGTTTAAAAATAAAAATTGACCTAAACTTCGGAAAACAAGCCCTGAATATTGGTGTAAATAAGGACAAATGTTGCCCAACAATGTGAACTTGAATTCCTCACGCCTAGCATAAAATTTGAAGTGCAGCCATGAACAAACGAACACAATAATATTTACGAAAGGTATGTTTAATTTTTCCAAAATAGAAAAACTACAAAAGTTTTCTGGGTATACGACAACAAAGGGTATTTTATAGTATTCACGAAACCAATAAATAATTAGGAGAAAAACATGAAGAAGAAAATATTGTAAATATTGTTTATTGGCAGTCTATGTATTGTGTGACCTGTCAGTTATTCTTTCCGAAGGGGAAAAAGTGAGCAGTTACAGTTGCCTTAAATCAAACAGGCCATCTAAACAGTTTGACTAATCTTGGAGATAACTGCGATGCAATTGGTGATCGTGTCATTGAAGATGGTCGTAAGACCTATGTGAATCTGTATCGCCATAGTGAGTTTAATTAGATTTACCAAGGTAGCATTTATTTTTCATAACGTTATTAGACATACTTTCGCTAAGTTCTACAAGAGAGCTTACTTACTGCATTTGAAACGGTCATTAAGTCCAGTAGTTTGGTATGCTTAGCTTAGCTTGCAACTGAAGTACTTAGCGAAGCAGGGTCAAACCCTGCTTACTGCAAAATAATTTTAATTGTAAAAATTATTCACAAGAAGTGGTTTAGATTCTCCTATACTTTCCTTACCTAACACAAAATTCTGGATTTTAAACAAATTACCTCGGTGACTTGAAAAACGGTTAAGAAAACACATCACACTCTTCCAGAAAATTTTGATATCTGATAGAGAATAACCAAATAAACCCACAAATGATGACAAAAAACCACAAGTGGTTAAAAAAAACAAAAAGTGGAATTGTAAAGTAGAGTGTGACTAAAAATGTTGATGTTCTGTTGCATGTGCATGTGGCCTTTCCTACAATTGTTTTAAGGGCAGAAATAATACAGAGCAGTGTTTAACAGACAGTAATTCTTACTAGTCTAATAGTGCTTTGTCGATGCTTACTGAGCTCTGTATAATTATGCATTATTATTATTATTATTACTTATAAATTACACGTTTTGTGTCGTGTTTATATTTTATTTCTATGTTGTATAATGATGGTATATATAACAAATATCTCCATATACAACACCTTCATAACCTATAGATCTAATAAATACTATGCCAAATGAGTTTCATTTTACATATTAATATTTTTGTAAAATTATAAATAATAATAACACAATATCAAAAATGTATTGGCTTACTATCTTGATGCATTACAATTAACCACATAGCAGTACGTGAGATAATAGCCGCATGGTAATAGGAGTATCACGGACCTAAATTATGGTTTAATTTGAAAAGTCTGTAACTCAAAAATTGTAAAAGATATGGAGCTAATTTTTTTTTGCAAAAACTTTTTTGATCTTTAGACCATATTTCATTCGCATGTAATATATAAAAAAATTAAACATTTAATATAGTTTATCGCACGTCGAAAATTCAAACACACAAATTTGCTTCCTGTGATTTAGGATTTATTTAGAAAAAAATCGTAAGTGATTTTGAAATTCTAACAGTATAGATATATGCGCTCATGTCAGTAGTATACAAATATAAAAAATCACATCAATATCGTACGTAGTTAATTTACTAGCGAGAGGTATATGTTTGAAAACACACATTCTTGAAATAGCGTTCCGCCATCTTTTTTTCTTGTGGAGAAGTTGTGCAAGCGCCAAAAAAAGTCCAACAAGCCATTTCGGATGCCCATTAGGACCCTTTTTCGATATGCGAGCTCAAAATGTATTTACCTGCTGGAATGGGTTACTTGGCGATTTAGACGTCTTTCGAAGGTGTGGACCCTCTACTAATAGTTTTCATATCGTCTTTTTATTGTATCCTAAAAGTAGATAATTTAAATCAATAATGTTATTTTTTTATTTTTTTAAAGACAATCAAATGATGGTTGGCAAGGAAATGTCTAGTTAATTATATACATTTGTTCTTATTTGAATGACAACAAAGAAACAACTTGTTTTGTTTTTTATGTCCAACCTAGGGTGCACTAACGATGTGATTCTCTGTTCTCGTATGACTGTTTTGCATGCAATTCAACTTACATAATTTCTCAACTGTTCATGATATATACGAATTTCAATGGCTCTCTTATTATACCCTACAATTCAACAGGGTGAAACAACCTTATTTTTGATGAAATTCTTAGTGTCTAGCTAACGTAAAATTTAACCTACTTACAACAAGAATAAATATATGAAAAGAAACATAGCGTGAAAGAAAGATATAATTTAGAAACCGAAGCTACTTATTTCGAGGTTTGTCATAATCTTACATGTACACTGTGAAAATATACTATGATGATAGTTGTCAACTAGTAGAGGTTAAAGTAGGGTGTGACCGACTGCAGTTATCTACTAAATTAACATTTTGCTTGAATACGGCTTCTTTTATTTATTGTGGTGTCACAGAGATTAAGTTCACAACCAGTATTTGAATTCAATTTAATTTTATGTTCGGTGTGGAAGATACTCGCCCGAAATGCTTGCTCGACTCACGATACTTGAAGAATTTTACCAAATAACCTATTTGCAAAATAACCGATACCATGTATAATAAAATTTGTAACTTGATATTTCCGTAAAAAACCTTTAAACACCTCAATTTTCCCAATTCTGTCCTTAATTCATGTTTTCCCGGAGGGGTCGAATTATTCCCAATTTCCTTTTTTTACACGCTTTTATTAGGTCGACCTCTAACGATGTATAATATATGTAATTAATAAAACATAAGGAACTGAATTTCACCCACTTCTAATAATAATGATAATAATAATAATAATTTTTATTGGTCTTCAGAAAATATAACATTTTATAGACAGGTCAAGAAATAGAAATTATATAAAGGTAAAATGGTAAAATACAGTACATAATAGTAAAGGACAGACAGTACAGATAGTGACAAACTTGCATAAAATTACTAGCTAGAAAATGTTCCCATATTGAGCAAATAACTGGTAAAATGCCTGTATATTATATAAGCAATTTTATGTTAATATTCCCTTAAGTGACTTGGCAATGTTTTGAATAAACTATGAAATAATTTTTTTGTAGTCTATGCTGAGATGTTGTGAGGTTATGTTTATTCCCCTTGTCATGCTGATGTATCTCTTCATAGGTAGTATCATGAAACTGGGCAATTGTGTGTAGCTCTGATGACAACACAATATAGTGTATTCAATATTATAATACGTTCAAAATGGCCGCAGCCACAAGATGGCGGATTGTCATTTTCTTTACAACCCCCTTGATTTGGGTATCAAAGAAAAGAGCTTGACAAGTAGAAAACAAGCATGAGATTAAAACTTATAAAAATTGAAGATGGTTGCGTCAACGTGGCGGATTGGTTTTATCAATTATCGTCGGATTCGACAGAAAATCGGTATCTGTGTGTTGTCGAGGTTTCAGATTACAATCATCTGGTCCAAGTTTAACAATTCAAAATAGTGGCGTCAAAATGGCGGATAAGTTTTGTAATTTATGGTCTGATTCGTATCAATATCCATATCTGGGGATTTTCGAGGTCGCAGATTATAAATATTAAGTCGAATTTCAAGAATTCGAAATAGCGGTATCATGATGGCCAATAGGTTTTGTAAATTACAGGGAAGGAATTTTATTGAACAAATACACTACCTACTCTAATTGGAACAAAATTAGAAAATAAATACCTAATTTTAAAAAATATTGATAAACGTAAAAGCGTGGGGCGCCTGTTGAGTGAAATTTTCTGTTTTTCCAGCGCCTCACAGTCTTACGCTCAATGTGACAGTATTAATACCTAAATATTAAAAAGTGTTTCACCTGTACGAACGGCAGCTAGTTTTCTTTTTGTTGCAGAGCATAGAGTCGTGAGTAAGGAGTGTGGGCACTCAAAGGGTGCCACTGGGCAGTTATAAAATGTGATTATGTAATCTTACCAGCCATGGAACAAATTAAATTTCTAGCTTAAAGTTTGTCAATACTGTCAAAATTTACACTTTACTACAAAATTTCAAAATGAAGGCAATATCAGGTGCATCAGTGCAAATAACAAGAACGTGTAGACATTAAACATTTATTACGAAACAAGTGAGATGTACAACAACCAAAAAAGAAATAATTTCACAATTACTCCCTAACTACTATCTATACGCAATAGAAATTCAAAATATGTGTATGACCCCATTTAAAATTGTTTCAGTGATTTGAGTCTTAGCATTAGGAATGCAACTACGACTTATGTGATACCAACAATGAGTTTTAAATTTACAACAGAGAGTCAAAGATTTACTATGGATTAAAATTACAGCTCATCACTAAAATATTATATAATAAACGAGATTCTGTGAGCCAATTATTGCAACGCTCGCTGTGTGCACTAGAATGTTAAAGAATGATCTAAAATAAGTATATTCTATTAAAATATTTCTTTTATAACATAGTAGAAGGTAGATTAGCATCTCAAGGTACCATGCGTTGCTTCAGAGTAAGAATCTTAAGATATCTCATCACGCTAGATATAAACTTCGAATTTGACTTGTAGTTGCAAAATCGTAGTATAATTTACTCTAATATTTGAACAAGAAAATCACTGAACGAAGCTATAATAATTTCTTTAAAAATATACTAAAAAAATGATACCTGATTAGAGCCTTGGCATTTTCCTCGACTACTGCGGCGTGACCTATTACCACTTCCTAGACGTACTCGACGTTGGCTATGACTACAACTCCGTGCTGCACCAAAATTCCTGCATTAAATCTCTTGGAGACTGCTGTGAACAACCCTCCAAGTCAACACTTCTCTAAATCTCAGCAAGACCCATACACAACTAAACTTCTGAGTCATAGACTCCCTCCTATTACTACTCCTCTAAATACTAGGCCCCATATAACCAAAACTACAGCACCAAGCAGCTAGTCTCTTATATAAACTGCTAAATTGTCTGATCCACAAAAATTGTATCTGGCCTAACTCAAACATATGCCTCTCCCAAATATATGCCTATTCAAACATAAGCATGTCCAAACATTCCCATATAGAGAGTATCAGAATTACGGCAACCAAAAGAATTTCTTCCAGGAATTTACAAAACGCTTGTGGCAAAGCGGTGAAGATCGCTGGGTACATCAAATTAAATCCCAACAGTGTTAGCGATGTAAAACCCACATTCTTCAATACAAAATCGGGACCGCTGTCCGCCTACCTCGTGTCTCTGTCAAGCCAGAGCACCGGAAATCTGCCAACATTTTCTCAGTGTTGCCAACTTGCGCACTCTTAGAACATTTTCTCTAACCAATCATAATGCACCACCAAAGGACTTAATAATCAAAAGACTGAATTTCACAATAATTATGTAATACCTCAACTACTAGAGTATACAATTAACACCACAAATTCATATTATTCTTAAAGAAAACATGTTTACTTTCAGAATGTTAAGACTGCAGATATGCGACACGCTACGCCTTTCAGAGTATGAGTGGTTGCATACCTCTCTACTCCAATAAGTGACTTAATTAGAGTCAATTTTCTGCAAATAAGTATGAAATTATTCATGTAGCTTTTTCAAATGCTACATCATGAACATAATTATTATTATAATTAACATTATTTTCTTTGTTTTAGTGCATTTTTTGACAGTTTCGTCTCGTTTCATGGTATTTATTACAAAACGGTAAAGTTTGGAAAATTCACAAAAACTGCTCGAAATTACTGCTACTATTTTCAATGCAAACCTCACACCTACATCTGTAGGTGTAGGTCTGTCATTTGACAGACTGAGCACTCTGCTGGTGTGATTTTCCGAACTTCCTGAACAATCCGTTTTGGAGGGCAGCTTCGTTGTTGATGAGCTCCGCATAAACCTTGTCCTTCATCGTACCCCATACAACTAAGTCCATAGGAGTCAAGTACACAGGCCAAGGGTGGGGAAATCTCGACCGCGACCAATCCATCCACCTTCCCGGAAAATAGTCGTGCAACCATCGGTGGACTGGTAGAGTGTAATGGATTGAACATCCATCTAATTTTAACCATCTGTTTGCTCTACCATTTAAGGTCATGTAGTTTAAAATTGGTTGAAAATCGTTTTCCAAAGAATTAAGAAAAGCTGGACCATTTAGGCGCGGAGGCAGAAAAATGGGACCGATGAGTGAGTCGTTGCAAAATTCCATCCAAACATTGCACGAAAATGGATATTGAAATGGCTTTCGTACGGCATTAGGTTTTCTGTTCTTTCTGTTCTCCAAAATGTGAGCGTTATGCCGATTAAAGATATCAGCACGGGTGAATGTTGGTTCAAATCCCCCCCCCCCCGAGGGAGAAAAGCATCAATTGTTGTTTGCCGCAAGAACATGGTGTAGATGAAATTGATGACGACTGTATGCTTTCAAAGTCGTGTTCACAGTGCTCTGCGTAATTTTTAAAACTTCACCGTTTTGTAATAGATGCCATGAAATGAGTCGCACTTTTCTCTCTTTTCTCCTTTTTGCTTTGGCTTGGAGGGGGTGCATTTTTGAAAAAGAACTTGTAGATGAAGAGAGTCTGTGGATTACCCTGTATACTAATAACAGATGCAAACTACATTTAGTAGTTTCTTTGGGTAGAAGATAAACAAGGCATTTACAAAAAAGTTGCGGCAAAAGTCGCGAAAAAATATCAAATGCTGTCAACATTTTTTTAAGTAATAAGAGGATTTTAATGAAGAAAATGGTGCGTTTTGATCAACTGCTACATTATAGTATTTAAGCCAATGAATAAGTAAAACTGACGCATTTTAGGAGTTTTCATGGAAATACTGTATATTTTAATTAATTTTATGTTGTACATAATCGTTTGTAGATACAAAGTTTCAACGTATCGTGTGTACTTTTCGACGTATCAGTGCTAAAACACTTAATTTACGTCGGCCTATTTCTGCTACTAAGGCTAATCACCGACGCCGGGAGACGAGCTACCACTAAACTGAAAATGTTTCTAAACTTCTTCTCTATAAAAGAGTAAGTATTTTTTACTTGCCGAACATTTAATAGACAAGGGACCTACTACTTTACATCCCCTTCGAGGAATGGTGTATCTACTGAGCAACAGCCTAGAGCTGCTTATGCTCTACATTTGCGCTAATATACAATACGTTAGAAGGTTTAGCAAGAATGTTTTATTTCTCTGGCTTTCCATCCAAGCACCTAACAGCGCCTTAAGTTACTGTACTTTTTGTACAGTAAATGCGAGTATAGCCAAGCCTCACCCACGCTCGTTCCCGATATAAATATTAAAGAACCTAATTTTTTTATAACGATATAAGTATTAATGAAAAATTTTAGATAATATTGGGTTAAATAGGGGTAAATATGTGAGAATAAGTAAAACAAGCTGGTAAGAGTACAGAAATTTATGATTTGGTATATATACTAGAAGCGAAGGCCTCAGTTTTTTATAATGTTTTTCACTACCCCCATCCATCCCCTACCATTAAAAGGGTTGATAAAATTAAATTGATATTTCCATTTGAAATTCTGTAGACGTATGTATTGTAACTACATCTGAAACTAGATTATATTTTGACATAATTCCGTTGAAGGAGTGGAGGGGGGTAAGTGGAGGTAAATAGGAAAAAATAGGTTAAGCAAGCTGGTAAGAGTACGGAAACTAGGGAATTGGTATATAGACTAGAAACTAGAGATGTGTAACACTGTGTTGAATGGCACTTTTGTGCTGACACCTATTGGTATGTCACAAGTGTTGAAACAGCTTATATGACACAGTGACACTTTTATAACACTCAAGATGGCGGAAGCTGAAGGGTTCATGTGCGGTATCACAGATCTCGCAGACGTACGCGCAAGCTTCTACGCAGTTTAGTAGGTAAATGAAACTATAATTTTTATTTCTGAAGCTCACTTGTAGACAACAATCTCTAGACGGCAAACCACTATGAAGCATTTTTGTGTGGCTGTTAGTTTAGTAGCTCTCTGAGAATCCGCGAATAAACAGTGCTGCTGTGTTGCATTTGCAACACTGATACTGATAGATACTTTAGCGCCAATGACGTACGGTACTTGAAACCATTTTGCTGTATTATGACACAATTGTGCTGATACTTTGTGTTAATATTTCAAGCAGTGTCAGTGTTATTGTTTCAACACAATAAAATTTAGAGTGTTACCCATGACTACTAGAAACCAAGGCCTCAGGTTTCTTTCTAATATTTTTCACCCCCACCGTCCACTACATTATCAAAAGGATTGATAACATAAAATTGAGATATTCACTTGAAAGTTAGTACATGTATATATTGTATTGACATCTGATTGAAATGATTCTGTTGAAGGGGTGGGAGGTGGTAGGTTGTAAATAGGGGATAATAAGTAGAGCAAGCTAGAGACTTCATTTTTAACGTACATGGTAAAAACCAACGCCTCAAATTTTTCTATGGCATCTGCTCCAAATATTATTAAAATTCTATGATCAATAATTTCTACATATAATAGTCTGTTTTTAAACCAGGAGGAGCGTTTTAAATTTAACGCGCTAAATCATATATCTGTGATTGGATATGCCGTCGCTAGTTTTACACAAGGCAATAGTCGTAAATTTTGACATATTGTAAGAATTTAAATTTATTGTCACGAATTATTTGGTTATAATTTCTATTTTATCGTTTGCAAATTATATATCAGTTTTTAATCCCTTTTGTATCAATCTGAAGGTAAAAGTGGCTAATTACTTCATGCCTTTATATTGCGTAAATGGTATGGATGCTGTATAAAATACCTAGAGGTCAAATAGAGGTCGATGCATGTATGTAATGTAATAAAATACACACAAAAACACTGTAGTCGTGTATTGTTGGTTGCCCGAAAGGCCAAAAAGTTTTAGGGTATTTTCCGGTTACTTTTATGGTGTGAATCTAACTAATCTAATCTATAGAGTGCAAATATAGTCAAGTTGATTCCTAAAGTGACTTGGATGCAAATTCTGGATGTGGAAGTAGTGATTCCTTAGGCAGCGGTTTTTCTATAAGAATTGGGCAATAAAATTGCTGTTTTCAATTTCTGACTAAAATCGATGATTTTGACTTTACAACTACCGGCCTAATTGTTATCAATACATGAATGTTTTAAATTGTAACAAATTAATTCCGTTAGGTGGAAGAAATGTATTTAATTTTACTAGCATATAACCGTGAATATGCTGCGACTTGAGAAGTGGTAATTTTCATCACGCGCATCATTTTACAGTACAGTATCATAAAAGAAGACGAAAGATAATCTCAAAGGAGGGTGCAGACAAAGAATGAAATCAACGACAGCTATGAGCCACCTAATTGGCACAAAGTGTTAAATAATTATGACGGCTTAGGAAGTTATGTAGCGAAAAACCAGTGTAAAGTGTTCCTTATTTAAGTTAATTTGTTAAAAAAACTACTTGTTTGGCTACACCCAATTAAATTTCTCCCTAATTAGATCCACAGGGATTCAAAGATTTTTTAATTTAATTGTCGTTACTCTTTAAGGCATTACTATTTTCCAAAATCAATAAGACTGGCTTGATAGATATTGTGTTTGGAGAATAAAATGCAAGTTTTGGCGGAGAATGACTGGACATTATTAATAATTCATTAATAACACTTACCCGCAAGGTATTTTTCTCTTAACTCAAATTAGTGGTTCCGAAGGTTTTCGATGTGCTGAACACGATGCCTTATCCGTTTTGCGTCATCACGTCACAATTTTGAGAAAATATAACCTAAAAGTGCTTAAAAGGCCATTTCTGCCTATAGTCGTGCCTAATAACTGGATTACGGTACGAGATTGAGTAAAACGGATCATAGACCATCTTATTCAGTTATCCAAGATCTTTAAAGACCAACAGTAACAATACAAAAAACATAACTATAAATCACGCAAACATTATTTTATTCCTGAGTTTATCAAGAAATACTAGAATTTTTGTGGTGTGTATATATACAAGTAAATCGGAGCTAAATGGTAATTCCGTAGGACTTTGACGTGCTAAACACAATGCCCGTTACCCGTCTTGCTCTAAAAGGTCAGCATTTTGCCAGAAAACATAGCATCAAACTGGATAAAATAATATTTTCTATAATATTATAAAAATATTATTTTATCCATTTTGAGGTTATGTTTTCTCAAAATCCTAACCTCAAAGATCCAAACGGGTAACGGCATTGTGCTCAGCACGTCAAAATTTTATGGAATTAGCTATTTATCGCGTGAACTGTGTTGCTCCCCAGGTGGGGATGCTTCGGTGTCCGCCTGCAATAGGCGCTTGCCGTAGGTTGAAGTACTTTGTTTTTCCTGGACTTGCTCTTACTTGAGCTGGCTGATTTAGTTGTTGGATTTATGTCGTCGTTGTATGAAGTATTTTGGTTTTCTTGGTGTGATTTGTGGTTGAAATATTTGTAGTTGATTGGTAATTGTTGTGGGTGAAGATGTGTTAGGTTCTGGCACAGTGTTTGTTTTGTTTTTGTTTGCGATGTTGGGCGGTGGATAGGGTGGGAAAGATGTGGCTTTGATGTTTTGGGTTTCGGGGGTTTTTGATGCGTGCGATGAGGTTTATGTGAATAGGTGGATGATGGATTCTATAATTATTAGCATTTTTTCAAATGGGTCATTGGTATTCTTTACTTTTGAGATAGTTTTTGCGAATGATGATAAGATATTTTTAATGTTTAGTTGTCTAATTAGGTTTAGTATGTCCCGAAGGGGGTTTATTAGGTCTTCGTCAGTTTGTTTGTTGTGGTTGTCGTTATTAGAGGTGGTAGATTGGTTGGATTGAAATTTTGGCCTTTCTGTGGATTGGTTTATGGTAGGGTTATTGGTAGTTAGTGGCGGAAATAAATCATTTTGTGTAGTATCGGTTACATTGTGTGGTGAGGGTTGAGGGTGATGTCTCCTGGTGTATGATGACTGTGGTCTGGGGCGATTGGATTGAAGTCCCCTTCTTGCCGCCGCTGACCAGTAAGCCGGACACCCCCTGTAGCTTGCAGGGTGTGCTGCCCTACAGTTGGCGCATTTGCATACGTCTGTGTTGCATCTCACACCCTCATGTGTTAAGCCGCACCTTACGCAGTGCGGGGTGCGGTTACACAGCTGAGAAGAGTGTCCGAATTTCTGGCAGCGGTGACACTGGGATACAGCCGGACCCACGTACTCCTCAACCGTAACTCTGTATGAGCAAAGCTCGGTCAGGGAGCACGCAGCTTCCTTTTGTTCTCTAGGGATTGTTAGGATTAGGATGGCGGTGGTTGTTTTCTTTCCATTTAGAGTGGTAACTTTTCTGGAGATATTTATAGGATAGATGTGTTTGGATTGTAAATCGGATGTTATGACTTCGTTGGTGACGTCGCGTGGTATATATTTGATTGCTAGTTTTTCCGGCCTGTCTTGATGGGAGTAAAAAGAATGAAATTCAATGTCGTTTCACTTAAGAAAGTCTATTATTACAGTAAAGTTGGTTTTGGATCTTGGATAACATGATAGGGTTCGTGAGTTGTATTTGTAGGTGGGATGTTGCCTAGTGTGGCTATTAATTAAGTGAATTAATTGATCGTTATTTTCTGTATATATCGTCATTACTGGGGTAACTTCTCTGTTAGGGGTGCAGGAATTATGTTTGTTTGAATTGGTATTAGTTGTTGTCAGGTTAGTGGAGTTGGTTGTTGGTGGGGTGGTTGTGGTGGCGGTGGGGGCGATGGGGGTGGTGCTCGGTGTGGTGTGTGGGATAATGCATTCTTGAGCTGTTTGACTGAAGTGTACGCGTTGAGATTTTTCCTTTTTTTTGAAGTGTGGGATATGTCGGTTGCAGCGCCTGATGCAGTTGATGAGTGGGGGGATGAGGGTTGAAGTCCAAGGGAGAAGACGTTGGTTTTGGAAAGTTGTAACAATCGGTCCAATTGTATAGGAATGGGTGACGGGGAACTTGGCGTAGGGGTGGGTGCTATTGTGTTAAGTGGTGTGGAGGGGGTGGTGGTTGGTTGTGAGGGAGGTGTGCTCGCTTCAGAAGAGGCCATTCTAGGTGCAAGATTAATTGCGGACAAAGTAGGTGAAGTGCTTAGGAATGTGGAGGTGGTAGTCGTGGTTGTGGTGGTAAGGGTAGTAGTAGCAAACGTCAGTTTGGGGTTGTCTAATATTACATCCGTGAAACATAAATTATCATAATCAGAATCGTATACATAGTGTGGATGTACATGTAGATTATCAATAAGATTAGGAAGGAATGTTGGTGCTTTTTTTGGATATCTACGTTTTTTATAGGTATTTTTATAAAGATATATGTTATTTTGCGGATTGGAGACAGTGGAATCATAGGGTGGGAAGGGTAATTTGTCAAGAAAGGATCGCTCTGAGGGTATTTCTTTCTTACCCTTCATTTGCTGGGTGTCTTCTGCTAGGGCTCTGTATCTGTTGTGGGTTGGGATTTGAAATATCTGCGTGGTTTCGGCTTGTTCGACCATGTCAGTCCAAGATTCGGATTGTGGTAGTGCTTGCTGTTTGTATTTGACTGTTGGTTTTTGTTTAGATGATCTATTTTCTACGTTAAAACTCATGGTAGCGCCCAATACGGTTTGTGGAGATGTGTACACTATGCGAGCCGCTGTCGAACTGCTATTTAGCTATTTAGGTCCGATTTACTTGTATATATACTCACCCCAATAATTCTATTATTTCTTGCTAAACTCAAAAATAAAATAATGTTCGCGCCATCTATGCTTGGTTTTTTTATTATTACCATTAGTTTTTGAAGCTCTTGGAGAGGTGAATAAGATGGCGTTGCCCAGTTATTAGGGCACAAATATAGGCAGAAATTACCTTTTTAGCACTTTTAGGCCAAGTTTTCTCAGAACTGTGACGTGATGGCGCAAAGCGGCCAACGGCATCGTGTTCAGCACGCCAAGAACCTTCGGAATCATCTAGTTGGGTTCAAAACAAAGAATAGCGTTTTTTTTACAGGTCTGTATAATATGTTTATTTCTTATCACAGTAGAGACTCACTCCCTAGCTACTGTATGTAGAAAAAAATGGCACTTGGTTTCGCTTTTTATGCTCTAGACCAGACCGAGTGTGCAAGGACCTCGCACACAGAGGGGAATGGCACCAGTTTTAAAATTGAGTTGCGAACACCGGCGCGCGGGGTACCGAACTAAATGTCAAATTTTGTAATATAATCATAGCACAAAATTCACGTAATAAGGAAACAGTTTCAAACATTAAAGAATACTGTCATAGTGTTTGTTACATGCATAATAATAATGTAATGAATCAAATAGTTCATTCGGATTTGTACGATTTCTAAAAAAATTGCACTGTAATCAGCTGGAGGTGTTATTAAATGAATTCCTTAATAATTTAAATAACTTGCAGTACTCATTTTTTCAATCGTTTTGAACTTTTGAATACGAATACAAATAACACACAAGAGGTAATCTTATTTTGCAACTTTTGAACAACTGACCTTCTATTCGCTCGCTATAATCGACAACTAATTTGTTTCGTACTGAATGTAGCCCACGCGTCGATGGCAAGAATGGGGGATCATGGACAAAAATAAGGGGAAGTGATCCAACTGTATATTGATAAACTGTATATCTTATTTACACAGATTAAAGAATGTATATAAGATAGATAGAGAACTTTATATGCACTCAACAGCATTTCATTTTAGTACTCACCTCTTGTCACGAGAGTCGCTACTGTAGCAATTGGCGCCAAGTTGAAATTAATAACTTAATTATATAGCCCTTCTACACAATAAAGATATGTACAAATAAGAGATACAGTAAATAAATCTCTGTTTACTATGGACTATTAAAAATATATGTATACATGGATTTATTCATATTTCTTATTTATTTTCAATTGCTTCATTATGTAAATCGTTGTGCCCCTCTGCTAAATAAGTAGGTGTGTTGTGAAATCAAAAACAATATTATTTAACAATTGTATTTCATCCACAGTATTTTATAATTATGATAAAATTATAGATACTTAATTTTAAACATAAAAATAGCACCAAGGGCAAGAATATTTCTACATTATTGCAATCGCTGTTGTTATATTTGTACCATGTTGTTAAACTAACTTCATTTTCGCGGGAAAATTTGTGTAAAGTTGTACCACAACCACTTCTATATGTGCAATTTAAGGCACAACAAGCGAATGGCATTGCAAAAGTTATTTAACAACTGGCTAGCGTAAACTACTATTTCAATCAAAACGTTCAAAACAGAGAAGCAAAATTAAGTAAATCACGAAATCAGAGACGAAATTACAGATTTTGGGATTTGACAGTACCTCTTCGAGAAGCGCCGCACGCGACGGAAGGTAGTAACTAAAATTGAAATTAAAATAAATGTGATGAAGTGCGCACCCACTGCTTATTTATTCCCTTATTGAAAATCTTAGGCACTTAGCATACCTTACTACAATATTTTATTTTAATTTATTTTATTTTATTCTCAAAAAGTTTTCTTGGCATCAGCATTTGGCATTACCACCTTGAAGCAGACAATTTTAAATATTGAATTTTATTGTATCCTTAATTTCTGCATTTAAATATTTTCTATTGTTCGAAAAAATCCCATCATAAGAAAATGTGTAACATGTCAAATTATCTAATCTACTTTCTACATATTTTTTCCCACATTAGTGTAATTTTGTAACTCTTTAAAACACAAATGCTGATGTATGAATGATAACAGATAAGCTACCGCCTTGCGAATGTTAGTTACCAGTATTTTGATGATATAGCAACCATATAGTGGCGTATACCTAATATATTTCCACCTATTTAAAAGTGAATTATTATTTGTTTACTCTTAATTGTATTGAAACATATTCTTTATAGGATTTTGCAAACAGCTGAAAGAATTAATGCAATTTTTCCCTGAATCTTCATGACCGTAGGGGGTTATGTAGACACTAGTTTAGTCTGCATGGCCGTAGGGGACTGTGCGGATTCTACTTGTTGAATGAGAATTTTCAAATAAGAAATTATACAAATTCATTTTAAGATTTTAATTTGTTAGCACAACCAGAATTCAGGCTATCGAACGAATGCAAAGATTTCGTTAATATTTTTACACATAGTTTTTCTTTTAGTTCTCAAATATAGTTATTTTTTCTGCTGTTTGCAAAATCCTACAAAGAATAAGTTTCAATATTTGTTCCTTCAAAATAAATGTCTTCAAAATATAAGCTCTTTCACTTTCTTCTCAGATCAGTGAAAAGACTCAATGATTAGATATAATTCATCCATCCTTTCCCACTCGGGGAAATGAGCCGTCCTCAAAATCAACCTAGGTACCTATTAGTTAATAATAGCAGTAAATTTAATTTTTGTTTCAAAATCTTTTATTGATTTTATTAGCACAAAAGAAATTATGCCATTTAATGCCAGTCTTAAATTAAAAATTTCCTGTGTTAATGATTATGCTAGGCGAGTAGTTTATTAATTCTGAATGGAAACTTGACACAGTACGATTTAAAACTGCGTCTATGAACTAATGTTTAGTTCCTCCTTAGCGTTCTCATGGCATATGAGAACAGCTATTATTCATAAATTAAAACACAAGCATCCGCACTCAAACATTTAAATTATTCCTGCCATTATTTAGCTGAAACAATAAATTACAAAATACCAGGAGATCAATAATTAAAGGCTTGCTGTTTGCCCACAACTAAGAAAGCACCGATTTCCAACTAGAGCGTCGCGTCGGCCCAAGAACAATTAAACTGGGGCAATGTAAAATGGGGTACGTGTTTGTTTACAGAGAGAGGGATTTACCGTGAATTGCTTAGGACCTTACGGTGAAGCCCACAGAATTTAAAGAGAGGATGAATTTTACATACAGAGTGAAATATACTGTAGAAAATATACTACAGTTTGCTTTAAGGATATGTTTAACATCCGACCTATAAAAGTGGCGTTTGACATTGCTTGTTTGTATGCCTTACAGCCGTCTGCACCGTTTTCGTTAAGGGTGGCTTAGCGTTAAGCTTTACTTAAAAATAGAATTTCGCGTGCACCGCTGCCAAAACCTGGCTTAAATCCCTTAAGTCTCCCTTTAACTTAAGCCTCCGATTTCTTTGGCTTAAAGTAACCTTAACTTTAAGCCACAGAGCACGCATGCTCACTGGAAATAGTTTGCAAGAAAATAGAAGTTAGTGACAGTATTCCTTAACCTAAAAATATAATTTTGTAATTTATAATAAAATGGAACATATTTACTTTGATGATGATGAAGACTTCTTGGAAAATGACTTTGAAATTTTGGATATCATAGAATATGGTTTTCCAAGAAGAATATATGAAAGGTCAGACTACTTTCACGATATGGATGACCTACAATTCTTTAAAAGGTTTCGTCTAACGAAACCCACTGTTTTGAGCATTTTGGCGGAAATTGAAAATGTCTTGGAATTCCAAAATGATCTGTAAGTCTTTTAAGTTTAATTATAGACACATCTGTATCTAGATATCTCTTTTTAGGAACAACAGCATATCACCGATAAACCAATTATTAGCATGTTTAAGATTTTATGGTAGCGGTGGGCATTTATCAAGTATTGCTGATTATATAGGAATGCATGATACAACTGTATCTAGGATAGTATACAGAGTTTCGACAGCTATAGCACAATTAGCACCTCGTTACTTTAAAATGCCTGAATATAATGATGTGATAAAAACTCAAAATGATTTTTTTAATATCGCTTCCTTTCCTCGAGTGCTCGGTTGTATTGATTGCACCCACATTCGCATACAGTCACCAGGTATATTATATGCATCTGTACTTTGTTGTTTTTGTCAAAGTATACAGAATTTTTGCAACTAATCGACATCATTTATTTTACAGGAGGTGAAGATCCAGAGGTGTTTAGGAATAGAAAAGCATATTTCTCAATAAACACACAGGTTGTTGGTGACAGCACATTAAAAATAAGGGATATTGTAGCGAGATGGCCAGGGTCAGCGCATGATTCGACTATTTTAGGAAATAGTAGAATTAGAGCACGCTTCGAAGGGGGAGAATTTCCCAATAATGTTTTACTAGGTAATATGAACTTATGTATGAATTTTTCTCATTCAGAAATGGTTTTCTTTTAATATAGGTGATAGTGGGTATAGTTTAAAGCCTTATTTATTGACGCCTCTACCTAATCCAACCACAAGACCAGAGCAACTTTATAATGAGGCCCATATAAGAACAAGAAATTCAATTGAGCGGCTTTTTGGGACATGGAAGAGACGTTTTCCTGTTTTGGCTTATGGCTTGCGAGTCAATATCGAAACAGTTAAGTAAAAGAATTATAGTAGCAACAGCAGTTCTTCATAATATAGCAGTGGATGCGAATGAACCACCACCAACTGATGGTTTGAATTTAGAGCATATTAATTATCTTGTTGCTGTAGGTCAAATTGCAGATATTTTAAATGTAAATGAGGAAAATGACGATGTTTCAAGTACAAGAGATGAATTAATTAATAATTATTTTAGCAATTTACGGTAAATTTATATCATGCTTAATAATTAAAATGTTTTATCCAAATTTTTTAGGTTCTTAAATTTATCAGACATTGTTCATTATTTTTAATAAAATGTATACCTTACCACATTATTCTTTTACTTTTGCATTATATCCTATTACAAGATGGTATGAAATAAAACACTACATTAGATTGAAATATAAATGCGTTAGATAGCCCATATACAGTTTTATCGTTCATTATCGACAGTAGTAAATCACTAGTTTGGTCATCTTTATTCTTGGAAACTGCACCCCCTCCAGTGAGATATATCTGCTTCTTTTCTTCTCCAATTTTTTTCCTCACAACCTTCTTTTGATTTTCATAATATTTTTTTAGCGATTCTATGGATCGATTGCACAAATTAGGTGCACCAGAATTAAATTCCTTTGCTATTTTCACACAAGTATTATTTTTATCCGTAATAGATACAGCGTCTGTTTTTTTATTTTCAATTATGTTTTTATATTTACTTATGATGCTCAAGAGATGCTGTTTTTCCAGCGCCGTATAATTTTGAGATCTTATACGACTTTTTTTTTTCAATTTCAATATTATTTTCCATTTCTCGGAAATACCAAATCTTAAATCCTATTTCTGACAACTGATGCAAACGTTACTATATAGTAGGGGAGCCCAATAGGGGATTTTGGGATTTACTCAAGCGCGGCAGATTAACATATAGGGAATACCTTGCACCCTGTTGGGTACCCCCACCATATCTAAGCCCTCTATATAGGGCCGCGCGTGTAGAGCAGCCGATCAGAATAGTAAAAAAAAATCCATAGTTGGAAATACTCGAGCGCGTCAGATTAAGGTGTGATGGGTTAATTACATGCTGAAAAGTGTGCGTTTCAATAATCTGACGATTTCAGCGTTACGCAAGGGAGTGGGAGGGTCACAAACTTGCAAAAAAAAAACGTCACCTCGACATTCTCGAGCGCGGTCGAATTTTTTTTGTTTTGAAGGAAATAATTCAAGGATAATGGGAAAAATATAATCTGCCGATTTCCACAAGCCGAAGTAACAAAAATCGTCAATAAAGTTTAGTGCGTGCACCGCAGTGAAGCACGTATTCCCCACTCCGCGCATCTCTCTCCCTTTCACTCTTTCTCTGTCTCTCACTCTCTCGCACCGTTCCCACACGCCAGACATCACGCCATTGGTGATCAATTACCAGAAGTATATGAAGATGTAGTCATAACACCACATATTCTAGGGGATACTCCAGATTCAGGTACATTTGCTTTTCAATACTTTAATAATACGCTTTTCATTAAATAAAAAATATATTGTCAAGTATTATAAACGATTTCTTGTTATAGATATGTAGGCTGTGGATGAAATTGATGATCAAATCGAACCAGACTTGCTGTATGATGATAATTCCACGGATGAAGATGAAGATCAAAACAAAATATTTTTAACATGTTTATTTTGTTTCATTAATTTTTTGTGAATTCTGTAAAGTTATCACCCACCAATAAAACTATCAAAAAGTTGAAAAATATCGTTTTTTATTAACCTCGGTCAAAATTTTTTTACCTGTTATTTATGTATCATTGGTAATTTTATCAGAGAAAGAGATTACCGAAAGTATATATACATGTAATATATGTGTTTATATGTATTATAATTAAAAGAAATAGATTTACGTGTGCAGAAAATAAAATAAAAAACTTACTTTACAAATTTCAACAAAATTTGTAATTTTTTTTTTATTTGCATGCTATTTTCCGTGCATTTTATTTATCACATTCAGTGGTTTAAAAAAAAATCATAAAAATATTTTTTTTCAAACCGTCAGATTAAGAAAATCCCTCCGTCAGATTATTGATCAGCACGACCAGGACATCAAGCTAAACCATCTGTATGAAAATTTGACGCGCTCGAGTATTTCAAAATGGCTATTTTCCTTTGCATTTTCAAAAAGCCGCCACAAGCTTGCGTCACATCCGAATCGTCAGTCTTTTGAATGGGAGCTTAATTCGGGTTCACTTAACATCCCCTCTGAATATCTGACGCGCTCGAGTAAATTTTTATTTTTCCCATTTTTAACACTTCCGTGCGGCCGCTCCCACCATGCAAACCGGCAGATTATCATACCTCCGTCATCGGAGACACGTGGGGCATATACACTATCAATATCTAACGCGCTCGAGTATTTCCATGTGATTGTTTTTTTTTACATTTTTGAAAGCCTGTAGACGCTTCCCCCACCGGGGAAAGGGTATACATCATATAACCTTTTTTTCTTTCTACCATCTAATCTTCAAAATCAAATAGTTCCCTACGACGCTTGAGTAAATCCCCATTTAGCATCGTGGGCTCCCCTACTAATAGATTCTCGACTAAATTTACAAAAAGACAAAGAACTGAACTGATGCTGGACAACGACTGTCTAGTATCTAAATACCCATTACACCCAGCTCTTAAAATAGGTATATGATTATAATTAGGTAAATAACATCTGGGCCCTAAAAGCGTACATACATTTTGGAAAAACCTAATTAAAATATGGTAGGTATATAGGTAATTGAAGATTTCAATAATTTCGGAATAGAAGCTCTATATACCTACCCTGGCTTGGGTTCAATTGACCCTTTCAGGTACGCTATAAATTTATTTTATTTTAGGCAAAAATGTTTACATAATTTGATTTTATCTTATTTCTGACAACTGACACAAACATTACTAGATTCATCTTAGGTCTAACGCAAAATTCCCCAAACAGACGCTTAAATTGCAGCGTTGCCACGATAACTCTACACTTAGCTAAGTGTCCGTAAATTTTGAACGGTGCAACGGCTCGAAAGTTAAACCGTCCTTAAAAATATAAGGATCCTTAGTTATTCCTAGCTTAAATGCAAAACGGTGCAGACGGCCGTTAGACGAATGAACTGATTTTAGTACGGTTTTATTTTTGTGGTGGTGGATTCCCCGCAGGTGTTTAAGGGATATATTTTACTTGGAACGTTGGTCGTCACACTTTTTGGCTGTGGCACAGGGTTCTACAGAAATGTTCATAATAATTTCCGGTATATCGCATATAGTCCAGTCGTTGAAGGTTAAAATAGGCTATTACCTCCGAATTCTTTGAACCTCAATCGATTGTCATGAGAAGTTATTCTGTATCATCGATAATGTACAACAGGGTATGTAGTTCTTTATTCTTTACAAAATCACCAAAATTTAGCTCTTACTACTTTTTATAGAGGTGTCATTTTTAACCAAACATGAATTGTAATTATCTGAATATCTACAAGTTCCTACAGCTGTATGGTTTTATTCATGTTGATTCATGTTTTGTCGTTCTATAAGAACTATCATTACCTATTATTATTGTATCATTTTATGAAAGAGTAAGCTGCATTCATCTGCCTTTCTAATCATGATTTTACTTTTTAGTTACTAATGCTATATCACGGAAAAATCTCTTTGAGTTATGGTCAATGGAATCTGACAAGAAGGAAAAAATAATAGCATATATTTGCATGTCCTGAATTATTTTGGCGTACAACATTGTAGTTAAACTTTAGGACAGGCAATAATGGACAAAATTTTAAAGAATTGGATATCAAATTTCTGAAAGATGACGAAAAAGTTGTAGGAGTAAGGTCAAAGTTTTAAGGACTAATGATTCCTGGTTGAATAGGGAAATTAATTTAAGTGAACTGGAAGAGTTGATAGAGGACACGCCTAAACAACCATCAATTTCCAAATCACCTGTCCTGCCAAGAAAATTGTTGTGATGATAGACAACGACTAATTTTTTGCTTCTTTACTTTTGTTTTTATTACCGCTGATATATATTTGTATATAGAGCAATTAATTTTAAATACAAGTTAAGGTACAACATCTCTGAATATTACTTCAAGAACAATATAAAATTATAAAGTTAACCATTTTGCACCAACAACAGAAAACAGATAATTAAAATAATTTCGTCCTTCTACAAATATAACATTGTCCTCTGCACCCCTTCAAAAACCATCCTTTAAAAGCGTACATTTATTTCACCATATTTACTTTACATTTTATCGCAGATTCATAAATCTTATTCAAAAAGTTAAGTAATTTTAAAATAATATTTCATTTTCAACCCCCATAACAACCATCCCCTCAGAAATTTTGTACTATTTTTGGTGTACACGGGCACAATATTATCGCATCTTCAAAGTTTCAGGATTTTAAAACTAATACATTTTTTTAAATCCCCTCAAAAACCACCTCTTCAGTGTCAATATTTTTTCTCTTTTCTAAATAATATTTTCCGTTCATTTGCAAATTTGTAGAATTTTGTCCACCTAGAACTCGAAAAATGACCACTGTAATTTCAATCAGTCTATAACTTTTTTGTATGCACGGTTTCTCAGGAACGGTTTAAAACATTGACTTGAAATTTGATACACATATGTATCATGACGAGATCTGGAACTAGATTATATTTTGCGCTAATTTCGGTGAAGGGCTGGGGGCTAAATAGGGGTAAATAATGGAAACTAGGTAAAGCAAGCTGGTAATAGTACAGAAACTTGGGTGTTGGTGTATATATCAGAAATCAAGGCCACAGATTTTTATATAATACTTTTCAACCCCTCCACCTCCGCCACTCCATCATTAAAGGGCTGATAAAATAAAATTGAGATATTCACTTGAAATTTGGTACACCTATGTAATATAATGTTATGTGGAATTAGATTATATTTTGAGATTATTCCGTTGAAGAGTTGTAGGTTAAATAGGGCTAAATAGGGGAAAATAAGTAAAGCAAGTTCGTAAGAGTTGACTTGGGATTTGGTGTATATACTAGCAACTAAGACCTCAGATTTTTTATAACATTTTCCAACACCCCCATCACCCCCCATTCCATCATTAAAGGGGCGGATAAAATGAAAATGGGGTTATCATTTGAAATTTGGTACACGTTGTTTTATAATGACATCTGGAACTAGATTATGTTTTAAGATGATTCCGTTGAAGGGGTGGGGGGTAAAATAAGTGGAGCAAGCTGGTAAGAGTACAGAACCTTGGGATTTAATGTATATCGACGGCTTAGGTGCAATAGGGCGTAACCAACAAAAATTTTAATTTAGTGATTTTTCGCACCATTCGATTGTCCGGTCTGCTCCTCACGTCCCCGAAATATGTCGTAACCATCAAACAACTTTAAATATTATTTCTAATGTGTTGAAATAAGGCGTATCCTTCAGGCGGAGAGCGTGGTAACTAGTACCCTTAATATTTAATAATAACTGTGTTTTCTATGACATTTTTTCAATACCTTACATTGTTAACGATTTATTGTATGAATTTTATTTTAACTCAACATAACCATTTTAACCACATTTGTGGGATACAACTTATTTGTAACATAAAATGTATGAGAAGTGTTGATTACGACTTATTTATTTATTTATTCAATAACGATGGTCGATCAATAAGTCTTAACCCACATTAGACGTAAAAGCAGAAAGCCTTAACCAACAAATAAATTATAAACAGGTGTAATTTCACAAAGTTTCACCAGTCGCACATATTGTTATTATAATTTGAGCAATTTATGAAAAAGACACGGTTAAATTCAGTTAGATGCAGACTAAGAACATTTTTGATCCTCCTGTAAAATTTTGGGTTAGGCCCTATTGCGCCTAAGCCGACGATATATTAGAAGCCTCAGCTTTCTTTATAATATAATATTTTTCAACCCCCAATCACCTCCACTCCATTATTAAAGGAGTTGACAAAATAAAATTGAGTTATTCACTTGAAATTTGGTACACATATGTATTGTAATGTCATCTGATTGAGATGATTCTGTTGAAGGGGTGGGGGGTAAATAGGTGAAATAACTAAAGCAAGCTAATAAAAGTTCAGAAATTTCAGTTTTGGAGTATATTTTAGAAGCCAACGTCTCAAATTATTTTATAACATCTGCCTCAAATACGTTATTAAAATTTTATTACGAATTGTTTCCACAGACTATAGTACAAATATAGTCAAGATATTTTCCTTTAAGGAGACTTGGATGGGAAATCTGGATGTGTAGGTGGTGATTCCTTTATTAATACTTGTGGCACTAGTTTAGTTTCCATCTACTCTAACATCTACCTCGTACTTCTTAAACTTTTTCTACGATCACATTTGCAACTTAATAAAAATAAATCCAATATTTATTTGTCTTTCATCGTTGAAAAGGAATAACCAGAAAAGAAAACAGTCATGATGTTATAGAAAAGAAACTCTCGAATCGATAGATAGTGGGTTCAGGCACACAACGTAAATTCTTACATTACATGCTAGTGTTAATTCTAGTATCGTTATTTCACTAATTTCTGTCATCACATTTTTATCTATATAGGCAGAGCTATTAGTGGTTAATTTTATTGTTTTCGAGGATAATTGAGGTATCGATTTTAATTTGTTGGTATATAAAAGACCCGTCTCTATCGGTATCAGTCTTATTACTCCTCTGAACGCCGTATCAGTGATTTAGGGCTATAATTTCGAGGTACAAAATCGACGTGAATTTCGACAGGTGATCTCGCACTGTGCTATAAAAGCTATCAATCCTCTTTCGTTGACTTTAAGGGCGTTTCTCAATTCTAGAATGGGTAAGTTTTACTCTTTGGACTTACATTTACATTTTAATGGCACAGAGTTAAGCTGTACGCAACTAAATATATTATTTAGTAATATAAATTATCTTTGCATATGTTAACTTCCGAAACTTAGTGTTTATTTATAAATTAAAATAATTTTAAATACGAAGCCGCGAAATAATTCCAACTAAACGAGATTACCTGCGACATGAAATGTAGTAACTTTACCTGTGGTTCATCCATAATATAAAACCGCTGCCTCAGAAGTCACTACTTCCACATCTAGATTTTCCATCCAAGTCTCTTTAAACGAAACAATCTTGATATTACATGCACTGCAGTATGTGGAAATAATTGCTCATAGAATTTTAATAAGATAATACTCAAAATCCTCTGACCCAAGAACCTATAAAACGATGTGCCACTTCAATGCCTTTTCGGCTGACCGACGTTTAATGGGGGCGAGGGTGGCTGATGCCAAAAAATTTCTTTGAGAACTCTTGTCCTCTTACAGATTAAATCACATTTTTTTTAAAATAGGTGGTGTGTGTAACAGATATCATAAAAAAATGAAGGCCTCTGTTTATAGTATATACAACAAATCTTATGTTTCTGGCCTTTTACTAGTTTGCTTTACTTCTTTACCCCTATGTACCCCCAACCCTTCAATAAAATATGCTCAAGATATAAACTAGTTCCAGCTTTCATTTCAATACATACGTGTACCAAACTCTAAGTCAATATCTTTATTTTATTTTGTTAACTCCTTTAATAATAAAGTGGGGATACTGGTGAGGGCGGAAAATGTCATAAAAATATTTGGTACTTTTCCTTCTAGTGTTTACACCAAACCCCAAGCTTCTTGACTCCTATTATCTTGATTTACTTATTTACCCCTATTTTGTTCCCGACCCTTCAACGAAATAAACGCAAAATTTAATTTAGTTGCAGATCTCCTTATGATGCATCCGTACACCAAATTGTAAGCCAATACCTTAATTTTATTCTGTTAACCCCTTTAATGAAGAGGGCAGTGAAAGACTCATGATACAATTTGAGTCCTTTTAGCTTCTAATATACCGGGTGATTCAGTTTGGTATTCGCTCCCCTGTGTCTTCTTTATTAAAAAAAAAAAAGTACAGCAAACCATATATATTTGTAAATCGCCTGTCAAGCTCTAGCAAATGACGACCTTAAATCATCTCTGTGATCATAGATGTCAAAGTAACGACAGTCAACTTTTTTTTCTAATGATATGCTATACTCTTTCTGCCATTGTTGTGGAGATTATTTTTCTGCGTGCACCTGTGTAAAAAAATTATACACTCCATATGAAAATTTTCGAGAAAATTAATAGAATATGATAAAACTTCATTCAAAGGTATTGTTTCGGAATCAACATAGTTAGCCATGAAAACAATTGAATTTTGGCATTGTTAGTAATGTCAAATTGGAAATGCTGTTATTTGTGATTGTATTACTAGTTTTTATTTTATGCTATACTAGTAAATGGATTTATACTATTGAAGGAAAATTGGACATTACATATGTAACACATAATTTATGGAGAGCGCGGAAAAAGTAAAGCAGCCAAACGTTTATAACATGAACACTTTTGAAATGGGCCGATGCCATCAGACAAAATGTTTGGAAAATTTGCTAGAAATATGGGTGAAAGTGAAAGTATTGAGAAAAAAAGAAACCTTTTTAAGCCCAGGACCGCACGAGCAGGAGAACATACAGTTGAGACTGATATTTCATATTCTTCAATTCAAAGAATTCTGAAAGACAATAAACTGCGACCTTGTAAAATATATTTACATCTAGTCTTGCTTCCTGGAGATTATAAGAGGCGTCTACACTTTGTATTATGGCTGGCTGTTGCTCAAGAAATTACTATCTTAGATCATATCATGTGGTCAGATAATTCCCGTTTTCATAATAATAGAATACTCAATCGACATAACTACCATTATTGGCCTTAGGATAATCCTCAGTGGGTTTGAGAAACTAATTTCCAAAATTAATGTGTGGTGTAGAATTCTTAACTCTAACAATGCCAAAATTCAATTGTTTTCACGGCTAACTATGTTGATTCCGAAACACAACCTTTAAATTAAGTTTTATCATATTTTATTAATTTTTTCTAAATTTCTCTGTATGTGTATACTTTTTTTATATAGGTGAATGCAGAAAAGAATCTCTACAACAATCAGCAAGAGAAGTATAACATACCATTTGAAAAAAGAAAGTTGACTATAGTTACTTTGACATATATGATCACAGAGACGACGTGTCATTTGATAGAGTTTGACAAGTGATTTACAAATATATATGGTTCGTTGTACCTTTTTGAAATAAAAAAACCGCTGCCTAAGGAATCACTACTTCCACATCCAGATTCTTCATCCAAGTCACTTTGAAGGAAACATGTTGACTATATTTGCACTCTAGTATGTGGAAATTATTGGTCATAGAATTTTAATAATATTTGGGACATATGTCATAAAAAAGTTTGAGGAGTTGGTTTCTACCATATACGTTAAAAATGAAGTTTCTAGTTTACCCCACTTATTTTCCACTATTCACAACCTACCACCTCCCAGCCTTTCAATGGAGTCATCTCAATCAGATGTCACTACAATACATACGTGTACTAACTTTCAAGTGAATATCTCAATTTGATGTTATCAATCCCATTAATAATGAAGCGGAGGTGGAGGAGTTTGAAAAATATTAGAAATAAATCTGAGGCCTTGGTTTCTAGTATATACACCGAATCCCAAATTTCTGTACTCTTACCAGCTTGATTTACTTATTTTCCCCTAGTTATTCCTATTAACCCCAACCCTTCTACGGAATCATCCCAAAATATAATCTAATTCCAGATGTCGTTATAATACATACGTCTACCAAATTACAAATTATTACATTATTTTATCAACCTCTTTAGTAATGTAGTAAGGGTAGTGGAAGGATTGAAAAATATTATTAAAAAATCTGAGGCCTTGGCTTCTAGTACATACACCGAATTTCAAGTTGCAGTACTTGCCATCTTGCTTAACTTATTTTTTCCTATTTACCTCTACTTACCCCCACTCCTTCAACGCAATCATGTCAAAATATAATCTGGTTTCAGATATAGTTATAGTACATAAATGTACCAAATTTCAAGTGAAAATTTAAATTTAATTTTATCAACTCTTTTAATAAGGGAGTGGGGGTGGTGGAGGGATGGAAAATACTAATAAAAAAACCTGAGACCTTCGCTTCTAGTATATACACCAAATCCAAAATTTCTGTACTTTTACCAGCTTATTTTACTTATTTTCCATTATATACCCCTATTTAACCCCCAACCTTTCAACGGAATCATCTCAAAATATAATCTAGTTCCAGATGTCGTTATAATACATATGCGTACTAAATTTTATGTGAGTATCTCAATTTTATTTTGTCAACCCCTTGAATAATGGTGTAGGGGTGGTGGGGGGCTGAAATATATTATTAAAAACTCTAGGCCTAGGCTTCTAGTACATACGCCGAATTTTAAGTTTCTGTACTCATACCAGCTTGCTTTACTTATTTCCCCCTATTTACCCCTAAATAACCCCTAACCCTTCAACGGAATCATCTCAAAGTATAATCTAGTTCCAGATGTCGTTATAATTCATACGTGTACCAAATTTCAAATGGATATCTCAATTTTATTTTATCAACCCTTTTAATAATGAAGTAGGGGTGGTGGGGGTTGAAAAATATTATGAATTATCTGAGATCTTGGCTTCTAGTACCTACACCAAATTTCAAGTTTCTGTAGTCTTACCAGCTTGCTTTACTTATTTTCCCCTATTTACCCCTATTTAACCCCAACCCTTCAACGGAATCATTTCAAAATATAATCTAGTTCCAGATGTCGTTATAATACAAACGTGTACCAAATTTCAAATGAATATCTCAATTTTATTTTATCAACCCTTTTCATATTGAAGTAGGGGTGGTGGGGGTTGAAAAATATTATTAAAAAATCTGACGCTTTGGCTTCTAGTACATACACCGAATTTCAAGTTTCTCTACTCTTACCAACTTGTTTTACTTATAATAATAATAATAATAATAATAATAATAAATATCTTTATTTCCATTAATATTTACATATGATAATGAAGCCATAATTATAATTCTTGGAAATCTCAAGGGGAAGTTCACAACAAGTGTGCTCTACCACTTAACCCTTGCTTCACAATAAAGAAAATGCACTTAAGTAATTGTAGGTAGTACAGAAAACTAAATATTGTGTTAACTAAATATTATATATGTAGATAATGAACAAAAAAACAATAAATAATAACAACAATAATAAGAATAATAATAATAATAATAACAATGGGCACATGTAATTATCCTGTCTGTCCTAGCAAAACAGCTTTCATATACCTTTTGAATTTTGCGAGACTGAATGACTTGGCATCAAATGAAACCTGATTATATAATTTATAAATACATTATTTGAAGCCTCTCTCATAAAACGAAGTTCTATGCATAAGTGGACTAAGTAAACCTTTGGACCTGACATTAAGATTATGCACATCACTGCGAAAAGTTATTTTATTGTAGAGATATGATGGTGCCTTCGTTGTGATAATCTTGTGAAACATACAGGTTGAATAAAATTTTCTTCGGTCTTGCATATTTAGCCAATGGAGTTCTGATAACTTATATGAAACATGTTCGAATTTACGAATACCATAAATAAATCGAATACATGAATACTGCACACGCTGTATACGGTTACTACAATCCTTGTCCAAACAGGGACCATACACTGGGGCACAGTATGTGAACTGCGACAATACTAATGTTTCACAAAGGGCCTTTTTAGTGTTTATAGTTAAATAACTTCGGTGTGGGTAGAGAAGTCTTAGGGAGGCGTAAGCTTTTTGTATAAGTTTACAAACTTGCTCTCTAAATCTTAAAGATGTGTCTAGGATTAACCCCAGATTTTTAGCATGTTGCAACAATTTCAAAGAAGATCCGTTTAATTCTATTTTGATTAAATTTTGTAAATTATTACAGTCCGGCTTTTTACCAAATAAGAGCATAGCTGATTTTGTTGGATTGAGAATCAGTGAATGTTGTGAAGATATATCCGATAAGCTTTCTAGATCACTATTGATTTTTTGTACAGCGGCCTCATAATCCTTAGCATAGAAAGAATAATAGATCTGAGTGTCGTCCGCATACATGTGAACCGAACAAGATTTAACAAAATTTACAAATTGTGACGTATAAATTGTGAACAACAGAGGTTCTAAAATAGAGCCCTGTGGAACACCTTTATTGATCGCTCTTGATTGAGAAAGTTTATCGGATATTCTTACAATTTGTGAACGTCCCTCGAGATATGATTGAAGCAGCTTGCAACTTGTCATCAATACCACATGATTTTAATATTGCCAAGAGCAGTGCATGGTCTATAGTGTCGAAAGCCTTACTAAAGTCCAACAGTATCAAGATGGTGCATTTACCTTGTTCGGTAGCCTCGACAATGTCATCCATTATATGGGTTAAAGCTGTAGAACAGCTATAACCAGCACGAAAACCTGATTGGATGGTTGGTAATAATATATTAAAGGTATTTACGTGTTCCCTAAGCTGAATCTCAATTATTTTTTCGGCTAACTTTGACAATCCTGTGAGAATACTTATAGGTCTCAAATCTGCAAATGTCTTTGGATCATTTTTTTTTTGGATTGGAGTCACCAGGGCGACTTTCCAAGCAGCAAGAAACTGACATTCGATAAACATACTATTGATAATGTGAGCCAAGAAATTTAGTAAGTACGGACAACATAATTTGATGAAATAAATACTTAACGAATCAGATCCCGGCGTAGAGTTTTTTAAGTTACAAAGAACTTTTTGAATAAGTTGGGTGGAAACTAAACTGAAATTGAAATCTGAATTAGTGATTTTATTTAGGTTATAATAATTCACGACATCCGCGGTATTGTTGTTATTTTGTGGAACACTGTCTATGAAATAATTATTGATAGCATCAGGGTTTAGTAAATTGTCAGGTATTTGTGGCTTGTTTCTAAATGTAATACTTAGTGATTTAAGCTCTCCCCAGAGCTTCTTTGAATTCTTATTTCTAGCAATGTGATTAAAATAAGCACGTTTCTCAGCAGTTTGGGCATGGTTTGTAATATTTCGCATTTGCTTATAATAGCTCCATTTTGCGGGCGATGGATTTTTTTTATATTCAGACTTAGCCTTATCTCTTTGTTTCATCAGTAGCTTTAGATTATCTGTCAACCAAGGTGCCTTATTTCTACTTATACGGACTGTTCTCAAAGGGACGTGTTTATTAAAAACATTTAGTAAATGTGTTGATAAGTGATTTACTTTACTGTCGATATTATTCATGTAGAACATATCTTGTAGTGGGAGCGCTTGTAAGTCAGTATAAAATGCATGCTCATCGAAGTATTTAAAATCTCTGTAAGTTATATAAGTTGGCTTAAATTTGGAGATATTGATTATTATTTTACATTGAACCAGTTCATGATCAGATATATCCAAGCCTCCCACTTTTAGAGATGAGACAGATTTCAGATCATTGCATAACAAAATGTCAAGTAGTGATAGATTATTAGACGTTATATGAGTGGCTTCACTAACTACTTGATAGAATTCGAGTGACTCAAACATTGATGTAAAATACTGAGTTGCACATAAGTCTATATTTAATAAATTAATATTTATGTCCCCGAAACAAAATATTTTATCTCCATACTGCATAGAAATTGAAATTGCTTCTTCCAATTGGTCTGTAAAATATTTAAAATTCATGTGAGGTGGTCTATAGCAGACGCCAAAGATTAGAGAATTATTATTTATAGAAACGCGTATCCACAGTTGCTCAATATTATCGCCAGTATTGATTAGGTCGAATTTATATGAGTTACTGAGATAAAATGCTACGCCACCGCCCCTAGTTTGCCTATCTTTGCGAATTAAGGTATAATTGTTAATATTCACAGACAAATTTGAAATAGTAGAGTTTAACCAGGTTTCACTCAGAGCAAATAAATCATATTTATTATCCAAAATGAAGCTTTTTATAGAGTTAAACTTTGGTAATAATGACCGAATATTTACATGTGCTGCCTCAAATAAAGATTCTACCATTTATTAACACAGTTAAAATAGTAACCAAAAAGTTAAATAAAAACAAATATTAAAGTAAAACCGTTTAATTTATCCTATTCCTACAAAAAGTTACAATTAAAGAACTCGCTTTAAAAAACGAGATAAGATTATCATACAAAGTGTGAGCGGCATATATTAACATAAACATCTAACAGGTTCGTATTTAATAAGTATATAATAAAGAGAACAAACATACTCAGGAAATTAATTATTATGCGCTATGCATTTAGTAAATTTTCAATTTCATTTGTGTCCCTCAACTTTACAATTTTATCTTTGACTTTCGCATAAATCACTCCATCATTGGACCAAACATTCCGATAATAGAATTTTTCACATGCATATATGTATGTTTTGAGTCTTGCGGCGGTTAAATCTTCTTTTACGCAAATACCAGTTGCTCTTAATTTTGCTTTATTATGATATACCATCTTTTTCTTCTGATAAGTTGAAAATTTTACTAGAATTGCTCGAGGTTTATCAGTTTTACTTTCTTTTCCCACTCTATAGCAATTTTCAATGCAATCTTGAGTAAAATTCAAGCCTAGATGGTTATTAAATATTTCTATTATTTTGTTACTTGGGGAGATTGCATTATTTTCAGGTACGCCATATACTCGAATATTATTTCTAAGTGAGTACTGCTTTGTAATGTCAATACGCGTGCTAAGTTTACTATTTTCTAATGTTAGTTTGGAATTTTCTTCCATTAATTTATTTATTATAGACGTCTGCTCTTCCATATATTCCCTTATTTACCCCAAATTAACCCCCAACCCTTCAACGGAATCATCTTAAAATATAATCTAATTCCAGACGTCGTTATAATACATACGTGTACGAAATTTCAAATGAATATCTCAACTTTATTTTATCAACCCCATTAATGGGGTAGGGGTGGTGGGGGGTTGAAAAATATTATAAAAAATCTGAGGCCTTAACTTCTAGTACATACACCGAATTTCAAGTTTCTGTACTCTTACAAGCTTGCTTTACTTATTTTCCCCTATTTACCCCTATTTAACCCCCAACCCTTCACCGGATATCCTCAAAAAACAATCCAGTTCCAGATCTCGTTATAATATATACGTGTACAAAATTTCAAGTCAATATCTTAAACCGTTCCGGAGAAAACGTGCGGACAAAAAAAAGTTACAGACAGACAGACCGACAGACCGACAGACAGACAGACAGACAGAAAGTTTTCTTTCGCTCAAATTTAAAATCTCGACGTTTCAAGACATTCTAAACCTATTTCACGAATAAAAATTTTTGAAATTTTTTTTGCGATTACTATACTTCCAATCCACTACGTGGATGTGGAAGTAATTATACAGGGATGTGAATACCAAACTGAATCACCCGGTATACTCCAAGTTTCAAGTCCCAAGTTTCTGGTCTCTTGCTAGCTTGCTTCACTTATTCACCCCTATTTCACCCACAACCCTTCAACGGAAGAAGCTCGAAATATAATTTAGTTCCAAATCTCATTATAATACATACGTGAGTAAAATTTCTAATCAATATCCTTCTTTTATTTGGCTAACCGCTTTAATAATAGAGGGAGGAGGGCTAGTGGTGGGGGTGGAGAATGACAAGAAAATTTAGACCATTGCTTCTAGTATATACACCAAATCTCAGATTTCTGGGCTCTGACTAGCTTGCTTTGCTTATTTGCCCCTATTTTCCCCTATTTCATCCCCATCCCTTCAAAGGAATTATCTTAAAATATAATTTAGTTCCATATGTCGTTATAATATATCCGTGTGCCAAATTACAAGTGGATATATCAATTTTATTTTATGAATCTCCTTAATTTAAGGCAGTTTGCATGAGATTTAACATAACCTCTCGTATTAATAATCAGGTCATCAGCATAACCTTGAACGTTCAAGCCAGTTGATTGGAGGCTGTCATCCACCACCATCGACCACGGCAAGGGCGATAGTACTCCACCTTGTGGACAGCCCTTGATCGCAATCATCGTGACGAACTCCTCCATATTTATAGAAATTATTCGGCTTCTTAGCATGGATTGTATCCATATATATATATTTGGTATAGTGTTATCATAGCACGTCTTAGATCATTTGTTTTATTTCATTTTACTTTGCTTGTTTTGTTGTATGATGTGGTTTCGCGCAATCAAGTGTTCTCTAATTAGGACTTGCCCTTAAGTACTGACATGTCGTCCGACAGACTACCGCTATTCTATAAATGTCGATATCTTTTTTATTTAACAAAATTTTAATCCAAATATTAGTGTACTCTCAAATGAAAGGTAAACAAAGATATACAGCACGTATAAAAGAAATATTACCGAATAGTACCGAAGTTACTCGAAACTGAAAGTAAAACGTCGTCCGGCAGACGACACATCAGTACGAGTTTAGATAATAAAGATAATCCCAAAATACCAGAAAACTAAAATTTTCTAAAACAACTTGTAAGACAACTAGCTGAACCGCATATGAAAAGGAGAAAAGCCAATCTTCACATTCCTAGAGAAATATAATTTTGCATACGACGCGTTTTGGGTATTGAAGGAAAAACATTAGATGGAGTTGAGGAAGATATATTAGAAAAACTATGTTCCATATGCCCAAGTAAAAAGAGAAGAATGACAAAATACCTGTGTAACACACGTAAGAAGCCCATACCTATGCCTTAAATGTAGAAAAAAGGTACGCTGCGTGGAAGATATGTGAGAAGCATATTTTTGGTGTTTCCAAATGTATTGCTATGTTTATCATTTTTTCATTCCAACGCTTCTTTAATATTTTTCTAATATTTAAAACAGCTGAATTAGTTTTGCATTTATTCCTTTATTTTATAATCGCAAAATGCGGTATATATGCATGTATGTTACATTTCCTATCTATAGCTACCAAATATATTTTTTTTCAAATACCTAGTTTTTTTTTTCTATGTGTATGATTTATACCACATACCAATATAAGGAAGTATATTATACTTAAACAAAAGTATAATGCCAACATAACAAATATATATATTTATATTTTTTTTAAATACTCTTTCAGACGACACATCAGTATATATGTTCCTAGAATTGTATGCCAGTACTTAAGGGCTAGAGATGCATGCTCAAGTCTTGCACAGGGGACGCCGTAAGGGACAGGTCTCTCTTACTTTATCACTTTACTATTGCCATGTATTATCTTTAGATAAATAAATACTATTCATTCATTCATTCATTCATTCATTCTCCATATTGTCTTGCAGATAAAAATGTATTATTATGATTTCAGAATGTTTGACTTTAATAGTATACTAGCGTGGTTAAAAGCAATTTGTAGTTCCTCATATTAAATAGGTTGTCTGCAAGATAACTAAAGAATGTTTTTCGGTGAAGATATTACAGTTAGAATTAAAAATGTATAATAATTGATGAAGGATCAGTGGAAAATGGTTTTATAATATTTTTATTTTTTGCACGCTGTAATTATGTCGGCATTTTGTTTTATACTTATACGAATAAAGCTGTAGATAGCGTTTTTCAAACAAGCTAACCATCATACTTTTCACCGATTTACTGCACTTTTCATATAATTGTTGCACATTCTATAGGATACCCTTCGCAGTTCTTTATTGTAAATAATATTAATTTTAGACATTTTTAATTTAATTGCAAAACATAAAAATCTTTTTAATTTAAAAATTTAGTAACATTTTTATTTATTCATAGATTTTGTTCAAAGACAATAGTGTTCTTCCTCTAGCTAACAGTAACTTACAAGAAACGTGACGGACGGACAGACAGACAGACAGATGGTCAGACGGACGGACATTTTGAAAGTTGTTCATAATTCGATCACCAACACAATGATATGAAAATTTTGTCTCTTCGTGTAATATTACCGGTGCCTATCGAATGCAATATACCCTTCGTTTTATATTTGCGAAGAGTATAATAATAACTGTATATAAAACGTCCTATTTACATTTTCACTCAGATCTCCCCTAAGAACTTTTTGCCGGCGCTCAACATTTAATCCAAATCTGTAAAGATGCAGCGCGTTTTTATGTTCAAGTTTTTTATCGGAATGAAAGCCTTCTGTGCTTTTGCTGTTTTTGAATATTCAAGAACTCATTTAAACTGATTTTAGAGTAGCCTAATGGAAATTTTAACTTTTTAAATAAAATACCAAATTCCTTGTTTGTGTACATCGTAAAATGTTTAATGTATTTTAACAGCATATATTAGGAATTAATTTATTACAAAGTTAATTTACAAGGAATAATATTGGCAGTATATTAAAAGCAAACAATTACAAAGAAAACCGCTGCCTAAGGAACCACTACTTTCACATCCAGATTTTTTATCCAAGTCGCTTTAAAGGAAGCGTCTTAACTATATTTGCACTCTAGTATATGGAAATTATTGGTCATAGAATTTTAATAATATTTGGGACTGATGTCATAGAAAAATTTTCCCTGTTTACCTCGACTCACCCCCCACTCCTTCAACGAAATCATCTCAAAATATAATCTAGTTTTAGATGTCGTTATAACAAATACGTGTACCAAATTTCAAGTGAAAATTTCAATTTTATTTTATTAATAAGGGAGTGGGGGTAGTGGGGGGATGGAAAATATTATAAGGAAACCTGAGGTCTTCGCTTCTAGCATATGCACCAAATTTCAAGTTCCTGTGCTCTTACCAACTTGCTTGATTTATGTTTCCCTATTTATCCTTATTTAACCCCCAACCCTTCAACGGAATCACCTCAAAATACAATCTAGTTTCAGATGTCGTTTTAATACATACGTATACAAAATTTGAATGAAGTGAATACCTCAATTTTTTTTTATCAGCCCCATTAATAATAGAGGGGTGGTAGGTTCAAAAATGTTATAAATAAATCTGAGGTCTTGGCTTCTAGCATATACACCAAATCCCAAGTTCCTATGCTCCTACCAGCTTCCTTGACTTATTTTCCCCTATTTACCCGTATTTAATTCCCAACCCTTCAACAGAATCACCTCAAAATATAATCTAGTCCTTATGTCGTTATAATACATACGTGTACCAAATTTCAAGTGAATATCTCGATTTTGTTTTATTAAACCTTTTAATAATGGAGAGGGGGTTATGGGGGGAGAGGTTGAAAATATTACAAAAAAATTCGAAGTATTGGCTTCTAGTATATACACTAAATTCCAAGTTACTCATACCAGCTTGCTTCACTTATTTTTCCCTTATTTACCCCTATTTAACTCCCAACCCTTCACTTGAATTAAATGTGTACCAAATTTCAAGTCAATATCTTAGACGGTTGCTGAGAAAATGTGCGCACAAAAAGTTAGAGACTGACAGACAGACAGACAAACAGACAGGAATTTTTTTCGCACGAATTTAAAATTCCGACGTTTTATGACATTCTAAGCCCATGTCAACAAAAAAAAAAGAAATTTTTTCTTACTCCACTACGTGGACGAGAAAGTAATACAAAATAAAAATAATCATTAACTGATAAAAGTGGTATAAGGATGGTTACAATTTATATCAAAGAGACAAACATGATAAATATGTAAAGAAGTGTGTCCTACAAGAAACGCATAAAATTTATAACTTTTCTTCCGTTTGCGTTCGCAAAAATACAAAAACATGTCAATTAGTAACATCAGATTGCTCTATTTGTACGTAAGTGAATAATTTTTTTTTACACTTTCACATATTAGCGAATAATCTTTTTAAATGGGACCCCTATATTTGATTCTAAATATGTATAGATCTTTTACATAGGAATTCTGTGATATAATTTTTTTTTGTAAACATCCAGGGAAAACTGCATTTTCAAAACTTAATTATATATTTTATATATTTTTTTAAATATTTTACATTTATTATTCATTTTGGTATTCGCCCCCCTGATATATACTGTTATCGAAATACATTGATACAACATAGTTACAATCATTCAAACAGAAATATACATAGTTAATTAAATGGCGAGAAGCCGTTTCAATTGATCTAAATGATCTAAATCCATGTTTCGATGGCGTCAAAATATTACTTTTTCCACAGAATTAATACGGACATGAAAAGCTTTTTCTATTGTGTGTGATAAGGTACTAAGAATCGATATCTGCCTGTTCATTGAATATAGTCATAACTGAAGGTTTCTTTTGTCTAATATGCTTCAAACTACAATGCTTGTAACTGATGTCATAAGTCCAAAAAAGTCATTTGATTTAATTTTATCCTTTGTGTTTTATATGATGAGTAATTTAAGGTTAATTAGGAATATAATGGTAAGCTGGATGCTTTTTAAAGCTTAGAAATGTCAAAATTTAAATACTAGTGTAGTGCGTCCGAGATCGCGCACGCTCGCGCGCCGTACTTACGTGTCGCTGCTTTCCATTTTCATGCGTTAAACTAAAAATCTGGAGCCTACATTCCTGATCGTATAGAAAAACTTTATATACGTTTTTTATGTGAAATTTGCCGTATTTTCGATTGGCGCAAGCAGTTTCTTTCGATAAAATTGAATTTTAAAAGCTATTCGCGAAAAACCGTAATATTGCACTTATTTTGTTTAATAACTATTACAGTGGCACTTTTTAGGAAGAAGACTTTTTATCATATATTATGGATACAATTTAGAAGAGAATGGAAAAAAGTCCGCCCTGTTACAAAGGATTAATAATCCTTATTTTACTGCACTATACGGTGCAAACAGTGGTCAAGATATTTTTCCAAGACGAATTCAGTCAAAATTTAAAATATGGGTTGAATTCATTGAACCATGACATGAGTTAGGTGTACATATAGGATCCATTTTTAAGTTTACTTCAGTTTTAATCATCTTCACATGATACCAATATGGATGGTGAAACGCTCATTCAGTATAGTATTCGAAGCAGTTTTCGAACGTTCTGATGTTTGTAGAAACTACTTCATGGTCTAATAAATCCTAATTAACAATTGTGAATTTCAAAATACGAAGATTCGAATTCCGAGCTAAAAAAAATAGCTCGGCCTTTCTATAGTTTTGTAAATATTAAATACAAATATATTTAAATATATTCCTGTCATTTAATTAACGATATTATTTTACTCTTCGCAAATACAAAAAGAAGAGTATATTGAATTCAATCGGCAAATTTCTAAAACCGATAATATTGCTCGTAGAAAAACCATTTTCATATCACTGTGTTTGTGATCGAATTCTGAACAACTTTCAAAAAATCTGTCCGTATGTCTGTCTGTCCGTCCGTAACGTTGTTGCGTTTTTTTTATAAGCACGATAACTTAAAACCGAAAAATCTGACTGTATTGAAACTTGGACAGTGAGTTACTGTTGGCTAGACGTAGAACCCAACTGCTTTTGAACAAAGTCGATCAAGAAATAAAAAAGTTATTATTTTTTTTTATAATTTCTATTTTATTATTTTATGTTTTGTAAGTAAACAAAAAATGTCTAAAACTAATATCCCTATCGTCGGGGGTTTTAAGGCGTCATTAAATGTTATATAGCTAAAATTTTCAGGGCAAGTATTTTTTTTGGTGCAGAATACGTTTACAGCTGTAAGGTGCCGCCGACCCTAATAAAATCGGTAAAGGTATTTACACATAACTTCCCTCTTTATTCATACAAGACGATCACTCTAAAAAATTATTAAGAGGTGACATGAAAATTACAATCGCCATGTAGTTAGCCCTATTATTACAGAGAAAATCTGATAACTTTTTTCCATCATCTACTGTGTAGTGGTGGATTTTTTTTTTAATTTCCAAAACATTTTTTTGTTGAAATAGGTTAAGAATATAATTAAACGTGGAAATTTTAGAATTGAAGAAAAAAAATTGTCCATCATATATTCTATTGTAGTGGTAGAATAATAAAAAATAAATATATTTTTTAAATTTTCAAAACAAATTTGTTTCTTGAAATATGTTTAGAATGAAACATATCCTTTATAGGATTTTGTAAACAGCGGAAAGAAAAACTATCTATGAGAACTAAAAGAAAAACTGTATGTAAAAATATTAATGAAATCTTACCTTCATAAACTAAGTTACCTAACTTCAAGACAATGATCTTCATTTCATTGTTATAACGAAACTTGGTGAAATCCTACTTCGCAATGATAGTGTAACCCTTTAAACTGATAAGATAAACATGGTTTGAGTATTTGCATATAATTCTTTAAGAATCAAAATATATACCATACGAAATCGTAAAAGACATGGTATAAAATAACTCAGGCCCTCAAAAAAGTGGTACGTGCTGGGATACTGACCATATCTATTCATTGCATGTTGAGTTACTGAACACAAATGTGACCTTCGTTTTGGCTCACTACGTCAGGCTTTTTTTTAAGCAGAAAAGTCTATTGTAACGTAATATTGCTTACTCAGCGCATTTAAATCAGACTCCAATAGTGAACTTTAAAATTTCAACCTAATAACATTGCAGTACTTCAGTATTGACCGCATAACTCAAAGATATCGTAAAAACCTCATGACCCCTTAACCTCATAAACCTGAATATTCGATGATAACAGTAGGGAAACTTGACTCGGATTCTTGTAGTTGGGTGTAGCATTTATCCACAGCCCCATGATCTCATTACCTCAGCATTCCATGACACCATAACTCCCTAACTCTAAGTAGGGGAATTAGTGTCATTGTGACATTAGAATCTTGAAATCAAGCACCCACCTTATTGCGCCATAACTCTTCAATGACATACACTTTAACCTCACAGCCCCATAACCCAGAGGATTAATTGAAAACATAGAAGGCTCTCGATTGGAGAACCAGTGAGATTGTGCCCTCGGTACTTTGTCACCTTGCTACCATTCAGCAGCAAACTCTACTACATAATCCAGTAACCCCTATAACCTTGCCTTTTTGTTATATTAAATCCGCAATCATAATTATAACTCAAAATAAAGCATAAGACCTCAGGGGGCAGATTACCATTGATAACTTGGCTTAATATTGGTTATCATTTACCCTGGCAAATACTTAATAGCAGGAAATTACCAACAACTAAATACACATCTCTACAAGGCTCAACAAATAAACGATAGTTGGACGCCACCTTATTTTTAGTTAGGTACTGGAAAACAATTAATAGGACAATTTCTGCTCACTTTAAACTATAAATTGGCCCGGTAAAATAAGAAACACCGGGCTATCCCAATTTAAAGAGTGCTAGCTTAAAGAAATGAAACAACCACTAAAACAAATAATCTATTAACATTCGAAGTTACAAAAAAACAAACAAAATCTTCTTGTCATAAATAGTATTACAGAAGTAAATCGATACAATATTTTGTATCACCCGGCCTGAGCTCAATGACCGTTTTAAGAAAACTTATAACTTACTAACTAAAGTTACTAGGAATTGTACAACAAATAGCATTTTAACGAGGATTAAACCAGTTAAATTAATTACATAAATCGACATGGCACTCTAAATTTTAACCATCAAAATGTTTCACAACCGAATGCTCAAATTGGGGAGACATACAAAAGACTTTCGACGCGTAACGGTTTGTCTATTGTTCCTGGATAGCCTTAAGTGTTGCTAGTGATTACACACTAATTAAACCACTATGTATGCCTATTGGGGGATCGAAGTTGTCAATTAGTCAAACCAATGTGTGGCCAATGTCTACGACTAACATGAAAGCGGTCAAATTGTCTACTGATCTCACTCGGGGAGGAAAAATCAATCACGGAACTAGTTCCATAACGGCACTAAAATTATTGTTTGTCCACGCGCGTAGCCTTGAGTTGCCACAACTAGTATATAAAATAAAAAAACTTACAGTTTCTTTCCTGGACAACTGAACGTCGATGGACGTATGGCACTCAACCTATAAACGTACAAACCACAGACTAGGTAGGCGCTTAAAATCACAAATTATCATGGATGGCATCAAAGCAACTAATTCAGATTAATCACGCAATTTGCGTGATTAATCACGCTATTTAATACAGATTCTTTCTGTCATTATATTGACTATTAAATATTTGCACTTTGTGATTTACACATTACTCTGATGCACCTTTTAACATCAAACGTAGCTGCAATACTCAAACACTTAATCCTCACCATAAAAAAGACTTTAAATTTTCTTGCTTAAACAACAAATCGACTGTATCTCTTCACAGCCGTCGCTCGACTATTGCCCAATCCATAAACATAAACTACATTTTCAAACAAACAAGTCCCTCTTCACCCTACTACCTATACTTCGTTGAAGGTCAAATGATCTTTCATTTATTATTCATTCTAGCGCGTAGAAAACCCGATTTATTTCACTATAGGATTTGAATATATTTAATATATTTTCTGTACACGGCTATCTGTGGGGATATAATAGAAGAATTTGAAGAATCTGAACAGGAAAATTCATGAGATTGTGTTCTCGGAATCTTGAAATCGAGTAGTCTGTGACATCTTAGCTCTTGAACAGCAAAACTTTTAGCCATATAACTCCATGTTTCTGGGAATTCAATCAAACAAAACGAGGGAATTTTAATTGGGCATTCAGTCAGAACGTAACTTTAGAAGTGGAGTATCTTTTCGGGGGGTTTCCGTTTAGGCGACTTCATTTGATCTCTTGCTTTTGCGAACTCTTTTATTGTTATGTGGAAAGTTCGTTCCGTAGCTCGGTCGAAGACAAAAGAGTTCGCAAAAGCAAAAGATCAAATGAAGTAACCTAAAACCACCTGAAAAGATACTGTACTTTCAAAAATACATTCTGATTGAATCCCCAATTAAGATTCCCTAATTTGCTTTTATTGAATCAACAGAATCACTAGGTTATAGCGCTGAAAGGTTTTCTGTTCAACAGCTAAGAGGTCACGAGCTACTCGATTTCAACATTGCGAAAACACGTTCTCATGAATTGCTCTGTTCAGATTCTTCACATTCTTCTGTTATATCCCCAGAATTATGCATTTATGCAGTTATGAATTTACGAGGTTACAGGATTATGCAGTAGAAGGATTTGCAGCTGGAGCGCGACAGGCCCACTTGCTAACAAGATAACAAAGTTCCGAGAGCACAATCTAATTGATTCTCCAATCGAGAGCTTCCTATTCTTTTAATTGAATCCTCATGGTTATGGGGTTATGAGTTTAGAGGATTTGCCGTTGAAGAGCTATCAAATTCAAGATATTTTTAACACTATTTAAATACATTTCACATAACCATCAATTTAATTTGTAAAATAACACCTGGATCCTTCGCCATTTCTTAGAACGCAACGTCCTTTACACTGAGTGTTTAATAATGTAACGTGTAAATCTTGGTAACGGCATAACCGATTTCCACCAAACACGGCTAAGAACCATCTCGCAAGTGCCAGCTTTTGCAACAAGGAAATTTCTTTTAAATCGGTTCGGCCGTCTATAACACCCCACCTTGCGTCGGGAGTTAAAAATAACAACATTCAATTGTTTTTTTAAATTAATTATTGAGAAGAGCGACCCAGGGTCAACTGCTGTAAATAAAACTTAATAATAATGATAGAACCCTTTTCCATTTATTTTACTTATGCTTCATGTTCGAATGAAACTAAAAAAGTTGTTTTTTTCAGCTGACTTAAGGAGAGCTTCTTTAACTACAGCTATATTTTTATTCTTCGCCGTATACAAAGTGAATTGTGCTGCAATTCTAGATGAAACAGACAAATGCATTCTCACTTGTGATCGCTGCTACAAAAACGAGATTCTCTTGAACTGCGCCAACGACTGCCTATTTACTTCTGGAAGGATCTACCAACACTGGAAAAACCAATGCCCTTATTTTAACGACGATTTACCTGTGGTACAGCAGATGTGATGAGTAAATGAAACAGGAAAAACGGAAAATTCGCTTTAGTTTTGAAATATTATATACCTATGTTATTTTTTACTAGTAAACGATTAAAACATTTCATGTTTTTTTCTATCACAGATTTTGCGTCCCGATTCAATGTAGATACAGGGTGTTAGAAGTATTGTGGTCATAATTTTATCATATAATATTAATAACTCTAATAAAACCATTTATTTCCAACAGGTTTCACATAGTCTCAACTACAGGAAATATTTAAAAATTTAAATTCAGTAGTAGTAAGTCATATAAATACAACTGTTAAAGCAAATAGATAATAATAATAAATAGCCAAAGGTAATCATAAGTTCAAATTTGCAATAATGGTAATTTTTTTGTACTAATGTTATATGTTATTAAAGTTATTGTTGGCAATTCTTTCTTGATATATTGCAAATAAAAGTTTTACTATTTCTATAAAATTGAACTAAAAGCTATCTTTTTTGTCTGTAAATTAGAAGAGTGATATACCCCGCTTCTAATTTACAGGCAAAAAAGACAACTTATTTATATCGATTTAAAAAAAATCTAATAGATAAGTCAACACATATTTGCTCAAATGGTAATATTTGGAATCTATTTAACAAAATGCTTTTGTCAATACCTCGATTAGAATATACGCCTTCTTTAAATGTTAATAATAATGTTCCGTCCTGAGTTATTTACTAGTTTTATTTTTAATTATTATATGTATTATATTACTTTAATTTTATCTTTCATTAACTTTATTTAACGCTAGCTTTAAGTAGAAATAAAATGCACTCGTGCGTCGCTCATTTTTGGCTCACCCTGTATCTTTGCGCGCTAATAAAAAGAGATTTTTTGTGATGCCTAACGAAACATTCGCTGTCTAACCTCGTGTCACTGTAGACGAGTGTCGTATACCGCAAAAATTATTATTAATTATTAACTTCGCTTTTGTGTATATATATTACCGCTTGTGTGTGTGTACAAGGGTCATTTTGATCTTTGAAGATTAACAACATCTTGGGATTCCCTATCTGGAGGCCTCCGGAAGCTGGACCACTGGATTCTGGAAGGAGTAAAGGTAGGATCCATATAAATCTCTTTTTCCGCAACAGTCCACTGTCTCTTTCTTTTTTTAATACATTAAAATTGTTTTTATTCACCGCACGTTAGCGGATTACTCTCAATTCCCTAACATTTTTTTGGTCCTTCGAGCCGGATTACGTTTTTTTGCTCTTCTAGCATATTTCATTCATATATTGTTTTTTCGCTTTCAAATTTAGTTTTTTTTCATTTTATTTTAAATTACATTTCATTTAAATCATTTAAATTCATTATCGTTATCAGTTTCACGTTATTTACTATATCTTTCGACCATAAGTGTATTTTATTTCGGCTTAGAGTTACTTTATTAAATTAGCATAATTTCCTTAACATCAAATCTCGCCATTTTTATATTTGATATAAGTACGATTTAGAATTATCAAGGCATCGCGTAAAATATAAAATTTATATCGATAGCGACCACGAGTTCACGGGCTCTTATCAGTTAGGGCAGTTTTTGTGACGCTAAAAATATTAAATACTTTTTGTTTCGTATTTACCTTTGAATTTGTTACCGCATGCAATGGAGGACAAATTAAAGAAATTACGCACTTTTCGACAAAACGAAATTACTAAAATGCACGAATTATATAATATTGCACAAATGGCCATTGATAGTCAGGCTTCACGTCGATCTTTTAAGGTTCGCTACGCAGTTATGGAACCGATTAAAAAAGAGTTTGATAGAAATCATAATTCTGTTCTCGCCATATTAGCTGTTATAGATGAATCTGATTTGGAAGTTGAGGCTCAAGTTCGTGAATCATTTGACAATGAATACTTTGATATTAAAGTAATTTATTCCGATTTATTTGAGAATATGGCCAATTCTGTAAACACGGACGTTCAAGCGCCCGTTATTAACAATTTTTCGCATATTAATTTACCTCGAGTTGAATTGCCTAAATTTAAGGGGGATTTGAAAAATTTTCCATCATTCATAGATATGTATAATTCTAGGGTACACAATAATCAAAATTTAAATGACATTGATAAATTCAACTATTTACTTACTTCTTTAACAGGCCCTCCGCTTAATATCGTAAAATGCGTTCCTATGACCGCAAATAATTATAAAATTGCTTATGACCGTTTAGTGCAACGCTATTCGAATAAACGTTTACTCACTACTGCCCATTGGGTAGAAATTGAAAATGCTAAAAAATTACATTCGGAAAATTTTCGGGCTTTGAGATATCTGCTAGACATTTTTCAGGAAAATTTATCCGCTTTGGAAAATTTAGGACTCCCCATAGAACACTGGGATTTTATTTTGATGCATATGCTTTTGAGCCGACTTGATACAACGATCATATCACGTTTTGAATTACATTTTAATTCTAATGAAATACCCACTTTTAAGATTTTAATGGATTTTTTAGAAAGTCATTGTAATGCTTTAGAAACCTTAAATTTTTCTGCTTCGCAAAATAAACTAACAAAATCATTAACACCATCCACTCGGCCATCTAGTTCGTCATTTTTTGCCAATACTAATAATTCGATAGTTTGCCCTCTATGCAAGAAAGGTCACGTACTATATAAATGTCAGGAATTTCATAATAAATGCCCTCAGGATAGATATCATTTTTCAAAACAGAATCGATTGTGTGTAAATTGTTTAAGTTCGTCGCATACTTTTAAAACGTGCAATTCTACATCTACCTGTCGCAAATGTCAGCAGAGACATCATACTCTGTTGCATTTCGAAAAAACCGATACTCATATACCGGCTGTCTCAGCTGATACGCCTACGCAACAAGTAGCTAGTATTTCACCTAATGATGAGACCGCGGTTGTCGCTACTTCGACACATTCTTTCTCAGGTTTCACACCACAAACCACCCCCGTTTTACTTTCAACCGCTTTAATAGAAATATCCGATAAATACGGTAATTTTCATAAATGTAGGGCACTTATAGATTCAGGTTCCCAAACAAGTTTTATTTCGCAAAAGTGTGTTCATAGGTTAGGCCTAACACATTTTAATACATCTCTATCAATCCAAGGTTTGGGTCCCATGCATACTTTTACTAGTTCTAGTGGAGTGTCTCTTAAAATCCGCCCGCTCGGAAAATCAACGCCTTATTTAGATTTGATGGCTATAGTACTTCCGAAAATTTGTAATAATTTGCCAACTATTACTTTTTCTTCAGAAACTTGGTCTCATATTAAACATTTGCAATTAGCTGATCCTACTTTTAATATACCAGGGGCGATTGATGTTTTACTTGGAGCTGACGTCTTTCCTAATATCATCGAAACTGGTCGAATTGTTGGAAATGACGATCATCCTATAGCTTTAAATACAATATTTGGTTATGTTTTAATGGGAAAACTGCCTATCACAGCTTTGACTGTGATTAAATCTTTTTTTTGTTCTCTTTCCACACCATCCGTAGAAGACGTTCTAAAAAAATTTTGGGAAGTTGAAACTGTTCCAGAAGTAAATTCTCTGTCTCCTGACGATACACTCTGCGAACAAAAATTTATAACAACCTTTTCTCGCAATGAATCGGGTAGATTTATTGTCTCACTTCCTTTTCGTAGTAATGAACCCATTTTTCCCAACTCTCGTAATTTAGCTCTAAAATATTTTCTTTCTTTGGAGCGTAGACTACGTAGAGACCCCGCTTTATATAAACAGTATTCAGATTTCATGCAAGAATATTTAGATCTTGGTCACATGGAGCTTCTCATGTCTCCTTCCGATTCTCAAAAAACTTATTATATCCCGCATCATTGTGTTCTTAAACCTTCAAGCAGTACTACGAAACTACGAGTAGTATTTAATGCTTCCGCTAAAATTCCGCCTTATTCTTCACTTAATGATACCCTCTTAACCGGTCCCAAGTTACAAAGAGATATCGTCACCATTTTGTTAAATTTTCGGCTTCATAAAATCGCATTTACCGCAGATATCAAACAAATGTACAGACAAATTTTAATTAATTCCGCTCATACAGATTATCAGAGAATATTGTGGCGCTTCACATCTGATGGTCCTGTGCCAGATTTTCGTTTGAAAACCGTTACTTACGATATTTCTTCGGCCCCCTACCTTGCTATACGTATTTTATTGCAGTTGGCTGAGGAGGAAAAATCTGATTTTCCTTCAGCCGCTAATGTTCTTAATTTTGACACTTATATCGATGATGTAGTGACAGGAAGTTCATCGCTGGAAAATGCTTGTCATTTAAAAAATGAACTAGTTGAACTTCTAAAGAGAGGTGGTTTCGAGCTAAGAAAGTGGGCTAGTAATGACCCCAATTTATTAAGTGATTTACCTGCCTCTCACTTGTCTAGTAGTCCCCTTTCTTTGGACGACGAGTGTATTTTAAAAATCTTAGGTTTACATTGGTATCCAGCTTTGGATACATTTTCATACAACGTAGAACCTATAGAAAGTTCATGTACTAAACGTCATATCTTATCAGAGTTAGCCAGAATTTTCGATCCACTAGGTTTTTTAGCTCCCATTACATTCTTTACTAAATATATTATTCAATTATTGTGGTCTTTAGGTATAAATTGGGATGAAACACCGCCACATGATGTGCTCTCTCTTTGGTCACGATTCAAATCTGAATTTCCTCTGTTGTCTCGTGTTGCCATTCCCCGTCACTTACGCATATTTGACAGTTTATCTTGTGAAGCACATGGTTTTTGTGATGCATCCATGAAAGGCTACAGTGCAGTAGTATATTTTAAAGTGCTTAATGAAAACGGCGGTATTACTACCCTTTTAGTTTGTGCAAAGTCTAAGATAGCGCCACTGCGCCGCATTTCAATACCGCGCCTTGAATTTTGTGGTGCTGTACTTCTTGCCGATTTGTTTTCTTTTGTTTTACGTACGTACCATAATAAGATACATTTCAGTAAGATTTGTGCCTGGACTGATTCCACTATTACTTTATCATGGATAAAGTCCTCTCCACACAGATGGAAAACATTTGTCAGTAATCGTATTACTTTTATACAAGACAAAATTGCATCCGAAAATTGGTTTCACGTTTCTTCTGGTGATAATCCAGCAGATCTTGCCTCTAGAGGTTTATTTCCATCCGAGTTACTTAATAACGCTTTATGGTGGGCGGGACCTATTTTTTTGTCTGACCCACAAGCTTCCTGGCCCTCTCATGTTTCAGACGTTGCGTTATATTCTGAAGCACTCGCAGAGGAGAGAAAAATTACTTTACATTCTGCAGTTTCTTTAAATATTTTTGATCTTCTTTTAAATAACTACTCTTCCCTTAGCAAACTACAACGCGTGGTCGCGTATATTCAACGCTTTATATTTAATATAAAAAATCCCGCTATTAAAAAAAATTCTTCTTTTTCCTTTCATGAATTACATCAAGCTCTATTAATGTTAGTTAAACGCACCCAACATTTGGTATTTTCTGATATTTTAAATCAACTCAAAGTTGGGAAACCGCTTACTAAACCTTTTCGAAAACTCAGCGTTTTTCTTGATGATCAAGGTATTATAAGAGTAGGAGGTCGATTACACCATTCTTCATTGTCTTACGATAAAAAACATCCTGTTTTATTGCCACGTTCTGGTCGTCTTACGGAATTAATTATTGAATATTTTCATAAAAAATACTTACACGCTGGCTTACAATCTGTTCAATTTTTGATTATGCAACAGTTTTGGATAATGTCCTCAAAAAGAGCAATACGTGGCGTCTTATCTAAGTGTCATAATTGTTGGCGACTTCACCCTCTCCCCTGTCAACCTGTAATGGGAAATTTGCCTTCCCCACTCATCTCACAGGTCAAACCATTTTTGCACACTGGTCTGGACTTTGGCGGTCCGTTTCAGATTACTTTGGGTAAACGACGAGGTACTAAGTCCCAGAAGGCATACTTATGTCTATTTGTTTGCTGCGCCACAAAAGCTTTGCACCTAGAGCTTGTGTCCGACCTGACAGCTGATGCATTTCTTGCCGCATTGCGACGTTTTATTGCTCGTCGCGGACGATGCAACCATCTTTATAGTGATTGTGGCACCAATTTTGTCGGCGCTTATAATCAGCTTTCCGCACTCTTAAAATCCGCTGCTGAATCTGAGGCCATTGAATGGCATTTTAACCCTCCTTCCGCTCCGCATTTCGGGGGACTTTGGGAAGCCGGAATTAAGTCGGTTAAGACCCACTTAAACCGCGTTATTGGCCAACAAATTCTGACATACGAAGAATTATACACATTACTGGTTCAAATTGAAGCATTTTTAAATTCGCGTCCCTTAACTCCAATAAGCACTGATCCTAATGATCTCTCCGTTTTAACGCCCGGACATTTTTTAACGCTTGAGCCTCTAACTGCCCTCCCGGAAAGTGACCTAACTGCGGTGCCCGTGGGACGTCTAACTCGCTGGCAAATGCTACAACGTTTGCACCAGGATTTCTGGTCGCGGTGGCATTCTGAGTATCTACATACTCTGCTGCAAAAAAGTAAGTGGACTTCGTCCTCTGATTCTGTTATACCGGGATCCATGGTTTTGATAAAAAATTCACTGGCTCGCCCTTTACAATGGCAACTGGGTCGCATTGAATCGGTACATCCTGGTGCAGACGGCGTTGTTCGCGTTGCCACTGTGCGTACAACTAATGGACTCCTAAAGCGCCCTGTTGTTAAATTATGCTTATTGCCCTATTCTAAATCGTAAAATACGTTGTATTTTAGGTGGGCGGTATGTTCCGTCCTGAGTTATTTACTAGTTTTATTTTTAATTATTATATGTATTATATTACTTTAATTTTATCTTTCATTAACTTTATTTAACGCTAGCTTTAAGTAGAAATAAAATGCACTCGTGCGTCGCTCATTTTTGGCTCACCCTGTATCTTTGCGCGCTAATAAAAAGAGATTTTTTGTGATGCCTAACGAAACATTCGCTGTCTAACCTCGTGTCACTGTAGACGAGTGTCGTATACCGCAAAAATTATTATTAATTATTAACTTCGCTTTTGTGTATATATATTACCGCTTGTGTGTGTGTACAAGGGTCATTTTGATCTTTGAAGATTAACAACATCTTGGGATTCCCTATCTGGAGGCCTCCGGAAGCTGGACCACTGGATTCTGGAAGGAGTAAAGGTAGGATCCATATAAATCTCTTTTTCCGCAACAGTCCACTGTCTCTTTCTTTTTTTAATACATTAAAATTGTTTTTATTCACCGCACGTTAGCGGATTACTCTCAATTCCCTAACAAATAATAATTTTTGTATAAACTGTATGCTTTTTACATGATACAGCTAAGCAGAATACCAAATAATTTAAGTTTTTACCTTACGTACGGAAAGTAAAAAAGCCTATATCTTGAAGCGTTTTTGAAATCTTTGCAATTTCTTAAAATAAAACCTAATTATCTGGAACCCACAAATACAACATGCTCAATATGAAACATAATATAATTTATGATCGAAAAATGTGCTTAAGTTTCTAATATCGTTACAAGTAATAGGAGTTAAATTAATGCTGTAATTGTAATTAATTATATGAACAGCACCAATCAGTAATATTGCCAATTACAAACTGCAAACATACATCAATTCACTTCAGCATTAATTGTTTTATAGATTTTAAAGTTGTCAGGTAAAGCAAGTTTGGGCGATTGATTTGATTAGCTAAATCAGTGATAAAAATGACTAACCGTTGCGTTGGTGAATGCTTGAAGTTACTGTAGATTCCACGGATGACATTTTTGTATTCCATGAATTGTCTTCTATCTGTAAGGTAAGCCCTAAAGAGAATAAGTAACTTTTCAGAATATCAATTGATGCAATTTATACAATAACACATAGTGGTCAACTTGATCTAAGAATCCATATAAATCATTCATGATGTTAATTATCCGGTGTGATCTATTTTCCACGAAGCCATTTTGGATGAAGTATATAATATTTATAGTTGATTCATAGACTTGCTGGTATTTTAAGACATCTTGAGGAAATATATAAAAAATGCCAACTATAAAATAAATATGACGTAGCTTTTGTCTAGGTATTGCAAATGCAAAAGGCAAGTAATAAGAAATCTGCAAAAATGTGATAAGCACTATTTGAAGCTAATCTATTAAATGTTTACGAAAACTACATATATCATAAGGCAACACGTAGAATAAATGATAGCTATAATATAATAGCTAAATGGGATCATTTTTCAAACATATATAATAAAGTGTAACAACCAATGTAATATAATATGTATATAAATTTTCTAGATTTCTCTATATTTATAATCTCAATAAATGATATTAAAGGATATACTTTATGTATTTCCAGATGACTACGCCATGGAATATCCGCTGAGAGTTATGTGACTTGTTGATCGCAGATCTTATTGTAAAGGGTGTTTCATGATAAAGTGTGCATACTTCTGAAGGTGATAAGAGGATTCCTGGCCTATTCACTAACCAAGCATAAATAAAAAATTATAATTTGCCTGTATAAATTATCTAAATGATAGATAAATAATAGTCGATATAAACTCGGTAACCTTTAGAGAAATGATAAACGTATACAGCAAATTTTGAAAATGAAACTCATTAGATTCTCTACGTACATAGTTTAGTAAGCGCAGGATGTTTCTAATTTTATCACAATAATAAAGAATGTGCTCAACTAATTTATTTTAGCGCATAGAAGAGAACAGTTCTCTTCTATGTATAGGGTAGATTGTAATTTTGAGGTGTCATAATAAGGAATAATCTATGAGGTTCAAATCTGTCCATCTAGCTAGCCACGCGTGAGATTCTCCACATTCGTATGCGATGCCTTAATACGGATTTTTCAAATGTTCCCTAACTTCAATACCAAAATGAGGGGGAGCTCCGTCATGTTCGATGCATTACCCTCTGACATTAACATTTTGCATTAAACCAGACAAACGTTTTCTAATAAATCTAAATATACTTCTGAAACTAACATTCCACGAAAGATATGTATACAAATCAAGTTATATGTAAGAAGAAATTGTATTGGAGAGAAATGCATGTAAAAACACAGTAGTATATTTTAATGAAATAGGGTTGGGGGGAAGAGAGGGGTACTTTTCTTAAAATCCCTCCACACCCACCATTGTACATAAACGAGGGGTGGTTATTAACCCCACAACACAAAATACAAAAATTAACCTAATAATAAAAAGAAATTAACCAATTAATTGGTAGTTTCGCTGCCACCACTCTGATTTAATAGAGAAATAAATAATTAATAGGTATGTAGTGCTCTTCGCGGCTGTGAATCCGTGAGCCCTGTATATTAAAGGTAAGTGGAAAGAACTCCCTTAGAGATAGAATAATACTAGTTCTCTGAATTTAGTTACTTTTAATAAAATGTTGATGGTAAAATGTTAAAAGCAATTCATTCACAAAAATTAAGGATAGCCTATTACCAATAAGTTAATTGACTTCTTAAGAAAATAATAACAATTCTTTACGGAAAACATAGTGACAAAATTTTACAAGTAACTAAGTAAATTACTTTAATAATAATAAACAAATATATAAAAACACTCTTCGATGCAATAGGAACAAAATATACGCTTAATCCAGGAGAGCATTTCAACACCCACACAGTAAACATTGTTATTACTACCCTTTGTAATACAACATATCAAACAATAAAACAATACGACGAACAGTATATTACTCCTATCATTATGTCCCTCGTCGTATACTCACTTTATATTTAACATAATTAACATTCGCGTATTTACTCTAATTTACAAGAAAATGCTTCTTCCAAGCGGGGGGTTAAAAAGTGACAATTGTCAAAGTTTACAATATATTGAAAACTCCGGTTGGGTAAAATTTTGACAAACTATATCGAGTTCTCTAACCTCACCGAACTAATTTATCTGAGAACTGGTTTTTGTTTTCCACCCGCGCCGCACCTTCGGGCGGTTGTCGTTCTTAGCATCGCTGTATCAGCAGTATACGTCGTATACCGAGTGTCTACGAGATCGAGTACACCTCAATTTTCTTTAAGAATGAAATTGTATGTAATTATCATACTTTCTTACAATACCATACTGCAGATATCCATGATATTTAACTGAAAGATACTTTTAAACATTTTTCACCCAAGGCAAATGCCTGTTCTGGGTAAAAAGTAAGGTAACTTCTAATCCGATTTTTATTTTGAAGAGAACCATTGAACGGTAATTCAAACCTATATCGGATAAAATTTAAAAATATACAAGGTGCAATTTAAAATTTAAAAAACAGGAATGTATTTTTTTATCTGGTTAAGTCAAAAAATGTATTTTTATAACAAATATCATGTACCTTACTGAGTGTTCCTAATTTCGTGGATTCACGTTATGATACGAAATTAACAAAAGTAATTGATTTTTAGTCTTAATCGGTAGATCTACAATTCCAATTATTTATTCTGAAATGATGAAGTATGGAAATCATTTTTTTAAATTTTGTTAATTCTCCATTACTTATAATAATCCTTAGTTCATAAACTAGTACTCTTTTAATTATGTATCGTTCTATACATTTTTTCTTCAATATGTTTGCAAAACTGCTAAATATGTTTTTTCAAAATAATTCAATTTATTCATTTATTTATCATACATGCTTAACATTAAATATTTAAGTACTTGAAAATATTAAGGATAATGTACATTATTATACTCTTTGCAAATACCACACAAGAGTATATTGCATTCGATCGGCTCATTTCTAAAATCGGTAATATTGCTTGTAGAGTAAAAAGTTTTATACCACTGTGTTGGTGATCGAATTCAAAATGTCCGTCCGTCGGTCTGTCCGTCTGTCTGTCCGTTCATCTGTCTGTCCGTCCGTCTGTCTGTCTGTCCGACTGTCTGTCCGTCTGTCTGTCCGTCCGTCACGTTTCTTGTAAGCACGATAACTTAAGAACGAAAAGTCAGATTATATTGAAATTCGGACAGTTGGTAAGTTAGTATTAGCTAGATGACGAACCCTATTGTTTTTGAACAAAATCGAGCAATAAATAAAAAAGTAATCAATTTTTTAATTAAAAAAAAGAAATTACATTTTTTTTTATTGATTTGTAATTAAACTAAAAATGTTTAAAACTAACATTAATTTAAAAAAAAGTGAAGAGTATCCTATAGAATGTGCCACAATTATATAAAAAGTGCAGTAAATCGGCGAAGAGTATAACGGTTAGCTTGTTCTATATGTATATCATTTATATTTATTACAACATTACAATAAAATGCATTAATACATATTTTGCAAATCCCTAGCGAAAAAGAGAATTTTATAAGCCATGTACGTTGCCCGTGTTGTGTCGTTGTTTTTATTTCACTTAGGGAATTCCAACTGATGCAAGTAAATTTAGAAATGGTAGCAAGAAATATATTATACTATCTTGATCTGCAGTAGAAAAAAAAATCAGTAAAGCAGGATAAAAGAAACTATTTTCAGCAGTAAAAAAAATGAATAGCATTGAACCTCCTTTAAAAAGAGGTTACTAAATATTATTAAGGTGGCCATTCCCTAGAAAGAGACATCCGATAGGGAAATATTTATTATTTGTGCCCATAACTTTTTTTCTTAGTACGTATATTTAAAAAAGATATGAGGGTACCTAAGTAGGACTATAACAAGACTATTACTATGAATTTTCACTCAATAATTCCAGTGGTTTGCAAAATAGCTCGATTTAAAACTACGAAATAGGAAGATTAGAGGTGTTTCAGAATCTAATGAACCGCGAAATGCGCAAAAGGCAAAGTTTAATCTGAGTTATAAGTATGTTTTTGAAGACACTGGAGGCTGCCTTGCTGTATGCATAAACAAGAGCTCGGGATAAATTGTAAACAATAAACACAATATTTTTAAGAAGTGTAACTGAGTCAACAGGACGGATTATGTCTCTGCGCATATGAAGGTCACAGCTCACGAGGTTTTAAAACATCTCTAACACAATTTTTAAATTTAAATCGAGCTATTTTGCAAGCCACTAAAATTATTGAGTGAAAATTCATAGTAATAGTCTTGTTATTGTTCTACTTAGGTACTCTTATAGTTTCTTTAAATGTACGTACTAAGAAAAAAAAGTTATAGCTAAAAATAGTAAATATTTTCCTATCGGATGTCTCTTTCTAGGGAATGGCCACCTTAAATAAAATTTCATTTTCGTTTAAACAACCGTGTAATTTTGTTTCATAATATCTAGTTACTTTTTTATTTAATGTCAATTCAGTTTTTTAATCATTTTTAGCTGTTTAATTTCTACACAGTGTAAGAAAATATCTGATATTTTGAAATTTTAATCTTTGATATCATACACATGACCAGAGAATCCTAGTCTCATGTATCGAATTCAGGTAAATCCCCTTATATTTTGCAATTATTGGAGCCATATTGGATTCGTTCTTTTGAATGTTTAATTTTTGACATTAGATTCTGTATCTGCTGCTCCGAAAATAACTAAGTACCAATTTTCATGGACTTATTATTTGAACTTCCGTCCAATTTTTGTGAATCCGGCCCAGTATGTACTTGTCGTAGTTTGATGAAACTAAACTTCAATATACTACCGCTGAGCAATAATACGTAATGATTTATAAAGAAACATCATTATAATTCGTTTTTTTTTATTGTCACTAGTGGATTTGCTAAATTTGCGGTTATATGAGCTTTTTTTAAACCAGACATAGCTTGAAAAATCGAAGTAAAAATCTAATTTTAAGGATAGGAGAGAAAAGGATGCCTGGTGTAAAAAAAAACAAATCATAACTAACCTATAAATATGTTAATATATTATAATTCCTCGCACGTTATTTCAATGTCTAAGTTATTTTCAGGAATCCGCCGTATACTGTTCTATTATTGATACCGAAATCATTTAGTACTATGAAGAAGAAAAGCGTATTTTTATGTTGTGACATGAGCTAGATATGGACAGCATATTTAAAATATTATACCGCTTTAGAAACATTAACTCTGGTAGAATGCTAATTTGAGTGGATTACATCTGGTATGATAAATACACCTTAATTTAATATACGTAATCTAATTAAGAAGGATGCTAGCAAGGATGTATGCCCTAAAGTAAACATGTTTATTTGAAGTTAGACAATGCTTTGTTCCTCATGATGAATCCTAAATGTCATGCATTATGTAACAAAGGTAATATATCCGAAAGTTAAACGAAGGTATTTGTATTGGTTGGCAGGAGACTCAAGGTAGATAGTTTATTAGGACTTGATCTGCTGTATAATTGTACTTCAGTATACAGACCCTTACTGTTGTATGTAAATGACTGAAAATGACAGAAAATGTACTTCCTTTTAATATTTAACAAGAAAATTGGCAAGAAAAGCTTTAGATATGTTTAAATGTATTTTTCTTAAAGTACTTCATTTTCATAGCAGTAAATCTTGTGTGCAATTGGATTTAATTTAAATTATTTCTCTGCATTTTTGGAGATGCTAAAGATATGCAAATGTGAGGTATAAAACTGTCTAATGATGACTGTCTTTCATATTTAGTAGATAATTATCACTCTTTTGAAAGTGAAATGGTCGTTGCACAATCAAGCAGCCTTAGTGTAAGTGGAAACCTCTTGGAGAAAATGGGAAACTTCATTTTTATATATTATAAATACTTTACATGTAAGTGATTATTTATTGATTAGTCGTTGCTGTACATCCTCGTCTTAGACAGGAGATGTTAATATATAGCTTTGTTGGAAACAAAATAAGACCATTACTAAAAAATAACTGTTACCCTTCATCTAGGGATCTAGACATGTTAGGATTATCGATTTGTTAATTTAAGTAGCATTATATAATGGCCTATCCAAGAAACAGATACCAGCCTTAGTATAATAGATCAAATTCCACTATCAAGCAAATGTCAAAATTAAACTGCAACACACAATACAGTTCAGCAAATAAACTCATTATTTTAAAACCATTCATACTTCAGGGAATAAAGACCCAAAAAAAAGGTCAAACTTCGGAAAAATTCCCGGAAAGCTAGATTATCGTATGAACCCTCTTTTTGTGGTTCTAAACAAAATCTGAAAAGTCCCCATCGATATGTGTGACGCTAAAAATATTACTCGGGGTCAAATGTCACAAAAAACGGTTTTTCATGAAAATTTTGTTAACGGTCACTTTTATCGAAAAAATAGTAGTTATCAAATTTGTAGCTTAGGAAATTGCCTACAGTAACCATGGTATTACTTTTTTTCGTAAGACTAACGGTTTTCGAGAAATTTCGATTTAAAAAGTTATAACCTTTATGTTTCTTATGATACGTGCACACGTGCACTCCATTCCACACCACCTTTAATATAGAGTACAAGAAGCGATCTTTTAAGTGGTGTCCCCAGTAGACATAGTCCACGTCTATTTGTGATTGAAAAATATTAACGTATTAAAGAATATAAACAAATTATCAATTTCTTTTAATTTGAAAAATAATTATTTATAAAAAATTATAAAAACAATTATGAGATGTTGTTTAGAACCACAAGAGGAAGGTTCATGCAAAAATCCAGCTTTCCCCCTTTTTTTCCTACTGTATAATGTCGCTATTCCATGTACTATCAGGAATTACCTTTAATAAAAAACTTAAAGCTAAAAATCGTCTGATCCTTATGCTAGTCTTAATTTATTATATTATTGAACCATTAAGTTATAGGATTAATTTATCTTTTGAAACTGAAACTATTCCAAATATCTTAAACCTGGAAAGGTGGTATCTATTTATAAGAAAAAGATACACAACTATTCAACCCAAGTAACGATTGTAGTTTTAAAATAATCTATCAAGTTATCCTACAAACCTATTTCCAAGACTGCTTATAAACGTAAATAGTTTGGAAGGACTCTATGAAGCCGATTTAAAACCTTTATAATACTGCAGGAGCCCATCTAGAGATGGGCCTACTACATGACACTTTTTAAAACTACCACTAAAATTTTCCAATTTTAATGAATTATTTAAAACTTTACTCAGAGAGTATCTGAAGAGTATTATAAAACCATGCTTGGTTTAGGATAGGCACTATATAAACACTTAAAAGACCTACACAAATGCTTTGAACTATTTAATAATTTGTAACCATAATGCATCTATTGGACGCCATATCTTTAAAACTGAACCAATTAATGCAGACAGACCATTCGTATTGGGCTAGTACCCGACATACTATAAGGCTATACCGTCTTAATACCGCCGTAATGAATCAGTCTATGAAATGGCGGAGGAGTCCGGAATTCTTAGAACTGAAATATTAAATGTACTATTTACGTCTCCTGCCTAACCTTCTGCTTTGTAGCCGTGAGGACGTCATCTATTATTTTTCTACTTTATATCCCTTACATTAATGAAAACTATATTCAAGTGGGACTGGTAGATTTTGTTATGAGAACCCGTATATCACCGAGAACATATTGTTCATCATCCGACGAATAGGTTTGCTTATATTTCGGAGAGCGAAAACTGCAAAACTATTGACATAATTAATTTACTATAACTTTTTTTCGATTGAGAATTCGACTCGACCTACACAAATGCTTTGAAAGGGCTTTTTATATTTAATCATTTGTAACCGTAATGCATCTATTGGACGCCATATCTTTAAAATTGAACCAATTAATGCAAACAGATCAATGCTATTCGAATTGGGCTGGTACCTGATATACTATAAGGCTATACCGTCTTAATACCGTCTTAATAAATCAGTCTATGAAATGGCGGAGGAACCGGGAATTCTTAGAACTGAAATATTAAATGTACTATTTACGTCTCCTGCCCAACCTTCTGCTTTGTAGCCGTGAATACATCATCTATAGTACAGTGACATTAAGATTTTAATTCGGACAAATTTACATAAAGCTGTTCTCGACGGAAATGTATTCCAGGGAACCGTATTGTTACCATACTAAAAGTCCCCGAACATAGAGGTGCCGGGACACTCATAAAATTCAGTCGCCATCTTGGATTATATAGTTTTTAGAGATTTTCTCATAAACGGTCAGTTTTTTCAAAATTGTACAAGATAGAAAATTTACTTATAATTGAAATATATATAAAATGACCCATAATTTACTATACTTTTTTTAATAGTAAACGAAACAACACAATTAAATTGAATACAGATTAAAAAAATAATTTCCTTTCGGACGAGGTCTTTTTTCTTCTACATTAACGGAACCTTCTGGTGCTAAACATATTATACCTCCCATAGCGTGAAACGTTTCGTGACCATCAAGTGTTCTTATATTAAAATCCGCATTATCATAAACAAATTGTACAAATGTGTCGTCAGCAATATTAATATTGGAATTTTGGACAGCTGAACTTTCAAATTTTATTAATTCTTTGTAAAATGCACAAAACCCCAATGTAGAAAGAATATCCAATATATGTTTTGAAGCATGTTTTCGATGGATATGCACTGCGAGTCCCGTAAGAATCGCTGATACGTATGAACGTGGTCGTGCAGTAGCTATAATAGTGTTTTCCAAAGACCTAATTTTCTTAGTGTTCTTTTCTGATGGTTTATTTATTAAAGTGGACATAAATGTGTGTAAGCTTTGAGGAATATCTTTTGATCCACCCAATTTCATGCTTTCAGCGGAAGAGTAGTCAGTATCGAAATAAACAGAACGAATATCTTCTTTAATAAAAGAAGCTGCAGCTTTTATTACACGAAGCTTTTCGTCCATTTTGTCACTTCTCTTATCATTGTACCATTGGTCATGTAACAATTTTTCATTTGTTCCTTTAAAACATATAACTCTGTAATATTCTATAATTTCATTTTTATAATGTTCAAATAGCTTGTTTTAAATATTTATAGGACCAATTTTCTGAATTATTTGGTACAAATTATTTCATCTTATCCTGTAACTCCTTTATCGAAAATTGTGAGACATCATCTTGATGTTCATCTATGTATGAACACAATTGATTAAATGCATCCACTAGAAATTTGTTAACGGGTCTCCCAGCTTTTTCCTTTACTTTGATTTTTTTGGAAGCTACCATAACACGACGTATGGTACCTACCTTCCGCTGCAACTAAATCAATACAAGAATTTATTCGTTTTAAAACAGCTTCACCCCAGTCATCATTTCGCGTTTCTCACAAAATTTTTCAATTGTACTTTTTATGTCTATGGTAGAGATTAAAGAAGCAGGTCGCTTTTTTCTCATGCTGCCAATTTTTTTATCAATTTCACAAAGATCTCCACAAAAAATAAAATTTTGTTTAAAACAAAAATCATATTTCATAGTCGATCGTAGTCGGGATGAGCTAGGTTGATTTAAATCTGCATCTACATTTTTCATATCCGATTTTAGGCTAGTGGCACGAGTATAATTTTTCCTACAGGTTTTATGTACAGAAATTTGTTCAACACCCTCAAAATGTTTCCACTTATCATCATTTCTCGTTTTGCTTGCATTAATTAGTGTCACAAGTTTTTTTCAATTTAACACATACACTCTCGTCTTTTAAAAGCATAACATTGCATAAAATACACGTACGTACAGCTTCCATATTGTCTTAAAAATATTCACCGGGACCAACAAATAACAAATTTTATAAACGATCACTCTGTCAAATAAAATCCAATGCACTTATTATAACTCAAGTATAATACTAATAAATACTCATTATTTAGCAAACAACTACGGGCCCCAAAAACAAGCAGCAGTAAGTAGTAATCTGCTATAAAGATCGGTCGCAGTACGCAGTGCGCGAATCTACATAAATCTTGCGCCTCTCATTAAACGATTGCGTTTTTTTCAAGGTTTCGGCACTTCTACATAAGGGGACTTTTAGTATAATATTAAGTACATATACCTATACCTATTTCCGGTGAAAACAGCTTTATGTAAATTTGTCCGAATTTTCAGTGGTTTTCAAGCTAATTTCTCTGCACTACTATTATTTTTCTACTTTATATCCCTTACATTAATGAAAACTACATTCAAGTGGGACTGGTAAATTTTGTTATGAGAACTCATATATCACCGAGAACATACTGTTCAACATCCAACGAATAGGTTTGCTGATATTTTGGAGAGCGAAAACTGCAAAACTATTGATATAGTTAATTTACTATAACTTTTTTTTCAATCGAGAATTCGACTCGAGTATTCTTACATTCATATTTTATTTTCACAGACAACAAGGTCAAATATATTATATCCGTCAGGTTTCTGAAAAGTTGAATGAACCAAAAACCAAGAAATTAAATAACTTCATTTATAATTCATGTTATAAAGAAAATTGAGAACTTGTATTGTAGTATATACGCTAAATTCCACTTTTCTCGACTCTTGTTTGCTTGCTTTACCTATCTACCCCTATTACAAATTATATTTTTGTGTTTAATCTGGGACATTCCCAATATGGCTGACCGTTCTATTCGTCCACGGCTGGAAACAAAATGGCGGCTATATGTATAAACCCTATAAGCTATGAATAATTCTACTTCAAACATGATATCATATCACAGTTTTCAAACTACCTATTTTAAAACATTTTGGTCTGGGCAAAGGTAAACCAAATCCTTATGTTTAAGAGGTAACAACGCAAGTAGATCAGTTACAAATTCTACGCGGGTGTGACAAATGATTACCGCAGCCGGCTCTATACTGTCCCTACTAAGTCAGTACTTTCTTTGCAATTGAAGAATACGTACACATATTATGAAAGGTCAAGCATAATCGAGACCCGAGAGATGGGTGCAATCCGATTGATACCTATAATAACTGATTTTCATTGTATATGTGTACTTTTAAAAATTTCTAAGGATTTTACTATTTTATGTGCTTATATTCTATTTTTTATATTATCTGTCTATGTCTATTATACTTGTATTATTTCCATTTTGTATGTATTTATATTGCCTACATACCTACCTATATAGTTACTCCTTCAGATTCTCGTATCTAACTACTTTCTTTTATATTTTAGAAAATGTTACATGCAAATAATAAAAAAATATATACAGACTGTTTTGAATTTGTTTTTAAATTACTGTATGCGGTTTGGATGAAATAAACACATTATTTAAGTTTAAGATGTTGACTTGAAATTTTATACACATGTATTAGGTAAGTATAACGAGATTTTTAACTGGATTGTTTTTTTAATTTATCCGGTGAGGAGTTGGTGGGTAAATAGGGGAAAATAATGAAAACAAGGTGGTAAGAGTAACAAGATTTGGGATTTGGTGTTCCTTAATGACGTGCTAATATTTCAGGGTGTCATTCATTAGGCCATATTTGTAAAGAAAAGTTCATATGAACATATGTCCGCAACGGCTTAAATTTATTTCTACAGGGTGTTGAATTTTTTTTTTTTTTCTAATTGCTATTTTTTAATATCTCAGAAAGTATTTTAGACATTACTTTCAGTTTTGGTATGTGTTAATAGGATACAGAACCACATATTTCAATTGGAAAAAATATTTTATCGCTCCACCAGTGGCGTCCCTGCGAGCATGTCCTGTGATATTTTTTACCAAGAAAGTGGTACGCCACTGACATTTTTCCATATGGATATTTTTCCTGATTAGCCTGATCAATTCTACATGAAAATGGTCTCTTGCATTTTTCTCGTCAAATGCACAGTTCTTGATTAAAACAATTAAATTCATATTGAAACTAATTACACAGGCGCACACACATACACACACAAAAATTGTTAGTATATTACAAGTCAAGGCCTTAGATTTTTTTATAATATTTTCAATCCCCCCATCACCCCCACTCTATTGTTAGAGGGGTACTTAAAACAATATTGAGATATTCGCTTGAAATGTGGTACACATGATATACATTATAACGACATCTGGAACTAGATTATTTTTTGAAATTATTACTCCACCCCTTCAACGGAACTATCTCAATCAAACGTCATTTGTCATTACAATATATGTACGTGTACTTTTCAAGCGAATATCTCACTTCTATTTTATCAACTCTTTTATTAATAGAGTGGAGGTAGTGGGAGGATTGAAAAATAAAATAAAGAAATCTACGGCCTGGCTTCTAGTATGTTCACCAAATATCCAGTTTCTGTACTCTTACCAGCTTGCTTTGCTCATTTTCCCCTATTTACCCCCCACCTCTTCAAAATATAATCTAATTACAGATGTCGGTATAATACATAAATGTATCAAATTTGAAGTGGAAATCTCAATTTTATCCTATCTACCCTTTTAATAATGGAGTGGGGGTGGTGGGGGGTTGAAAAGTTTTATTAAAAAATCTGAGGGCTTGGCAACTAGTATAAACACCAAATCTCAAGTTTCTGTACTCCAGCTTGCTTTATTTATTTTCCCCTATTTAACCCCCAATCCTTCAACGGAATCATCTCAAAATATAATCTAGTTCCAGGTGTCGTTATAATATATACGTGTACCAAATTTCAAGTGAATATCTCAAATGTATTTTATCAACCCCTTTAATAATGGAGTGAGGGTGGTGGTGGAGGGATGGAAAATATTATAAATAAATCTGAGGCCTTGGCTTCTAGTATATACACCAAGTACTAAATTTTTATACTTTTACCAGCTTACTTTACTTATTTTCACCTATTTTCCCCTAACCCTTCACCGGAGAAGTTCGGAAATCAATCCAGTTACAGATCTCGTTATAAAAGACACATGTAGAAAATTTCAAGTCAATATCTCAAACCGTTCCAGTGAAAACGTGCGCACAAAAGAAGTTACAGACAGACAAATCTACAGACAGGCCGACAGACAATTTTTTTTTTCTCAAATTTAAAATCTCGACGTCTCATGGCATTCTAAACCTATTTCAATAAGAATTTTTTTACAATTACCTACTATATTCCACTCCACTACGTGGATGTGGAAGTAATATATAAATACAATCCAGACGATATATAAGAACAATAGAGGAGACATTTACCGTTGGGAAAAAAGAAATATGGGTAGGTATATTTCTTACATCTTTTCAAACTTTTCTTTCATTTTTTTTTTTTACTTAACACTAAACAATGGTAGTTATCAGTAGATTATTTATTACTCATCTTCAGGAACTGTACAAGGTAACTAACTATTTATTCCTAATAACAAAAATGAAGATAATAATGAACACCTTGTATTTATTTCATTGTCCAAAACACAAAATGTGGCCATAATATATATAAATACAGAATTATTTCGATTTTTATTTAATTTTAAATTATTGTAATTATTCTTATTACTTGTCTTTGACAAGTATTCAAATGAAAGAAGAAAAAGAAAGTAAAAACATTGTGATTGGCACCACCAGTCTTTACGAATATTTGAACGACATCGCAATGTCAAAAAATCAAATCAAATCAAAACAAATTTATTTTTAAATTATAGTGTACAAAAAATTTGTCTTTCCCAGACAATCGCCCCCGGAGACATCCATAGCATTTCACACCACGGCAGTTGAATGACTGGACGGGGCGAGGCCAGGTCTGACTTGCAAGAAATTAAAATGAATGTTATCTCCTGTTTGCAGAATGCAAAATAAATAACAAATAACTTAAGAATATGTAAAAGAAAAAGTAAACTTAAGATAATTAGTACAAAATTCAAAAAGCACGTGTATAAATAAAATCTCTAAAATATGTATGACTGATTTATACGGGAAAATTGCTGACTGCAAAACCCGTTCTAAGTAATTATAACGAGAGAGAGAGCGGCTATGTTAGACTGCACAATTTATGATTTAAAATATTAAGATTTTTCAAATGGTTCTAGTATTTAAGATAAAATATTATTAGGAAGAGAAAAATTTAGAAAAATCAGCAAAACATAACAAACAGAAACGAAGGAGGGAAAGAGTTAAAGATTAGACATTGTGTTTGACAGATTTTATAGTTATAGATAAAAAAAGATTAAAGGATATTATATAGTTTGCCGGAAGATGGGCAACGCTTGGTATGGTAATTTGTGTTTTATACGAAAAGGTGTATTATGCTCTCTGATTCGAGTAATGTTGCTGGTAAGCGGACTATCACCAAGTTTGAATTGGTAGAATTTTTGGGATGTAACTTTGATGTAGTCCGCTAGTGACATCGCAATGTCGAATTCATGTAGCTACTGGAACTATGTGATAAACGGCAGTATTTAACGTATATATTCAATACGGACAAAAACATCAACTTTTAGAAGTCTTGTATTATGTATGGATAACGATAGTACGAATGTATTACGAATGAATGTATTGAATATTAAATTCTATCGCAGTGGTTCCATCTACTAAAACAGCACTGTACTAAAAAATATTATTTAAATATAAGCTGTTTTTAGCAAATTGGGCGATGTCATTAAACTGAAAATAGGTGTAAGTTGTACATAAATATATCCTATAGGATTGTTCAAGAATATTTTTTGTTAAAATTGGCTTATTAGGGAGATCTCTCTTCACTTGGTAAGTTACCCCCTGTTCCTTAGATCGCGTTGTTCCTTCTTAAGACTGATTTATTACATATGTTTGTTTCCTTCCTTCATGTTTCCAACTCTATCAGTTGGTTTTATGAAGGTTCGACCTGAAACTTAGTGATTTCAAAGCATATTAGATTTATAGCCCATTATTAACAACCATCTTAAATTAATTTCATAAAGCAATGATAAAACCACAACACTTAATTAATCTCTATGAAACTTGATCCTCCTAAATTGAACTTAACATCTACAAAGTTTTATTGAAGGATTGACAAATACCTTGATAAGTCAATCATAAGCCAATAGAGACTAAAAGATAATTTAGTTTTAATGCAAGGTCTTGAAGGCCTTTTAAAAACTTTCTTTAAGACAAAACTATCTTTAAGTGCATTTGGCATTTAATAAATCTGGCAGAAATCAGCGGTTTATCAGGTGGCCATTATAAAACACTGATAAAACCTAAGTAAATATAAAAAGCATTTAAATTGTTACTTGGGAAGAACTGTAGGGCTGTGACCATGCACTTTTGCGCTCTCCAAAATGTTACAATATTATTATGTGGATAGGTTGGTAAATTACCTAGAAACCTTTACAAGAATTAATTATAAAAAACCACATTGATGCATAAGAATACTTGTGTTTTCAATTGGGAATTAGACTGCATCGGTCATAGTTATTATGTGTATTATTTGATTATGATATACGGGGTCTGTCATTAAATTGGATCACCACTTTCCTCGATGAGTACTTTATCTTATATTGGAAGCAAGATGTAACTTTAGAGAAAATAATGGAATATAGTGTATGCACTGTTAATTCAGATCATCCAAATTTAACTATAGGTGTTTCATAGGGCCCTATTTTCAGTCCTGTAATTTTTATTTTTATTATTATATTGATTCTTTGCCTTCAGCCGTACATTTTACCATGTTTGCTCATGGCATTTCTGTCATAATATTAAATCCCTTTGATAGAGATTTAGAACATAATTTTTAAACTATTGGTTTCCCCATAACCTTCATTGTTAATACTGAAAAACTCAAGTAATCGAATTTCACGATGTCCAAATATTAAAACTGATAATAAAACTACTTCTAATACTGAGGATAATTTTAAGTTCTTGTCAAAAGGGCCCCGCAAGGTGGCAATGGAAATTGGTTGTCGGTCAATTTCGCTCAAAATATGATGTTTCTTTGACCTTCCTGAACAAAAGTCGCCATGCGCATAATCTTCTGACTCCTTTCCCTTAAGTTACGGAAACCTCAGATGATGCTGGGATCTCATAGAGTGAAAATTACATTTCAAGCGCTTTGAAATGCGTCAAGAGGTAATCATATGCAATGCAAAACATGTATAGTACTGTTTTAATGCTAGAAAACGAGAAGAAGAGTAAAATGCTTATTTCAACATTAAAACTTATACAGGTTCTTAAAAAATTCAAGTAAAATAGAACCTTATATTTGCTGTGATATTTTCACTTTAGAAACCATGCTTTTATTTTAAATTCACTCTCAACTTAAGCTCCAGCAAACGATTGTTAAGTTTATGTTTTTTTCTCTCAATTCTATGTACATGTATAAATTTTTTTTAAATTAAGTCTATTTTTTTTAATATTTATATGAACATATACCTTCTTGTAGTTTAAGATGAAAATTAATTTAAACTCGACGTAATTCCTCATTTTATTTATCTCACTCTACTCATTTTGTGTTAGGTTTTGTTTTAGTATTCCATATTATAAATTGCTCTTTTGTGACTGGCTGTATGGTCTATGACCCAGAGCCGTAAAAAAACAGATGAATTTTTTTTTACGATTACTATACTTCCAATGCACCACGTGGATGTGAAAGAAAAATTAATGACCACATGAAAAGATTTTGTTAAAAAAAAAGTTTGCAATATGATAGAGTATAAAAATTATTTTGAGAACATTTTTAATAGTTTTGTTGAGCATTTAAACTGAAGGTAATTAAGTCTTCTTTAATTTTTATTTAGAGTTTTACACTCGAAAGTTTGATTTAGTAGTTGAAAAATTGATAAGAAAAGTATGTTTTCCCAAACAGCTGTAACTTTAGCAACATCAATCCTACAAAAGAAAGTTAAATTAGAAATGAAAGAGAAAATAATCTTCTGCACCTTCGGTCCTCATACATTTTTCGAAAAAACGAACAGGAACAGAGATACAAGGTTATTCGCGTTTTCCAAGATGGCGACCTGAAGCCAGCAGGTACAATTTCGACTTTTTGGTTTTAGACTGTACCCTTGTCCCCCTTCCAATTTGAGCAAGAATCTTGATTCGTTCACTTTTTCAAAAACTTTACAGTATTTTCTATCTAAATGCATTAGACTAGTAGAATTCGAGAGACTTCCTGGGGATCATTTATAACGAATAATTATATCACTGCGTTCGAGACTCGAATTCACTTCACTAGGTACTTCAAGAGTAAAATCTAGAGATGTTACCCTCAGAACTACGAATTTCCTTTAATACTCTCCCAATTTTAGAAACATGCGCCTTAATAACTGATTACATTGATTTTTGTTACGATCAATATCAAATATTCACCTATCTAATTTTCTTACAGTATTTTTGTTAAGCAGTAAAATAACATTAATAACTATAATAGTGGAAAGGTTGTCTGAGTTGCAGAATTTTAAAACAAAATCTAAAAACTTACCGGGTTAAATAGGAAACAAATAAAGAAAATAACAACAGTTCTACACCACACTGTTTTCACCACAGTAAACATTATAATAATGTGCAGAGGACAGAGGATAAGAGGAGGATTATAAAACTTCTCTCTCACGCTCCACTTGCTATGAGATTTTTTGTGAAGGAAATTTTTACATTCTAGGCATTTCTAGATACAATTGGACTATTGAAGGAAATACAATTATCACGTATAGTACCAAATTTTAAGTTGTAGTGCAGAAGAATGAATATATATTATATTAAAATAAATAAAATTTACTAGGTCTACACAATTAAAATTAACTTCATATTTCTAAAGCGAGAACTTTTATCCTGGTATAAACATTTTAAAGACTATAAAAGACTGTTTTCATCGTTGCTATAAATTGCAATTGCAGCTGTTGCAATGTGACTGGATTTCCCATCCAAGCACAAATTATCACGCAGCTTTTCATTTTATTATGAATATTTTGTCATAACGGGTAAAACTGACATATTTCTCAATCCTAGGATATAGCTATGTACTTTAAAGAATATAATAATTCATAAGTAAGTATATAAGCTTCTGCGAATTTGTAATTCATTTATTAATACATTAAGTGTTGTTATGTATTCAGTGTAGTACTTTAAACAATAGTTGCCTAGAGATTAATCAGTTCTCTCTTATTGTCATTAACCGCTTTTATTACTTATTTATAGAACTAAACTGTGTTTGGCAAAAACAGAGAGTAATTACTCAGAGAAAGATCGACCATGGGAGTACTACCATTTCTTTTCACATGCAGAAAAAATAATTATTAAATTAATTGATTCAGTTATTTCCAGTTCTTAGATTTATTTTCGGTAATTTGGCAAAGTTATATAAATCACGTACTAAGAGGCGGAAATGTGGAAACTCGACAATAGAGTATTTCACTTTTTTTAAAGTCGGAAAACATAGAATACTATATTATATTGCTGAAACAATTTTTCGACAAAAAAAAGTTTTTAAATAATTTTAAAATATAAATTCAAGTTAAATATTCACCGCCAACAAAAACATGTGACATCACTCTCTCTATATAAATAAGGCAGCATTGTGTAATGTGTCATATTATAGCACAGAAGACAGGAACTACAGTCTTTTGTGACTATAGTGGTACCTACTATACCGGGTGAGTCACGAATTGCGCTCGCCCCGATATTTCCTAAAATATTTGGAATAGAAAATTGAAATTTGGAGGCCTTATTACACGACTAAAATGCCATCTTTTCAATAAACAATCAAGTTTGGCGCACATCCGGTTTGACCGGAAATGTCCACAACTTTCGATTTTTAAATGGAACACACTATATATTTTTTCATTTTTGAAATCTAGAGGAAATTTTGAATACAATACATCCATTTTGGTTACTTTTTGATAAACATTAAAAATTTTATTAAAAAATCTATTTCTGAATCCAGAGTGCTGTGGTGCCCAAAATATATTTTAGTTTGTGTGCTACGTTACTATAAAAATAAAAAGAGCAATATGATTGCATTACTTAATTCTCTAGAGGCGTTTAAAATTTTTAAATGTGATTTTTACCAACTAACTCGGTTTTTTTAAATGGGAATTTAATCGTTCACCAACATTTTTAAATACCTCATTTTCATACGAATCTAATGATACCAAAATTTTGAAAATCCGCTCAGGAACATTTGAGCTTTCAGCCAAAATACAATGCAACCAAGCTTTTAGAAACATGCGGCTAATAGATAATAGATTAGTGGGCTTTGGAAACTAAAATGGCACATTTCTGTGTAAATCTGGTAACCTAATAACATTGGAAAAATCATAGTAGCCATTGAATGTAATAAAACAATATCAGCTGTCAGACAGACTCGTGTAGTTATAGGCAATCTTGAGCTATCAAACATTTAATAATTGTGAGTGCAAAGAACGTTACAATTAAGTTTAGCATAGGTATGTGGAGGTAAACACAATTACATCCACAAGGACATTTGCAATAGAATGCGACATCAGTTCGGTTTTCAGAGTTTTATTTAAATGAACATAAATCGGGCCTATAAATAAATAAAATTCAATTCCGTTTGAACAATTAAACTTATACTAGGTAACAGTAGGTATCTTTAAAATAATTAATATAATTAAACCATAAATTGACATTTATAGATATTGTTCAAAATGTCCACCATTTTTTTCTATACACAATTCGGCTCTGCGTACAGTTGCTTGAATGGCTCTACGCAATTCAGCCGGCGTTATTTCATTAAGAGCACTTACAACTTTATTTTGCGGCTCTTCACGGGTATTTGAAGAAGTTTTATAAACTTTATTTTTGAGAATGCTCCATACATAATAGTCGAGGGGTGTTAAGTCAGGTGACCTAGGAGGCCACCTGATATGACCTTGATTTGCGATAAGGCGTTCACCATGCAAGTTGTTTAAATATTCCATCACTCTTCTGGAATTTTGTGGGGAGCACCATCTTGTTGGAGAAACAGATTTTGTAAATAGGCAAGAGGAAGTAAGTCAAGAAATTCTGCTGTCTGATTTTGTAAAAAGAATAAATATCGTTCGCCAGTAAGTGTTCCATCAAAAAATATGGGTCCAATTTTTCGATCTCCAAGTACTCCAAGCCAACAGTTAAACCCAAATCTTTCCTGAATATTCCCCCGCCCTACTAACCTCGAAATTTCTTGAGCCCAGTACCTAGTATTATTTCTGATAAACATACCTTGGCCTGTAAATCTACTTTCATCTGAATATAAAATATGAAAAGGAAAACCTGGGTTTTGTGGTACTGCATTTAAGAACCAGTTGCAATATACTAGCCTCCTGTCGTTATCATCTCCATAAAGATGTTGGTGTATTTGGTATTTATAAGACCGAAACTTATGTTTCTTTAAAATTCTGCAAACCGAAGACTGACTAATGTCGCATTCCATTGACAATTTCCTTGTTGATGTTGTTGGGTGTACCATCACAAATCCTAATACATCAATTTCTTTGTCCTCGCTTACAATAAATGTTTGATGGTCATCTTGTTGATTGGGTTCGTTTCTTAATTCTTGTTCCACTCTGGCAAACAAGTGTCTGCTTGGATGACGTCTGTTGGGATATCGTTGCTGATACAGTTCTGCAGCTGCAGTTGAATTTTTGAGACGCTCTCCATATATCAGTAACATATCGACCTTTTCATTTCTACTAAAATTATCCATTTTCTTTAATTTTTACTCAAAGAGATTTCCGCAACGCTTTATTTTGTATCTGTCTGACAGCTGATATTGTTTTATTATATTCAATGGCTACTATGATTTTTCCAATGTTATTAGGTTACCAGATTTACACAGAAATGTGCCATTTTAGTTTCCAAAGCCCACTAATCTATTATCTATTAGCCGCATGTTTCTAAAAGCTTGGTTGCATTGTATTTTGGCTGAAATCTCAAATATTTCTGAGCGGATTTTCAAAATTTTGGTATCATTAGATTCGTATGAAAATGAGGTATTTAAAAATGTTGGTGAACGATTAAATTTCCATTTAAAAAAACCGAGTTAGTGGGTAAAAATCACATTTAAAAATTTTAAACGCCTCTAGAAAATTAAGTAATGCAATCATATTGCTCTTTTTATTTTTATAGTAACGTAGCACACAAACTAAAATATATTTTGGGCACCACAGCATTCTGGATTCAGAAATAGATTTTTTAATAAAATTTTTAATGTTTATCAAAAAGTGACCAAAATGGATGTATTGTATTCAAAATTTCCTCTAGATTCCAAAAATGTAAAAATATATAGGGTGTTCCATTTAAAAATTGAAAGATGTGGGAATTTCCGGTCAAACCGGATGTGCACCAAACTTGATTTTTTATTGAAAAGATGGCATTTTAGTCGTGTAATAAGACCTCCAAATTTCAATTTTCTATTCCAAATATTTTAGGAAATATCGGGGCGAGCGCAATTCGTGAGTCACCCGGTATATATCACTATTTTTTCATGCGTTTATAAATTGTTAAATACTCTTGATGTCATTATTCTAAGTCAGAGACATGAGTGGAGTACTAAATAAGTGATGTTTTGTGCCAAGGTGGAGAAAGACTTTTGCAGATGCTTCAAATAAAATATCTAAGTGTTCCTATAATCAATTATTCGCGGAAAGTGACAGACTAATATTAATTCTGCTTTCTTTTAAGGTTAGGTATGTTGTTAACATAAATAATCGCAAATAAACCAAATTATTAGGTATAATATAATAATGTGTAATAACACGAAAACTAAATCATAACTTTAATAATTATAGTAGGTTATATTTATAGAAACAACACTAATTATACTCACAATATGTCAGAAATATGTGATGTACGAGACGATGTCACCAAGATCATTACCCTATAAGGTTGTGTTAATAATAATAATAATAATAATAATAATAATAAACTGCTTTATTTGCTCAATAACTTTACATTAGTTTTAGCATTGTCAAAGTATATAAAGAACAGACATACATAGAACTCGCAACAAATACATATAAAATATTTTAGAAGATACACTTAGGCCACTTAGGGCTAAAATGACAATTACATACACTACTTTTACAAATTTATAATAAGACAATATTAAGTTTTATAAGTTAAAATAATAAAAAAAGTAAACTACCGAAAAATTAATGAATGAAGTTAAGACGCAGTATTTGGAAATCATTCAAATATTTGAATTTTAACTCGATTTGTTTATTAAATATTTATATTAATCTAATGATATAATTAATATGAATGCGTTTAGACTTTCATATTTATGAATTACTTCATGTTAATTGGATCATTTGAAGTAAATTGTGATACATGGGAAACACACTATTGTGTTTGCATCACTATAGGAACTATCAATATTAATGTACTAGCTGCAGATAGTCAAAATATTCAGAGAAAGAGTTCTAAAACACTTTGCATTTTACGTATATCATACAACATTAATAATAATAATTCACATTTGCTACAGGTATGACAAGTCACATGTGGAAATACAGATTATGAATACCATTACTAGCAATAATACAGGGTTGGGCAATAGACCCGGAACGGCTCGATTACAGCCGAACGGGACCTCGTATCAACTTCGGGTTTTCGACACTGTATTCAGCGAAATTTTTAGAACTTCTTGACATGTATTTCAGGACCGTGACGTCATTACGTTCGGAGGTGTGACATAAGTGCCAATTTTTTAAAATGAAACACCCGGTATATTTTTCCATATTTGTATACTTTAAGGAGTCCCAAATTCAACGATGTAACGTTTGTATGGATTCTGTTATGTAATGTGGTCTCAATAAGGAAAAATTAGAAATTACAATCGTAATTAACAGTGAATAGTTTTATTTTATTAAATGTTCAAATTGGAATCCTTCCACTGCCTGACAATGTGCTAACCTGTCCACAAATTCCCGCTGAACATTTTGGAGGGACTGAGGTGTAATATTATCAGCAACCGCTAGAATTCTTTCCTGAAGCTCTTGTACCGTGGCAGGTCTTGTGCGATACACCACAGACTTCAAATGACCCCAGAAAAAAATCAAGAGGGGTTAGGTCAGGTGACCTAGCTGGCCATTCGATATGACCCCTCCTACCTATCCAACTCTGGGGAAAGACAGCGTCCAAAAGATCTCTTACAATTCTGGCATAGTGTGGCGGAGCTCCGCCTTGCTGGAAGTACACGTCATTTGCGATCACCTGAGGATTTTTGTGGTTGGGAAATATCTGAATTACAGCGGGTATAACTCTTTCGCGTAATAAAGTTAAATAGGTATCAGCAGTTAAATTACCATTTAGGAAAAAACGGCCCTATTACATATGTTCCAATTATACCCGCCCAGACATTTACTTTTTGTGGATGTTGTGTGTGCATTTCTTCCATCCAATGTGGATTCTCAGCAGACCAATAGCGACAATTGTGACGATTGACAAATCCATTTAAACAAAATGTAGCCTCATCGGAAAACAAAATGCTATCTACAAACTGTGGTGTCTCGTCTAAGAAATTCATAATTCGTTGGCAAAACTGCATTCGACGATCAGAGTCATCTTCCGCAAGTTCCTGAAGTAAGCTGACTTTGTAGGGATGTATTTTATTTCTCCTGAGTATTCTTCGAATGGATCTTTCACTGTTACCAGTTTCTAATGAAAGTTTCGGAATTGACGTTTTAGGCTCCTCCTGAATCGCTAACAGTACATCTAAAGCTCTGTCGTCGTTTGTCGCTGTTTTTGGGCGGCCAGTTTTTGGTAAATTCTTGACATTTCCCGTATGTTCAAAATTGTGCAAAATTCGACATGCTGTCGACTTGGAAATCGGGTTTCGCTCAGGAAAGGTATCGTTGAAGAGGTCACTTGCTTCCTGAATGTATCGACGCCTCTCTCCGAATCCAATCATCATGAGTAAAGTTATGCGTTCAGTGTCGTTCAGTTGAGCCATTTTAAAGACACGTTTTTAGAATCATAAATTAGTAGTACAAAAGTAATGTCACAGTGACGTTTATACCACGAGTTACTTAGATAAACTAGTAAAATAATGAGAACAATTTAACTATGACCTGTGTTTTTATTAAACGACTACAAAAAAACTTGTTTACGTGGGTCTTAGTTTTGTAAAAAAAAAATGGTAAAAAAAGAGTTACGATTGTAATTTCTAATTTTCCCTTATTGAGACCACATTACATAACAGAATCCATACAAACGTTACATCGTTGAATTCGGGACTCCTTAAAGTATACAAATATGTAAAAATATACTGGGTGTTTCATTTAAAAAAATTGACACTTATGTCACACCTCCGAACGTAATGACGTCACGGTCCTGAAATATATGTCAAGAAGTTCTAAAAATTTCGCTGAATACAGTGTCGAAAACCCGAAGTTGATACGAGGTCCCGTTCGGCTGTAATCGAGCCGTTCCGGGACTATTGCCCAACCCTGTACAATTAATAAAATATATAACTATAATTTGTTGAATACCATTTTTTTATATAAAATATACGGAGAACATATACAAACAATGACCGTATCTATATTTAAAACTGAACGAATAGTAAAAAATAAACACATATGTGTAAAGTGCCAAAATTTAAAACATGATTATTATATCAAGTAATAAATTAATTTATATATACAATAAATCTTATAGATGGGTATGAATATATTACATATTACATTGTATTTTATATATTTTATTATTATGGTGTTCTATTCTTTAATCCCCTATTTAGATTTTTCACTAATTTAGAAGGTGATATGTCAATTTATGTTCCAACATCAAAGTTAATGTACAAATAAATGATTAGACATTTTTGACCTTTTGTTAATTTGAAATAACACATTACTCATAAATTTTTGCAGTACTTGATGACGTGAGTGAATCTTTTCGAAGCCTATGTAAGTATATATAATTATCCTGTGAATACTAGACATCAATATTATGGTATTTTCATACTAGACAGATTTAGGATACATGATCAATTCTACTCTTCGTACATGTATGTAGGAACCTACTACGCTCACAATTCAAGAGAAATTTATTCACAATCAATAAGAATTTCCTCCAGTTAAGTGGCTGTATCAGATATTCCCAAAAATGTGAGCAGCTAAGATTGATGTATACGTTCGGCCCGGATTATAATGTACCTTAAATATACATATGTTGAAAATACGTTTCACGTGAAAATTTAAGAAATATGGTAAATCTATAAATGATTTATATAGTTCTCAAGGGAGGGATTTCATCCTCGAAGCCCTACGGTAGTAAAAACGAAACAAATGATAAGAGGGGCCAGGTTATGTAAAGAAATATGAACGTTTCAAACGCGAAAGAGCACAGATAATTCCCTAATCATATTAGAATGAATATTTTTTGTGAGGAATTTAAATGTATCGTGTCAATCATAATTTAGATCGCAAGATATAAATATAAATAATTAACCCTTACACAGAGGCACATTTAACGTTTTTATTTTTTGCTTGTATCTAGTGTTATATACAGGCTGACCCAGAGTTAAACTACCAAACGTTTAGGATCGATTTTTCAAGTTAAAATAAGACTTTGTCCATCTATAAAGTTTTTTCCAGAAATGCCCCCTTTGAGCTAGAGCAAAAAGTAGATGATGGTGATGATGCTCTTTTCCTTCGGAGGGTGATTTAGACTGAGGAAACAACTTTCACCTACGCTGGTATCTTTAACAGGCATAAAGTTTACATTTGGGAGCACGGGAACCCTCATGCTGTACGAGGATGGCCATTTTCAATATCAATTTTCGTGCAAAGCTGTATAGGATTGTGCAACGACTAACTCATCGCTCCAATTTTTCTGCCTCCACCTAAATAGTTCAACTTTTCTTCAAATTTTGGAAAATAATTTTCAACCAATCTTATTTATTTATATATTTGTTTATTTTATTTAACATACACCATTTCACAGTATAACGTCATGGTATCAATACATATTTATAATAAAATAATAATAATAATAATAATAATATTTATTTATTTACCATACATATCTACAAAGTTTGTACAGTTAGAGTTTTGTACCTAAAAACAGCACATAATACATGGAGCTTTGTTGACATACTAAATGCTATAGTAAACAAATAAAGTTGGAGTTCCCACAAAAATACAAAGTACTGTACGTGGGCTTCAATATCTACTTTATTATAACTAATTATGCATACAGTTTTATTAGTAGTACATTATCTTCTGTGCGTATCTCAAAATTACAATTACAACACTGTTAAATACAATGTGTGCAACTTAGTAGCAAACAGAATGCTATGCTAAAATTATACCTAAACGATAAACTAACTTACATCTATCTTTATTGTACACACATACTTCTTTTTCCATATAAACTAAGTTTCTATCCTCAATATACATTTAAATTTTGTTATAAGTAATAATTATTTTTAAAATCAATCTGTTTATGTACGTACCATCTGGGCTTTGACAATAGCCATTGCTTAAGTTTGTTTTTGAAAAGGATCAGTGAATTAATATTTTTTAGACTAGCGGGAATTGCATTATAGGTTTTTGGTCCAAGGTAGGTGAAACACCGCTGCCCTATTGTTTTAAAAACTTTAGGGATTTTAATAGCATCTATCTTATATCGTGTAGGATGCCGATGAACAATGGGATTTTCATATCTAAGTTTTCTCTGTTGGTAAACTATGGTAACATAAAATAATTGCTTCAAATCAAAACGTTTGCTAAATTATAAAGGGAATCACTCGAGTATAGAATATTTTTGCCGTATATGATTTTTAATATCCACTTCTGAAGTGTATCTAAACTTTTCAGGTGAGTATTATAGGCTCCGCCCCACGCAACTATGCCATACCTCAATTGAGATTCCACCAATGCATAATACAGTATTTTTAGATGTGGGATGTCCAGAATTTGTTTTGGATATTTAAATATACTAAGCAGACTTCTAATATTTTGGACCACTGCATTTATATGTATATCCCATTTTAAGAAACTGTCCATGGTTATGCCGAGGTATTTCATTTGGGTTGCTGGTAGGATCTAAAACTTTGTACTTTCATAGCTTATTTGAAGGGGTGGTAGATGACTTGGGAAGTTCGGAAATTTCGTCTTATGTGTAGCAAAAGGTATATATTTAGTTTTATTGAACTTAATAGTTAGCAACCGCGAATCGAACCAGGTTTTTATATTTTTGAAATCTTCTTCCGCTGTGTTTATAACATTATTCCAAGTTTTACCTGAGTAAAATATAGACGTATCATCGGCAAAACTAATAATTTGTCCTTTAATTTTTTGCAAAAAGAGATTATTTATGTAAATGTTAAACAGAACTGGACCTAATACCGTCCCCTGAGGTACTCCATACTCCACGGTTTTAAATTCACTTAACATGTCATTAACTGATACGCATTGTTTTCTCATTGATAAGTAACTTTACATTAATAGCAGAATGTTTCCCCGTAAACCAATTTCTTCTAGTGATACCAGCAATTTTTCATGCGACACAGTATCAAATGCTTTTGCCAGATCTACGAAAATGCAAAGTGCCGTCCTGCCTTTATCTAGTGCACTATAAGCATTAGCAATCAGCGCTGCGATTGTATCCTGCGTAGATCTGGCTTCTCTAAAACCATATTGGGATTTACTTATTATATTATATTTATCTAAAAATGTAACTATCCTAGTTTTAACAGGGTTTCTAAAATTTTCGCAATGTTAGATATTAATGACACAGGTCTGTAATTTACACACTCCAGTTTATCCCCTCCCTTGTACAGTGGTGTTATCACTGCTGTTTTTAAAGCTGTGGGCCATACGCCTAAATTTAATATTTTATTAAATATGAAACACAAAGGTGATGATATATAGTCGACAATTATTTTCAGTGTAGATGTTTGTATCTCATCTATCCCAGGTGCTTTTTTAGACTTCAGACTATTAATAATTTCTTTTATTTCCTGTTCTTCTATATTGTATAAAAAGAACGAATTTTTCAATAATATTTTAGCTTCTCTAAAATTTGCCGGTTCTTTTATTTCGTTTGCTAAATTTTTTCCCATGTCAATGTAATGATCGTTAAATTCATTTGCTATTATTTTATTATCTACTATTATATCATCACTTTTTTTTAATTCTTTAATTTGGTGTTTTTTATTGTTTCCTGGACACAAGCGTTTTACCGTTTCCCAAAGATGCTTTGTACTGTTCTTATTTTCATTAATTATGTTTTTATAATAATCATTTTTGGCCTTTTTTATCAAATTATTTATTCTATTCCGATAGTCCTTAAATTTATTGAGTAAGTTCTTATCATTTGGATTTGCTTTACTCTCCCTATACAATTTGTCACGGGTGTTTATTGATTGTATTAAGCCTGCAGAGATCCATTCATTCCTTTTTTTATTCGGTTTTATTTTAATCTCTTTAGTACAACCACTAATTTTATTTTTAATTTTTTCGATTAACTTATTTGTTGCCTTTTCGACATCATTTCCACACATATAAATGTCCTCCCATGTCTCCAAGGCCATTTTTTCTTTTAAGTATACGTTATTAACTATCTTTTTATATAAAATGTTATTCTTATCTTTTATGGACCTTTTTGTTTCAAATTGATATGCTAAGGAGAAATGGTCCGTGATGAGCGTTTTAAGAATTACTGGAATTTGTTTACTATGGATATTTTTTGTGAAAATATGGTCTATGCAAGACTTTGCCTCATCTTGTACCCTAGTATACTTATTAATTGCTGAATCGAAGCCCGCCTCGCTCGTTATATTCAAGTACTCATTACTATAATCATAATTAGCCAAGATGTTAATATTAATATCCCCGACAAAAATATTCTGTACTTTATTGTCTATTTCCATTTCCATGTATTGTTTCAAATTCGAATTAAACTGATATGGACATGTTGATGGTGATCTATACAAACAGTTTATTGCTAACTGTTTATCATTGATATCTAATTTTATTTCCAACTTTATTACGGAACTCTCTCCTATTTTAATTATTTTAAATTTGTAGTTGTATTCATTTTTAATGTAAATTACCACTCCATCATTTTTATTCAAATCCCCCTTGTTATGTAGTAAATCATAGCCCTCAATATTGTATAAGTTTGTGTCATATATTTTCCAGGTTTCGGTTAACACAATGCAGTCCAAATTTGTTTTAAATTGTTTTAATAGAATTTGAAACTCTTCAAAAAATTTTTTTATACTCCTGATGTTGCTATGCAACAACCGAAAACTTGGAAAAGAACCACTGAACAGGTTTTCGCATTCACTGATTTTCCCACATTCGAATGTTTGAACTTGTTTTAATTTGAAATCTCTTACAAAAGGGTCCATTATGATATGGGAAGTACATAAAAAATATAAAAATAATTAGAATTATACCCTATAAAAACCTATTTATAACACACACAATACCTAAAATTCACATCTTTATATATAAACTCATAAAAGTAATAAACCAATATGTAAAATTTGTAAAAATATTTAAATACCTAATACATTTATTTAATATTTAATTAATACTAATATTTAATTAATTCCATTTAGTGAGTTGGTTCTATGTGCCTTCTTTTGAGACACCCTGCGTGTTTCTCATTGGCGTAAAGATTTGCTACAGCTGCGGCTGTTCGTACTTTAAGTTTGCATTGTATATTTAATAGCTGTTTTCCTTTCCGGGTATCTTTTATCAGTAGTGATGGACTTATTCTCATTAGCGGTAACCTTATCAGCGATGTTTGATAGAAATTATGATATGACATAGAAATAAATACACTCTAAATACAATAAACATGTGAATAAGAATATGTGAATATATGAACATATGAATATATGAATATATGAACGTATGAATATATGAGTCCTATGAATACACTAATAGAAGTACAGAAACAGTAAACGTCGACACACATTATAATTTCAGATTTTTGATTGATGCTATATTGCAGTTGAACAGATCAACCTTGTTTTGACCTAAGTTACAATTGCAGTATATTCGATAAAGCGGTGAAAATTTCATAACATTAATTCGTGGTATTGATAGATTGAAAGTAAGAGTATCGTAGAAGTATGTGAGGAGTGAGAAAGTTGGCTAAGAATAACCTCACTATCAATGTTACTAGTTTTAATTTGCATAGGTAAACTAGCTAAACTAGAGTAATAATGCGACGATATTCAAGAGATTCAAATGAGTGTTGTGAAAGTAGCTGGTCATGTGAAAATCCAACTGTTGGATATAAATTTGTTTCGTACATCTGGGAACTTTAAGTAATTTTATTAAATTCTAATAAACTAAACTTAATTTTTGAGAAACATGTACGGGTATTTACCATACTCTAGTAACTAAAACCCCAGACATTAAATTATCATAGGCAATCTGTTTAAATTTGGGAATGTACACATTTATTATATTTTCATATTTAAACCATTTAACTCTTTTTGTATTCCAGTTTTTGCTGACAGCTCTCGTAGAACCCAGAGGTTTCCTTCGAATAATAAATATGTATTGAACAGATTGGACCGTTATTTGATGAAAATCCATGATAATAATTGGGAAGAAAACTATATTAGTTTTTGATTTTCACTTTATTTCTTGTCTTATAAGTTGACTTGTGGTGCTTGTCCTAAGGACAAACAGGAAGAAATTTCGGTAAACGGTTATCAGAACATAAAAAGTTACAACATTAATAAAACAGAATCAATTTATGCTAACCACCTAATGGAAATAGGTCACTTGTTCAACGAAGAGTTTAAAATTTTACACACCGAGAAAAAGGGGTTAAACTCGATTTACTAGAATCTCTAGAAATAAGTAAACTGAAGTCGTCCGATATTTTATTAAATGACCAAATTGAAACAAACTTATCTCCCTTACTAAATTTATTTACTTACACTATTAAAATTAGATTCAATAAATTACCTAGAAATATATGTACCTTTCCATTAGTAATTAAAATTATATTGTACTTTTCCGCTTAGCAATTAAGATTAGGATTAGATCGAAGTTGTATAAAACCATATAGTTTGTGCATTGTAAAATTAGTATACCAGTACTCAACATCCGAAGAAGCCACTGTGTGGCGAATCAACTCACATAACAAAATGATATGCGATGTACATACACTATATCTTCAATCTATGGATATGTATATCCGCAAGATGGAGAAAGTATATCTAATGTACATCTAATGGATGTGGAATTAATATTCCCAGCAGATACATTTGTCGCCGACTTCCACATCTATTTTATATCCAGTGAATGTACATAAACATATGCATATGCAATGTATATTCATTGGATATGAAACACACATCATACACACAATCGCATATTTTATGAATATACATTACATATCTCTGAAGTAGTTTCCACGGACATCAAAACACTTATTGAATATTGCACCCGACGCGTGTTGCCCCAGTTGAACAGTTTTAATCATCTCGATGATACCAACACGATTGGAGCAGCACGCATCGAATGAAAGTGTTCGAATGTTTTGATGTTCGTGGGAACTACTTCAGAGGTATCCAATAGCATCCATATAAGAAGTAATAAAACACAGATAGCTTAATAAGAAATATATTTTATTTAACTATTTTAAACATACACAAACTTTACAAAATAACCTAATATTACACAATATTTAAAATTTTCAATATTGACGTATACTTCTTTACCTTCCGGTAGTTTAACAAATTGTAAACATATGTATAATACCTACTATAGTTACTCATGTTCTACATATATGTTTAAAATATTCTCAACCATCAGTAAGTTATATAATACGAACGTGTGTAATTTTTATTCACTATATTTATAAAATACATACCCAATATGACATAACAGCAAATTTTTAGGCCTCTGTCACTTTCCGCCATCTTAACTAAACACACACCTGCCACAATCAGTTAAATATGAAACTTGCAAATTTTCTAACCCTAAAAGAGTATGTATTTACAAATCTAAAGAATTGCATTATAATAAATATACTCTTACATCATGGGAGCTTCATACAAATGTAACAGCATAATATGGCAATAAGCAAATATAAAATCCAGAGAATGAGAAAGAGTTAACTTCCATCACACATAAACACTATGCACACAACACTACAGGGCTTAATGGCTGCCGGCGCCGGCTGTTGCGAACTACAATCTGTAAACAAATGATGCCTGGTGCGCTGACGTAGTATGCCATAAATTAGTAGCGCATGCGCATCAGATAATGGGATAAAATTCGTGTACGCGTATAATTTAATTATACCTTAATGGACATGTTATGTATAAATCATTATGTATATACCTCCAGCAATATACACTGTATATGACGCGGATGGATATCAGTAGCTGAATATACATTTCATATCATATGTATATTTAACAAAACATATTCAAATTCCAACACCTAATGCATATGCTATGGATGTACATATCCATGAGTTGTTATGTGGGAATTGTCATGTTGACAAGAAATAAAGTGAAAATCAAAAACTAATATAGTTTTCTTCCCAATTAATAAATATATCTATATCTCACAGCACATATTTCTTAATTATTGGTTGTCAAGGTAATATACAGCAGGAAGTATTGTGGGTTGCATAGAACGCGGATCCAAATACTTAGTCATTTTTAATTTATGGTAACAATATATTAATTGAGAGGGAATATCCTTTTTATTGGCCTAGAGCTGGCCTAGAGCAGAGTTGGCCATTTTCCAACTTTGTAGCAGCCTAACTTAGACTTAAAGTTTTTTATAATTATTTCGTCACACGAGGTGTGTCTCTTCTGGTATTATCAAATTTTCTCTTAGTGATCTATCTAATAAAAGGTAATTAAATTTATTTAATTAATTCTTCTCAGTAGTATTTAACGGCCTTCAGCCATATTTTTCAATTGTGCTAATTTAATCTAACCATAACCATAATTCTGAAACACGTGCTGATAACATTTTTTTCTGCTTTTCAAACGTAAAGTTTTGCTGCCAAATTTAAATTATAAATTTAATTTACGAGTTTAACATACCAATACTTTAACTTATAAGTATAATGTAGTGGGGACATCATATGATGGAGGATGGAGGCATATTCAACTCGAGGTCTGACGAGAGTCTGTATATAATATAATTTAGTGGTACTTACATTGTTGAATTCACGAGTTTCTCTTATCACAAAACCAAGAGATCTGAAGAAGTTATAGCTACCGTATCACTTATATGATTAGAAAATGATAGGTTAGGATCGAAAACGACGCTAAGGTTACGGATAGTATTGAGTCTCTGCAAAGAGACATCCTCAATGACATAATCATATTTTATGACGTTGTGTTTCAGAGAGAAGGACATAATGCTACATTTAGAGGGATTTAGAGGTAGATTGTTCAATGCACACCAGGAGTTAACTTTATTTAATGCTAGTTGGAGCTTATTACAGTCATCAGGGGACTTTATGATCTTAAACGCCATGCCTTTAAATGATAGAGTAAACAGATGGATGGATGTCCCATTACACTCTACCAGTCCATCGATGGTTGCACGACTATTTTCCGATGGATCGGTCGCGGTCCGGACTGCCCCTGCCCTTGGCCTGAGCGCTCTCTGGGCATGATTTCTATGGACTTTCTTGTATGAGGTGCGATGAAGGAGTAGGTTTATGCGAAACCCGTTAATGACGATGCGGCCCTTCAGAAAAGAATTGTTCAAGCAGCCCGGGAGACCACACCAGCAGAGTGCCGTGCAACTGCTCAGTCTTCATCCTTAGGTGTGAGATTTGCATTGAGAGTGGTGGTCGTTTTGAGCAGATTTTGTGAATTTTTAAAACTTCATCGTTTTGTAATAAATGCCATGAAACGAGACGCAAACTTCTCTCTTTTTTCCTTTTTGCTCCAATTGGGAGGGGTGTATTTTTGAGAAAAACTTTACACATGAAAAAAGTTTTATTTTAACCTAAAAAATCGATCTTGAACGTGCGACGCTTTAACTTTGGGTAACCTTGTATGGAAAACATTTAATTTAATCAAAATATAATTATTGTGTAAGAGATTAGTAGATGCATATAATTACACATTAGTATATGAAAGTTATTTTTAACTTGTTTCAAAAAAAATCTAATAAAAATTCCAATACCAACCGAACTAGGCTATTTACGACGAATTAGTACGATTTCAAAGTTGCCGAAAACTCTCGAGTGTATAATGAATACTCAGATAGTATATCGTCCAAATTATATAACTTACCCACTTCATAATAGGATTTTAGATAACACCACATAGGCTAGATGGCGATTGATTTTGATTGGATTTTTGGCCCATGCATAGGCGAGATTATTGTTGGAATCGCTTTGTCGTAAGGTGTAGTTGAAAATAGACCATTTTTCTATATTTCTTTAAATATTTCCGTTTCTGCCAACTTTTAGTGTAACATACGTACTGGGAAATTGTTCGTTAGGAAATTCTCTAAAAAATGAATACCGATAGAAGTCGGTAAGTACAATTGTTAACTTGCAAATGGCTTCCAAAGCTTTCAAATACGTTATTTTCACTATTTTTACTTGAAAACAACTGCACATAGAGGGCTAAAAATGTTTGAAAATGGTGTCTATGTTGCCCCGATAATGTACAACAGATTTATAAGTAATAAACCGATCTTGCTGAGGAATTAATGATCTGTTTTTTTATCCTTAAGTAACAATTGTTCCATTTTTTGCAAAATCCATTTATAATTAGAACACCCATTTAGAAAATTCAAAAAACTATTAAAAAATTATGTCCTGTTGGAATTTTTTAAAAATCGCAATTTTGGCCAATTTTATGAGGTTTTCTACACATGAACCTTTTTATGCGCAACATATATAAACTTCTTGTTATATTTTAACTTTAGACAATCCTCTTTTGCATATCTAAAAAGCTGCTATTTTTTTACAAATTTAAAGAAAAAAGTTTGTCCTAGCAATTGTTTATCTATGTCGCACATCAAGAGGTTCACCCGTAGAAAACCTCATAAAATCAGCCAAAATTGTGATATTTCAAAAGTTTTATCGAGATTTTTGAATTTTACAAATGAGTTTCCCAATATAAAAGGATTTTACAAAAAATGGCACAATTGTCAATTAAGGTTTAAAAGAAAATAGATCGTTAATTACCTAAAAAGTAATAAACCGATCTTACTGACATTTTTTGTATATTATCAGGACAACATAGACACCATCTATGGGCAGTTGTTTTTGAGTCAAGAAATAGTGAAAATATCGTGTTTTGAAAGATATGGAAGCCATTTGCAAGTTAACAATTGCACCTAGGGACCTCTATCGGTCATTTTTTAGAGAGTTTCATAACGAACAATTTTCCTAATGCATATATTATACTAGAAGTTAGCAGGAGCGGAGATATTCAAAGAAATATAGAAAAAGAGCCTATTTTACTCACTAATTGTCAATTATAAAATCAAGCAGTTCACTAATTTGTAAGCAAACTTAGGGTATTCAACTACATCCTAAAAGAAAGCGATTCCAGCAATAATATCGCCTATGTGGGAGAAATTTATTTTTTAGCATTTTTTCCTTCCTGCCGTCTAGCGTAACAGTAATACTACAACTTTAACCACAATCATATATGATTTGATCTAATTAAATCATCTCTGCCGATTAAGATGAATAAGTTACCTGGTCTCTTTTTAGTGAATATGTTACACTACTTAGAAGTTATTTGGATAACCACTGTCAAAGAGTACTGTACAGTAACAAATTATCAGATATAATTATTTAGGTGTACCACAGAGATCTTGCTGCCCTTGCTGTTTTAGATATACACTTCATATTGTCACGTTTTTTCCACCTTTTAGGAACACCCTGTATGAATCCGTGGGTTCTAAAATAATTTCAACAAGAGATAAACACTAACACTTTATTTAATAATTTACTGTCTATACAATACTTCAAAATAACCTTTATTTACTTCTTATTTAACCTCACTTTTTACCGAACGTCACTTCTATGAACTTCTTCTTAATAAACTTCCTCTTCTGCGCCGGTAATCGCGCCTTATATACTCTGAAATTACCTCTAGATTGAACCAGAATCTTCTTCCACCACATTCTAGACAAGTCCATGGCTCATTCTAAAGACTTTCCAGTCACTATTAGTAGGCATAGGCGTATCATCTCCAGTTCCTAGGGGGTGTAATTCATAACACTGCCCCCTCCTTAAGCCTGATCGTCTCGATCAGGCAACTCAGAATCATCGATGTATTTCGCCAGCCTGTCCAAATGCACGATTTTCATCTTGGACTTTTTGCTTCGTTGAATCCGATAGATGACGTCATTAATTCGGGTAGTAACAGTATACGGTCCATCCCAAGGCGGTTGAAATTTCGGTGACCTTCCTTTCTTCCGCTGTGGGTTGTACAGCCAAACCAGGTCTCCTGCCTTGAACCCTTCTGAACTACCCTTACGGTCATATCGAGCCTTCATTCTGTCACTGGCTGGTGATGGCTCCGCTATATCGTTAGCCAACCTCTTGAATGGAACTCCGGCGTTGAACTGCTTCTTTTCACCCTTACTTCCAGTCTGTGGTCCCTTACTGGCTGCACAAATCTTGCATTTTCGACACCAAGCCTCCACATCCTGACGACTTCTTATCCAATAAAATCGTTCTCGTATTTTCTTCAGGGTCTTGTTAACACCGAAGTGTCCATCGGATATTCCATTGTGCACTTCCTGAAGCACCTTCGCTACTCGACACCTGGGAATCACTAGACGCATATCCACCTGCTTTCCATCCGGGCTTTCCCATGCTCTCCGCAACAGCCCGTTCCTGACTTTCAGTGAGTCCCAGTGCGCCCATAGTGCCTTCAGTCCCACTCTTTTGTCCGAAACATCCTTCCATTTTGGACGAGTTCCCCTTTCTTTGGCTCTCAATATAGGCCCAATTTCCACATCATTCAATTGCTCTTGTCTGAGCGCCTCATCTGTCCTGTCATCCGGCACCTCCACCTTGACAGTGTTGACTGCTCCCGTGACCTGCAGTTTCTCCTGGTGGTAGTACTTGCAATCTTCCTTGCACCTTCTTCCGGATGAAATATCAGCAATTTTCTGGGGTTTCACTTTACTTCCACGTCCTGGTAGTAGTGGACTTCTCGGAATGCTTCGAAGCTGGGAAATCTTTACTTCTCTCGGGGTACCATGTTCCCTATCTGTCACAGTCTCTCTGGTACCAGCTTCCTCTGATTTTCCCCTTAGCTTCACAGCTTCTCCGGCCTTCACTTTCTCCAATCTTCTCCATGGACATTCAAGCTGGATATGTCCTAGTTCTCTGCACCTGTAACATTTCATACTCCGTCGTCCACTTGGCCTTCCACTACTTTGTTTATTCTATGTCTCTTCCATCTTTCTAACATTCACTTTCCTCGCGTTCCGATATCGACAGTCTCGCTTGATATGCTCTGCTCTGCCGCAGGTGTAACATTTAATACCTCCACTTGGCCTTTCTCTATTTTGTTGGTTTTCCTGTCTTCTTGGAGGATTCGATGTAGCCAGTAATTGACTGATCATTTTATTCGTTTTGAGAATCGCGTTCAAGATAGGGTCTTGATCTCTCTCTTCTGGCTGCGATTCTTCAAGCGTCATAGCCCGCACTCTTGACTTTGGAGTATCCCTATAGACGGCTTCTACCTCTGGTGCATGCACCAAGGCTTCACTACTACTTTTATGTCGGGATAGCCTGAGGACTCGCCTGATCTCCTCGTCCCTTATCCCGTCTAGGAATGCCCCCACTGCCAATTGCTCTTTAAATTCTCTTGGCGCATTAGGATATGCTAAATGTGCCAGTCTTTCCACCGCAGCTTCAAATTCTTGCAGACTCTCTCCAGCTTTCTGAACGCGCAACTTCAGCTGGGTCTGGTATACTTGAACAAGGTGTTGATCGCCATATCGTAGATCTAAGGCGGCTTCTAAAACTCTAAAATTCCGTTGTTGGTCTACCGGAATTGTCTGGAGCAATTCCAATGCTTGGCCTCTTAAAGCTAAGATTAATGCCTTAGCCTTCTCTTCGTCATTCCAGTTGTTTGCACTCGCTGCTGCCTCAAACTGTGTTTTGTAAGTCATCCAGGAACCTTGACCGTCAAAGGAGGGAATTTTTAATCGCTGGCCTGACGATACCGGTTGCTGGTTTCCTCTATCCCTCAACTGTTGTTTAAGCTAGTCAATCTCTCCTTTGACTTCTTCTTCGAACTTGTTTATTTTTGCCTCGACCTTATCCGTTTTTCCTTCAACCCGATCTACTTTTTCTTTGACTTCACTTAATTCCTCTTCGACCTTGTCCATTTTTACTTCGATCTTATTTTTGAGTTCTTCAGCGACTGTAAACAAGGCATTCTGTTGCGTCTCTATAGCTTTCCTTAAGTCGTCATTTTCCTTTTTACGGCGTTTCTCCTCTTCTTGTTTTTCCTCTCGACGTCGTTTCTCCTCTTCTTGTTTTTCCTCTTGACGTCTTCTCTCTTGATCCTCAAAAATTTTTCTTAATTCTTCTTGACGTTTTTGTTCTTGTTCTTGGCGTCTTTTTTCCCGTTCCTCCTTCTCTTTCTGGCGCTTCCTTGCCCGATCCATCATCATCTTTTGCATTTGGGCCATAAACTGCATTTGTTGTTCGGATGCCATGCTTCTGGTTGTTACCGGCATATAATTATGATAATATCAACAAAATTTATTAATCACGTCAATATCGGTAATGGAATTGTCCAGAAAAATCACAAAACAGCACGAGAAAGTCTTTTATTTGAACTACTGTCCAAATAGAAAAGTTCTAGAAAGTTCACGAAAATGCACTTAATAACTACACGAAAGTCTTGTTCAGAGTCTTAATCTCTTCTTAGTTCAAAGGATTTAATCACTATCACTAATGTCCTCACAAAAATGTTCTGCAATGTCTAAAAACGCACTTAAGACTATTTTCCTGTTCGAAAATAATCCTCGAACAATGTCCAGTAAATTAGTCCTTCCTGTATTAGCACTAACTCCGAGAATACTGTCCCAGTCTTCTCAACACTTCCGAAAAATCCTCTTGTTAAAATTCCGCGTCTGACACCAATGTCACGTTTTTTCCACCTTTTAGGAACACCCTGTATGAATCCGTGGGTTCTAAAATAATTTCAACAAGAGATAAACACTAACACTTTATTTAATAATTTACTGTCTATACAATACTTCAAAATAACCTCTATTTACTTCTTATTTAACCTCACTTTTTACCGAACGTCACTTCTATGAACTTCTTCTTCCTCTTCTGCGCCGGTAATCGCGCCTTATATACTCTGAAATTACCTCTAGATTGAACCAGATTCTTCTTCCACCACATTCTAGAAAAGTCCATGGCTCTTTCTAGAGTCTTTCCAGTCACTATTAGTAGGCATAGGCGTATCATCTCCAGTTCCAAGGGGGTGTAATTCATAACAATATTTTGTAAGAACATTGAAAGTTGTAGTATACATAATTGTGTAGACGAGATGGTAATTTGCTTTGCTTCACTTCGGATGAGATCCTATTGGATGTCGACAAGATATCCAATGATTTAAATATGTTAATTGACGTAACGGACACAAAAACAGAATTGTTGCTATATTCAATTCTCCAAACATAAAAGCTATATAGGCAATTCATCAAATAGTAACCTCAGACAACTTTATCCTCATAGACAGTAACTAACTACAATGCTCAAATTAGATATACGTGATATATTAGTTATTTCAAAAATATCATACTGTTATACACTTTATGGCCCTTTCGTCTTAGAATTTCACTCTGAGAGACTTCAAAAGATCCAAAATGCGTGATTTAAATTTGATTCTGACATTATAAATGCTTTAATGAAAGTTACTGGCACAGACCAATTAAAACTTACTCAAACATTTACATCTATCTTGTGTTTTTCAGTCTAATATGTTAATATACATGTATCGAAAATTAAGGCGAATATGTAATGGTTATATCTAGACACGCCACTAATAATAATATATGCTTAAAGTATTACAATTTACAATGTTTGCATAATTATTCATTTTCATTAACAAATAAACAAAGACTACAAATCCTAGGGCTGTCCGTGGTTTACACACTTCATTTGTTGATGATATATTAAAAATAATGTGGCCATATAACTGTAATAAGCTGGGATGTTTAAATGTATTAAGTACGATACATGTAAATTATACAACGATTTATCTATACACTTTCAAGGTTATGCCTTAGCGAATTTCAAGAAAAAGTTGGAAAGTATTTAATTCGAACTTCTGCTGTCAATATTGGATTATTGATTTTAGCCCTGTGTATATTTTTTTCTCTAATTTCCGATTCATGCTGATTTCTGTATCATGTTTATTCATAAAGTGAAAAGATAAATCTAATGTATTTAGTCTAGTAATATATATTTTTATAGATTAAGTAGAAAAATTGTCATTGAGCGCTGCTTCGCCTTCTCAATCTATTATATATCTGCAACTTGCAGAACCCTTGTAAATTGTAACAATATTTTGTTGATGAATATGCATAGAATAAATATTATTATTATTATTATTATTATTATTACTATTTTACAAAATTTAATATATAATTACTAACTACCAAACCTAACAGCCTTGTAAATATTTTTTTATTATAAATAATTTTCCAAAAAACATAAGTATCTAAAACCCTGCAAATACTTTTTCAAGTATAAAAAAGCATTTGTAAATATCCATGTTTACTATTTATACTAATTTCTAATTAAATCGTTGCCCAATTGTGTTATTTTCAAACTACTTCAAAAAGGAAATCATAGTACAGTTGTGTTTTTCCACGTGCTCGTGAGTGTATGTGGTGTATAAAATTACTACTTCAATTTGAGTGCAGTTATTATTAATTAATGGGCAGTATAAGCTATAGACAATAAACCACATACTTACGGACTTTTTCATAAAAGACTACTTATGAATATCTTAATTAACATAACCCTGACAAATACAGGCAACCTCCTCCTCTCCTCTTCTTTGAACATCCCATAAACATAGATTCTCCTAACCCACCCTCCCCCCCCGCCCCATAAGGAACACCACAAGAAAAATTAACTTACGATTTTAAATTGGCCAATATAATTATATCTAAAACAGGTTTTTAATTTTTAGATTTTTCTATCGCATCTCACACAACAGTTTGAACATTAATTACTAAAAGACATTGGCAAATTTAAAATTTCCAAACGCTTATGTATGACACCGTTCAAGTAAGAATTCTAGTTGTCTGAAGTGATGTTACTTTCCAACGACCTGCAAAGTGTTTCATGCTCCGAACACTTGCATCTTATAAATGAAATACCCTTTAAAACACAATACAGCATGTAAAATGTGGACCATGAATAGATGTATAAAATGGTAAACGGTACAAGCTATGCAATTCCATTATCACAACCACAGAGTAGATGGGTAGGCAGAAAAACGGAATTAGATTTTTATATGAGTTTTTACACCGGATCCTCCGCCAATTTCTTAAGCATAACCAAATGCAATTTAAATTATTTTATAACTCCTTATAATCTAAATTCAGATTAACTGATTTTGATCAAACTTTCACTAAATGAAGCTTAATGTTAAATCTGTCTTGTTTTATATAAAATATGTTTTATTACTCAATACGTAAAGATGTTCTTCTCAACCCCCTGAACAAATATTCAAATTTAAAGGTCATTTTAAAGCACAAAATCGCGTTTTAAAATTGAAAAAAAAACTTTAAGTTGGCTTTGATTTTATGGAAATTCAAATATATACGTCAAATTGATAAATAAAAGTTACCTTGTCGTAATGACTGAATTCTATTGCTGTTTCCATAGAAATCCTTGGTGACGCGTTTTGTTCCTTTATGTTGGTCTTACTGCATTAACTAGACAAGAATACATCGATCGACATGTTACCGACTATGCAAATGCACTTTAAAATGCAAATCGGGAAAATCGCGTCGCAATAATATACGTTGATGGCAGATATGTATATTTTCACAAAACCAGCAATTTTAGGGGGTTGAGGTAAATATTCTCGGTTCAAAAAAATCGTCATCTTGAGAAACCTGCTCTTCTGGTTGCTCCAAATGGTTATATATTGAATGTCCATGGTCCTTATTTCAGCGACTCGAGAAATAATGATGTGATGACGATCTCAGATCATTAGGGGTCGAGCTTGAGCTATTTGTCCCAATCATCGCTGTAGACCTGGCCCGGCCTCGTAAGGGGTGGGCCCGCTTTTTACGCCCCCCCTTACAAATGCAGACGGTGTAGGCGAGTTTAGCAGACCTCTCCTGGTAGTTTCTTCTGGCCCTATTCTGTCTTGGGTTTCTTTCTTCGCTGGCATGTCGGCTCCCGGGAGCGTCTCTCGGCTGTTGTGAGAGGGAGCGGCCGTTGCCGCACCCTCTCGGAGTGCGGTAGGGTTTGGAGGTGTGTGACTAGTCGGAGCCCAGGGTGCCAATTGGCATCATGTGCTCCGATTTCGTCGGAAGGGAGTTTTGAGCTCTGTAGCTCAAGGATTGTGTTCGGCCAAGGACTCTTGTTTTAGAGTCGGAGGCCGGCACGGGCTAGGGTAAGGGTACCTAGCTGGTTGTTTGCTGGATACCCCCGGGATCGCGTGATTTGGGTGTTTTGGTCATTGTCTCCTTCGGCGTGGCTTGAAGATCGGGCCGAAAGGAAGGTTAGTTATACGTACCCATTATCTAGGATCTGGAGCTTCGGCCTATTGTGCCTAGGAGCGTCGTTGGGGTCGTAGTCAGTCGCCTGTCTGACCAGCAGATTCCCATGCTCTGCTGCACGGGCCTATAGTTTCTTCGCTCTGTGCTGGATGACTTCAGTTACCGGGGTGTATTTCAGGTCTCTGAAGATGTCGGCGTTTCTGACAAACCGTGGTGTATCCACGGCGCACCTGAGTGCGACGTTTTCCACGGCTTGTATCCTCTTTATGTAGGTGGCTGCTTGGTATCCCCAGGCAACGGATGCGTAGGTCAGAATAGGTGCAATGAGGGTCCTGATGAGCGTGAGCTTGTTCCTCAGGTTGAGTCGGCTTTGTCTACCTATCATTGGATCGAGTAGAGTCCTTCTCATCCTTGCCTTCTGTATAATCGCTTCCGTATTCTGTTTCCACGTCAGGCTTCTGTCCATGATAACGCCATTGTACTTGACGGTATCGTGCCATTGGATGTTCTCGCCGTTCAATGAAACGTGTCCTGTGGGAGTCTGCTTCCTCACTCTCCTGAAGAGTATGACTTTGCTCTTCTCCGCATTGACTTTGACTTTCCACTTGTTGCACCACTCTTCCAGAAGGGATGCTGCTTCCTGGAGGTTGCGGGTGGCAAGTCTTGAGCTCCATGATCTTGCGATGATGGCCGTGTCGTCTGCGTAGAGAGCCAAAGAGGTCCTTGCGGTTCTTGGCATGTCGATGGTGTAGATGGTGAACAGGTGGGGGGGAGTACCGATCCCTGCGGTACGCCTGCTTCCATAGGCCTGTAGTTGTCGGCAATCTTCACAAGGAGTTGCCTCCGGTGAAGGTAGGATCTCACTAGTTTGACGATGCCGACGGAATAATCCATCGACAGCATCTTCGCTAGAAGACCATCGTGCCAAACCCTGTCGAAGGCCTTGGCTATATTGAGGAAGATCACTCCTGTGACTTGTCGATAGTTGAAACCCTCCGTGATGTGTTCCGTTAGACGTAAAACTTGCAGCTCGGTGGAGTGCTCGATTCTGTAGGCCAACTGCTCATCTGAGATGATCTGCAGCTCATCTTTTAAATCTTTCCAAGACGATCCGCTCTGCTACTTTGCTCATCGCCGGTAGAAGACTGATGGGCCTTGGTATGTCCGCACACGTGACGGTCATATTATGGTTCTTGGGTTATGCAAAGCATCAAGAACTGGTGAAATATCCATATACGTTGTTTTTAGATAAAATTATTGATGCTGGACACAGACTACCACGAGAACTTGGACCTCCAGTTGCATAGTAGCAATTTCGTCTTGAAATATTCTGTGTATAGCCGTAGTCATTTTTCGATTTTTGTTACTTCCAACCTTATTCTTGAATTAGGAAAATTGCAGCGAAGCTCTTGGAGATCCACGGTGTCGTTAACAAGAGTAAGAAATATGGTGTTTTCTAAGAATTAATTATGCAGTTCTGGATTTCCATAAAATCGAAGCCAACCTAAAAATTTTTTTTTCGATTTGAAAACGAGATTTCGTGATTTAGAACGATCTTAGAGGCTCCATATCTCAAAACGACGACATTCTCGGACCTTGACTGTATTTGAACATTTGTTCAGGGGGCTGGGAGAACATTTTGACGTGGGTTAGATTAAATTTGACGGGTGGCAGAAATCCCCTATAGAGTGTGTGGGGTCCTTGTGTACAAATGTGAATAATGCATTGGAGTCGGTAGAGGCTGTACTTCGACTATGTCCGCAGAAGTGGAAGGAAGAAATTGATGCCGCTGTTAAAGAGGATGATGAAAGTGAAACAATACGCAAAGGCAGTTATTAGTTAGATAGATATTTTGCTCGTCGCGTTAAAACTAGCTCAGTGCCAACGCCAGATTCTGACATTGTGTTTTGAGAGACGGATTTCCTCAATTTCCTTAAGCATGCTTACTCATCTCTTATAATCTTCATGATCACACGGTATTGACTAGTTCGCCACGTTTTTCTTTACTTTTTAGGAACTAGAATTAACTCATTAATAAATCATTAATGGCGTCATTGCCGAAAAATAAAGAAAATGTCGTCTAATCATGCAATTGTACTGCAGTATTGTTTTAAAACTCATCGACCTTGCACCTTACTCAAGTGTCATAAGCGTATCAAAAATATGTGACGAAATTAGTAGTTCTCTAATTGAAACTTAATAAACATTATAATTGTCATTCCGGAAACGCGTACTGACCTAGTTTCCTGAGGTGTTTAGGGCCCGTTAACAAATATGAATTCATATGTATAAACAACCGACGACTATGGCTTTCATTTTAATTTATTAGTTGAATGTTTGTCAATGACCTTGACCTAACATTGTGTAACCAGAGGTCCTAAAGATCTGTTGCATGTCGTTTAAATTTTACATAGACCTCCGCTATATCGCCGGCCATGGCCTCACTTCAGATCTGTCGCACATTGCTTCATTTATGTTTAGACGGTCTCCATATGCACGCGCCCATAAGTATTTTAAATGCTAACAACAAAAAGTATTTTTAGTAGTATTCTTTATAACTATTGAGTGGAACTTTACTACAAAAGAGAATATCTTAAAATCATAATAAGGTTTTATTGAGAAAGAGAATTTATAAGAAATAAGTTATAACAGTAATAAATGATTTCGATCGAAAATTATATTTTGACTCTCTTTAAAACAACTTGGAAACTTTACATTATTGATTCTTTTGAAGTATTCGAGCATTCGAAATTCGGGTAGTAAAGCATCATGTTACAGTACTACTAAAAACATTGTAAATGAAAACTCATTCTTAGTTGTATAAAACAATGATCAAAATGTTACAGTTGGTGTTAGAGTTTTATAAACGTCAGAATAGTAATAGATTTATCCTTTTGACATCAAAAACGTTTTGTTATAAATTTATTGCTTGTAGCTATATTTAAGAAGATTAAAATAAAGGTAGTTATTTTGAAAGATTAAATAATATTATTCTTTCAATAATGTGTTGTTAATAAATAAATATTCAGCCATCTCAGTGGCACACTGCTAAAGGTGTTTTTGATTTGATTTGATTTGATTTGTTTGGCTTGCGACCACGGAGTCCCGAGTTCGAATCTTGGCCAGGGTATGGATGTTTAGTGGCGTTTTTCTTGTGTTACCGAGACGGTATATGATATAAATAAGGCCATTAAAAAATAAACAAATGAAAAAAAGTACTATATTTTAGCACCATTGAACTAAGGAATGTTTAATTTAATCTATTCCATTTGATCTCAGCAAATTACGCGAAAGCTGGTTGGTTCTCTTTATATTTGGATACCTTGTGTACGTGATTCTTCAATAGTTATTAGTATAAAATATTTTTAAATGGAAAACTTATGTATTTACCCTTTTTGTATGTGTATTTAATAAAGTATATTTTGGAGAAACAGTCAGTCCCACTTTAAATCCTTAACAAAGTATATCATTTCGCTCTGCAAATGATAAATGCGTCTTAAATTCCTTTATGGCTATAATAAATTCAATGCAGTAAAAGAAAGTGTTTATGTTTTTTATAAGGGGATTAAATTGAAAATAATGACTCCTAAAATTCGAGTTTTATACTGAATCCTTTATACCTATCCCTAAATTAATGTAATTTCGTCCGACATTAACATCTTATCAGATTGACTTTCCTTTGCAGTATTCCAACAATAAATTTGTTTTTTACATTGTGTTTATTACTGTTTACAGAAATCAGTTGATCATTAAAAATACAATTTTCTTGTAATACCCTTACGCTCAATTTATCGCAAAGTTCTCTTATTTTCTTTGTTTCTTATTTATCTAACGTTATAAGAACAATCAGAAACACTTTTAAGTATTTAATTCTACTAAGAATGATTTAAAATATATATATATATATATATATATATATATATATATATATATATATATATATATATTAAAATAAAATATTTCTGTCAATCACCTCTGTGAATCCTTATTTTCATAAGGATAATAAACCAAACTGCAAATAATTGCGAGCCTGGCCGCGTTAAGTATAGAAATCACATTCTACAACAAAACGCTTCGTTTTGATTTAAACAAGCATCAGCCGAAAGAATTATTCCTAATTAAAGGAAACTCTCGTACCAGCCGTCTCAGACTAACTTGCATACTGCAGTTTCGCACTTCCTGGTGCTCATCAGTGCAAGGCGAGCCCGAGACGACTAGTACAAGAGCCTGGTTAACCAAGTGGCCAGATCGACGTTGTAAAACGACGAAATGGGGGAGGCTCCATCTAGCGACAGCTGCCTGTTCAAATCAAAACAATAATATCCCGACATGGGGCACGTAATAGTAAACAGCGTGCTTCCAGAGGGCAGAATATATTAAAATAAAATATTTCTGTCAATCACCTCTGTGAATCCTTATTTTCATAAGGATAATAAACCAAACTGCAAATAATTGCGAGCCTGGCCGCGTTAAGTATAGAAATCACATTCTACAACAAAACGCTTCGTTTTGATTTAAACAAGCATCAGCCGAAAGAATTATTCCTAATTAAAGGAAACTCTCGTACCAGCCGTCTCAGACTAACTTGCATACTGCAGTTTCGCACTTCCTGGTGCTCATCAGTGCAAGGCGAGCCCGAGACGACTAGTACAAGAGCCTGGTTAACCAAGTGGCCAGATCGACGTTGTAAAACGACGAAATGGGGGAGGCTCCATCTAGCGACAGCTGCCTGTTCAAATCAAAACAATAATATCCCGACATGGGGCACGTAATAGTAAACAGCGTGCTTCCAGAGGGCAGAATATATTAAAATAAAATATTTCTGTCAATCACCTCTGTGAATCCTTATTTTCATAAGGATAATAAACCAAACTGCAAATAATTGCGAGCCTGGCCGCGTTAAGTATAGAAATCACATTCTACAACAAAACGCTTCGTTTTGATTTAAACAAGCATCAGCCGAAAGAATTATTCCTAATTAAAGGAAACTCTCGTACCAGCCGTCTCAGACTAACTTGCATACTGCAGTTTCGCACTTCCTGGTGCTCATCAGTGCAAGGCGAGCCCGAGACGACTAGTACAAGAGCCTGGTTAACCAAGTGGCCAGATCGACGTTGTAAAACGACGAAATGGGGGAGGCTCCATCTAGCGACAGCTGCCTGTTCAAATCAAAACAATAATATCCCGACATGGGGCACGTAATAGTAAACAGCGTGCTTCCAGAGGGCAGAATATATTAAAATAAAATATTTCTGTCAATCACCTCTGTGAATCCTTATTTTCATAAGGATAATAAACCAAACTGCAAATAATTGCGAGCCTGGCCGCGTTAAGTATAGAAATCACATTCTACAACAAAACGCTTCGTTTTGATTTAAACAAGCATCAGCCGAAAGAATTATTCCTAATTAAAGGAAACTCTCGTACCAGCCGTCTCAGACTAACTTGCATACTGCAGTTTCGCACTTCCTGGTGCTCATCAGTGCAAGGCGAGCCCGAGACGACTAGTACAAGAGCCTGGTTAACCAAGTGGCCAGATCGACGTTGTAAAACGACGAAATGGGGGAGGCTCCATCTAGCGACAGCTGCCTGTTCAAATCAAAACAATAATATCCCGACATGGGGCACGTAATAGTAAACAGCGTGCTTCCAGAGGGCAGAATATATTAAAATAAAATATTTCTGTCAATCACCTCTGTGAATCCTTATTTTCATAAGGATAATAAACCAAACTGCAAATAATTGCGAGCCTGGCCGCGTTAAGTATAGAAATCACATTCTACAACAAAACGCTTCGTTTTGATTTAAACAAGCATCAGCCGAAAGAATTATTCCTAATTAAAGGAAACTCTCGTACCAGCCGTCTCAGACTAACTTGCATACTGCAGTTTCGCACTTCCTGGTGCTCATCAGTGCAAGGCGAGCCCGAGACGACTAGTACAAGAACCTGGTTAACCAAGTGGCCAGATCGACGTTGTAAAACGACGAAATGGGGGAGGCTCCATCTAGCGACAGCTGCCTGTTCAAATCAAAATACTTAACGCGGCCAGGCTCGCAATTATTTGCAGTTTGGTTTATTATCCTTATGAAAATAAGGATTCACAGAGGTGATTGACAGAAATATTTTATTTTAATATATTCTGCCCTCTGGAAGCACGCTGTTTACTATTACGTGCCCCATGTCGGGATATTATTGTTTTGATTTGAACAGGCAGCTGTCGCTAGATGGAGCCTCCCCCATTTCGTCGTTTTACAACGTCGATCTGGCCACTTGGTTAACCAGGCTCTTGTACTAGTCGTCTCGGGCTCGCCTTGCACTGATGAGCACCAGGAAGTGCGAAACTGCAGTATGCACGTTAGTCTGAGACGGCTGGTACGAGAGTTTCCTTTAATTAGGAATAATTCTTTCGGCTGATGCTTGTTTAAATCAAAACGAAGCGTTTTGTTGTAGAATGTGATTTCTATACTTAACGCGGCCAGGCTCGCAATTATTTGCAGTTTGGTTTATTATCCTTATGAAAATAAGGATTCACAGAGGTGATTGACAGAAATATTTTATTTTAATATATTCTGCCCTCTGGAAGCACGCTGTTTACTATTACGTGCCCCATGTCGGGATATTATTGTTTTGATTTGAACAGGCAGCTGTCGCTAGATGGAGCCTCCCCCATTTCGTCGTTTTACAACGTCGATCTGGCCACTTGGTTAACCAGGCTCTTGTACTAGTCGTCTCGGGCTCGCCTTGCACTGATGAGCACCAGGAAGTGCGAAACTGCAGTATGCAAGTTAGTCTGAGACGGCTGGTACGAGAGTTTCCTTTAATTAGGAATAATTCTTTCGGCTGATGCTTGTTTAAATCAAAACGAAGCGTTTTGTTGTAGAATGTGATTTCTATACTTAACGCGGCCAGGCTCGCAATTATTTGCAGTTTGGTTTATTATCCTTATGAAAATAAGGATTCACAGAGGTGATTGACAGAAATATTTTATTTTAATATATTCTGCCCTCTGGAAGCACGCTGTTTACTATTACGTGCCCCATGTCGGGATATTATTGTTTTGATTTGAACAGGCAGCTGTCGCTAGATGGAGCCTCCCCCATTTCGTCGTTTTACAACGTCGATCTGGCCACTTGGTTAACCAGGCTCTTGTACTAGTCGTCTCGGGCTCGCCTTGCACTGATGAGCACCAGGAAGTGCGAAACTGCAGTATGCAAGTTAGTCTGAGACGGCTGGTACGAGAGTTTCCTTTAATTAGGAATAATTCTTTCGGCTGATGCTTGTTTAAATCAAAACGAAGCGTTTTGTTGTAGAATGTGATTTCTATACTTAACGCGGCCAGGCTCGCAATTATTTGCAGTTTGGTTTATTATCCTTATGAAAATAAGGATTCACAGAGGTGATTGACAGAAATATTTTATTTTAATATATTCTGCCCTCTGGAAGCACGCTGTTTACTATTACGTGCCCCATGTCGGGATATTATTGTTTTGATTTGAACAGGCAGCTGTCGCTAGATGGAGCCTCCCCCATTTCGTCGTTTTACAACGTCGATCTGGCCACTTGGTTAACCAGGCTCTTGTACTAGTCGTCTCGGGCTCGCCTTGCACTGATGAGCACCAGGAAGTGCGAAACTGCAGTATGCAAGTTAGTCTGAGACGGCTGGTACGAGAGTTTCCTTTAATTAGGAATAATTCTTTCGGCTGATGCTTGTTTAAATCAAAACGAAGCGTTTTGTTGTAGAATGTGATTTCTATACTTAACGCGGCCAGGCTCGCAATTATTTGCAGTTTGGTTTATTATCCTTATGAAAATAAGGATTCACAGAGGTGATTGACAGAAATATTTTATTTTAATATATTCTGCCCTCTGGAAGCACGCTGTTTAATATATATATATATATATATATATATATATATATATATATATACAGAGATTAAACTTAGACGACTGTCTAAGTTAAAAACAAAAATTTTTAATTTAACTTCAGGGATGCAGTCACTATATATATATATATATATATATATATATATATATATATATATATATATATATATATATATATATATATATATATATATATATATATATATATATATATATATATGTACAAAAATGAACACTGAAACTCTGAAATGCAAGCCAGACAAAACCTGAGTGGTTAAGGTCACATTAAAACTTACTAACGCTGAAAATTTAGACTATTGAAGAAATGAGAATTCTTATATACAGGGTGGACCATAATAGGCCATAGTGCAGGGGTAGATTCTTTGGGCCAAGATATGAAGATATAACCAAATATGCTTTAGTAAAATGTTGCTCGGGAAAGATACATAGTGTCAAAATTCAAATTATTCGTTTTTTTGCAATAACTTAACAGCCTCTTGATTGATTTTCGCCAAATTTGCTAAAGGAACTTTTTTGATTCTAAGAAACAATAATTTATGTATTACATCACGTTAGATCATAGAGGACGCCGCAGGACTTGTAACTGAAGATGACTTTTTTTTCTTTTTTTTTGACGAAACGTTTCTGACCAGAAAATCTGATGAGAGCGTCATTTCTACGTATAAAAGATACACTTAATAGAACTTGATAACTCCAACTGTTTTCGAGGAAAAAAAAGTACGGGAAAACAAAACCTTAATAACAGCGCAAGTTCTTTCTCATTTTCTTATGAATTAATGGAGTATTTTCATGGCATTGAGATAAATCAAGAGTGTGTGTAAAATAAGGATCTAATCTTATTGGAAGACCCAAAAATAACATAAAAGTTGACTTAATGACATTAGTACTTATTTTACAAACTTTCCTCCCTTGCATGCAAAGACTCCATTGCTGCAACTTTAATTAAATTTTCGATATGGTCTCCGCCTACTTATATGCCTTTTCTAATTCTTTTCATAAAAAATTTTCTTACATTGAAAAATACATGTTCCTGTCCTCTAGTAAAATTGGCTGCGTTTTGTGTTTTATCCCACAGTTCTTCTCTTGAATTGATAGTATTTGCATAGACTTCATATGTCCCCTCACATAATAATCCAAAGGATTATAATCAAGACTCCTTGGTGACCAAGCAAACTCACTTCCTCGACCGATCCATCTACGTGGGAAAGTCTCATTAAGATAATTCCTGACTTCGATAGAGAAATGAGGGGGAGCTTAATCTTGCATAAACCACGTTATGTTCCGTATGTCTAGCATGAAAGCATGTAATATATCAGCAAGAGTGTTTTGAAGAAAAAACAGATAAGGCTGTCCGTTTAAATTTGGAGGAAGGACAAATGGTTCCAATAACTGATCGCCGATAATACCACACCAAACGTTAATCTTGTGATGATGAAAACGCCTTTCTTTAACGGCATGAGGATTTTCTACTTCCCAGTAATGAGTATTTCTCCAGTTAAAAACGCCTCGGCGAGGAGAAGTTGCTTCATCGGTAAATAAAATGTTCTTAACAAAATTTCCATCCCTGTTGTGTTTATTTAGTACAAATTGACAAAATTGTAGCCTTTGTGGAAGATCCCTTCGAAGTAACTTTTACAGGAGTGAAGTGATATGGGCAGAAGCGTTCTTTGCGTAAGACTCTTAGAAAATATTGTTTACTCACCCCTGTTGCCGCTGATAAACGACTTGAGCTGACTTAAGGATCTTCATCCACACGAACTAAAATTTCTAGTTCTTGATCTGGAGTAATTCGTTTCGGTCGTCCTACATCATTTTTATGGCGAAATGAACCCGTTTCTCCCAAACGACGATACAGATCTTTGAAAATCTTATGGCTGTATTCGATTTGGATATTGAAATGAGTATCATCTCGCTGCAGCACGTCCGCTAAAATTGTTTTGTACGTAACCACATATTATATCCCTCATTTCTCTATTTGAAAAATTATTATGTCGAGGCATTTTAAAAAAAGAAGTTAAAGAAATTAGCTCGAGGAACACAAGAGCAAAATAAAATGATTAAATGATGTACATGACAGAACTAAAACGTAACCAATGCACACTTTTCAATAAATACATTTTGTTTCATTAAATTTGAATTTGTCTTTCAATAAATTATTCAAATGTTTAACGGTAATTTCCTCGAAAACGGTTGGAGTTTCAAATTCTACCAAGTGTACGTATGCGTGGAAGTGACGCTCTCATCAGATTTTCAGGGTAGCTATTCTGTATCGGTGTGATGTAATGTGAGCACATGTTTTTATGAGAAAGTGGGCGGAGTTCTCTTGAAAACCAAAATAGGGTATTCTGTAACTGTGGGAGCGGTCACATCACGCCAAAAATCGGGGAACTTGCTTCTCTTCGTAAATTGTAGGGAACGGGGCCGTTCACGCGTGAGAGGAAGAAAGTATAACCTCACTTTTTGGCATTTGATGTCGGTGGCATGATATTTGTTTATTTGAAGTTATTTTTGTGTTAGATCATACAATGAGTTTTGTGTTACTTAAACTGTAGGGATTAATATTGCCGTGTACTAAATTATCAGTGAGGCACTATGAGACCTTCAGATTGCTGGAAAAATCCTCAAAAAGAACAACTTCATTGCATGAGCATTGAGCAATCCCTTCAGTTTATCAGATGGGGCTTTTATAATTAAGTAAATAAAGAACATTCTTGGGGATATCGTACAATATATTATACAAGTCAGATTATGTACAATCCAATTATTATACTACAAATTAAATTTGCTCTTCTCCGTTGCTCCAAATATTTTTATTAGTTTCCAGGGACAGCGTTTAAATTGGTTGTTACTCTTTCCCACATTTTTTGGCATCTTTTTGTGAACTGATTTGTAAATGTTCCACAGAAGCTGTAGTTGTTTTCCCACCCATTTAATCAAAATGTATTTTAAGGCACTATTCATTGGGTTGAAACGGATTTTTGATGTTGCTATTCTTAGCCTAACAGAAAATTATGCCACTTTTACAAAATATTAGATATTGCACTCATTTTAAATGTCAGAAACTCGCATTTTGACAAGATGCATTTCCCATCATACAACGCACGACCTTCGATCATGGCGTTCCGGCAATTCTATTGGTTAAATGTAGGAGCAATTGTTGGCAATGCTGGAAGGATCACTTCACGTCCCCGTGTAGTCACTGTAGTTACAGAATAGTATTTTTGTTTTCCTGGGAAGGGATCGTGATATGAGCTCTCTCCTCTCACGACAAATTCTCACGTTCACTGAAATTACAGAATAGCTACCCTGGTCGGAAGTATCACAACGCTTTGTCCAAAAAAAATGAAAAGAAAAATCATCATCAGATACAGGTCTTGCGGCGCCCTTTATGATCTAACGTGATGTAATAGATAAATTATTGTTTCTTAGAATAAAAAAAGTTCCTCTAGCAAATTTGGCGAAGATCAGTCACGAGGCTTTTGAATTATTGCAAAAAAAAACTAAATAATAAATTGAACTTTGACACCCTGTATCTTTTTCCACAGCAACATTTTACTAAAGCATATTTGGTTATATCCTCATATTTTGGCCCAAAGAATCTACCTCTGCATTATGGCCTATTATTAATGGTCCACCCTGTATACGGCGTCCATAAATAGTTGGAGTGACATACTGATCACAATAACAGCAATGTTTTTTTTCAAAAGTGTGGGTGATTATACGAAACAATCCAAATGGTATGACCAACTAAGGACTCCACCGGCAGCAATATTGAAATCAATCCTGACTTATGGCTGCGTGGTCTGGAAGTGCTCACCCAGTGCACAATTTCAATGCTTTCAGACCAAGCAATTCAATTCAATTTTTTTCAATTCAAATTTCTTTTATTCAATTTAGTAATAACATGATATTATATTTACGTACTCAGAGCCAGCCAGACATGCGCGGCGCAAAGCGCCGTGGCAATTGAATGGTTGGATGAGTGAGTGAATATAAAACTTAAAATAATTAACAATGAAACTAACTCCTATCTCTAAAATAAAAGATTTACAAAAGCTGATAGCAAAATTGAACATATAAAGGTGTATATTTAAAATAATTTGTAAAACATGTATATAAATATGGTTAAAAAGACAAGCTCAGTCGTTGGTGGTAGACATATACAGGTGAGTGCTATGGCGTCTCACCTGCTCCATGCAATTCGTTCAAGACTTACATTGCTAACAGTCGACGATGCCGCAGAGTTTTTGGTTTAAAATAATTTATGTTTGGATAAATTTTTGAATTAATAAAGTTCTGGTTAAAATAGAATTTTTTGAAACGAATTTTGGGAAATAAATGAATTTAAAACAAAAATGTACAAAAAGAAAAAAAGAGAAAGATAGAATTATACAATTTTGTAATGCAAGAATGTCCAGATATTGTGGCTAAAGTGGCTGCCGAAAGAAGGGCAGCGTCTGATATAGTAATTTGTGTTTTATTCTAAAAGGTGCATTATGCTGTCTCACACAGAGTACTTTATTTTCACAGTCGAATATTGTCTTATTTTAGGTCCAAAAGTCAATTTTTACATAATTTAATAGAGTATTAAATTCTGCATCAATTGATATTAGCATTCCCTATACATATCTCCCTTTGTTTCTTTACTATGGACGATTTTTTATAAAATGTACATGCAAAGTCAGCAGTGTTTGTTAGTAGCCAATACAAATCACCTAACCTGTTTCTTTTTTTATCACAAACGAGAATAATCATGTGGATAATTGGTAATGATTTGTTTATTATCAAGATAATAACATCAAAAATAAGAGATCATTTTATATTATAGATTTATAAATACTTTAGAACAAAATTTACAAAGTTAATGTATACATTGAATATAAATATTTAATGCAACAATTCTTTAAAATGCCCCCACTTTGCTGCTGATAAGCAGCAGGAATTTACGGCACTTACAGTTGCTCTTTGAATTTATTTGATGAAATGCAACCGTACTCTGATCTCCAGAACTTCTTTGGTGGTAGCCGGGGTGGCATATACAACATTTTTGGTATGATTTCAGAGGTAAGGGTCTAAGGGGATCAAATCAGGGGACCTTACTGGCCATCTCCAAGATCTTCCGTAGGCAAATTACCCAAATTGGAACGATGCTACTAATTCGTCATACACTCCCCATGTATTATATGGACCGCAACCATTCATTTGAGGATTTTTAGAATTATAAATGTTTAGCGACAAATTGTCAACTAAATAAATAAATAAATAAATAAATAAAAAGTAACAACTACTGTCCACAAAATTTCTACTTATTTATTACTATTTAAATTCTTGTAGTAGATATGATACTTATACTCGTTATCTATTAATAAGCAGAAAACATTAAAACTAAATTTGTCCTGGAAAGATTCTCGCGCTACATGAGAATTTTGTTGTGCCCATGGTGTACATTTCGTCTGCTAAAAATTCCTTCTTTGGAAAACTTAGCTTCGTGAATTCAAATAATTCTTATTAAAAAAATCATGATTCCTTTGAAGACATGCGATCACATGCTTACAGAAATCTGCTCTAAGTGAACAAATACTACGTTCCTGTACTATCGCTACCACTCGGCAACACTAGCACGGTGTTTATATTGAGAACACAAAACATTCTGAAATTTTTCCTACTATGTATGTAGCTGTATGCACGTTATACAGTGCTGATTGCATATCTATATTTTACAAAACTTCGTCCATAATAAAATAACCAAGAGAGATAGGTATAGGAAATGCTAACATCAATCGATGCAGAATCACTCTATTAAATTCTGTGGAAATATGCATTTAAAAAAATGACTCTTGATCGTTTGAACTAAAACAATATTGGACTGTGAAAATGAAGTACCCTTTGTGACATTGTGAAGATATAAGACACTTATTAGTTAGATTATAGAGTACTTGTATGGCTTTGAAAAGAAAGTCTCTAAATCTGCCACATGATAGAGGACATTGATTTCTTTCGGAAGGGTAGGAACCGTCAAAAATCTCCAAGAATATTAATTGTCTCGAAAACTGGTAGGTTTAAGAGTATATTATTGTACATAAATCCAAGCTAAAATTTTATTAGTTATAAAATGAAATATAGGGTGTTCCATTTAAAATAACAAAATTAGGTGCTACATCCGTTGTAAGCGGAGCGGAAGTAACACATCCATGAAAATATTTTCGTTAGATCCCCCTTAACCCTATTTTCAAGTTTCTAAACTGAACAGATCCCAAGAAACGTCTAATGCTCGCTTTCCTTGAATAACCCTGTATACATTAAGGAGCTACATAGGCTGACTGAAATTTGAAAAGCTATGGTAGAAATTTTATCAGGGAAGTCTCACAGAAAAGACATATTTTTTGGTAAAATAGCTCCATCTTACATTCAAGATACACTAAAGATGGATGATTCTAAAGTTTTACGACTGGATACGCTTAGGGACGAAGCAGCTATGATAGTAATTCGATTATATTCCCGTTTTCAACAAGGTAACAATTATGGATTAAATACAAAGTTGATAATGAAGAGATTGTAACGCCTAACAAAATTAAGGTGATTGTATTGAAGAGTATTATTGCATCGGCAAGTCAGGTTTGAGAAATCTTGGTACTTGTGTTAGACAAGTCGAGTGCAGTTACGTTTTACCTCAGATTTCATGACTTTTTTTTGTATGGACTTTCTAATACTTTGTACAAGAAAGTTTACCCTTTAAAAATGTCCGCTATTTACTTGAGGGTGGTTCCCACCCACCTCCTCTACTGGGGTAGGCTTAAAGTAAAATAGTAACTACCGAATCTGATATAGAATCATGTTGCAAGAGAAAAAGGTGATTTACAATTTTTCACGAAAATTTATATTTTCCAAGTTACAACGATTTGAAGATTACGATTTTTAGCTGTAAAAAATTGGTACCTTGAGACTGTTTTTCGTAAATATCTCAAAAGTGTTATATTTATGGAAGAAGTGGTATGATACAAAAAATAAGATTATGAAATTACAAGCATTTTGTTTTTAGTTTATTTCTGTACGATGAATAGTTCTAAATATATATGATAGTTTAAAGATGGCGCTCGAACGTTTATCAGTCGAGATATAATGTTTAAATCTCAAATATGTCAGAGACAATGAGTATGATATTCAAAATACATACAATAGAAATTATAAGGCTTGATGTACTCATTTATGGGATTTTTTATATCCGTACAACTTGAAAGATGACAATGTTATGTGCTTTGTAATTTTTTTAAAGGAAAAATTTATTATTCTCCTGCTACCATTGGCCATATAAAGAAAATTCAAAAAATCTATATCAGTTTTTATTAATATATAGCATTACTAATATGCTCTAATTTTTTGGCATTTTTAGGATTGTACTAGTACGGGTAGAGTACTACAAAAAGGGGTACTCACTTCGTTCCTGCTAACCTAATCCTTCATACTACCAACTTGATCCTCATGGCTTTATCACTGGGAGGAGGGTGATGTACATACAGTGTGAACCTAAAGAAACGCACAAATTTCATATCTTGGTATGTCTCATTTTTCAAAAAAATCCTCGAACAAGTCGATCTTAGTTTTGTAAATGCTACATTTTGTCACTGTACCAAAATATATGACGTCATTGGTTCTTGAGTTATGACGCCATCATAAATTTTTTTAATGGAAACGGGCATTTTGTTTACTGTTTTTGGTGTTATATTCCTTTAGATTTCTGGTGATATAAAGAAAATTATATTGCCTGAGCCATTCTTTTGGAAAAATTATATTTTATGTAAAAATAGCTTACCTTTCGCAAATTCACGAGTAATGTTCCACTTTATTATGGACTGATAAATCTTGTTGCCTACATTTTTGTTTTAACTAGCATGAAAACATTTGACATAAAAACAAAACAAAGAGAATAATAAAAGAACAATCACCTTAACAACAGAGATATACAGGTCCTTTTGTGTAAAGTACCTATCAATAACCTTTTTATTCCTGGCACGTGTGGAACCTTAGTTTTGTGACACTTCTGAGACAGTGTAAAACTAGTCAATGCAATGCCACGTTTAAGTGAAAGAGAACGCGTAGAACTTTTGATAAAGGTTGGATATGGTGATAGGCTGAGAACTCATCAGGAAGCATGTGATGTTTCCAATGCCGCCAAGTATCCCGAAAAGCAAATTTCTAGATCCACTGTAAGTAGATTGGTGGCTAAATATGATGAATTTGGCAGTGTAGCTGACCTCCCTCGATCTGGTCGCCCTAGCACAAGCAACGAAACCAAATTAAATATCCTTCTAGAAAGTGAGAAAAACCACCATCTTTCGACAAGGCAGCTGGCTTTAAATCATAACGTGACTCAAACTTCTCTTGTACGTCTATTGAAAAAAGAAAAATACCATCCATACAAAGTGCAAGTAATCCTCGAATTGAATGACGACGATCCAGATCGGCGCTTACAGTTTTGTGAGAAATTGATGACTTTGTGCGATGAAAACCCAAATTTTTTAAAGAACATTGTTTTTTCTGATGAAGCTGCATTTTCTTTAAAAGGGACTGTACATCGTCATAACACGCGAAAATCCTCATTGGACTTCAAGAAGCCCATGCACAGCGACGAGGCAAAGTAAACGTGTGGGCAGGTATGATTGGTAATCTTTTATTGGGACCTTTTTTTTTGACGAAAATCTTACGGCCGCAAGATATTTACAGTTTTTGCGAGTTGAGTTAGTGCCAGCCTTAGCAGTTATGTTTCCGAACAATGAATATGAAGATATTCCTGCTGAAAACGTCTGCTTTAAGCAAGACGGGGCCCTACCTCATTTTGGGATGGCAGTGTGTCAGTTTTTAGACGACACTTTTACTGGAAGGTGGATAGATCGTCGAAGTCCGATTGAGTGGCCCCCGCGTTCACCAGATTTAACTTCTTTAGACTTTTTTCTTTGGGGTTACTTAAAGTCAAGGGTGTATTTTAACAGACCGGATACCATAGAAGAATTGAAAGACAGAATTGGCTTGGAGATGAGACGAATTGCCCATGAGATGATTCGAACAGCGTGCAAAGTGTCTACATCCATCTTGGTCAATGCCAAATGGTTGGAGGGTCGCAATTTGAGCAATGGAGATGACGTTTTTCTCATAATTACTTATATAAGGTATCAATCAATAAAAATATTTTTTTCCAAAAGAATAGCTTAGGTAACATCGTTTTTTTTTCATATCACCAGGAAGCTAAAGGAATATACCACCAAAGACAGTAAACAAAAATGTCTATTTCCATTAAAAAAAAATTGTGATGACACCATAACTCAAAAACCAATGACGTCATAAATTTTGGTATAGTGACAGAATGTAGCATTTACAAAACTAAAATCGAACTGTTCGAGAATTTTCTTGACAAATGACACATACCAAAGATATGAATTTTGTGCGTTTCTTTAGGTTCACGCATATGAACCGCCACGTCAAGTCGCTCAGAAGCGTATAAGGCAGTGGCTACTCCAGTTTTACTGACGAGTCCACGGAATAGTCACGGAACGAAACGCAAAACATCCAAAACATATTTTCCAATACCCGGAATTGTACAAATGCAGCGCAATTTAAAAGACAATGTATTTAAATAAAAAGTTGGCTACTAGAGCTTTGCTTCCAAATTTATATTGGCAACACCTGGATATACTGACTACTTTATTTAAAACTGCGGTTTTTGATTGTGCTATTATTATTTTTGGTAATTTTTCTTAAATAAGCCCTATTTTTATGTAAAAACTATATAAATATCAACTATAATATAGTAGCATAATGTATATAATTATTTTATTGTTTCGTGGTGTACGAATTGTGTTCAGAGTCAGCGCCTATATTAAAAATATCTCATTTCAGTATTTAGGCTTCAGATCAAGTATTCAGATAAAAAAGTGAAATAAATTTCTTTACTTTCAAGTTTGGTTGTGGTCGGATGTTAATAATAAAGCATCTATTTTGCGTCTTGGGGTAGTAAATCCAAACGACACCATAAAAACGGAAATAAAATTTTATTGCTCCCCGTTTTTCCTTAATCTTAATAGTATTTTTTACTACAATACAATAGTTATTATATATTGAGATCGTTTTTTTTTTGTTTCATTTCGTCTTCAAAATTTGAATTTATAAAATATTTAAATGCAAATCGAAAACATGCGTGCCTTCATCTAAATTATTTATAAAACTATAAAATATCATTTTAGGATAAGCGTTATGTTACGAATAAGTTTGTTTATTACTTATACTTTTTATAGTTGGACTATAATCGGTTCAAAAAGAGTGAAACAGTGAAAGTAGATCCAAGGGTGTGCGGTGGTATGCGTTTCGCAAATTCCATAATTTGTTTTGGTTGTTATTTATTTATTTATTTATTTTCTGCGATATGCAGCTTATGGCCGACGGATTGTGTAGTATATCATTAAACACTTTTTCGTTCGACTCATACAATCCAGTATATAGGTCCACTGGATAGGAATACATGCTCACTCACACAGATCCATTAGACGATTCATTCCAGCGCACGAATGGTGGGGGAGCTACTGGCACAGTAGAGCTCTCTACTGAGCTACTGACGCCGAAAAGTTAAAGGGGCTGGACGTGCACACGGTGCCAGTAACTCGTACGAGTCACTAAAACCGAGTACTAATGGATACTAGACACGTTTAAGGCTCATGCACACGGGTTTAGTTGCTGGCGCAAGTAACTATGGCAAGTCACTCGACTGTCTTCAGTTTCAATACAGTAAATGTTCGCGCGTAAAAGTGTTAAAATTTTACATTAGTATTTTTCTTGTGGTAATTATGGATTACCCGAATGCAACTTACTACTAGCCAATGTGTTAAAACGAGTTTAGTGCATAGTTTAGTATCCAGTACAGTAAAAATTCTGGTGGAGGGGTGTACTTGCTTCTTAGTATATTCAAAGCATTTTTAGTACTTGCCTAACTTCGCTACTAAGCACTGTACTCACTACTGGAATGCCTGGTCATATAAGGCCAGTAGTGAAGAATAAGATAGTTATTTGTTTTAGTTACTTGCGCTAGCAACTAAACCCGTATGCACGTGCCTTTAGACGGGTAAGTACTTGTTATAGTGACTAATTGACTATTCTAGTGTATGGAGTTAATATGCATGTTTTGTTTTCTTTACGATAACGTTTTTTATTTTTTAAATGGCTGAATAATTGGAATGAGGAAGCAACCATTAAAGTTGACTTGTACCGAGAGCAAGATGCCTCTGGAATAGCAAACTATCTGTAATATTTCTATCATTTTTTCGCCGAACACTTTTGAGCATACAGCAATTTTCTTTTTAATAAGTTTTTTGGCGTTGCGATTCATATTATTTGTTGATAACCACCGTTTAACCCATGTAACTGAACTATACTGCCCATCACATTTACTAGAAAGCTGTATACCTATTATGTGAAATGCCGTTCTATTGACTGGAATATTTTGGGTAATGGTTTGAGGACGTTCCATTGTTTCGAAATGTCTATTTACACGATGCCAATACTGGATTGTCTTATATTACTCGACTGACTCTGTAACTGGCATGTGTAAATGGGCCATAACACGGAAATAAATACCGTCGCGAATGTCAATCGAGCACCCTTTAGATCCGTCAACTTTTATAATTCTGTGAATCGGAAAAATAAATAATGTTTTAAATCAAGTGTACAGTAGAGGACAGTAAATATGGGGCAGCTCTTTTGTGATATTTTACTATGACCCTAAGCTATGACCGGAAATAATTTTTAAAATCAATTTCTAACCCTCTTTCAAACACAGCCGTGTAAATCCCTTTAAAGACTGATGGTTTACTCTTATACTGAAATTAAAACAAAGCTTTATCAGGATCTAAATTAAATTATTTAGTACCTTCCATGACTTTTTGAGGGTTAAGTAAATAAAAGTCCACTTTACATTGTACAAATTTTGATGCCCCATATTCACTGTCCCAACTGTACCTATTTTATTTTTTGTTTTTATTTTTTTAATGGCCTTATTTAGATTAGCATCCTGGCAGAATGCAGCTATTGCTGTTCTACGACTCAACCAGGACACGTACACATAGACATCAACACAACAACCATTCCCTGCGATATTGCCATCTACCGCAGCTGAGACACTCAACAGCGGTCTAACTGGAATATTGGAAAAAAATTTAGTCATTGAAATTGAAAACTGATGGTATTAACCCAAAGTTTCGCATTCCACTAACTTCAGAAGGTATAAAAATGAATAGAAAACAAAGAAAATGTTGAGAAGTGACGCTTCACACAAATCGCGAAGAGAACAACCATAACATGCGTAGTATTAGTTTCAGATATTTTTTTGTCTAATTGATTACAAAACAATTTTTTTTCTTTATCAATTTTGTTCAAAAACAAAAAAGGTTCCGTAAATCGGGGTGACTTGATCAACGTTTTGAGCAATTGACAGCTGCATCTAGCGTATAAAAGTCCTTTTGTGGAAATAAAAAACATTTTGCATTCCTTTGGTGTATGAGGAAGACAACCTATGATATTTAAAAAATATGTGTCAATCAGTTTCGAGAAAAAAAATATAATCGTTTTGGTTTCATCTCGCCCCACGATGGGGCTAGATGAAAACAACGTAAATTTTTGATTATATTTCAAGTACACTCACATAAGGGGTCACTTGAAACAGAGAAAATGAAAAAATATATAAGGGATGAGTTACTGGTTGTGTAATTTTTTAATAAAACAACATAATATGAATGAACAGCATTTATTAAAAAAAAAAACATTTAAGAAAGTATTGCAAATTTTATTAAACAATAAAAACTAAATCTCCGCAACTAAAAAATAAAGTAATAAAATAAATTTTTACAAATATAAATAACTTCAGAAAAAAAAATTGAATTTGATATAAATTTATAGGGTATCCCAGGCCCTTATCTGACCTCTTCTTAGCATCTCAACTTTTACAAGTTTCTGCTCTATTTATTTTTTTTCAATTAAATAAATATCATCAACTTGTGGATACAAATAAACTCCAGTTTGTTTATTGCTTGGTCTTAAAAATTTACATAAATAGACCTGGTTCTCTTCAACATTTATTATCTTTGCAACATATTTTTTATAATTATTTTTTTTAGTTTTCATATTTAGTACATAGTCATTGGAATTGAATTCCACAGAGTGATTGACATTTAATTTGTCTTCACTGTAGTCACGATATTTACGAGAACCGGGTTTTCGCTTATAATTTCTCATTTTCAAGCCGCCCCTGAAATGCCACGAAAAAATAAATTGGTACGCCCCTGGAATTGGGTGCTTTGAAATTGCAGAATTAATTTAGGTATTTCTAGTTATATAAATATGTAATCAGAAAAAAAATGTTACACTATGATATCATTACTTAGAGCAACTACACAACATGAAGTATACAGGTGAAAAAATAGGGTATTTTCTTACCTTAAATTAAAAGAATTTTAAATCATCTACCTACTAAATCTGAAATCAAGTATTTGCCGCAACCACTTGAGGAATATTTAACGTAAGTAACGGTGAAGCGCTGGTTGCAATTGCGAACTGAAAATGGTATCCAGTAGTTGGCAGCACTTTTAATTCCATAGGTGTACCAAAAAGTTTCAACTCGCCCCGCGTTTTCAAGTCACCCCGCTTTACGGTTCTTCGTTTAACTAATACTAACTTACTATCCAAATTTCAATACTATCGGACATTTCATTCTTAGGTTATCGTGCTTACAAGACACGTGACGAACGAGCAGGCAGACGGACAGACGGACCACAGGCAAACGGACATACGGACGGACGAACGGACAGACAGATACACGGACTGGCATTTTGAAAACTGTTCAGAATTCGATCACTAACACAGTGATATGAAATTTCTTTCTCTACGAGCGATATTACGGGATTTAGAAATGTTCCAATCAAATGCAATATACTCTTCGTTTTGTATTTGCCACGAGTATAAAACCAGTCTCAGGAATAAATTCAAAACAATGCAGCTTTCGCCATCTAGCCGTCGAGTATGGAAAGCTTAGTAATAATCGTCGCCCTACAAAATAATAGAGTTCAGTGAACTTGGTAGATATTTGTACAATGTACATTTGTACATTCTATTATTAGCAACAGGTGACGCTGCGGCTGCATTTGATTTGGTTTATTTGGTTACTCGAACTCAATTCAATGGCCGTAAGGGCTGAAGCCCGCTGAAGACTGAAGATAAATAAATATTATAAATACATACTTATCAGAAATCACAAATATATAGACCATTATAAAAACAATAAGGATGGTCAGGTACTGTGCTGTTCCTATGTGTAAATCTGGTCGTGCCACTGAACGACTACAAAACAAATTGGCAGGACTTCGGCAAACATCTGTATTCAAAGTTCCTAAGGTTAGTAAAATATAAATATGTTTAGGTACAAAACATATTTATATTTTACTGTGTTTTAAGGTTTCAATAATTGCAAGATTTAATCATTTTTATTTCTTATATTATAGTGTCCTAATGAGTTACAAATATGGAGCAGAGCAGTTGGAAAAACATTAACTTCAAATGATTATATTTGTGAACTACATTTTCGTGATGAGGATATTAAAAAAACAGATCACATTGTATTACCGCATGGAACGGCATTTGTAAGCCACAGAGAGAGGTATGACTTAATTAATGAAGCAATACCAATATGCCACGAAAACGAAAACCTTCCTGAAGAAAATTTCAGTGAACATCATTCTGAAGAACATAATCATTTGATGGATGTGAATCTCAATGTAATTATAAATCTTGTTAATATAGTTACCAAAGATGAAAGAGCGCTCGAACCTCGGGAAGGGCACTTCGTTTGTAAAAAGTGAGGTTAAGTTTTGAAAGTACCGTTTCTGATTACATTTTCCACCGACTATTTTCCACAGTGCAACTTTTACGTTCCACTGAGAATGTCAAAACGTCCTTTGACTTTTTTATGTTCCACTGAGAAATTATTTTTGTGTAGTGTACACTGAATGCAGCTTTTTTGGTACGAGCTCTGACAACTCATGCGATCGTGGAGTGGAATATGGCAGCTATGAGAATTAGTGGTGTGTAGTATTTGTATGAATCGTATAATAATACGAATCTTTGCAACCGATACGGTTTCGTATTCGTGCCAAATATATTCATACACATACACCAACCTAACGAGAATATTGAGAACTATAAAATGAGATTACGCATCGGTGCGATTCATACCAGTACGAAAGAGAAAATTATTTCGTATTTGACTTTGATTTGTATTATTGAGTTGCGGCTTTGTAGTATTAAACTTCTATTTCTATTAATCCGATAAATATCAGATATATTAATAATGTGAAATTATTCATCAAACATGTTAAACACTACTTACACACAAATAAAGGTACTTTTCTAAACATTTAAATACATTTAAAAATTAACAATAATTATTGATCAATGCTGCATTCTCGGAGTTTTCACAGCAATCATACATACTTATCTTTTTTTGTCTTTTGATAACTATTATTTTAAATTACAAATTAATTTATGTTGCACTACGACTTTTGTCTCTGTCTTTTTAATGCCAATTACAATAACTAAACAAGGAGCACAGCACAAGTTATTATTTAATTTAGAGTGCTCCTTTAATAATATTCATACTTTAGGTATTACATATTTTTCCTGTGTTTATTTTTCTTGTATTATTCTATTTATTCTAAATATAATTAAAAAAATATATATATATCCTAAGTTTAAATGATATATAATAGATAGAAACCATATCATTATTATATAGGAAAGACAATAATTCTGTAATGAAATATGACATGTATGTACTTATTGAATTGAATTGAATCGAATAAATAAATTGAATAAATAAAATAAATCTTTAATAGTTAATGGTTTCCGCTAAAAGAAAACACGAAACAAATTCAACCAACATAGTTCAATAGATGAATATTATGTTTAAAATTTCACGCGTTCGTCTTTCCTTTCCCAAGTTCAATAAAGAATAAGATAATAGTACAATAATTATGTACCAGGAGAAGCTGCATTCAAGAATAGGGCCCCTGAAAGCAGACCTTCATAGACTCATTTTTTATGGAAATGTGTCACCTTTTTATGAAGTTGTGTCTGTGAAATTCTAATTTTTTAGCTTCCTACGCGAAAGTAAATTCGTAAAATCAGAGCGCACTTTTACTTAAATATCCTCTTTAAGAAATGATTTAATTTTTCTTTTGGCCGATAAATATTTCCTGAGATATTTTAAAAAAACGGTATTTTCAAAATTCAAGTTCAATAATTGTTTCACAGATATCAACAGTTTTATTTTTCAAAGAGCAATACTTCAAAAATATCATGTGCCAAATTTAAGCCATTCATAGGGAAAAACCTTTGGTATCTGGACTGTGACAAAATGCTAATTTTAAATTTAGTTAGAAAAATTATTTTAAATGGGAAATAATTGTTTTTGTTGTAGGAAAATAATACTAAAACTACTTTAACAAACGAGAACTATTTAACCTCTGACGACAGCAGCTCTTCTAGTGGTGAGTTGTTAGAAGAAAACGAGGTGAGAATACTTTACAAACATGATGTCTTTCTTGTTTTGTTTGAATTTTTGTCATAGTGTTCTTAAGCTAAAATGTGATTATTGTTTTAGGAAACTCTCAATGATTCCGTTGTAACTGATAATGTAGAGCATCCAGCTACAATTACAGCAGCTTTTTCCTTAGATAGTATTATATCTATCTTAGAAAAATATCCTCTACCTCAAAAGTGGAGTTGGTTAATGAAACCAGGGAAGGGTAAAGGAATTATTTTGTCGTACATGGATAGAATTTCTTTAAAATTAAAATTCCATATCGAAATTTATGAGAACCTTGCTATTACGGTAAGAAATTTATTATCATTATTTATAAAAACTCTATAATCCCTTTTTCAAGCTTACAAATATAAATAGTAATGTGACAATAGATGTGAATGCGACACTGTCCCCTAAAAATGAATTTTGGAAATTTTTACAATTGATGGAAAGCAGCTTCCTTTGCAGTGGAACTGGCATGAAAGAGCAAGGGTAATTTTTATATTTTATAATCCTATAGACCCTTTTTGGTTGCTGTCACGCTGGTGGCGTGGAGGGCACGCAACTCATTATTTTGCTTTTTAGAGATGGGGAAAAGCTGTTATTTTTTACAGTGTGTCTAGGCTCCTGGTACCGGTAACCAAGGGTAGACAACTGCCCACCCAATGTTTTGAAAGAGCATTAAATTGTTTAAGACAAACCTGGCGAATTTCGAAATTCTTCCGGAAAAAAACAAAAAATATGACAATGTGCTTGTTCGGTATTTTTTTTTAATTTCATAAATCGAAAGTGCAAGTATAAATTAATGGATCTGCAAAAAATTTGAATCTTATTCGCACGTTTAGTATCTTAAATACCATTACAAATCTCCATCTTGCGAAAATGGGGCGTGGCCAGGCGCTACGTCACTATACGCATAGACTCGGCGATCTCAATAGACTTGATGCTCCTTACTTGTTATAAGTATAAGTGTTTTCAAAGTATTGTTTGTTTTGCTTACTACTTGACAGTAGGTGAAATGTCAAAAAATTACAATTTTCTCTCGCCCCTGCCAGGACGAATTGTCGATTTTGACCCTGCAATTTACGATTAGAATTCATCGCCGACCTTCTCCTTTCCATAGACACATATAACGAACTTCCACTCGATGTATTTATTTAGTTACCAGCGTTTAAAAATTCCATGTTTTTCGACTTTTCGGGTTAAATTTGAAAGGTCCCAGAAAGCCATTATTCTTACGTCACTTGCTTATAGTGACGTCGCAAATGAGCCTCGGTTTTTGCAACTATTACTAATTTCAACTCCTTATATCTCGAGAATGGAAAAAGTTAATAATACGAAATTTTAAGTGTATAATGAGAATATCGAGTACTATATGAAAAAGTGTAAAAACCGTATAAAAAGAATATCATGGAACAAGCCCATTACGCCAATCAAGTCAAAGGTTTTCAATAAAATTAGGCTAGTCAATGATCATATAGCATACTTTAAGGTCTAATGGGTTTAGGGTTTTTTTCCAGGCGATCGGTTTAGTGTTTTATTAATTTTTACACCAGTTCTAAAACCTGGTTTAAATTTAAATGTTTCGCGAAATCGTCCCATGGGAACCCATTTTTTAATAACAATTTTATAAACAAGTCATAAATTACGCGATTCTCCAAAACATTTCTATCGTAGAGTATGGGTTAATACATGAGAAAAAGTCTTATATGTACAGTGTGTCTCATTTAAGGGTGTAACAGCGTAATAATTGTTTTGTTTTTTGTCCGATTTGAATCAAACTTATCTTAAAAGATAAAGGTCACCAAGGTCTATTTAAAACCACCAAATCACTTTCCATCTTTAAATGCAAGGCCATCTACGATACTAAATTGTATGAAAAAAATCAAAAAATCATAGTAGGCGTTTTTTAATAAAAAATTTTGTTAACAAAACTTGTTCGAAATCACTCAAAAACCCTGAATCTGAATAGTTAAGTTCTAAAAAAATGACGTCTTAATGAAAAAGATCCTTTTGAGGCATTTAAATAAAAATTATTTCTAAATAAATTTTTTTGAAATAATTTACACAAATGAATAGTAAATACAACCAAAAGAATTAAATACTCCGAAAAGTTATAAACAATAACAGAAAGCGAATTGAGGCATGCATTGGGGCTGATGGAGGTTTAATAGAATATAATATATTCTATTAAACCTCCATCAGCCCCAATGCATGCCTCAATTCGCTTTCTGTTATTGTTTATAACTTTTCGGAGGGTTGCAGAACTTAACTAAACTTCGGATTCAGGGTTTTGGGATGAATTCGAACAAGTTTTGTTAACAAAATGTTTTTATCAAAAAATCATAATTTTTTGATTTTTTCGTAAAATTTAGTATCGTAGATGGCCTTGTATTTAAAAACGGAAAGTAATTTTGTGATTATAAATAGAAGTCAGTGGCTTCTATCTTTTATGATCAGTTTGATTCAAATCGGACAAAAACAAAAGAATTATTACGCTGTTACACTCTTAAGTAAGACACACTGTGTATGTTATGTCGGAAAGATTTATTGTTTAAAAGTTGTTAACGTTTAAACATTGAAAAAATGCCAAAGTTATAGCAGGGTGTGGTTACTATACCCTATATACCCTAGGTTGCCTGCTGTCAGAGATGTGGTCTCTAATCACACGCTGCGCCGAAAACTCCCAATTTTGAAATCGGTGTAACTTTTATATTGATGTAGTTTTTATAATTTCCTCGGTGTTTTGACGTTAAAGCCTTACACTTTCAGATTATATTTTCAGAATTAAAATTTTCTTTCCGTTTCAAAGTTATTAAAGCTAAGAACTTCAAAAAATGCATTTTTTCAATGTTTATACGTTAACAACTTTTTAAACTTAAACCTTTTCGACATATCATATACGATTTTTTCTGCTATGACTCATACTTTACGATAGCAGTAGTTTGGAATCGAAAATCGTGTTATTTACAATTTGTTTATAAAATTGCGAATGCTCACGGAGTTATCGCAAACATTTCTAATTGTGCACATCAGCGAGCGCTCGCCAACATATCAGCTAACGTTTGCCAACGACAATCATCTGGGGAACGTTTACACAACCATTCGGTCAACGATCGCCAAGTCTTCCGATTTTTGTACGAGCCTTATTTACCAAATTGTTTTTCACACCACTCGCTTTCCCTCTTTTGAGTTTAATATTTCCTGTAAAATGATAAACTCGCTTTTCCTCTGTTATTTGGGTTTAGGGTTTTCTGTCTATGGTTTAACTTTTTGCAGCACTCGCTTTTCCTCGGTGAATTAGGTTTATAGAGTTATCGTTTAAGAATTACAGAGTTCTCCTTGCCATTTATTGGGTTATCTGTGACAGATCCCTACCCACCCAAGAAAAGTGCTGAAATTACGCCTATGAATATAGTCCGCATGGTTAAGCAAAATCAAACTGCATTTTATTTATTTATTTATTTATTTATTTATTTATTTATGAATACAGCTGCCCAGACATATGTGCATCCAATTACAGGGGAGGAAAATACAAATAAAATAAATATGTACACAGTACAGAGTACAAACTTAAAACTAAGTATTCTACAACGAATAAGTTGGTTAAAAATGGAAAATACAAAATAATGTGAGAATATACTTTAAACTAAACAGTGATATAGTAGTAACTAAAGGTTATTTTAATAGTGATTTAAAATACATTGCTTTATATTATTAGAGCTACAATTAATAATATCAAGGTTCGACTGATAGCTTAAATAATTTGAGCACATATTGTGAATAGGAGAAGATTTTAGTACATTTGTTCTTGGCATAGTTAAGTAGAATAGGGCATATGAGCGAGTCTAAAATGATGGAACATAATATGTTTTGAACTAAGAATATCCGGGCAGTCTATCTGACTTGTTAGTAGTTTGTATAAGAATAAAACTAAAAAATAGATCCTAAGTGTAGCTAAATCGTTTAGATTAAATGTGGTTAATAAGGCGTGCCTCTGAGAGAATAAATTCCATAAGCTTTGAGGAAGAGATATTTAATGTGCCTTCTCTGAACCCATTCCAAATTAAGGATATGAATATTGTATTGTGGATTCCAGACAATACCACCATATTCTAGTTTTCGCCGAACAATAGAATTAAATAGGAGAGAAAGTGTGGAAATATCTTTTAAGGTGCCTTGAGTTTCGCATGATAAAGCCTAGATTTCTGTAGGCATTAGCAATTATCTGATTTATGTGGGCAGTAATAGTTAATTTTGAGTCAAAGATGACTCCAAGATCCTTGAATTGAGTACATCTAGGTACCATATCATTGCCTATTTTGTAGAAGAAGTTGTTGCTAACACTTCAATACATGTAAACCCATGGTGCTTCACGTTTAATGTTCTGTTACCAAGATATGACTCAAAGAAACTTAGAAAGTCAAGACTTAAACCAAAATCTGATAGCTTTTGCAGTAGGAGTCCATGATCCAGTCTGTCAAATGCTTTAGACAGGTCTGTATGAATTACATCTGTTTGACCATCATGATCCAGTGTATTTGCGATAAAGTGTGTAACTGTTACCAAGTTGGTAGTTGTAGATCTACCTGCCAAAATCCCATGTTGGCTATCGGAGAGTTGAGGTTTAACATGAAGAGAGATTATATCGTATAGTACAATTTCAAAGAGTTTGCCAAAATTACACAGGATAACTATCAGTCTGTAATTTTCAATATTAGTCTTGTCACCTTTTTTGAGAACAGGACAGATTTTCCATTGAGTCTATATTTGAGGAAATGTAGTGGTTTGCAGTGCTAGATTAAAGATGATAGAACGTGGTAGTGCAAAAATAGAGGCACAATATCTTAATAAGAAAGCTGGTATATCATCGAGACCTGTCGTGAGTTTATTTTTGAATTTTTTTAGTGCTTTTAAAACATCATTTTCGGTAATTGTTGGAATATTAAGTTGGGGAACGTTGCCTGAAGTTTCTTGTTCGGTTATGTTATACGTAATAAAAGATGATTGAAAATTTTAGGCAAATGCATCGACAATGCTCTGAGTATCATTTAAGGAATTATTGTTGTAACTCATCGAATTCGGTATGCTTGTTGTATTTCTTATAGTATTTAGAGAAGACCAGAAGTTGCTTGCGTTAGTTTTAATGTGTGTTTATGTGTTTTGAGAGCGAATTCAAGTCCCTTTTTATTTTGGAACGCAGTGTTTTGAATTGATTAAGGTAGTGCACCTCATTTTCCTTATATAAGTTCCATAGATGGAATTTCAGCATAATATCTTTTTTAGTAGGTCCGGTGAACCATGACCGATATGATGTATTTTTAGTTGTCTTAGGAACGCTTTGTGAAAATACAGAATTTGGTTTATCGTAAAGTTGAGTGCAGGCCCCATTAATATTACTGAAGCTAGACAAATATGATCAGTCTATATTGCACAGATCATCATATAATTTATCAAAGTGTGCTTTTTTAAAGTTAAAGGATGGTTTATTGCTGCTTAAATGTATATTTTGATCAGATTTTAAACTAAAGCTTAAATCTAGGGGTGGGTGTTGAGGGTCTTCGGAGACTAAATATTTTTCCGAAGGATTAACGATTACCTGTGATCTACTTAGGACTAGATCTAAAAGTCTGATATTCGAATTTAATACCTTATTGTACTGGTTGAGGCCTAGGAACTCACAGAGATTAATATTTGAGCAAATAAGTCTGTTGGAAATTTCAGAGGTATATACAAGGTGTAATTAGTTTCATGTCTTAAAAAAAAACTGGTGGTAGGGAACGACAAGACAAACAAAAAAACCTTATATAAAATGGGGTCTAAAGCTCATAGTTTTGGAGGAAAAAAATAAACTACAATTTCGCAAATTTTCAATAAAATTCTTTGAGAACTGCTGGAATATTGAGGTAGGTTTAGATCTAGATCTGATCTGAAGAAAACTATACTCTAACTCTCCCTTGTGCAATATTTTAGTTACTGTGGGAGTTTCATTATGTACACATGTCCAACCCGCGGTTCGTTGTTTTTATTATTTTTGAATTTCGCGTCATTGTGTATTTGTAGTTAAGATATATTTTATTGACTTACCGTTCAAGTTGTCAAATTCTTGATTACGTTTAGAAAAAACTTACTTGTTCATTCTTTTTGTATTCCTTTTTGGCTTTTGTACCAAGTTTTTATTTTATTTTTCTTTATTGACAATGTTAGTTGATAGTTTAGTGTTTAGTGTTGAACGAAGTGCGTATGTCCTTAATTCGACGTACCGAACTGGGTATTGATGCAGATGCAGAGATTTTGAATCATTTAGGTAGGTAGTAAGCTTTTAACCCAGGACACTCATTTATGTTACAAATGTTAATAAACCACATTTAAATTTTCTAAATTATAAACAATCCAATATTTTGTTCCAAATTAAAAAACACGCATGTAAAGAAATGCTCTGTTTAAACCTCTATGGCCATTATTTGCTTGCAATTGTGCACGAAGATAGAACGAATTATTTACCTCTTTATAATTGCCTCAGTTCAGTTGAGGCGGTCCATCAAAGGCGGTCGATGATCCAAGGCCTTTGCTTTGACACCGCAGACAACCGCGTGTGCCGGCGAGCACTTTTTTACGACAATTTAAAAGTTGTATAACTGGGAACTACAAGTCCATTGACCAAGAAAAGCAGTGGTTCTCAATTGTTGTCTACCATAATATTAAAAATGTTGACCTAGATCAGTTTTTTTCAAAGTGCCCCTAGAGGGAAAAGTCATAAAGGTTTTTTGTTTGTCTAGTCGCTCCCCATTACCGGTTTTTTTAATGACATGAAACTGATTACACCCTGTATATAATTTACATAACTTGGAATGTTAAAGTCACCTAGTAGAATCAGTTTATCTTCATTAAGAAAGCGAATGTTTGCTGTTATCATATCAAAAGGGGTCTCATAAGTTGCAGCATTAATACTAGGTGGGAGGTGGGATGTATACAGTACATGCACAAAAAACAAGTGGTGAGATAAACTAAGTTTTACTCCTACTATGTCAATATCAGGAAATACATTGCAAATTGAACTGAAATCTAACATAACGGCCGAATATGATTTCCTTACAGCTAATAAGATACCCCCACCCCTGCCCATGTTTGTCAGATCTAAATTACGATCTCTCCTACATACACAAAAATCATTTGGAAAAGGTCCTGAGTCGAACATGCCTAAGTCGAGCCATGTTTCAGTTAAAGCCATTAGACAAAAGTGACATGACACTGATGCATTAAATAGTTCGTGTGTTTTGATTTTCAATCCTCGAACATTTTGGTAATGAAAATGAATGAGTTTGCCTGAGGTATTTATACAGTATCCAGAATGTTCATGCTCGCTCGTAGCTAGTTGCTTTTTACTCTCAAATGTTTCCCTAAGATGAGAGTATGTCTACATTATTACTATTAATGTTTATATGAGTTGGGTCTTGATCGAAAAAATTCAAATTTATGAGCGACCAAATCAGGCCACAGGTCTGGATTTAGTAGTTCGTCTTTGAGGTCTTTCTTAGCATCTATGCGAAAGCTAGTGTATTCCTTGGATCTTGCAAACAGTTCTTTAGCAACAAAGGTTTCATCTTCAAAGTTATCCTGTAGGTTTAAATGTTTTCTTAACCGCTTCTCAAGTCACCCACCTCAGTGACTTCTTGAAAATCCAGAATGATTTTGTGTTAGGTAAAGAGAAACGAGGCCCTACAGTTTATAGTGGAGTCCGAACCACATCTTGGGAATAATTTTTATAATTAAAATTATTCATGCATATTATTTACGGAGACATCACGTGATACTTTTCCAACAAACATGGCGGTTTTCTGGGTAATAACAGCAGCAGTGATCTTCGGTTTTCCTGGTTTCGCCGTTCCATTGATAGTAGCATTGTGTGTATATTTATTCATCTTGGCCTGGGTATTGAAAGTCAGAAGATGCCTTGGACTGGTGTTAGTACTTCGGTTCGTATTTGTTTTTCTTTGCTGTGAACCAGATCTGGGTAGATTCAGCAGTCAGGAATGAATTTGGAGAGGTTATGTTTTAGTAGTTTTTGTAGTTTTTTGTGGCCTTGGGAGCTTAGCGCGAATCTCACCAGAGATCTGTAAGTCTTTAAACTCCTTTTCCAGAAACCTAATTTGCTGTTCCAAGCCTTTATGCGAAGTTTTCCTAGGTTTACTGGGTGCATGATCAGAAAAGAAAGAAGCATGAAAGGACCCCGTACCAAATGCATGGGTAATTTTGTTGTCGACGGAATCGTTGCACATTCAAGGCATGGAATCCTTCGGTCATTCTCAATGCAACCTGTTATGGAGAAAGTTCCAAAATGTCTCTATTTAAAAAATTCAGCAGGTCAAAGCTCCAAAATTCAAAATTTTAAAAACGCGATTTTACGTATTTGTTATCTATGGAAGTTTCGGGAACTAGCATTTGTATCTAACTAGTGGCGAGGCAAAAGTAGAGTTCACAAGGGCTTCTAAATAGCGGCAAGGCACAAGTAGAGTTCACAAGGACTTCTAAATAATAGCAAGGCGCAAGTAGAGTTCACAAGGGCTTCTATATATCACCCGGAAAGTATATGTTTTAATTAAACTAAAAATATGTGGCAAGACACAAAAAACAAGTTGACTTTAGCATCCGTGCTCGGATGTGTCATTTTTTGTTTAAAAATGAATAGTCGACTATTGCGCACGCATGTCAAGTTGGCCAATAGTTAAACTGTCAAGATCACAGAAAACAAAAGCACAAAATTCAAATTTAAAACAAATACAAAATACTGAGTGATGACGGAACAAGTATATTACAACTTCATTCTATATAATAGTCAACTTTTCTCAAACATGTGCGTAATAAATTAATAAAAAAGAATTTTAGCTTGATGACTAGAAAGGAGCATTTCTAGTATTAGCCCAGAACAATGTGGTATGTCAAACATAATATTTTCCTCGGACTGCATACCCCCAAATTAGTCAAAAATGACATCGTACATAAATTCAATAAATAAATATGCGCTGTTTTGGCACAAACCAACTTACTATTGTTTTATCAATATTTATTTTGATTTTATTGTGCATCCCTATATTAGTCAAAAAAAGACATCAAACATCAAAATCGGTATATAATTATTAATTAATTTTAATTTCCTGGCCACCATCTTAAAAAATGGACGCCATATTGGCTCATACGTATCGAATATGAGTATGCTGAGGGTCACATTATTTAAAATTCCCTAAAGAACAATAAGTGCCAAATTTCGTGCTTCTTTCACAAAATGCAAAATATGACCAATAGTTGAGGCTTAACCGCGTGGACTAGTATAATATGTTTAATACTACCTTTTTTTCTAGCTATTCTCCTGATTGTTTTGGGTTTTCAGTAGTCGATGAGAAACGTAAAGTAAGATTGGGTGTCTACAGATGTACTTCATGTCACCATCAGAGACAAAACATTCAAAAACGTTTGTATAAAATAAAAAGAAAACCAAATGGCATTATTCTCATGCCAAATATTGAGGAAATGTAATACAACGCCAGTGCAAGCGTTTAACAAGTACGGTAAGATTGATTTGTATCCTTCTAATTTCAAAAAGTTTGTTTTATAGATTTACTTAAGGTATTTAAAAATGAATTATTATTTGTTTGCTTATAATTACTTACTTAAGGTAGTTATATCGCAATTTACGTTATTTAGGAAAGTCACGAAACTTTCAGCAAACATAATTCACATATTAATAAATATTCTGGTAAAATATGACCTCCATTTACCATACTGTTTTCGAGATTCGTTCTCTCAAAGTTCGCAGTTTTTGACATTTAACATGAGTTTATGGGCACTATGTGAAATAAATTGATGTCGTGACACTATTTTCCCTCTTACGACTGATATAAGAATGATCTCAAAAACAAGGCAAACTTAAATTGATTCCTGAGGAAGCACGGGTATAACTATCAAGATGATTCACCGTCTAGTAACGTAATGGCAGCTACCCGAAAATTATTGAAATTATTGAATGGGGACACGAGTAGTAGACGTGGCAACGTTGCACTGTTTCTTATACTTGGCGGGGATATTTGAAAATACTTTGCTTTTATCTTAAATCATAGAAGAAAGTAGAAGATTTACAAATTTTCATTCCGATTTTATTTATTGATGTATGATAATATAATTTTCCATTAATTTATTAAGAGGTAAAAATATTTTTTTAAATTTGTCAAAAATAATATAGATGCCTGACTTTTAATATGTAGAATAATGAATGTGTATTTTGATGAATACATTTTTTATTAAATTGAAGTGATGCAAAATTTCATGAAACTTAAAATTGGCGAAAATTTCAGTGACATTTTTGTGAAAGTTTCGAAATTCATCTGAAATTTATGAAATTTCAATGAAACTTTCATTTTATGAAATTTAATTGAATAATTCCCTAATATTAAGAAAGTTAAGTGAAATTTCATTGAAATATTTTAAATGATGAAACTTAAATTCTATATAATATTTCGCAATTTTTTAAACTTCCGAGAGATAAAGAGTAATGAATCCCATTTTTGAAACTAGTCTCATACATTTTTATTTTTCAATGTTTTTCTTTAATATAAAAAAATATATTTTGTTTTCTCCGCAATAAGATTAGAACTTACAAATATGTACACATATCGTGAAAAGTAAAAAACAAATAAATTTAAAAGAAATTTTTAAGCAATGGTTTTCTTTTAAAACTGAATTGCACTAAAAAGTAGAAAATAATTTTTATACAGCAATTAAATTACAAAATGATGATGAAAAAGAAAACCATTAGATGCTCATAAAATATAATATCTTGCCTTTATCAACAATCAGCATTGTAATAGAACGTTATGAATAATATGTTGTAATATAGCAGCAACAGAAATACTTTATGAGCGCCCAATGGTCGAATAAAAATTATTTTATACTTTTTAGTACAATTCACTTTTAAAAGAAAACCATCGTTTTAAGAATTTCTTTTTTATTTATTTATTTTTTACTTTTTAGTTTCCTGTCTGCCTCATTTTCTTTAATTCAGATGCCATATCATTTCGATTACTCTTGTCAAACTTTTTCATTTGACACTCATATCAAGGGGGATGTAAAGAAATAGGTAATCCATTTTGTGTCGGCCGCCATATTGGACTTAAAATAACGTCACAGCTTATCGTATTCTACTTGTCATACCCTTTCATTTGATACCCATGCCAAGGGGGTTGTAAAAAAATACGTGATCCCCCATTTTGTGCCGGCCGCCATATTGGATTTAGAATGACGTCACACAGCTTATTGTATTCTACTTTATATGCCCTTTCATTTGATACCCATGTCGAGAGGGTTGTCAAGAAATAGAGGTAATCCGCCATTTTGTGTCGGCCGCCATATTGGATTTAGAATAGCGTCACTCAGCTTATTGCACCACTTTATATACCCTTTCATTCGATACCTATGTTAAGGGGGTTATCAAGAAAAATGTAATCCACTATTTTGTGGTGGCCGCCATATTGGATCTACCATAATATTGAATATACTATATTGTATTGTCTTCAGAACCAAAGTTGTGTGCAAAATGTCTGCATGATTGGATATAGGGACGCGGTCAAAAATTCGATCACCAGATTTGAACATACATACGTACAACATTTCGAGCTAAAGAAGACCATTGAAAAAAATAATAATACATTTTTCAAACTACACAGTAGGTAATTTGTTAATATATTTACAAAATCTCCTGGACCCCTATTCTTCCACTCCCTGATTCAAGAATTGGGTCCCTGTCCCTTGTAGTTTCTTATTAATGCAAAAATAATAGAACCCGGGAACCTAGCAATGAACAAAAGAAATGAAAAGCAAGGATTCTTATACTTGAATAGCTAACCTAACCTCTAAAATAAATGTTTTAAAAATTACTTTACCTCATTGGTTGAAAACAAGTTAAAAAGGCGCGTGAAATTCAAATTTCATTTAATGTAACGGAAATACAGATTTTGCAGCTGAAACTTTCATGAAAGTTTCAAAAATGTGGTAATTTTCAGACTAATCTGAAACTTTCATAAAATTCAGATATTTCAGAAATTTATGAGGGTACGTTGAAACTTTCAGAAATTTCAAATTGAAATTGAAACTTCAAAATGAAATTTGAAATTTTGCATCACTGAAAGTAAGAATACTTTATTATTTATTTATTATATGACATTGTAATTAGTAATTACTTCTACATTCGCCTAGTGAATCCGATAATAAAATTTACATGATACACATAAAAAACAATGGTAAAAGTACAATGACAATGAAATCTTGCAGGTATTGTCTGCTCTTACCCGGCTGACATTAGTGACGAGTCGATCAGCTGGCGTCAGAAACTATATGCGGTGTTGCCAAATCTTTTCCTACTCTCTCTCTCGCGTGTCTCAAGTTTATCGATTCGCTAACAGATGTCACACCTTTCGCGATATAACTACCTTGAGATGAATTATTATTTCATGATAATTACATTTACGCTCATTTTAGAATGAATAAGGTTACAACATGATATCCAGGCAAAGAAAAAGTGTGGAGGAACCAGAACAGAATATATAAAAGCTGATATATCTAAATTATCACCCTTACAGTAGAGAGCTTCGAATATCTGCCCTGATGCAGCAAAAGCTGTGAATGGGTGTACGAGTATCTTTTAAGGTGCATAGAGAACAGTTCTTTGTATGAATATATATGTGAATGAAATATTTTATCACTCCCTTGTACACGTTAAATAAATATATGCAAAAACTGGATAGTGCATTGATTGTCTTCTTTTCTGGGCTTCTTGATTGATTGATTGATTGATTGATTTGCCAGCGTATGAAAATTCGTAATAAACTGGGTATGATAAAAAATTGTCACTTTTTTACCTATTTATGGTGGACTAATTTCTAATAACTATACAGGGTGTCTTAGGACTATAGAGGTATACTTCGGGTGGGTATAGTTTAAGTGAAAAAAATATTAAAAGTACCTATCTAATACAATACATCTTTATTCATCACATAAAGTTTATACAAGAATGTACAATACTTATTGGACTAGTCAAAAGAAATTGCAGCCATACATATGAATAAAAAAACATAGTACAGACAAATCCATTCTTGTAAAAAAATACACATTCACAGAAACAATTTTACCTCGATAAAAATTACTTTTAGTATAAAACATACAATTGACTAATGTTAATACTTATATATTTAATAACTTCTCTACAGAATAAAATGCCTTATCAGCCAAATAATTATACAACATATTTTTAAAAGTATTAAAATTGCTGAAATTTTTACTAGTCCGAATAAGCTCTTGAATTTGTTGAAGCAGGCAATACTTTGATATAAATTTGAATCTTTGTACTGCAAACCATTAAACCATAATTTATATTTGACCGTGCTAATCCATAATATGCTAACTTAAGAATTTCCAGTGATGCTGTATTGCGCAATTGTCTGATGATAAAACAAGTAGTAACTTTTGATACAAACAATTTTCGAAAAACCACTAGTTTTCGAGATTTTGAATATCAATGTATTCAGGCATCCGTAACTCCAGAATTAAGGCATTTGGAGGAATGTGCCGATGAAGACTTTTAATCAGGACCCCAAAACGTACAAAATCCTGCAATACGAGCAAATTTGTTCGAAACCCAATTTCCATTAGATTATTGCAGGGTCCTTTCTTTGTATCGCCGCCATCTATGCCTCAATTGATAGAAAGATAGTTTTTACTCGCACCTGAAGCCAAATATCTTATTTAGTTGTTTAGAAAATAACCCGTCATTTTAAGTAAAAATAAAAAACACTTTTTTCCTAAGTATGTTGATGAAATGGCGTTATCCAAAGCAATTTCTCTTAACCTCCAATCAATGCTACTCTAAGGCTTTGCAGATTTTGGGTGTTATACTCCTGAAAGGCAAATAAAGAGCAAGAAGGTCTAGAAAATTTTTTGAATAGAGATTCACTTACAAGTACATACATAAACTTAGTTTAGAGTGTTCAGACATGCTTCTATTAGTTGGTGATTGATGGCAAATCTTCATGGGCTGGTGCAGAATCGGCAGGTTTGATGGCTGTTTCTCATATTCCCTCGAAGTGGGAAACTGCCAGAGAACCTATTTGTCAATTGTCATTTTATATCAGATGTCTTCTTCTTCTTCTTCTTTTAGCGGGGCGCCTGGAGGTCGCCGCACTCAGGCCTTGTGGCCCATTGTGCTACCGCTAACAAATTAGGGAGCTCCCCCGTACAGACCGGATTCCAGCCCAAAGGCTGAAATCCTTCCCACGGGAGAGCTCCTTATTTCCTCCAGCATTGGAAATCCAGTGCCGAAGTGTTTATGCCTCAGGTTCATCAGTCCTGGGCAAGAGGTGAGAACGTGGATGGAAGTCTCCTCCTCGTCCTCACAGAACCTGCAATCGGGGTGGTCAACCACCCCCATTGTGTGTAGGTGTTTTTTGAAAGAGCCATGTCCGGTCAGGAGGCCTGTTACGGCTCTAATTTGCTTTCTGCTTAGACGCAGAAATTGCTTTGTTCTCTCCGGCGAGGGTCCTGCGATTAGGAGCTTCGCTTGCCGGAGTCCAGGATAGGAATCCCAGAGGTCAATGAACTGGGAGCGAGTCCAGTTATCTATTAACCTCTTGGCTTGGGATCTAGGGTAGCCGAGAGCCGGCTCCGGACCGAGCAGAGGTTGACGAGAGCCCCTTCTGGCCAGAGCGTCGGCCCGCTCGTTACCCTCAATGTTACTGTGTCCAGGCACCCAGAGAAGCCTGACCCAGTTTGATGAGCCAAGTTCGCAGAGGGCCTGTTTACAGTTTTGGACCAGTTTTGACTTGGTCCGATTCGATGCAAGGGCCTTGAGGGCCGCTTGGCTATCGCTACATATATATATGTGTTTATTAGAGTACCCCTTTCGGATATTCTCCTGTGCGCAGACCAAAATGGCAAAGATCTCGGTCTGGAATACCATGGCGAATTTGCCCAGGGCATAAGAAAGCTCAGCCTTGGGCCTTTCCCCAAATATACCCGCTCCGGTACTTTCCTCGAGCCTCGATCCGTCTGTGAACCAGACAATATCTGCAGGCCTTAGTATGTCTTCGAGTTGACTCCAGTCTTCCCTTTTCGGGAAGACTACCTCGAAGGGTTGTGCGAAGGAGAAGGAAGGTATCACGTCGTCACTCCTGGACTCCAGAAGTGAGTGGGCTCCTATCGCGTCAGTTAGGGCCCTAGTGTGACCTGATTGTTCTCCTCCTTTCATCCACTGACCTCCACATTCCAGTCTGTAGGCCGCTTTCCGAGCCTCGGCCACAATCACTAGGTGAAGGGGCGCAAGGTCCAGAAGGACCTCCAGAGCTGCCGTGGGGGTCGTGCGTATTGCTCCTGTGACTCCTAAGCAGGCAAGTCTTTGGAGTTGTGTTAGCTTCTGTCGTATGGTTGACCTGGTTGTGGCAGGCCACCAGACAACAGAGGCATACGTAATCATTGGTCTAACTATGACAGTATAGTACCACATAGCCACCCTGGGGTTTAGCCCCCATGTTTTGCCAAAGGTTCTTCTACATACCCATAGGATTGTAGTGGCCCTTTGTACCTGTCTCTCTATATGATCTCTCCAGGTCAGCTTAGAGTCCAGGATGACCCCCAGATACTTCACTGTCCTTGAGATCGTTAGAGTCGTGTTGTAGAGTACGGGTTCGACGAAACCGTCTAGCCTGCGTCTTCTAGTAAAAATGACCATTTGCGCCTTTGAGGGATTGACTCTAAGGCCCTGGTCATTGCACCATCTTTGTACGATCTGCAAGGCCCTTTGTAAGAGTCCGCTGACCGTATTTGGGAATTTTCCCGAGATGATGATTGCAAGGTCATCTGCGTAACCTTGCGCAAAAAGATCCTCGTTTTCGAGTTCCTGTAATAGGCCATCGAGAACGAGGTTCCATAGCAGAGGAGATAGGACGCCCCCTTGTGGGCAGCCTCTCCTTACTGAAACTTTAACTGCCGTTTCCTCATTGGCAGCTGTTATTTGCCTTCCCGCCAACATGGCCCTCAACCATCTAATGATGGTGTCTTCGATGCCATGATATGCAGCGGCGGCGCAGATTGAATCGAAGGAGGTATGGTCAAAGGCTCCTTCGATGTCTAAGAAGGCTCCGGCCGCAAGTTCTTTGTGGTGCAGCGCCTTCTCGATCCTCAAAACGATCGGATGAAGGGCCGTTTCCACTGACTTGCCGGCCTGGTAAGCATGTTGTGACGGATGCAGAGGTACTGAGACCAGTGCTCCGTCTTTGACATACCTTTCAACCAACCTCTCTAAAGTTTTGAGTAGGAAGGATGTTAGGCTGATAGCTCTGTAAGAGTTGGCAGTGTCGTAGGTCGTACGTCCTGCTTTAGGTATGAAAACCACCTTGACGGCCCTCCAGGGTATAGGAATATACCCCGTGGCCAGGCAGGTTCTCAACAGATGATAGACCGGACGGATGAGTGTCTCTTTCCCCTCTTGCAGAAGTGCCGGAAACACTCCATCCGGTCCTGGGCTCTTGAACGGATCAAACGTGGAAATAGCCCACATGACCCTTTCCACTGTTACCACCCTCGAGGCTGTCCTCCAATCCGCTGCCGTGACAGCAGCGCGGGGGGGCCGAGGGGATGGTGCTTCCTCCGTCTCCACTACGGATTCGGGGAAATGAGTTTCTAGTAGATGCTTGGGGCGCTCCTCATTGGTAGCCGTTAGTCTACCGGAAGGAAGCCTCAAGTCCTCCAGCCGTGAAGGTCTATCTTTCTTAAGGGCTTTGCAGAGCCTAGCGGCTTCTGGAAGATCTTCAATGCTTTCGCAGAATTTCCTCCAGGCTGCCCTCTTATTGCTACGAATGTGGCTTTTGTAGAGGCGTTGGGATCGTTTGAAGTCGTCCCAGTCCTCTGGGAGTTGAGTGCGCATAGCCCTGTTAAGGAGCCTGCGTGTCTCCTTGCGTAGGTTCAAAAGTTCCCTGTTCCACCAGGGAACTTTATTTTTACCCTTGCTTCTTTTTAGAGGACAACTGCTCTCGTATGAGGCAGTGATCGCTCCATTGAGAAGTTTGGCGGAGGATTCTATCTCCTCCGTGTTTCTGGGTATTATAACCCTGTTTATTTTTTCCGAGAGGGCTCGTCTATAGACGTCCCAGTATCAGATGTCAATAGAAGAAAAATGTGATTTAAAATGGGAAAACTACAAAGCAAAGTATCTAAAACAGATTTTTTCGAGCTATGAAAACGCAATCCGATAGTGACTTCATCACTTGTCTTAATGAATGCAGCCAACATAGGTAACTTTAATTTACTGTGCAGCCTGAGTTACAATGATGTCATTGACAAACGTGCATGAGAAATACATTCTATAAATATTTTTTTCTAAAAGTAAACAAAAATTTTGAATGAAACCTAATGGGTCAATATGCATTGCAATGTTTAAACTTTCGAATAAATATACTTAGCTTAAGATTTGAGGGCCTGCTAAAAATGTCCATTATGATTTAGTGTGTATACGGGAACCAGTTCTCAAAAGATTTTTTGGACCAGCCATTACCATCTTGGGCCAAATGATTTCAAATATTATATTATTAAAATTCTATGAGCAACTATTTCCTCATACCATAGGCGAAATTGGGGGGGGGGAGTGCGGAAGGGTAGGCAACTGCCCACTCATTAAATTGTTTAGGGCAAATCTGACGAATTCTTCTTCTGGAAAAAATAAGTATGAGAATTACACCAATCAAGTCAAAGGTTTTCAATACAATTAGGCAGAGGCGAAGTAAGACTTTGTAGGGCTCTTGTTAAATTTTGAGCAGGGCTTTTTTGCAATTCTCGTAAAACCACAGACAGGCGAGTTAAACACCAGATGCCCAGGAGAAAGCGAGTTCAACACTCGTAAACTGCAGACAGGCAACTTAAACCCCAGATGCCCGGGAAACAGCGAGCTCAATACTCGTAAAACCATAGGCTACTATTATAATAATACATTACTTTTACGTGGCACTTCTATGATCATATAGAATCCATTTTTTAATAACAATTTTATAAACAAATCATAAATAACGCGATTTTCGATTCCAAAGCACTTGTATCATAGAGTATGGGTTAATACGAGAAAGAAGTCTTATATGTACAGTATTTCTCACTTAAGAGTGTAACAGCATAATAATTGCTTTGTACTTTGTCCGATTTGTATCAAACATCCTAAAAGATAGAAGTCACCAAGGTCTATTTAATAAAACACATATTTTTCTAACTCCTCCGTGCAATTGGCTGCTTTAGATCTCACGCAAATTTTGAGCATTACCACACTGTAGTATGTTTCTAAGTGTTTTTATTTTGCATTTTTGTGTGAAAGTGTATGTTTTTAAAAAGCACAAATCTCTATTTTATTAATTTGAATATATATGGCTAAATAAAGCAGATGTATACACCCATAAGCTTGTCATTTAATTACAGGAAACGTACGGATCCGCAAGCACCTCCCTCTGCCGCATAGCGGGCTCGACATGTAAAAACTAGTGCCGGAATGAAAGGGTTAAAAAATGTCTATGATTTTTCTATTTTTTGCATACAATTTAGTATCGTAGATGGCCTTGCATTTAAAGATGGAAAGTGATTTTGTGGTCTTAAAGAGACCTTGATTACCTCTATCTTTTATGATCAGTTTGATTCAAATCGGACAAAAAACAAAAGAATTATTACGCTGTTACAGTTTTAAGTTAGACACACTGTATATGTTATGTCTGAAAATTAATTGTTTAAAAGTTGTTAACGTTTAAACATTGAAAAAAATGCGATTTCTAGTCTTCTTGACCTACAAAAATAATTGGAAACTTCAAAATTATGAAAGATTTATCAAAATTACATCGATGCAATGGTTCCAAAGCTATAGCATGCTATGATTACTGTACTTAGATTGCCTGCTGTCAGAGACGTCTGTAATCGCAAAAGCATGGCGTGCTGCGCCGATATCTCCCAATTTTGAAATTGGTGTAATTTTTATAAATCCTTTGGCGTTTTGAAGTTAAAGCCTTGCACTTTCAGAATTTTTTTTCAAAATCTAAAAATTTATTCCGTTCCAAAGTTATTAAAGGTAAAAAGGCTAAAAAACACGTTTTTTCAATGTTTATAATACAATACAATACATCTTTATTCATTACATAAAGTTTATACTAGAGATGGGTAAACTCCCGGAGTTTTGATTACTCAGAAGGTTTCCATGAAGTTTTACTGGAAAGTTTCCATTGGGAGTTTTGTCAGCCTATTTTATCGTGAAATCTGATTCGTGCTGTTACAAGCTTCAATTTGACACCAAACGAGTGCATTAAACTATATTATTTAAGTGACTTTTACAGAATTTTACCAAATAACCAATATTATATAATTATGCTGTGAGTGAAGATGGGGCGGTTATCCAAACTAGTTATGACAAATATTTGGATTAAAACAAAATTGGTTCTCATTTTCATAGTATAGATAAATTATAGTTATATTAAAAAAGTAAAAACAGAAATAAATAGTATTTTATTTTTTAAGATTTAGATAATGAAAACATAACAGTATAATATCAAACAAAACAAAGGTTCATGAAACACAACTTAAGGGGATTCACATTAAACGAGCTGATAAATCGCGTTTTTTAGGAATTTTTATTGGGAAAACTATTAGACCAATAATTTTAAAATTTCGGAGATATATTGTTATACATTAAAGCAACTACATTCAAATTTGTATGTGATTATAATGAAAATTATGGCTTTGGATCTAAAACAAAAAAATCAAATTTCTATTAACTTGTGAATATAGTTATGGTGTGACTAATGAGAATTTATTACTTCAAAAAATGAGGACACTGCGACCTATGAAATTACTTTTTGCTCTTAAAATGTCATCACATTTTTTATGATAAAGAAAAAAGTTTTGCATGTATTTTATTTTCCGTAGTTTATGAGTAAGACAGTTGGGTTCTCGATATATGTGCCAATTATCAGGGCAATCAGCTGATTGTTTTTGAGATATCACATCGGACGTGATATCTGAAAAACTATTGCACACATCCGACTGTTTTGTGTGTAACATTGAAAACAGCTTTTCCATAAATAATCCAATTCTCGCGGCATTCTATATACATAAAATTAAAAGAATTAGTTGTTAAATTACATAAAACATAAAACTGCATTCTGAGGTTGTAAAGGACTTAACTATTTTACCAAAAAGATTGGATTGAAAATCTACCTCGCATGTAAACAACATATAAATATTAAATAACACATTTATTCTAAGGTTATGTTATGAACGATCATGGAGAAATTATGAGAACAATCGGAAATATTCGCGAAAAATTCAAGAGCTTTCTGGGAATTCAAATGTTTTCAATTGAAAGTAATTTTTAACAAAACTTCGCTTCGGAAACTTCCGAAAACTTCCAGACAACTTCCATATGGAAAATTTCCTGTACCCATCTCTGGTTTATACAAGAATGTACAATACTTATTGGACTAGTCAAAAGAAATTGCAGACATACATATGAATAAAAAACATAATACAGACAAATCCATTCTTATAAAAAATACACATTCACACAGACAATTTTACCTCAATAAAAATTACTTTTAGTATAAAACATACAATTAACTAATATTAATACTCATATATTTAAAAACTCCTCTACAGAATAAAATGCCTTATCAGCCAAATAATTATACAACACATTTTTAAAAGTATTAATATTGCTGAAATTTTTACTAGTGCCGAATAAGCTCTTGAATTTGTTGAAGCAAGTGATACCTTGATATAAATTTGAATCTTGGCCAATACTTGAGGCCAATACCTCCTTGAGTATGGTTGGTGAAGACTCTCGCAGCTTCGAATATTGTGATCATGCAGTACGTTGTTTCTGAGTAGTGAGTATTCCTGTTTTTTTATATTTATTGTAATAAGAAATATATAAAGAGAAGGGAGTGTTAACGTTAACAACTTTTTAAACTTAAACCTTTTTGACATAACATACATGACTTTATTCTTGTTTTGATTCATACTTTACGATAGAAGTAGTGTGGAATCGAAAATCGTATTATTTACAATTTGTTTATAAAATTGCAAATGCTCGCAGAGTTTTTGAAAAAAATTCAAATTGTACACATCAGCGAGCGCTTGCTAACATATCAGCGAACATATGCAAACGACAATCATCTGGGGAACGTTTGCACAACCGTTCGGTGAACGATCGCCACGTCATCCGATTTTTCCGCGAGCCTTATTTATAAAATTGTTTTTTCACACCACTCGTTTTCCCTCTTTTGAGTTTATAGTATTATCTGTGAAGTAATAAACCTGCTTTCCCTCGGACATTTCGGTTTATAGGGTTATTGTTTAAGAATTACAGGGTTAGCTTTGCTTCCATCCATTGGATTATTTGTGAAAAATCCCTGCCTACCCAATAAAAATGTTTTTCGATTAAAGATATTTGAATTGGAAATCTGGATATGGGGGTAGTGATTCCTTACATTGTTACTTCCCTCACTTAGAGAAGTATAGTATTCATCAATCAAATCAAGCTTTGAGATTTCTTCGGATTTTCAGATCATATAGATTACAAAAATGAAAGGTCTTTTAATTCCGTCAGTCGTCTGTCTGTCGGCGCAATGTCTAAAAAAACTATTTGAGGAATAGAAGAGTCAAATTTGGTAGGTAGTTGACGCTACTGCCAGCGAAGAAATGGGTAGACTCCCTGAAAAATGTACAGGGTGGACCAATTAAAGAGAATAAATAATGAAAAAATGTGACAAATGGCAATAACATTTGACATATTGTTAACACAATTGGCAAGGAAGACCTATTATACTTTTGAAAAATATACAGGGTGGTCATCTTAAGAAATAATTTATCTGTGGTGGAAAGTTAAGGTATTTACACAAACCATATTTGGCAACTTTTATTTAATATTTATTTTTTTGTCGGATGACCATTCTTTATATATTTTTTTAACCAAAACTTATCAGGTTTTATTTGTAGCAATAGTGATAATTAAATTCCAATTATTCTGTGTTTCGTAATTAATTTTTTAAGGTGACCACTCTGTATAAATAAAGGGAGAAGTTCTGTGTAAACACCTTTACTGATTTTTTTCCATAGTTATGCATATTTAAATAGTAGTGCATAGGGTGAAATTATAGCACTATTCTATATGCGTCACTATTAATCATTTTGCATTTGTATAAGAATCACTAGTTCAAGAGTAATATATAAGAATTCCTCGAGTATAAGAAAGTGTAACAAGATCAACCCCTCAGTAGTTCCAACGCCCTCCGTAGTTACCCTTTCGAGGGCGCCACCAGTGGATCAGTCCAGCGTGCCTACCACCAATTCGGCCGATCCCCCACCCTCTGACGTCATCACCGGCGCTCGCTGCCGAGATAAAACCCCGGCGGCCAGGCCAGAACAGCAGTTCAGTCTCGAGCTCGCTTACCTACCTCTTCTTCTTCCTAAGTGTGGAACTTTAGAGTACAGTGGTGCTTCTCTTGAGTGGTCTTACTTGCCTCCTATGCTTCCTAGGCGTGGAACACTGGAGCATTCCTCAGCACCCTCCTGAGCGCTCTCACTGGCCTCTGTTGCTTCCCAGCGAGGAACGCTAGAGTCCCAGTAGCTTCTTTCGAGAGTTCTCTTACTTGCCTCCTACGCTTCCTAGATGTGGAACATTGGAGCTCGTGGGTTCACTCTCAGAGTCGCTTATTGGCTACTCCTGCTTCCTAACGGAACACGCGCCCCTTGAGAGGAAGGCTGTAACTACGGGCCTTCTAGAATTGGGCCACCAGCCCATCAGTTGTATAACTCGTATGCCAAGACTTGTTAGTTAGTGATAGTTAGTGCTAGAACTTTAGATACGCTTGTAAACACAATAAAGTATTTACCAACGTAACACCTTCTTTCTCTGGGCTTCAACCCTCAACCCCCCTACACTTGGGTGCAACAAAAATACTTTTAATTGTTATTGTTTAAAAATTAATTTGTAGTTATCTTCTTGTAAATTAAACCGTATTACTTTTGATGCTATTCAACACATTGTAATTTAATTTTATCTTTGTAATGTGGCTGCTTAAAATAAACTTATATTATTGTTATAATTATTGAGTTCCAGGTGTTTGATTCTCTTACAATTTGTGAGGTATGAAGTGAGATGCACTCCACAGATAGTCAAAGATAAGTATAGCAATTTAACTTCATTTCAGTCAAAATTGTCTCTTATGTTATCCATTTCATGGATCAAAAAATACATAAGAACTCGAGCCAATATTACTCGCAGTACTCAAGCCTGTGGGCCAATTGTACATTTGCAACGTGTAGGACCTCCTAAAAAAGACCAGTACTTTCCACAAGGTACAGCAGCTTATTCCTAGGTAGATCCTATAGGCTATAAAAATTTACTTTGGAACTACACGTGACAAATAGGATCATTCTTCACCCCTTTGTATGAAGATGCTTATTCAGAGGAGTGCCCTATTATCAAGCCTACTGTCTGTCTCATTCTTTTCTCTATCGAGCCAAAGCAATCAATTTATCGAATTAGCTGAAGGCCCCTTTACATGGAGTCTTCAATGTCTCATTTCGGGGCTTGAGCCTACTTGTTGAACTGTGCCATGAATCAGTCTTGTAGTTCTGATTGAATCAGACTTCTTGAAATACCAAAGGCTGGGTCACTTTGTTTAATGTAAGAGACTTCAAATCCGCACACGCCAGCACCTGTTCCCTCCTGAGCCTTCAACCCGCCTTTGTACAACTCGAGACCATCAGAACTAAGGTGCCCTTTATCATGTTCCCAAGCCTCATGACTATATATGGAATGTTAAAATTATGGGTAGGGAGACACCGGTCATCCTCTGACTAAGCACAGGTTAAACCAGAGCCTTAATGTGTTTCAACATGCAAGGAGGCAAGTCGAAGACTATTTTCCATTGCAACCATTGGAGTGATTCTAATAGCTCCTGTTTTTCCTAAGCACGCTTACCTTTCAATTTGACAGGTGAGCCCTAATTGTGGAGTGCTGTGGAAGCTCACCATGCAGTTCGACATATGTTATTGACGGCATTACAGATTAAGTCCAAAAAATAATCTGTCGACTTATTCCCCAATTACAACCAAAGATGGACATGCACAGACTTTCCACCCCAATGAACAATTTTTGTTTTGTAAAGGTACTCTGAATATCACCATCACCGAATTATAAAAACTTTAGTAATGTATATTTTCCGTGAAAACTTTTCAATTACCACTTTATACCACTTAAAGAGCTTAAATGGCGCGCTCTATAAGGGTCACCATTACCTATCTCCAAGTTTTATAGTAAGAAGTAATAGAAATGGAACTGTTACTCTTATAAACTTTAAATACAGAACCTCTCCTTCTCGCTCTTTCTTTAGTTGATGATGATGAAATTATTACATCTTTCTTTCTAACAATATGGAGACATTTACTCTGTATATGAAATATGCGTACTTCAGTTAGAAATATATTATACTTGACTTTTATGGCAAATATGCCTCTGAAATTTTCATGCAAATGCATCTTTACTGTAAAATTGACATTTGTGCCTCGAAAAATTAAAAGCGCCACCGAAATTATATATATTTAAAAATTTTAACTAAATATTTTGTTTGTAAATTTGTCATAACATTCGATTCTTCATAAAAACCTGCACTTTTTAACTTGTGGTACATATTTATATTTACATAAAATGTAGTATTAGCTGAGTATATTAAATATTCAACCTGTTTTTCAACAGTTTTTTTAAAAGTATCAATATGGCGTCCACTGACAGGATCGAAAATACGGCATCCATATTGAAAATACCAAAGGGACACTATAAATCTGAAAATACACTTCTGGGATTCTTATAGAACTTCTGTGCCTCTATATAACCAAGTATGTGTGGTTGGATTTTTCCCTAAACATTTCAGGGGTGGACTTGAATAAATTTATCAGTATCTAATAAAATTTATCAAAATTCAATTAATTTATTAAAGCGTTTCCACAAAAATATGTAATGTCAGCGGTCCTGCTACAAATATAACTTTATGGATTGACGAATCATATGACAACACGAAGAAATATTGGTAATACTCATTAAAATGGCAGAAAAATCGTCGACCTTTTTCTGGACGCTCACAAACAGAAAGGCAGATATCCTGCAATTTCAAATGCTATTAAAGTGTGTATTCATTTATAGACTGGTGTCCAGGTTTACCTACTTATAGGTATTTACGTATAGTAAAGACACGTGTGGTTAGGTGTAATTTTAAAGTGCAGCTTTTAGATTGCGTTAGTACCTGGTTATTTTAGATATTTCTTGTTATTAAGTTTTGTGAATTATTTCATCGTTATACTTATCTCGATCATTACTATGGGGTAAAAGTAACTTAAATATAATTAAATAGCAGTAGAACGAAATCCGGCCCTGCAATGACCATGAAAATTCAGACTCTGAACGCTAATTATAAGTTGAATTTCCAACCTGTAAAAATCAACAATATTTAAAAAATGTGTATACTATATGAGAGTTTATGAATGTCACACTGATTCTAGTTTAGAAATGCGAATAAAAACATTGAAAAGGAGAATAAACTTACAAAAACGTAGAATTTGGGGTTATGTTAACAATTATTCTTGTTATTGTGAGACGAGGAAGTTTTATATTCATCAGGGCCAACCCCTATATAGGAATTGAAAACTATTAACTTTATAAATTTGTGACTACAACTTCTATAAAAACTTTTTATATAAATTATAGTAACAGTTACTAAAAGTTTTATAAGTCTGTGATGGAAATGTTTCCGTTGCCATTTTATAAAACCTAAGGTTTTAAAACTTTTAGTAATTTTACATATCTACTATGCAACTTCGCAACTCTTTAGTAATCTTATAAACCACTTTTATAAACTCACAATCTTAATAAACCACTTATAAAAATAACAGTTACTTCAAGTGAGCAAAATTGTTCATTGGGACGCTTAACATAATGCATAAACCCAAGCACTACCTTGAACGTTAAGTTTTAACATTCTTAAAAATCCAAAAAATCTTAGATTTCTAGCCATATAACTCTCAAAATGATATAGACAATTGAACATCGAGTACCAACAGCAGTAGTACTAAACCTTTCCAATAACAAAAAGAACTTCTACAGGCTAGTCTTCTAATTCACAACGGCTTGGTGATTTAGTGGCCCACACTGTATTAATGCTGGGAAACCATATTAATAAAATCTTATTAAAACGACATAGTTTATTCAGTTCTAACTGTATAAAAAAATACACTCTCTTACTATAATAAACAATAAATAGTACTGGAAAATCCAGAAAATATATATATGGCAAAAATTATCTTAAAAATTACGACTTCTGTACAATTGAATAAGAATATGAATGTTAATAAAACCATATAAATTACTAAATAAAAACGTATGAAAATATTAAGTTATCACTAATTACAAAAATATGGCTCAAGTTGTACTACAAGTATAAAAAATATATTATAATTATTTTAATACTGACAATCAGGCATATTTTACTAAAGCCTTTCAATAATTTATGCATAATATATTAAATAATTTGGAGATTCAAAATAGCTTTTAGCAAAACATTTCCCCATGTCAGTAGGAGCACTAAGGGCAATGTCAGAATTATTGAGTATATATCCAAACATAAAGTTCTTCTTAACAGCATTCATTAATGCTGAAGCAATTCCTTGTTTGCGGTGATTGCGAGACACCCAAATACGTGGAATACCACATTTTACTGGATATGTTTCTTCTGAACACAAATCGGCTTGTGTCTGGTTCGTGGTTAGCATTTTGTGTCCTTCTGTTTTTGGTACAGCCACAACACAACCAGCAATGGTTCTACTTTTTATGTAAAGGAAAACCTGAAATTAATTAATTTTAATAAAAGTTCATATAATCAGGTCAATTTAACAGCGTAAGGGCCGTTACTTTCGGTCTTCATTAAACACATGGTTAACTAATCCGCCTGCTAATTTAATCGAAATAAATAGCCAAGGATTAAACTTGGTTGCATACTTTGCGACATATTTAGCAGGTTAGTTGATGCAGTTTTTCTTAAATTGGCAATACCTATTCATTTATCGGTTCTTCTTCTGTTGCTTTTAATTTTTTATTCAAATAGTCTAGAGTAGATATACGCGAGATGAAAAATAATTGTTTTATTAAGTTTATGTTGATTGAGGTTATGGTTATTTTAACTGTCATTAGTTACTAATATTACTCATGATGACATTTACTATTCATGATATGTTATGACTGGTCAGTGCAAAGAATTTATATAAATAGAAGATGCACATTTATAAGTGTGTTGACAACATCTCGTCCTCAAGTTCAGACATTATATTTTATAACCATATCTTTCTTTATGACAAAAATTACCATAGCCCCATCTGTGCTGCAGCTACACTCATTTTAACATAACAAATACATGTAAAACGACAGCCTATTTTTATCCTCAATTACACCACAAACAATACATTTCTTTACTATTTTTACGATTCAACAAGAATAATTATTTAAACTTACAAAACAAAAATAATTTTGAGGTTAGGGTAGTTAAAACGGACACAATTTTTAAATGACTAAACTCCACATATGTCTATGCAACACTCATACCACGAGCAAGGATGGATAGGCTGCTGCAGAGATAGCACCATAGGCAATACTGTATCTTAAAACGAAATGGTGAGAAAAAGGTATGTTGAACATGTTGGCAACAGAGTCGTATGACTTTTACACTTCATCTCGGCCTCTATTTATATAAATTCTTTGGTTCTGTGTTGTTAGTGAAATGGAGAAAAAGAAGCGAAGGACTAATTTCACTTCGAGTGAAATTAGTTTGTTCATGCAGACGTAGAAGCCGGAGTTGATGACGATAGAAAATAGAAAAACTGATGGTGCCACTTTGAGAGACAAAAATAATGCTTGGAAAAGGGTGACAGCGTAGTTCAATAGCCAAAATAATGAAGTATACATAGATAAGAATTCACTGAGAATTAAATATGGAACTATTAAAGACATTAAAAGAAAATTACTACAATTAAAACGTCACTACAAATCTTACTTTACAAAATAATATGGTTGTTTAGTCTCAATCAACTACGGTAACTGTATCCCAATGCTAATATTAAATTTAACTACAGCCACGCCCACATTTCATTCTGATTAAGCCTTAACTGAGCCTGGAAGTAACCAAATCATTTAGTTAATATTTAGTCAGATGCTAAATTAACTTAATCGGGACCGAAAGTAACGGCCCCTAGTCAGCACTAAATCTGTCGCATTTTCCACTTTTTTCAACAATACATATAAGTATCGTATTTCCTACTCATTTCAACTTAATAATCTTAACTGATTTATTGTTTATTCAAGATAAATCATTAATTTACTTTGATTTCGTAACTAGACAAATTTGCCTTTAAAAACATAGCATTTGATTCATACGAGGTACCGTCATCAGAAAATAATTTTACAGAATTCTCATAGAAAAATTTGTCATTTGCATAATAAGTACAGATCCCAAAATGTCATTATGTAAATTAAAAAAAATAACAGGGCATGCACACATTTTTAAGCTTTATTTATGGTATAATAACATGGCTACACAAAATATCGATTTCCTGCCATTTACCTAAATGGGTCTCTCGAGCCAACGAGCTATACTGACCATGTACTTTTACACAAATGCAATTCTCTTTTAAGTGGATTCCACATGAAACACTATTTGGTTTGTTCGTTCAGAAAGCTCAAGTGTCTATTTTATTGCTGTATTAAAAACCGTCTCAATAATGAAATAAAAAGGTTACCATTAAAATATCAATGTCTAATCTTTTATCTACAATTAGAGAAAACCCACCTGACAATGATCAAGACTGAACTCCATTTCAAAGCATCCAAGTTCGCGGTTTATCAAATCCATTAATTCTTTAGCCTTCTTCCACCAAATTTTAGAATCTTCAGGCACTATTTGGATAATTCTACCATTACTATGAAAATAAGCGACTACACGTTCGTTTCTCCATCCCTTAAAAAGAAATAAATTTGTATTTGTGCAATATTTTAACATTAAGAAATGCATGTATCTTTAATCTCCGGTCAATTTTTAAATCTGAAATAATTATCTAAAAAGGTATACAGCATATCACTTAAAAGTGTAACAAACACCCTTATAGCTTTTTGTTTTTATGCCATTTGAAGCGAATTATCCTCGAAAATAAAAAGCATTAGGGTCTATTTTTTATAGTCAAAAAACCATTCGCCTTCTTCGAATGCACATCCGCTTACGATATCAAAAGTATGGAAAAAAATTGGAAAATTTGTATAATAAAGTTCAGAATTGCCCACAAAGTTTAAACGCAAAGTTTGAACAAACAAACAAATTTTCAGAAAATGTGCAAAAAGGAGAAGTTGACAGTTTATTTCAAACAAAATTGTCACAGCAAAAGCAAAAACCCATTAGAATATTTTCACACTTTTTGAACAAAACATCAATGTTTTTCAATTTCAATCGCATTTTGGATTCAAGCTTTTCGGGCAATTTAACAATTATTATCATAAAATTTTCAAAAAAAAAAATGTGTAATATGTTAACTTTTTCATTTATTTTGGTATCGCAGTTGCTTTTGAAGGGGATGAATCGTTCTTTGGGCATAAGTAAGTTGATCTTAATATGTTCTATCTTACAGTCTTACGTGGGACAGACTGTACAAAAGTGAAAACCAACTCACACATTTATTAGCGAACCTCTGAAACCCCTAACAACAGAAGTTGAAATTTGGCATATATATTCTTTTTTGGATCTATGTGCTAGATAATAATAAATGGTCTTTATTTTCCCACTAAAAATACATAAATTAAATTTTTTTAAATACAAATCAAATGAGGAGGAAAAACGCCGAAGATGGCTATGCACAGGCATGCCCCTGTTATTAATCTTAAGCGATAAGAATGGATTTTTTGAAAGCAGAAATGGTTTAGCATAAGGTTGCTTCCGAATATAACGTCATATTAAAGACCGTAGTAACAATAAATATGTGTCCTAATGTATTATGGCGACATATCCGAAAGAATTAGTAACATTTTCTCATCACATTATCTGAAAGTAAGCTTTTAAATTCTCATTAAATTATCATATTATAATGCTAAGGATGCAACTGATTCATATCACGAAAATTGTTTCGGTCATTATCTAAAAAAGAGGTATAATAAAGTAACGTCCAGATTGTAACACCTCCTCAACAGCCAATAACTACCCTCCAAAGGGGTGAGAGATTGCTCTCCGCATACCATGAGCAAAAATAGTTTCCCCTCATTTTTGAGGATGCCGAACACGGGCAGGACTATGAAAATCTGATACCCGCCAACCCCCTCAACGGAATATTTTGGAATATGCTACATGAACTTTCAATACTTTCAATTAGATGGCAGTCCTGTCCATAATGCCAGAGCAGTTACCAGATGTCTTAATGCTAACTTACCTAATCAATGGATAGGTCGAGGTAGCCTGTTAATTGGATGGCCACTCCGATCCCCGAACTTAACACCAATGGACTTCTTTTATGGGGTTTAATAAAATCTAAAGTTTACAGGTCACATCCGAGTAATAGAGAAGATTTGTGTACAAGAATAAGACAAGTTTGTGCAGAAGTTACTTGGCAACAATTACAGAATGTCGTAAAGAATATTAAAAACTGATTCAACAAATGCATCGAAATAAATGGCGGTCTTGTAGAGGCTACCAAAATTTAAGATGAATTGTATTATAGTGTTTTAGTTTTAGTGTAATGTTGTAATGTGTTGTTTTTTGTTTATTAAATACCTAATTATTATTACTTTCAATTGTTCATACATGTTTTTAAGTTAAATATGATTAAGTTTGTTTAAAGACGATATTTATTAAAGCTATCCACTTAATTTATCTTTCTATTGTTTATTTTTCATAGACTACTTCGATTTTCAGAAAAAATCATGTAAAAGTTATCATAATATATTACCTACATTAATTTTGTCATAAATCTATCATTATTTAATATTTCTTCACGAAATTTTGGATTTACGCATTATGTTTCTAAATCCACTAATAGTTAGATTTTATTTTGTTTTAAATCACTAATCAAATTTGTCTATTTTTGACCTTGAAAAAAATCATAGTAGGTCTTGAAAATCGAAATTTTTGTCAGAGCTCTCAATGGCCTATCTTTTAAAAAAAGCCCGTTAAAATCAGATAATACACACATGTTTTACAGGGAAGTTTCCATTCAAAATGGGTCACACAGTATATAATGAATAGGTGTTGTATAGTTAGGGCTATTTAAAATTTACAGAGTTGCCATCATAGGGGGCAGGTATCTCAGCGATGGCTTTCAGAATTTCAGATAAAAACGTATTATTATAATTTCAGAATGATGTCTTGCTTAACATCTGTGCACAGATCAACAACAACAAAAAAAAGTTCGGTTCCAAGGACTAAACTTTAAGTATTTTTACTAGAATGGGCTATCGCCCATTCTAGCTCCTCCGGAGGGGTGACAGCTGAAGCTGTCAATGCGAGTGCTCCGCACTCGATTAGGTAACGCTTGAATCATTGTAGAAAGCTTGAATTTTAGTTTTCAATTTTCCCTTTTTTTGGGTTTTTTAAATTTTAAGTTTTCAGTTTTTTAATTTTCAGTTTTTTAGTTTTTCGGTTTTTCATCATTCAGTGTTTCGGTTTTTCAGTTTTCAGTTTTTAATTTTTTCAGTTTTTCAGTCTTCAGTTTTTAGTTTTTCAGTTTTTCAATTTTTCAATTTTCAGTTTTCACTTTTTCAATTTTTTAATTTTGTTTTCAATTTTCAGTTTTTTGTTTTTCAATTTTTCAGTTTTCAGTTTTTGTGATTTTCAGTTTTTAGTTTCATTTTTCAGTTTGTCAGTTTTTCAGTATTTCAGTTTTTCAGTCTTTCAGTGTTTCAGTTTCTCAGTTTCCCAATTTCCCAGTTTTCCAGTTTTTCAGTTTCAGTTTTAAAGTTTTAAAGTTTCGAAGTTTTGAAGTTTTTAATTTTCTAAGTTTTTAAGTTTCTAAGTTTTTAAGTTTTTAGGTTTTTAAGCTTTTAGGTTTTGAAGATTTGCAGTTTTTAAGTTTTTCAGGTTTTCAGTGTTTCGGTTTTTTGTTTTTCAGTTTTTCATTGTTCAGTTTTTCATTTGTCAGCCTTTTGTTTCAGTTTTTCGGTTTTTCAGTTTTCAGATTTTCAGTTTCTAGTTTTTCACCTTTCGATTTTTTAGTTTTCAATTTTTCAAGTTTTCAAGATTTCAAGTTTTCAAGTTTCCAAGATTTCCAGTTTTCAAGTTCTCAAGTTTTCAATTTTTCAAGTTTGCAAGTTTTCAAGATTTCAAGTTTTAAAGTTTTCAAGTCTTCAACTCTTCAAGTTTTCAAGTTTCCAAGTTTTCAAGATTTCAAGTTTTCAATTTTTCAAGTTTGCAAGTTTCCAAGATTTCAAGTTTTCAAGTCTTCAAGTTTTCAAGTTTATCAGTTTTTCATTATTTCAGTTTTTCAGATTTTCAGATTTTTAGTTTTTCAGTTTTTCAATTTTTCAGTTTTTCACTTTCATATTCGAATAGGTACTTCGGCAACCTTCACATTCCGAGTTTCAGCTGAATCGGACGGCAAATAAGAAAGTTACAGTAAATAGCGGATATTAGGCTATGGGGACGCCGCCATTTTGAAATTTTCAATTTCGACGTCATATTCACAATCAACTACTTCAGTAACTTCAACATATCGAGTTTCATTTGAATCGGACGATAAATAAGGAAGTTACAGTAAATGATGAATATTATGCTACGGGGACGCCGCCATTTTGAATTTTTGAGTTACGATAACATATTCGTGATCTGTGACCTCGATAACATATACATACCTATTTTCAGACGAATGGCACCGTAAATGGTAAAATAGGTCCTGCAACTCCGCCGCCATTTTGAATTTTTCAATTTCGACGTCATATTCACAATCAGCTACTTCAGTAACTTCAACATACCGAGTTTCATTTGAATCGATTGAAAAATAAGGAAGTTAAAGTAAATGATGAATATTAGGCTATGGGGACGCCGCCATTTTGAATTTTTGAGTTACGATAACATATTCGTGATCTGTGACCTCGATAACACATACGTACTTATTTTCAGTCGAATAGCATCGTAAATGGCAAAATGTGTCCTGCAGCTCCGCCGCCATCTTGAATTTTTCAATTTAGATTTCGGATTCGTAATCGGCGACCTCGAAAACCCCCACATACCGATTTTGAGCGGTGTGACGCCATAATCGACAAACATCGTCCGCCATTTTGAATTTTGCGATTCCGACGTCACATTCGTGAGCACCGTGGTCGATAATCCCCGAGTACCGAATTTCAGGCCAATCGGACGACAAATAAATTTAATTCGATAAATTTGGCTCACCCTATATCGAGATTTGTTTTGGGCACCCGACTATTGGCATTCTATTTAATTTGTAAAAATTTTACATCAAAACTTATTTCCGCGTTGCTGGCAACGCCGTGTTGCCAGCAACGCGTGCTAACTTCACACACATAATTTTTACCACCTATTACAGTGCTCTGCATTGTCGACAAAAATTTATGTCTGAAAGGAAAACATGGACTTTAAAAACTGTGATTTTTCAGGAAATAATGGGAGTTGAGAGGCTTTTTAGGTCTCAAATTAATCATAAAGGACGATATTTTGTTGTGATAGTGGAGTGTGCGGGCCAAATCGGAAATTCGGCCCGACACGGGCGTGTGAAAGTTGGGTTTTTTGTGAGAAAGTGAAAAACGTCTACGTACAAAAAAATTCATAATTAAGCAAGTACATAGAATAGAAGCTCGTTCTGTGTATCGATGGAAAGGGGGAGCTTGGCCCTTTCCCGTGATCCCAAAATTTACAGGGAAAATCGAAAATTCGGCCTCACAGGGGCGAGACAAATGTGACAAATTTGAGTGTGTTAAAACGTAACCTAGAAAATTGTAAAACATGAAATCTTAAAACACTCATATTTTAGTTAATACTTGACGTAAAAGCTCGATCTTAGTCTCTATTTGAACACGAAGATTCGCATTTTATTCGTGCAGTACGTGCCCTGGGTTAACAAAAAAATTTAGTGTAGTTCTGTGCGAAATAAGAATGGATATTTTCGTAAAAATCGAAAACCGTAAGTACTTTAAAAATACATAAGTGAATAAAAATCGGGAGTGGAACGGCGTTCGACGTCTCTCTGGAAAGAAGAGGACCGTAGCTTTCTGGCGATACCAAGTATGACCGGAAAAATGGAAAATTAGGCCCGCGGCGAGCGCGACAAAATTAGCTTTTCGGGGATCTTTTAAATTTAAAATATCACATAATTTCGAAAAATTCTTCCACTTTGACCGCCCGTATCTCGTTAATTTTTGAAGCTGGAAAAAAACAAAAAAAACGACTTTTAGATAATTCATTTTTCTACATTTTCGTTAGGGCGAAGTATTTTGCTCTAGGAGGCCCCGTTTAGAAGTTATGGAGGTTTAAAGGTAAACACGTCAAATTTTTCGCCTTTTTGCACCGCCGCACCTTCCGGCCGATATCTCCGAAACGAAGCGTCATACGGAATTTTTGAAGATACCGGAGGAAGCGGAAAGAAACGCTCTTGTCCTTTGAGATTTTTTTATTTTGAGCTAGCTCCAGCCGTTTTCGAGTTATAGGCGAAAAACCGAAAAAATGAGTCTCGCTTCGGAAACGAAAAAGCGAAAAAACGTGCAATCCTAAAACGTCCGTATCTTTCGAAATACACATTTCGGAGCGCCGTACGGCGTCGCGGCGGAACGGGGAGAGATTCTAGTTATAGCTAGCCGCAAACTGCGAGGTCGAAATCGAAAATTAAGCCAGGCAGGAGCGAAAGGAAATCGTACATTTTTGACGTTTACGAAATACCAAATCGACTTCCCCTATTTTCTCTTTTACCCCTCGACTCCTCATTCCCCAAAAAAGCAGGCGAGAGAGATAGGTGACTTTCGTCCGATTGTAACGGAAAAACCCGGAAAAATACCGGAACCGAGTATAGCCTAAGCACTGTAGGATTCCGTCCCGAACACTTTCGAGCCGGGCACGGACCGGCGAAATGAAGCGCGTCTCGACGGCATGTACCTTAAAATCGCAAAGAGGAAGGGGCTCGCACCAACTGCTCTTTAATATTATGACTAGAAAACGCTGCGCGTTTTCTAGGTCCTCCGGACGGGTGACAACTAAGGCTGTCAAATTCAGTAACGCTTGAATCATTGTAGAAAGCTTGAATCATTGTAGAAAGCTTGGATTTCAGTTTCGGTATCAGATTCGTCATCAGCGACCTGAAAAACATCTAGGTACCGATTTTCAGTCGAATCGGTCCATAAATGACACATGTTGTCAGCCATTTTGTTTGCCGCCATATTGAATTTTGTAAATCTGATGTTATATTCGTCATTAGCTACATTAATAACCTGTACATACCGAGTTTCATTTGAATCGGACTGTAAATAAAAAAGTTAGAATAAATGGCTATGGGGACGCCACCATTTTGAATTCTTTAGCGACGGTGACGGATTCGTGATCTGTAGACTCGATAACACTCACATACCTATTTTTGGACGAATGCCACCTTAAATAACGGATCGTGTCCTGCAATTTGTGCCGCCATTTTGAATTTTTCAATTCCGTAGACATGATCGTTATCGGCTACTCTAATTACCTCTAAATACCGAGTTTCAGCCGAATCGGTTGGCAAATAAGAAATTTACAGTATAATAGGCCATGGGGACGCCGCCATTTTGAATTTTTCAATTTCGATGTCATATTCACAATCAGCTACTTCAGTAACTTCATCATACCGAGATTAATTGGAATCGGAGGGTAAATAAGAGAGTTACAGTAAAAGATGGATATTAGGCTGTGGAGACGCCGCCATTTTGAATTTTTGAGTTACGATTAGATATTCGGGATCTGGTACCTTGATAACACATAGGTACTTATTTTCAGACGAATGGCACCGTAAATGGCAAAATATGTCCCGCAACTCGACCGCCATTTTGAATTTTTCAATTTCGACTTCATATTCACAATGAGGTACTTCGGTAACTTCAACATACCGAGTTTCATTCGAATCGGTCGGTAAATAAGGAAGTTACAGTAAAAGATGGATATTAGGCTATGGAGACGCCGCCATTTTGAATTTTTGAGTTACGCTAACATATTCGTGATCTGTGACCTCGATAACATATACATACCTATTTTCAGACGAATGGCACCGTAAATGGCAAAATGTGTCCAGCAGCTCCGCCGCCATTTTGAATTTTTCAATTTCGATTTCGGATTCGAATTTGGCGACCTCAAAAACACCCACATACCGATTTTGAGAGGTGTGACGCCAAAATCGACAAACATCGTCCGCCATTTTGGCGCCGCCATCTTGAATTTTGCGATTCTGACGTCATATTCGTGATCAGCGTGGTCGATAATCCCCGAGTACCAAATTTCAGGTCAATCGGACGACAAATAAATTTAATTGCGATTTTCGATGAATTTGGCTCACCCTATATCAGCATTATTTTGCTCACTCTGTAAATTACAAATTACCCAGAATTCCTAGTATATTGTTATGTGCGTTAGTTAAAATGGCGGAAGCAAAAACATGGACTTTTGAAACGGCGATATATCAGGAAATAATGGGAGTGGAGAGGCTTTCTAGGTGTCAAATTAATCGGAAAGGATGATATTTTGTTGTGATAGTGGAGTGTGCGGGCCAAATCAGAAATTCGGCCCGGCACGGGCGTGTGAAAGTTGGGTTTTTTGTGAGAAAGTGAAAAACATCTACGTACAAATAAATTCATAATTAAGCAATTACTTGGAATAGAAGCTCGTTCTATGTCTCGATGGAAAGGGGGAGCTTTGCCCTTTCCCGTGATACCAAATTGTATAGGGAAAATCGAAAATTCGGCCTCGCAGGGGCGAGACAAACGTGACAAATTTGAGTGTGTTAAAACGTAACCTAGAAAATTGTAAAACATGAAATCTTAAAACACTCATATTTTAGTTAATACTGGACGTAGAGGCTCGATCTTAGTCTCTATTTGAACACGAAGATTCGCATTTTATTCGTGCAGTACGCGCCCTGGGTTAACAAAAAAATTTAGTGTAGTTCTGTGCGAAATAAGAATGGATATTTTCGTAAAAATCGAAAACCGTAAGTACTTTAAAAATACATAAGTGAATAAAAATCGGGAGTGGAACGGCGTTCGACGTCTCTCTGGAAAGAAGAGGACCGTAGCTTTCTGGCGATACCAAGTATGACCGGAAAAATGGAAAATTAGGCCCGCGGCGAGCGCGACAAAATTAGCTTTTCGGGGATCTTTTAAATTTAAAATATCACATAATTTAGAAAAATTCTTCCACTTTGACCGCCCGTATCTCGTTAATTTTTGAAGCTGGAAAAAAACAAAAAAAACGACTTGTAGATAATTCATTTTTCTACATTTTCGTTAGGGCGTAGTATTTTGCTCTAGGAGGCCCCGTTTAGAAGTTATGGAGGTTTAAAGGTAAAAACGTCAAATTTTTCGCCTTTTTGCACCGCCGCACCTTCCGGCCGATATCTCCGAAACGAAGCGTCATACGGAATTTTTGAAGATACCGGAGGAAGCGGAAAGAAACGCTCTTGTCCTTTGAGATTTTTTTATTTTGAGCTAGCTCCAGCCGTTTTCGAGTTATAGGCGAAAAACCGAAAAAATGAGTCTCGCTTCGGATTCGGAACAGCGCAAAAACGTGCAATATTAAAACGTCCATATTTTTCGAAATACATATTTCGGAGCGCCGTACGGCGTCGCGGCGGAACGGGGAGAGGTTCTAGTTATAGCTAGCCGCAAGCTGCGAGGTCGAAATCGAAAATCGAGCCCGACAGGAACGAAAAGAAATCGAACATTTTTGACGTTTACGAAGTACCAAAACGACCTCTCCTATTTTCTCTCTTACCCCTCGACTCCTCATTCCCAAAAAAAGCAGGCGAGAGAGATAGCGGACTTTTACTCGTTAATAATTAAAAAACCACGAAAAATACCCGCCCCGGATACGGCCTAAGCGACGGAAAATTCGCAGGCGAATCGAACGACGCCTGACCCGCGCCGAAAAACCTCCTCCCCTCGGAGGAGTTCCTATTGTAAAATCGCAATTTTAGAGGGGTACAGATCAACTCCCTATTCATAATACACACGGCCTCGCGCCGGCCGTGTTGATTCATAATACACACGGCCTCGCGCCGGCCGTGTTGATGTGCTGAAAACAAATTTTCTACTGCGTAGATTTCGAGTAAATCCCGGTTTTTATTGATAAAATACGGTTTTTGACAGTAAAAACCGACTCGAAATCTACGCAGTAGAAAATTTTTTAAATTGAAAATTCGGTTCCAGCAATCAAAAATACATAAGGGATCATGGTCTAGATCGCCAGATCACAACCTTTTTACTTCCCTCGCGTACCGAAGGGAAGTATTGTATTCGAGAAAAAATCACCCTCCGAGATTTTTTCGTATTCTGACGTTTCAGATCACGGAGATTACGAAAATATAGGTTTTTCAATTCCGTCAGTCTGTCTGTCGGTGCATTTACTAAAAAAACTACTTGACGGAGAGCAGTCAAATTTGGTAGGTAGTTGACCCTACTGTCAGCGAAGAAATGGTAGAACTTTCAGTGGAAAATATACAGGGTGGATCGTCTAAAGGGAATAAATAATGAAAAAAATTTTTTTTTGCTCAAATTTAAAATTTCCACGTTTCACGACACGCTTAACCTACTTGAGAAAAAAAAAAAAAATTTACCACTAAAGTAGATGGAAACATTTTTTTCTTCGTTCAAATTTAAAATTTCCACGTTTCATGGCGTTCTAAACCTATTTAAAAAAAAATTTTACAATTTTTTTTTTACAATTTTTGAAAAAATTTTACCACTAATACAGACTGAATTTTTTTCCTTTGTTCAAATTTAAAATTTTCACGTTTTCATGGCATTCCAAACCTATTCAAACAAATTTAAAAATTATTTTTATTAAAAAAATGTTTGAAAAAAAATTTTTTTGAAAAAAACTATTTTATCACTGGGTATAGAATAGACGAAAAAAAATTTTTTTTTTGGTCGAATTTAAAATTTACACGTTTCATGACATTCCAAACCTACTTCGGAAAAGAAAATTTGCAACATTTTTTTTACCATTTTGGAAACAAATTTACCACTAGAATAGATGGACATTTTTTTTCCTCAAATTTAAAATTTTCACGTTTGACATGACTGACATTCTAAACCTATTTGAGAAAAAAAATTTTGAAAATTTTGTTCACCAACATTTTTGAAAAAATTTTGACCACTAAAATAGATGGAAAATTTTTTTTTCTTTGCTCAAATTTAAAATTTTCACGTTTCATGGCATTCTTAACCAATTTCAAAAAAAAAATGCCACTGTAGAATAGAAGGAAACTTTCCTTTTTGCTCAAATTTCAAATTTCCACGTGCCATGGCATTCTAAACCTATTTCAGAAGAAAAAAAATTTTGAAATTTTTTTTAAAAACATTTTTGAAGAATTGAAAAAAAAATGAAATTTTTTAACCACCACTATACCGGGTGAGTCACAAATTGCGCTCGCCCCGATATTTCCTAAAATATTTGGAATAGAAAATTGAAATTTGGGGGCCTTATTACACGACTAAAATGCCATCTTTTCAATAAAAAATCAAGTTTGGTGCACATCCGGTTTGACCGGAAATGCCCACAACTTTCGATTTTTAAATGGAACACCCTATATATTTTTACATTTTTGGTATCTAGAGGAAATTTTGAATACAATACATCCATTTTGGTCACTTTTTGATAAACATTAAACATTTTATTAAAAAATCTATTTCTGAATCCAGAGTGCTGTGGTGCCCAAAATATATTTTAGTTTGTGTGCTACGTTACTATAAAAATAAAAAGAGCAATATGATTGCATTGCTTAATCCTCTAGAGGCGTTTAAAATTTTTAAATGTGATTTTTACCCACTAACTCGTTTTTTTTAAATGGGAATTTAATCGTTCACCAACATTTTTAAATACCTCATTTTCATACGAATCTAATGATACCAAAATTTTGAAAATCCGCTCAGAAATATTTGAGATTTCAGCCAAAATACAATGCAACCAAGCTTTTAGAAACATGCGGCTAATAGATAATAGATTAGTGGGCTTTGGAAACTAAAATGGCACATTTCTGTGTAAATCTGGTAACCTAATAACTTTGGAAAAATCATAGTAGCCATTGAATGTAATAAAACAATATCAGCTGTCAAACAGATACAAAATAAAGCGTTGCGGAAATCTCTTTGAGTAAAAATTAAAGAAAATGTATGTGAAATTGAAAATGTGACAGATGGCAATAATATTAGGCATATGCACCTATTATACTATTATTGAAAAATGTACAGGGTGGTCATCCCAAGAAATAATTCAGTAATGGTGGACAAAGGTATTTGCCCAAGCCTTCCATATTTGGCACCTGTTATTTAGTATTGAACTTTTGCTGTTGGATGAGCACTCTGTATATTTTTTTGACCAAAACTTATCAGGTGTTCTTTGTAATAATAGTGATAACTATATTCCGATTATTATTTTCAATGTCACTTCGTAATTATTAATTTTTTAGTGTGACCGCAACGCACAAATAAAGAGGGAAGTTCTGTGTAAATACCTTTACCGATTTTTTTTTTGTAAACCTTTGTTTCGACGTTCTTGTAAAAACTATAAAAGCTAGTCATGTGAAATACTAAATTTTTGAAATCAGAGAAAAATGAGAATTACGATTCTCGAGTTAGATACAGGGTGTTCCATTTAAAAAAATCAATTAACACCCTGTATACTGTTAGATTTGAACGTGAATATTTTCTCAACACGACACATAAAAACTTGCAAAAAAATTATTTAATTTAGTTTTTGCAATTCTCGAATCAGTCTAGAAATGACCAAGTTAGAGGGGGGACATTTATGATGAATCATCCTCGACCTCACTTGACTTTTCACAAAAAAAATATATTTAGTTCGTTTCTTATTCAGAACTCTATCCACATAAGATCTGTCGAGGTGAAGAAAGGCTAAAGAACCAGGCGACCCCTGGTTTATTTAGAACTCCACTACGATTACTTGAAGCCATTATTATTAATATTTAACAGATAATTTATTGTAACTCTTGACCCATAATGATGATTCACACTGCTAAAGTCATTGAAATGTCAGCTTCACGACTAAATATTAATAGTAAATGTTAAATAATTGTCATATTGTACTGTTATGAAATAATAATTACAAAGCAAAACTATAATAGTAGTATTGAACAACATACCAGAGAAGAGAATATTAATAGAAATAAAATTGATATTTATAATCTTGTTTATCTATTTAATGATGTGACTAAAATAACCACATTAAATATGTATTGATAGTATGGTGGTCTAGGTGCCCGCGTACAAAAAATGAATTTATAAATATCCTCTTGTAATTTCTCGTATGGCTTAATTGCACCTAATCTACAACATTCTACCTCTGCGAAAATTTTCGAAAACGCGGTGTTCCCCTCCACTTTTTCCGAAATATTTCCACGCGTCGTACTGGAAAATCGGCAAATCTATTTTGTCGGACAATTCAAAAATTGGATTCTACATGTTACTATTAAGCAATCTTGAAAAAATCAGCTGGTTACCAATAAACTTGTAAAAGTTGTTAATTCGGAATTTTTATAAAAATTGGGATTTAACAACTTTTACAAATTTATTGATAACCAGCTAATTTTTTTAAAATTGCTTAATAGTAACATGTGTAGAATCCAATTTTCGAATTGTCCGACAAAATAGATTTCCCGATTTTCCAGTACGACGCATGGAAATCCTTCGGCAGAAGTGGAGGGAGAGCGATGTGTTTCCAAAAATGTTCGCAGAGGAAAAAAGTTGTAGATTAGAATTAAGCCATATATGAAGTTACAAGAGGATATGTATAAATTCACTTTTTGTACGCAGGCACCTAGACTATTACTCTTCCTATACAGATTCGGAAAATGCAGTTTAGGGTATAGGAATAACGATGTAATTGACCACGCCCCGCTAGTTCCATAAATCGTGAAAGCAGGGACACACAATGAATTGAATTTAGTAAGACATGAACTAAGGATGGATGCGGACGTAGGTAATAATTTCTATACGAAACGAGAAAATATCTCTTCGTCAAAAGCGAAGAAGTTATTTGTCACATTTTTGACAAATAATTTCTTCTATTGAAAGCACTTCTGCAGTTTCGTTTTTAGCCATAAATGCTATGGGAATAAATTAATAATTCTTATTAAAACCGAAATGAAAATAGAACATTAAAATAAAATTAAATAACCCTCAGAAACTAAAATCAACTAATAATTATCAAACAATAAATTAATGAAGTAAGGATTCAAACAAACCACCTTCTTGTGCCAAACAATAGCCAAACCGATTATACAATGAACCTCTCATATCATTGAGTTAATTTGGAGTAATGCTTGCACAAAGTTGGATAAGTTTTTCCCGTAATTCAACTAAATTATTGGCTCGTTCAAACGCATGTTTGTAGTCGGTTTCCTTTAAAAAGACCCACAGAAAGCATGGGGTGCTAGATCAGGTGACCTGGGGGGCCATTTTATCATTCCCCTCGTAGCTATTAAACGACTGGGAAATGTTCTTTCCAGAAAATGAATAACAGTTAAGGAACTGTGACTTGGGCAGCCATCTTGTTGAAACCAAATGTCGTCAAAGTTGACAGGAAGATTTTGAACTGCAGGAATTATTTGGTTTTGTAAAAGCTCTAAATATTTATTGCCATTTAAATTGCCATCGATTTGCAGTGGGCCTATAATATGATTGTCTAAAATTCCCGTCCAAACGTTCAACTTTTGAGGATACTGTGTTCGCACAGCAACACTCAAATGTTTATTTTTTCGAGACCAATATCGTACTACGGATGGATTGTGTTTCCTATGTGATGAAAAGGATGATTCATTTGTAAGAAGTTTTCATTCTCATTCAGTTTATTTATCATGATTTCACAAAATTCCATCCGTTTGAAATTGTCGTCGGGAAATATTTCTTGCGTTGTTTAAACTTTAAAACAACTGTACCCATTTCTTTTCAAAATATTTCTTACAGTTCTTTCCTTCATGTCAACTTCATCAGCAATTTGTCTGCTAGAACAAGAAACTAATTTCAACAAGTGCACAGACATTAGTTTCGCGAATTTAACTTTCTTCCCTCATTTGTTGATGACGGGGCTCGGGTTGACAGCATTTTTTACATTAATTCACGACACCCGAAATTCTCAAATTTTTTAATAATGTATGAAATTATACTAGCTGAGGGGATTGGTCTGTCTTGACATGCCGCAGTAAATAAATTTATTGTGTCATCAGTGGAATGGCACCCGAAGTACCACTTCACAATTTGCACTTTTTCTGCAGTTGTATAAACACACGGCATTTTAATAACATAATTGAGATTAATTTATTTTATTCCCACGCGTCTAAATAGCTTCGCTACTAAAAGCAGAATGGGTGCGCTCGCTCTGTTCTCAACTCGTCGCGGTCAAGCGATGGACCAATGCCCTGCATTGTTCTACGACAAGGCATGGTTTATCTGCGCAGAAACAAGTTTACGTACCTAAAACTAAATTTGCTGAATCTGTATAGTTATTTAGATACATGGAGAAATGTTTAACTATCAAATCTTTGTTTTCTGAAAAATTTCAACCAACACTACTACAGCTTTGGAACATTTTTGCACAATGTTGTGGAATAACGTCTTGTTGCAGTTTTTTAAACAATTGTTAAATTTTATATAGTTTTTATACGTTATATAGTTTTATTCATTTTAATTGTGTATAATTCTTGTGCGTTTTATTTATCCAATATAAAGATTTAGTTACAATGAATTTATTGGAAACTTCGACCAACAAATTGGCGGAATTTAGAGTTAAATTTGTTTATTTTTGCTCAACAAGTCATAGCAAATTAAACTTAATTAATTGTTAATAGTATCCTCAAACTATATTATTTTGTTGCCATTCTATTTACAATTAGTAACTGTTTAAAGGATTTGCACAACTTGTGTAACATAAAAGTGTGATTTTATTTTATAAACGGTTGTTGACAAACTTGTGAAAGTAGGAATAATGGAATACTCAGTTGACATAACTACCATTATTGGCCTCGGGATAATCCTCAGTGGCTGTGAGAAACTAATTTCCAAAATTAATGTATGGTCTACAGTTTTTAAGAGAAGAATTATTAAATTTCATAGACGATGTTTCATTACATATTGTATAATTGTAACGAACCTGCCAAGACTCCAGATCATATACCGTTGGATTTTTTCCTTTGGCCCTATCAAAAAGAAAGACTTACTACACCTCTAAATGACGTCTAAGATCTTAAAAATAGAATAAGAGTTGAATGTTGCTGATTAAAAGTTCTTGAACATGTATGTATCCAATGTATCCGATAAACAGAGGGCAATTATGTTTAGAAACGAACAGAGGCCTCTTCGAACATGTGAAGTAATAAATAATGTTTTTATTTTCTTAATCGTTAATTAGTTTTCTTAAGTGTTAGTAGTTTTTTTATTGGTGATTATTATTTATTTGCAATTGTCCATAAATTAATGTTATGTCCAATTTTTCATTAGTACCTATAAATCTATTTATAAATATTGCATAAAATAAAAACTAATAACACAATCACAAATTACAGTATTTTCAATTTGACGTTACTAACAATGTCAAAATTCAATTGTGTCCATGGCTAACTATGTTGATTCCGAAACAAAACATTTGAATGAAATTTTGTCATATTTTATTAATTTTCTTGATCTTTTCTTATGGAAGTGTATACTTTCTTTACACGTGAATGCAGACAAAGAATCTCTACAACAATCGGCAAAAAAAGTAAAGCATAACATCTAATAAAAAAGTTGACTATCGTTACTTTGACATAATATATGATCACAAAGACGATTTAAGATCATTTGATAGGGCTTGACAAGCGATTTACAAATATATATGGTTTGTTATATATATATATTTTTTTTTTAATAAGAAAGATACAGGGGAGCGAATACCAAACAGAATCACCCAGTATATCAATTTTCCAAAATTTGATTAAATACTTTTAATTTACTTTTGCTAATATAAAGGGTTTTTTTTAATATATAATTTGCAATCATTGACCTTAAGCAGTCATGGTTCAATATTATGATTCTTTACTCTCAGAAAACCTTTCCTATACTTCTTATATTTTATAGTCAAATATATTAATATTTTCATTTCTTTCTAAATAACATATTTATGCAAATCTATCAGGATATTGCCCTATAATTAAGAGTAGGAGAATTGGGATCACAGATTTTGATTGTAAATCAACTTAAAGTGTTCACTGCTTACAATGTACAAATAATAAGGCCACAATTCTTCCATTAAAAAAGACACTATATATAAATGAAATCTAACCAGAAGAAGCTATTTTGAATTCTGTATACTTATTTGATGACATCACCTTTAAAATAAGCATATATAGAAAAGTATTTATATTCTTTACTGTACATTCAACAGTTAACTGTGAAAACAGTTAGTTTTCTGATTCATTATAAATAAAACTAGAAGTATTTATCTCTGTTTTATTTTAAATATATAAATGAGTACACATATTCAGTTAAATCTTCTTGGTTTGTAAAATATACCCACATAAATGAGTTCAGGGATTTTTTCCATAGTAAAAGAGGGAAAATTCCAAAATTTCTACAGTAATTTAAAATAGATATAACATCTCGATATTCTAATAATAAACATAAAATGAATATATTGAATTTAAAATTTATATTAAAAACAAATATTCCATGATGATGAAAATTTTTCAAATTGACATGTTAAAAGTTTTAAACTTCTATCCTGAACCGCATGAAATTTCATTAATAAAATTTTCCGAAAATTTACTTACAACTCTATTCTCAGAGGGGTTTGAGCTAGGATTGAATAGTTCTTATGAGAATTTTCGAGTTTTTGGTAGGTTTTTAATAGTATACAAATGTTTATCAAGGCCACCGTGGGCGGAACAAAACCAAATGCAACCAAATAAATGAATCGGGTAGGTTAATCCAATGGGAGCTCATCGTGGATCTGGAAAAACTTATTTACTTCGCAAAACAATTCTTTTTTTATGTGCTACAGGTTTCGTAATAAAAAAATACATCCTATTCTCAGGCAACCAACCTACATACAGTAAGGAAATTGTCAAATATAAGTATCACTCTATCCTCCCCTCCAAAACGAAAATATTAAGTAATTTCTTCCGAATCGAGTTAAGTCAACCAGAAGTACAACTAGATGATTTTCCACCATATAGACTAGAAATAAAAGTCATATAGGGTTTAGAATGAATAAATCACTGCAATATTTTCATAAATATTTAAAGAAATGGTTGACTGACGTTTGCTAATGAAAGAAGACTTATATGTAAAATTTATCTTTTCTTACTAGGAAAAGTACCAGATAATATGAATTAATGATAGTGTTTTTTTGTCAATTCGAGATGCAAAATCTATGAGAATATAGCATGATGACACCTCCACACTGAATAAAAATTAAGCTTTGTTTCGTGTCTTAATGTACCTATTATATTATCAATTCTGACCTGAAATTAGTCATCATGAAGATCAAATATTTTCAACCTGGATATGAAAGGTATTTTCATGTCTACTGACACTTTTCATCATCAAGTCTCAAAAATAAAAAGAAATAAATTTACTACTTCTAAGATTTTATGGAATGTATTACAAAAAAATCTCTGTGAAACAGATGGAACTTTCAGATTTTTATACATTTAACAAATATGCCTCTCAAGTAGGTTCTGAATGAGAAGAATTGTTGCTATACCATAATCGAAAAAAATGGCTTGTGTGTTCCGAAACAGAAGATACTGTAATGGCCAGATAGGAAGAAGCTGCTCGAAAGAGCCGTACCCCTCCTAAATATATAAAAACACCAGTTGTAGCAAACGAGCGATTACGCAGAAACCAAATGCATGTGGGCATAGATATTGCATATCCGTTTTGGTCAGTAGCACAGTAATGCACGGTTTTAGAAAGAGAGAGCGGGACTTAATCTGCATCAGGTGGTTTCTTTCTATTTGGCAACTACGGTATTTCCAAAGATAATTGCTATAAAAACTCATGATCTGTCAAAATTATCGTGATACAAACTTACTTTAGTTTGTGCAAGAGCTGCTCCATACACTAGGAGGCATTAAATATCCGTCGGCGATCTTTTCAATGCGCATGTCTTTTGCGTGTTTGTCAAATGTTGCTCAAATGAATCAACTCAACATTCAAAGCATAGATCAAATAATATTTGATTCAAAGCTAAACTAAAAATCGTGCTGTTAATTAAGCTACCAGTTTTTCATTCTTACTTCGTTGTTTTCGTTTGTAGTGTGGTATCTACTTTTATAGTTCAGATTTTGTTCTGTTTTATTACCGTTAATGTTTTTTGGATATTGCCTGCAATGAAAATGGGTATAATGTGTAAATACTGTGACAAGATTTTTACATTACAGAGCAATTTAAACAGACATGTAAAAAACGTACGTGGTATAAATGAAAATAATATAATTTCTTATGAATTCAATATAGACATTAATAAATGCTTGGAAGGATGCAGTGTGTCATTTGTAAATATCACACAACTCAGAATGCATTTGACAGAAATTCACGGAATGAATTTGGTTGAACAGACTTTGCAATTAAAAAATTTTGAAGGTAAAGTTTTATTCAGTTTTATTTTGATACATTTCATGCCAATTTTAATTTTCAGAATTTAATCAATGGCTTCGAGACGTGTCAGATAGTGGTAGTGTGTGATGGAAATAAGGAAAGATAAAATGGAGATTACGTACTTCTATTGTAACCATAATGGAATGGTATTTCAATCAATATATAATTTTTATTTTAATTAACATTCTGTTTCTTGTTTAAAGTAAATATAAAAAATTACTAAGAATTTTAGATGTACAACATATTATTGACAGCGTTAGTTTAGAATTATGGATTGAGGAATATAAGCAAGATACATCAAATACGGTATTTTACAAAAAACAGGGAGAAAAAATAAATTCCTTTCTTAAAAAGATGACATGGGTCTCATATTTATGAATTCATCTCAAGAACATATGTTGCGAATATTTGGCGTGTGCGGCATAATTTGTGTTGACAGTACACATGGCCTCAATGGGTATAATTTTGAATTAACGACTTTAGTAGTGGATGAATTTGGAGAAGGTTATGCATGTTTACTAATAAGAAGGATTCTCTCATGTTTAATTTTTCTTTGACATAATTAAATAGAAAATCGGAATTATTGTTGCTAAAACATTTATGATGGATATAACCTTGGTATTTTATAATGCAGGGTCATGAGTATAGTACAATATCAGACATTCTGCTCTTGGCACGTAGATCATGCATGGCGAGCAAAACTCAACAAAATCAGTGGTATAGAGAAAAAACAAAGCATCTATCATGCCTTAAAAATCCTACAAACTGAGATCGATGAAAGTAAATTTTTAGGAAATTAATAAGTTTGTAAAAATGCTAAATAATGATGAAGATACCATTAATTTTGGAAAACGTTAATTTCGTCTTGGCTCGCCCGGTATGTTCGAAAATAATTTCCAGTTATAAACTTTTTTGTCTACTTTACTTTCAATATTTTTAAAAATTTCCAGCTATCGTAGAACTCGAGATATCGAGGTCCGACACACTATTGCCCCACTCTGTACTTATATCAAGAATTTCTTAAACAAAAGTACTTAACTAAAAATTGGGTATACAGCATGTACCACAAAAATGTCTTTTAGGGATGCATGTGAAAATCATGTCCATAACCACCAATTTATAAATTATATGTTACTCATGTTAAAAGAATTATTATTAAATTGAACAACAGAAGTTTCAATGTTTTAACATGCGGCGAGTATTGTAATAAAATTTTTATTTGCACATAGAGGTTACAAAAGAGAGTTAACTTACCGAAAATTTCAATATGTGGCCTGCGTTGTGGTAATGTAGATGCATACTTTCATCACTTGGGTCACCAATATGATACAAAAAGTCGCACTCACCACACAGGGTTATACCAAACTTTTTCTGACCAGCATCAAGAAGCATCTGACTTTCCTCTATATTTTTAATTTTCTTTGCAGTGCGAGTCAATATCTTATTATCTTTCTTCTCTACAATGCTACTATTTCGGGCACAAAAAACCGGAAACAACTTTTGCCTCTCCATAACTGTAGAAGTATCTTCATCAGAAATGTTAGATAAAGCATTAGGCATATCATTCAAGATTGACGTTAGATTTTTAACTTTTTTAGGACTGTTTAAAGCTAAACCTGAGGTAACATCACACATCTGAGATATTGGTGACAATATAAGATTGGCATTGCATTTTGTTGATTGAGTATGCAACAAAATTGAATTTTCTGAAGCAGATACCGAGCTGTGTGCCTGAAGAACAATTTTCGTACCAATTTGAGTTACATTCTGATCATCCTTATCATTTTCAAGTAAAGATAGAATACTGTCAATGTTTGATTCTGGTAGAATTTCTTCTTCCACGGTAAGATCAGAGGAGTCAAATACAATCTTTGGAATATTCTTCTTTTTGTTTTGATTTTCCAGCAAAGTCATTTTACCATTATCCACTTGCACTTTCATATTTTTATTCACTGTAACAATACATCTTGTTCTCGAAAACTTGAAAAATTTTTTGTTCGGATCTGGCTCTGACACAGGGCTCCGTGGGCGCTTTTTGTTAATATCAACATCCGAGGCACTGGTTTTGTTTGCATAAACGTTACGTTCTATTAATTTAGGTGGTACAATCTGTTCCTGTTCTATTAATTTTGGATTTGCATTTTCCTTATTTTCAATTAATTTTATTTGCTCATTTTTCGAAGCATTAAGTTCTTTCAAATCTTTAATATATTCATTTATGGCACAGTTGTTTACTAAATTAGTGGCAGCCTTAACAAGCAAAGTTTTATTAAGTTTTTGCTGCTTAGGTTTTCGAATTTTGTGACTGACGCCAGCGTTTATCTGTCCAATCTTTTTTCGGCTCTTGCCTTTGCGACTTGTACTAGATGGCACTAAGGATTTATGAAACGTATCCCGCTTAGGTAATTTTTCCATGATATTATCAGTCTTGGGATAAAAACTTTTAGTGGGAAGTGAAATATCAACTTCGGGAAATAGAGTAGTTCGAACTTTTGAATTTGGATCTAATTTCAAATGCTTATTTTGGTTCTCTTCTGGAGAATTCAAGGGGGACAATTTTCGTTTAACAGAAGTACTTTCCAAGGCATCTAAAAGAGATTTACGGACAAGTTTAGGAAGTTTAGAATTAGTATTAGGAGCATCATGGGGGGTTTTAAGATTGTACGATGGAGACATTTTAAAAGGCGTTTCATTTACAATTATATTTTCAGGAATAGAATTTAACCTGGAGCAATAAGGACTCAAATATAAAGGTGACATTGACTCTAAAGAAGGATAATTCTTATTCGTTATAGGAGTACAAGTGGGCTCTTGCATATTTTCTACCACTCCTAATATATCATAGTCTCCAATACTCTCGGCAGTTTTTGATAAGCCATTATCAGACCCTTGCATCGGTACAAGATATTTTAAATTTTCACGATCGGAATCAAAGCTAAGAGGGCTTATGTGTCCTAAGTCCGATTCTTCCTCTGAATCTATAATATCTTCTGGAAAAAGAGACCTTCTTCTTGCAGAAAGATGTGGTGTATGTTGATAGTGACTAGTGCTTTGTCCCTTCTTTGCAGTACTCATTGTTCCAGTTTGTGTCCCACTAGAACTTGGAAAACTTTTTCAATTTTATGATATTTGCAAACTTATAGACTTACAATCATCTAATTTTTAAGCTAGGGTTGCCAGAGGCACCTCATTTATTTTTATTATTCTCCATAATTTGAACGCCTAGAAATTCCCAATATCTAGAAAAGAGTACTACCAATGTATCTTCCCACCTTCCAGAATACCTACTATATTAAAACCATTTTCTACGTATGTATAATATTATACAATATAATATACCTATAATATCCATACTTTTAACATCAAGCATGAAAGAAGACATCCAAGCTATCTCATTACATCCATATACCATACAAAAAGAAAAGAGGCATTTCAGTCTGCTCCCTCGGTCAGTAAAATCATATTTATGTGCAGTGGCTAAACATAAAATGTTTTATTCTAGTTTTAGTCTTTGCGGGGTCTTAATCATTTGCTATATAGCAGAATGTAAGTATTTTAGGTACCTATAATGTAAATATCCTACTTAAATACCACCTTGAGTCAAAAGATTCTTTTCCAACATTCTATGGTTTTAGGGACCGATAATCTGGCAACCCTATCCTAACATGTTAACTATTCTATATACAAACTAATCTAAATTAAAAGTTAATGATACTTATATCTCCGGCACCTACTAAAAATACACTAGGTAACTAAAAAAAAATCTGCATTACCTGTTGCAAAATTTCGTTCTGTTTCAAAATTCACCAAATAGCATACCATCAACGAGAATTATCACAAACTAGGGAGACACTTTGCACATTTGTAACCGTTAAAGTAGACAATCAAAGCTTAGGGCATATCTCTTCAAGTCTTCACGGTCGATGGCCAACGGCTGAATGTTTACCACCACATACACACATGTTCTGTCTGTTTATGTCGTTGATTTACCTCCTTTTTTGCCTGGCGCCAAATGTCATTTCTATCCAAGCAAACCAAAGTTTTGATTGGTTGGTTGGCCCGGTGTGTCCAAGCACGTGTAACGGTATTTGGAATACGTTCAGAATTATACTGGAAATTCATACAAAAACTGCATGTTTTAAAAATTCGAGATATAGTTTAATTATGCCTATGATTACCCACCAATTGCAATTTGCAATGAACAATGTTCCGAAGAGTTGTCTTTCTTAAATAGATGTGTTGAAACTGAAAAGATGATAGACATAGATATTGCGTATACATGGGAGGCATCCGCAAGAGGAACTCTTCTGTAAAAAGGAGAATTAAACCGTAAGATGATTTCTACTGGAAATGTACTGTGTGATATAGACGGCGTAGAGGATATCACAGAAGATCAATATAGATTTTCTCGAGGTTTTCTCTCTAATAGAAATAAAAAGGGTCATTGTGGTCAGTACACACGTTTGAAGTGTAACTTCCGTGCTAGTGAGCTAGTGGTGAGAATAATCTAAATGCGATGTTCGCATAAGTCGATTATTAAAATAACTCGAGATAATCGATATTATGGCTGAAAATAAATATAGACAAATATATTAGTATACGGCTATGAGCTTGACAAATTCATTGATGACGTCAAATTACTGTCATGAATCAAAGATTGGCAGACATTAAAGAACGTACTCTTATTAGCCCACTTAACCTACAAATATGGATAAATCATATACTTATGGGATAAATACTAAACCTAACCGTGTTTGACAGCTTTTGCTTTAATCGTTGTGTCGTACAGAAGCTTTCAAATTACATAAAACAAATTTATTGATAATTTCTCCAACTACCTTGGTGCTGTACTTTTACGACATACTTTAAGTCTTTTGCGGGTTGACGGTGAGATCAAATGCAAAATTTTTAAAAGTAAAATATCTATTGCTAAATATGGTTATTTGAAAAAAAAAATGTGTTTCATGTTGTAGAAATGGGAGATCGTTATAATATTCACAGTCAGTTGGAGCATTTACAGTCCAAATATATTGGCACAGGTCATGCAGATACCACTAAATATGAATGGTTAGTAAATCAACATCGAGACAGTTTTTCAAGTTATTTAGGGCATCCTGATCTAATCAACTATATTGCCATTTGTGAAAACGAAGCTAAGGCACGAGTTAAATTTAATTTGATGGAAAAAATGTTACAGCCTTGTGGACCACCACCAGATAAACCAGAAGATTAATAGACATGCTATAGTTTAATATGTATGAAAGACCCGAAAATAAAGTAATTTAATGAACAATTTTATTTCTACAATTTGCAAGGGATATTCGCGAAAATATAACAAATGAACTCAATGGGGATTTACCTTCGATACAAAGGAATTCACGTATAAGGAAAAGTTTATATAGTAACAGCGGAAAGTCATAATATCTAAATCGCAGGGTTCACAGTCGGTGCCCTATAGTGCCCTTTTCTTAAATGGGTGCCCTAAAAGTACCCTAAAACTAAAATTAGTGCCCTAAAGTGCCCTAGTTTATTACAATATTAATTCAAATTACCCGCGTATTTCATGGGCGAGCTTCTCTATTTCAGCTGACGCAATGATGTAAGCATACTTGAGTAGTTAGGCGCGCGGCGGTCCTCTCCTCATATTTCAAATCGCCCGCGTGTTCCATTTCGGTTGGTAATATCACACGTGCGCCTGCTACAGCCTGTATGCGTATTAACTATGTTGTTGATAAAAGCAAGGTAAGGGTTAAAATGAGACAGCAAACATTAAAACATTTATTTTGAGTTGGCATTTGGCATACCGGTTCCATTTTATTTTAACTATTTTATAACTTCAAATCCAAATCATATTGGCATATTAGGTAAGTTCGGCTTATGAAATCTTTTCACTCTTCTCACTCTGTAAATACTTTTCTCGTTCGGCTACGGCATTTAGAGTGAAGTTAGTAAAATTTATATCGTTCGGGTATTACGGAGCGTAGTGAAAAGAGGGCACTCCCAAAGTCCCACCTCGAGAAGGCTAGCTCAAAGAGTGATCATGCGCATTGTAAAATACATTTGACATTTTGTTAATCTCTGGCATATACTTTTACTTATTTAGTTAATAAGTATATGATCTCTGGTTACGATTGTATTGCCCATTTTTTGAAGTAAATCTTCATACGTGTTGGGAGACATTCGAAAATGCATTTTAAACTGAAGATCTGACATATTAAGTACAGTTAGCTCTGCATAATTATCCACATTTTCCAAAATATTTTCTTGTAAAGAATTATCCTCGAAAAACATTTCCCATGCAAAATGAATCACTGGTAAAATTGTAACATTGTTCATATTGTTATTTATTTATGTGTTATCAGTGGAACGGCATTAGAATAAATGAAATTTCTGGTAGGTGCTGACCGCTGAATCGGAATGCTAGCTGAATTTATTACATAAAGATCATATAATTATGAAATCTGTGATTTATTATTTACAGAAGGTTAGGAAACAAAATGACTTCTCACAATTCGAGTAAATTGCGGTCGATATATAACAATGTACTCTTTTTGCACTACAATCACGTGACGCAATTTCACTCTGTACTCCAAATCGCACGGAGTGTATAACCCGAACTTAGCTATTGTTTACTAGTGTTTAGTGTTTAAGTTGCGAATTGAATTGTGATTGATTGGAATAAATATATATTATTATCTGAACTGACTAATGTGACTGAACTAATGTTAATGTGACATAAGTACTTAAGTAAATAAAATTAAGGTAGGTACCTAGATATGTAGGAACTTTAAAAGTAAAGTATTATTTAGAAGATCCAAATAATATAATTATTTTCTTATTTTTACAGAATCCCGAATACGAAATACCTACTTGGATTGTTTGTAAAATCGCAATACAATGTCAAAAAAAGTAAAATTTCAAGAGAGGTGGCTGGACTGCGAAGACAGTAACAAAATTTTAATAAAAGAATGGGCAATAAAAAAACAAAATGATGAATATTCTTGTCTTTGCCACATTTGTAATACAACTGTTTCATCATGTAAAGGCTTGCAGTCTTTTGCAACATTCCCGGACAGTAAAACATAAGAAGGCGGATTATTTATCAAGACTTAACAATCAACTATTATTAACACCAACACCGATTAATAAGGACTGGAACCAACAAAAACACCAGAGCGTCATATCAATTTTCAACCCTAGGGACATTGCATCGAAAGCAGAATTACTGTATGTAATAAAAAATATAATAAGTGATAGTTCAGTAAATTCATGTGAGGGAGTGCGAGAGTTGTTTGTAGCTATGTTTCCAGGAGCTGTCCCAGATTCATTTAGTTTATCGCCAAGTAAAGTGAGATATTTAATTACAGAGGCTCTAGGCCCGTATTTTAAAAATATAATAATGAATGATCTTAAAAGTAGTCCGTACTTTACACTTCAGTATGACGAAACAAGTAACGTGGCAAGCAAAAAGGAATTGCAAATAAATGTAATATATTGGTCTAATACTGAAAAATGTGTCACCAATAAACATTTAATAACTTATTTCATTGGTAAGGCAGATGGTGATACTCTCTTTGGTTTCTTGATAAAAGCGTTGGCTCACAATAGGCCCAGCAGCCGCCAGGATTTTGGAACAGCTCCCTGCAATCGAGGAATATTTCCTACGATATATTCCAAAAAAAGAAGCATCTGCATTAACTAAGCAAACATATAAAGATATTGTTTCGTACTTAAAAACTAAAACGACGATCAAAGCGGTACTTGCGTTTGTGGTATATACAGCTGATATTTTCACTAGCGAGTTTTCATTAATAATGCAAAAGCAGGAACCACTTATACATGTTTTATATAAGCAGCTGGAAAAAGTTGTAAATATTTTGCTTGGTAATATATTGACACCCGCAGATTTGAAAGATATTAAAATAGATTACTGTGCTATTGAAGAATTTTTCAATAAAACCAATTTTTTTTTATCAATAAACGATATTTATATTGGCGAAATGGCTAAAAACGAATTACAAAAGCTTACAGAGAGAGACAAAATATATTTCATGACCAATGTAAAAAAGTTTTATATTTGTGCCATCAAACATATTTGTAATAAAGCATTGAATTGTAAGTATTTAAAATATTTTGATTGTGTTGCACCAAATGTAATAAAAAGTTCTCATAGCTTCAGATATTTGGCTTAAATCGTAAATATATTACCAATAGAAGTTGATCTTGACAAACTATCAATAGAATGGAAATTACTGCAAATCGATAAAGATATTACTTTTGAGGGTGGTAAACAAAGAATAGATCATTTTTGGAATAACATTTTCGAACTAAAATCTTTGGCAAATCATGAAACGCCTAGATATCCACTTATAAAAAAAGTTGTTGTGGGTATTTTATGCCTTTCACATGGAAGTGCTGACGTAGAAAGAGGTTTCTCTAGGTCAGGTAGATTAATGACTGAAGATAGGTCCAGGATGTCAGAAAAGATGTTAAACTGCAAATTAGCTGTTGTTGACACTTTAAAGCAATATAATAATAAAGTTCATTTGGTACCAATTACTAAAGAATTATTAAATCTTGCTAAAAATGCGCATAGCGCATACAATTTGTATTTAGAAGAATTAAAACAAGCAGAACAAAAAAGATTAGAGGAGGAGGCAGAAAGAGACAAACTTAAACGTGAACAAGAATCTTTATTACGGACAATAAGAGAAGATAAAGAAACCATTTCTAATTTGGAAAATAATTTGAAAATGGCAATTTCTGCTCATGCGAGTGCTGTAAAAACTGCCAACATAATGCAAGACGAAGTTAACAAGCTCTTAAAAGATGCCGCAGAGAAAAAAGATATAAATAAGACCACTATTGCTAATGAAATGTTTAGTGGTCTTCAAAGATTAAGGGAAGCAGAAAAAAATAAAAGAACTGAAGTAGACAAACTTAGAACTAAAATTGAAAAAAGAAAAAATGATGTCATATATAAAATGTCAAAAAGACAAAAAATAGCTAATTAAATTAAATATAATACTTTTATAATTTTTTTATAAGCAACGTTTATGTTTTATTTTATGTTTGAACATAATATTAGTGTTCTCTTATTTATATTATATAAGTTCCTATTTCCATTACCAAAAGTTGGGAAACTATACTTCTGATAATACACAATTCTCATTTCAGACAACTAGTACCAAATGTTAAGAATTAAATATTTATTTTGATTAAATAAGTACTTAAGTAGTTGGTTAGAGTGTAGGTATTTCCTAAAGTAATTTTGTTTATTTATTTTATATTTTATTTAAATTTTATTAATAAAACTGTTTTTATAACGAGTTTTACTAAGTATTATTTTTTTTCTCTAAATACCTGATAAAAAAATTGCTGGCCACGTCCCTTTTTATAAAACCTTTTTGAAGGGGCTTTCTTTAGGTCGCTTTGCTCTCAGCTCGAGTTAAGGTCACGTAATAAAAAAAACTTTGGCTACGCCTCTTTACCAACAAAATTATTTTCATGCGACTTGCCTTTTTAAGGTTGTTTCGCTCTCTGCTCGCATGAAAGGGCTGCCAGTGTAGTGCCCTATAAGTGCCCTATTTTGCAAAAAAAGTGCCCTATTGTACCCTATATTTTTTTACTTATGTACTGTGAACCCTGAAATCGCTCTCACGTATTGGTGAATTTGTGTGTATTGGAGGTAAATCCCCATTGAGTTCATTTGTTATATTTTCGTGAATAAGTACTTAAATGTCATTTTAACAGTAATTATAAAAATGTAGGTATATCTTTAGTCAAGAGTTAAGTAAAAGTACACTTAGAGTGCATTAGCATTAAGCCATAAGATGTAATCATAAGACGTATGACTTAATTTTAGAGATGTGCATTCATAGTGTGGTAAACGTAAGATCGGTACAGCCGTGGTACACTATAAATCTACATGACAGAAATAGTTACATCTTGATTTATTCTATTTTAGTATTATTTTCATCCAATAAAAGCCCAAGTGATTATCACCAATAATTTTTCTATATTCAAAATTAATATATTCTGTCTAGAATGTCAGATTTGTGGTGAAACTGTTTTGCGAATGTACCCGAAAGCATACGCTTTTACCTGATTGTGTAAGACTTATAACAAACTTATTTTCGAATGTTTTAGGAATATATATGAAAATCTTGTAATTTCATATAGCCCCACTAATTAACTATAAGTACTTATTATTTCGTATTGAAGTTGAGCTACCGAAATATACTTGTAGCATAAGTTGAAACTTAATTTATACCAGTCATTTATTTTTTAAATTGATGTTTTTACTACAAAATTATAAACTACTAAAACTCATGCAGCATTAATTACATTTTAGAGCATCAATAGTCTACACAAATACGTTCTAGTGATGCACAAGTACATAGTAATCATTCGTTACTTTTGTAATTGTTACTCGCTAATATCCGAATAAGTGCCAGTGATTACCTGAAAAGTTTTTGTTACTTTTTCACATATGGTTCTATGCTTACTTGTCAAGTCCAGAAATGCTAATTTCGCGCAACACATCACGCGATATGACTGGCTGTTGGCGGTGAGCTACGTTGCCTATTAATACCTGTTATTACTCATAAAAAACAAAGCCGCCCTTGAATAAAAACATGAAGAATGAAATAAGAAATAATATTCTAAAATATTGAAGGAATGTTATAATTTTAATTAAGGCTTATAATGGTATTTTCTTAATTGGAATTTTTTGTTAAGATGGATTTTATTATGAATGCGTGTGTATATTTATATTTTTCTTATTTAATCTTTTATCTGGCTCAGTTAAATGTTAAGAAGTTAAGCGAATAAGTGTACTATTATTTTTCCTGAAACAATTTATTTCGTATTTCAAGTAAGTATCTCCTAATTCAGGCAATAGGTATAATTTTGTATTTTATTTTTTCATCAGAAACGTTACATTCATTTTATGTATTTGAAAATGTAGAAGAGTAATAAAAGTTCATTATAAATGCAAATCCTATAGAAATATAGTCAGCATTTAAGTAAAGCTCTCCAATCCAGTATAACCAAACTGTATATAACCTGTATCGGATGTATATGAAAATCTTAGAGGCAGCCTATATTCTTTTGGTACAACGACGATGCGGGTTTGAATACATTTTGGGTATAATTAAATAAAAAAGTATTCTGTATGTATTTTTTCGGGAATGTGAACAACTCAAAATATCAACAAAACCAGAACTGCTGATCTGCACTTTGGCTGTGGATGCTTATAATTCAACAACTGAGAGTCAGTCAGTAAATGGCAACCGAAACATTCAAAGTGACCAATATTGATTTAATATATAGCTATTTATATTTATTTATAGTATTCAATATAATAAATTTAATTGTTTCTTAAATATAAATATTTACAATTGACATCAGGAATTTATGGCATATATATTACTTTATAATTTTTGCTGTACTGATAAACTTATAGAAACCTTCAGATATCATATACTTACTTTGTTGAATGCATAGTGGGATCCTGGTGGGGCATGAACCTATGACGCAGTAAAATTTCAGTGCACTAGTACGATTGGTGGCTTTACTCTCTGCGCTACCTGGCCATATGTTGAGCTCCCGCTTATTGTATATACATATTTATAATTTACGTAGAGATAGATATAGTTAATATATTTTAATTAAAATTCAACGAAATGCCGAAAGCTAAAAAGAAAACTTGTTGTCGTTGGATGGAAGTGCGAACTGATATGGCATGAGGATATGAAACTCATCGACTTAAGACATTTAGAAGTAGGATTACAATAGACGGTATAGATTATTTAATATACCTAAGTATATACTCAATATATTTGTTTTATAGAAATACTGGTTCAAGATACAAATAAAGTAATATGTCTGCTGATTATTCTACAGACACTGAAATTTCTGAAGAAAATTCAAGTAACAAAGGATGTATGTAATACAGTAGATACATCAGGATCATCATCCGGCGATAACATTGAAGAAGTTGATGAGCAGGTATACTGACTCAGAAATCTTTTGATAATTTATGTGAATGGTTAATAAATGGGAATCATATTGAACTACCATTGGATGCAAGAATATTACCTACTCAAAACACCTAGAGCTGTAAACGTTCTTCATATGGATAATGGATATTATTCTCTTCTACTGACTATGCACATAGTAATAGCAAATCGTAGAACACATAACCTCACATTTAACAGTTAGGCGCATCAGTTCTGTACTGACAAGACAAGTTTTAAAATAGAATCTGTATAGAAAACTGAACAGAATCTATACAGTTGCGTTATTATCTTATCTACAATTTAATGTTACTCAAGATGTGCGATAAATGAGGAAATATCAGTATCGATTATATAAATAAGACTCAATATCTATTTAGTATAGAATATTTACAAATGACATATAGACTTAATAAAGTTGTAATACATTTTCCATAACAGTAATGTTTTTATCAGAAAACTTTATAGGACCTATATTAATGAGTTATCGATAAATATAACGATTCTTTATATTTGCTATAAATGTAAATCATATTCTATACAGGAAAAATATATACAGATAATACTGTATAATCGCTGAACAGATTAAATAGAGAATATATCTGTAGAGGAAATATTTAGTTGTACTATAAATATGCTATATAGTTGAAATCTTTATAGATTATGTACTAATCTATATAGTCCACAGAAACCTATATCGCTTGGTTATACGGGATATAATGTAATAAATAATATAAAGAAGTGACCGTTTTTATAGGAATTGCATTTATAAAATAAATGATCTTTTATTATTCTTTCTCATATCCAAATAGCTTATAACAGAAACTAACATAGATATTTAAAATTATACTTTACATTAATCATAGCTTTTTCTTCAGGATATGGCAGATGAAAATAAAACGCCACCAACAGATTTGCCGCCTATGAAATGAAGTGTTATTTGGTTCCATTTTTCAGCTGTGGCCAACACTTTTCAAACCAAGTGTAACATGTGCAGCACTGATTTATCCTATAAGGGAGGTTCCATTTATAATTTATGGAAACATGAATTTAAAGCATCCGGCGTTGGTTATTGAGGATAATAGCGGTGCGAACAAAAAAAAAGAAACATACAGATGACACCTCAAGTAATGATATTGAAATAATAAAACCAGAAGAGCCCATTCTCATCATCAAGCTCTGTACCACCACTTAAAATAAACTTTATTTACAAATTGCATATCAAAACCCATTCCACTGTCTAAGTGAATCAAAATTAATGATTTAATACTAAACATGACTGTTAAATATCTGCAACCACTTTAATTTGTAGAAGATCAAGGATTTAATCAGCTGATTGTTTATCTAGAACCAAATTATTCAGTGACAAGCAGAACCACTTTTACTAACATTCGCTATCACAAAAGCGAGAAACAAAGCAGAAAAAAAAAGAAGTCTTGAAGCAATCCGAATATAATATATTAACCACTGATGCCTGGACTTCAAGAATCAATGAAGGGTAATTTGCTGTGACGAGTCGTTATTTAGAAAAAGACACGTTGCAGAAAATCTGTGTGAGGAGCTTAGACGAGTAGTCACAGAAGGGGATGTATACAATACAATTGATTTAGTTGTGACCGATAATGTGGCAAATATTGTTGCAATAAGGCCAGTCAATTGGGTTCATGTACCTTGCTTTGCGCATAGTCTAAATTTAGTTATCAAAGACGGCTTAACATCACCATATGTGGATGGAATTAGAAAAAGTTCAAAAATAGCTGAACATTTTCATCAAAGTTCTCAGGCCAAAGCAGAATTAATGGCTGCCCAATAACAACTGTACCCCACACATGCGACACTTAAATTAAAAAATGATATAGAAACTAGATGGAATTCAACTTTCCATATGATTCAACGAGTAATCGAGGTACAAGAATCTCTTCAGACAACTGGTTTGTAAGGTAATTCCGTGACGCAGTTTAGTGAAAATGAATGGATCATTTTAAAAGAACTGTGTCAAGCTCTCAAATCGTTTGATGAAGCAACTTAAGAATTAAGAGTGGAAAGCATGTATGTGTATCGAAGATCCTTTGAATATTAACCAGTTAGACTATAGGACGGCTACAACTATCGCAAAATTAACTAGACCTGAGTCAAAAGGTTTACCCAAGAATTGCACAATTTTCTTAAGGAGCATTTTCGAACTGTACAACTAAATAGTACTCTTACAAGAGTTACTTTTTTGGATCCAATATTTCAAAAATTGCTTTCAATGGGGCAGTGCGTCTGAACAAAGTCAAGACCGTATAAAGGCTGATATAATTACACTCCTCATTGTTGAGTTGTACTCGCATACAACAGACTGCTCAGAGTCATCAAATGGAGCAGTCTTCTGAAAGGGTAAGGAAAGTGACACTGCAAATAAACTCTGTATGGCAGGAACTTGACGAAGCCGTAAACTCATCAGTGGTGGACACTAACCCAACCACCATACCGCTTTGTTGAAAATAAAACATATGGATGAAGCCATTTTAGATTGGAAAGAGCATCCTTTTAAATGGTGGAAATCAAGAGAAACATTATATCCAAATTTGTCTGTTTTAGCAAAAAGACATTTAGGATGCTTGTCTTGCTCTGTGAAGTGCGAAGTTTTCTCTAAAGCAGTACAAGTCATATCTGAGAGAAATCGGCTAAATGATGCAATTTACAGAAAATTTGTTACGAATATATTTATGATTTTATCACTTTTTAATTAAAAATATATAGGTTGTCTTCATTTATTTTTTTAAGTTATAGGTAGGTTGTATAAATTGTAAGTATACATATGATTATTCTTAACTATACAAATATATTTTATTTAAGTTTTTTTAAAAGGAAAATAATTGTTTAAGTTGTTTTATAAATATTCTAAAGCATTAATTTGGTAATTAATAAAAATGTATTGCATATATTAGCCATTTGCTTAAATGATACAGATGATGATTATTAGCGATTACTTTATGAAAAGTAACAATGATTACTAAAAAGCAATAGGAATTTGCTTCGTTAGTTCGTGTGTAGGGTGGGGAAAGGTCACCGAAAATGTGACAAAGTGAATGGGGAGCAAGCGGCTTCAGAAAAAGTGAATGTTCTGAAAGAATAAACAGAATTTGTTTTAAGAAAGTGTAATTTTTTATCCTTTTTATTTATTATTTATTTATTTATTTATTTATTATTAAGATCATGTCAATACACAAATCGTTTACATTCGTCAACAACAACAGAGACATTGCCTAATATTTATATGTAAAATTATCGTTTAGAACTACAAAAATTGTGATTAAAATTTTAAACAGAAAATATAATAACAATACTAAACACACAGAACACACTACAGTTTAAAAATCTACTAACATAAAGTATAAAAATAGGTGCACTAATCAACATGGAAATCATCATTTATCATTTCATTCAAAGAATAGAATGTTCTTTTGGTAAGGTATGCTTTTATTCTCTCCTTATATTGATTAGCAGGTAAGTATTTAATATGGTTTGGTAGTTTATTGTAAAGTTTAGGTGCATAATAGTTTATAGAGAATTTGCTTTTGTTTACTCGATGAAACTCTATTTCAATCATTGCATTATTTCTCGTATTGTGGTGGTGAATATCATTATGATAGTTGAATAGATGAATATTGTCTCTTATCCATAGTAAACATTTCAGCGCATACACACAATAGAAAGTGGGAATTTTTAAATCAATAAATTTTTGTTTTATATCTTCACGATATCCTGATCCTGTGATAACTCTAATTGAACGCCTTTGAAGTTTACAAATATGCTCGGCGTGTGATGAATGTCCCCAAGCTAATATTGCGTAACACATATTAGAGTGGAATAGACCATAGTAAGCAGTTAATATAACTGAACTTTCTACAACAGGGTATAAATTTCTCAAAACGTAAGTATTTTTGGAGAGTTTTTTTGACAGTTGTTCTACATGTGTTTCCCATGAAAGCTTGGAGTCTAGATGCACTCCAAGAAATTTAACTGAGGGCGGGTTATCAAACAAGCAGTGTTTTAGTGTAAATATGCATTTCATAGTTTTACTTTCATTGAGGTGTAGTTGATTTGCTGTAAACCATGAGGCGGCATCTGATTGTGTATTATCAATTAAATTTAAGAGCCTTAAAGGTAAAGGGGGGATTTTCTAAAGGAACGTGTATGAAACAATGGGTCTAATAAATGTTACAAAGTGTGACAAAGATGTGGGGGGTCAAAAATAGCCAATTTTTATAAACATTTTTTTAATGGCTCTGAAGGGCTACACAAGGTCAAGCATATCTCGCTTGCAGGTCATATTTGTTGGATAGTTTGAAAATTCATGATATATATTATTAACAGCATACCATTGCTGTTAAAAATATATATCATAAATATTTCCAACTATCCTAGAAATATAAAAAAGTAGTGCCCTAAAAGTTGGATATACTATCAGTTTATTGTTAACCTATTTTAGAGGATCTGTATAGAATTTGTATATTCTCTATATTCAATAAAGATTTAAAGATTAAAAGAAAAAGAATATTGGAAAACAAATCGATTGGTGTTTTTCCAATTTTACTCCACAGTTTATATTCGCGTATATCGAAACATTTTTAGTTTTCATACTTAATTCTTAATATTTACAGACAGAAAATTCACATAAAAGTTTCGAGGAAATGAATATAGATGGTTCTCCTGTGGAAGTCACAGTCACTTTTTTAAGACCAGTCAATAATTTAGGCTGATAATAATGAGAACTTAATATACAACCAGCTGAATTTTCAAAATTGCAACCACCTTATAAATTGAACATTAATAATTATAATTCTGCCCTAGCTGTCGAAGCTATTAACTCTAGCTAGCAGCTTAGAAAATAGTGCAAATTTGCAAACTTATTTGGCACCTAAATCAGACAATCATCGTAATAACCAATGTTATCAGGGTCGCATTTATGAGCAGGCTATCTAGGCTGCAGCCTATTGGCACGCACCACTAAAAAAAAAAGAAACGTTAAAAATTTTAATTTCGAATAGACTACAAAAAAATTCTGTGGGCCCTCATGAATTTTTTAGTTACAAAATTATTCTAAATGCAATTTTGGTAGGTTAATTTTAAATTTCCGGGTGAGGGCACCTGGACCCCCATTTGGGCTCACACCACAGGTTCGGCTTAAGGGGTCTACAGATCCTAATTACGGTCCTGAATGTTATTCAAATTTTGTAGTTCAGTGGTACTGTACTTAGGATATTTAATGCAAATACTAGCTAATTATGCCTTGAATGGACAGTCTGTATAAGATTTACTAATAACTGTTAAGCTTATACAAGCCACTTATTGTCATTCACACTTTAACACCGAAATAATTCTATGAGTTGTTTCTAGTCTGGGAACTCCTGACTATTCAGTAGATGAGCAACAGGATGTTCAGGACTTTTTGTGTGGTGTAATAAATAAAATGTCATTCACCAAATTAAAACCCGAGTTTTAAAATATACAAATATTAACCTGCACATCTTGTAATCATTTGTGCGTAGTGTGTAATACTCAGAATTTTGTATTTTTATATCATGTTAATATATTGTTAGTATCCCTTTCTTTTGGAAGCAGTTGATTTTCCGCTTATTGCCGAAACTGTAATAATAGATTTTTCAAAACAAAACACCCTCAGGGCGGATCTAACACAGGCCATTTTTTTCTATTATTTATTAATTATTTAAGTGATATTATTGATTGTTGTAATCTCTTTTATGCAGAAATTTGAAAATATACTCCGTTATAACTTGTATTAGTGACTGTAGGAAGCCTCAAGTTGATTTAGTCTTGGTGTGTGTGGTTAGTAAATGTTTCGAAATGCAAGATTACTAACTTCTCTAGAAAGCCGACAATGTGAATTTGAATATCACATTGAGAATAATATATTATCTCGTAGTAGTTCCCACAAGGATTTAGTGTATTGTTTGACCGTAAGTTTTCTTCTAATGAGCATATAACTTTAAAAGTGTTTGAGGCAATGAAATTTCATGGATTTATCGTAAGAAACTGTGAAAACTTTACGGATATTGATGCTTTAAAAATATTGTATTTCCTATATGTCCGCTCTAGACTTGAATACTCAGCACTGATCCACTCTACAATCATAAAAAAATATTACAACAGGTTCAGAGAAAATTCCTGAAATTTTTAACATTAATGTTAGTAGATGGTATTCCATCCAGAAACGGGAGTAAATTATAATCATTTAACAAGTGGATTTAATATTATCAACATAGATTTAAAAAGAATTTGGATGTCATTGATATTCTTATACTACAAGACAGCACATAATAGAATTGATTGTTGCGCTTTACTTAATATTATTAAGTTTGATGGACCTAGAATTAACACCAGGCATAATCCAACCTTTAGATGTGATAAACCCAGAACAAATATTTTGTTAAAGTCGCCAGAATTTGAATGTCTAATTTATGTGATTTACATTATGGTTCATTAAACAGCCTTATTGAAATAGCTATCACTTATACCTCGATATAAATGTTATCTAATAGTTTGTTATAATGTTGTTTTATTAATGTAGGTTTCATTATATTATGTAGGCTTTGTTACATTTCTACCACTTATTTAAATAAATTTAGTATGTAAAATTTTTATTGTATGTATATTTTTTTTATTATCTATTATTATAATTGCCCAGAAAATGGGTTCTCTGTTAGGCAATAAAGCCATTACTGTATTGTTATTATTGTTTACTTACAATTTTGAAAATAACCAATACACCTACCTTATATTGTTAAAATACTTGTATGTACAATGCTTGGAGAGACTTTCAAACTTAATGTACCTAGACGTTTCCCATTTTGACGAATATTATTTAATTATCAATCCAATACTTAAAACTTTAGGAATAATTAATCATCAGTCATAATGGCTCAGTATATATAATCGAAGACATCTGCATGAAATGTGTACGTTCAATAGCTTATTACATAATTGTTATATATTTAGTTGTTAGTTTATTGGCATGTTAACCATGTTATATAGGTTTAATGTTTAATAGTGTGTTGTCATGTGCTGTTCCAATAAAGTATTTAATATTAATAAGTTGTTTGATCTAAATACGTATCAATAATGGGCAAAGTGGAAACGTTTCTATAGAATCAAGGTAACAGAGAATTTTGCTTAATGTCAAGACTTAGAGAATTTGACAAAAATATTAAAAACTGATTCATGGGAAGAAAGTTATTTTATTGTGAATAAAGTAGAACCAGTCTTTTAGTAAGGAACAATTACGTTAAAGGGTTTTTATTGTTTAATATGTTAGTTTAACACCTAAAAACGATAAAATCACAAAGTGCTACTAAATTTCTTGGTGCGTTTTTAAGAGCCATCCGAGAAGCCCATTTTTTAGTTTTTTCAAAATAAGTAAAAAAAAAAAATGCAAATTTGGAGATTTGTACAAGAATACTTTCTTATAGAAAATTTAATTTCCCATCCAAGTGTGCTGTACAAAAATTTTTTTTCCTATTTTATTTTTAGTATTAAAAATAATGAAACAAAATTAAATATTTATGAAAATTCACTTCTTTTTCTATTTCCAGTAATTCGTTCATAACTTTTTTTACGGCAACCTAACTATATAAGTGTTGAGAGAAAAAAAGTCATTGAAATAACAAAGAAATTGCTTTTTTTATCTGCTCCGTACAACCAACGGTGACCATTCGCCATTCAAAGTTGACCATTTTTGCCATATTTTACCGCATTCGCTCTCATACATTTTTTTTTGTAATTTTCAGTAAATCAATTTATTTTTGTACAACAAAACAATTTTAAGATAATTTAATAATAATACAAATGTTTCTTTAACGTTCTAAAATAAATATTACGTTTTTACGAAAAAGTAATATTGTCCATAATTGTTTATTTGTGCATATTCAGATTTTCTTACTTTTTGTTGGGTATTTTGCCACTGAAAAATATTAAAAAATTTTAATGTAAAAACCTCTGCGCCAAACGGATCAAAGTTATTGGTTTTTGAATATTTGATTATTTCAAAATGTCTCGCCTAAAAATATATAAATATTTTGTACAAAAATTTGATAATCTTGATATTTTATATAATGAATTTTCTTTAAAATGTATAAACAACTTGAACACTATAAGCTTTATGTATAGAGGCATGTTTCAAAAAGAATAGGCCCGTAAGTTGGACCTCCTCCTTTTCCCCCTGAGCCCGTATTTTCTCTCCCCGTCCCTGGTTGTACTTAGGCACAGAATCAATGAAGAGGAGTCTTATTTGCCTCCAGTATTTTATCTTCTGCAGAGCAAAAATTATGAAATGTTGAGAGAGAATTCTGTTCACTATACAACAATTTCATAGATACATTTTTGCTTGAAAACTTATTTTGGTGACTGATCAGCAACCACTACAGTTTATTTTCGGCAATAGAAATGGTATACCTATTTCAGCCGCAGCTCGAGTCACTTGTTGGACTTTAACATACTTTCTGTGAAATTGATTATCGAAAGGGCTGATTACCTGCAAACATAGATAAACTACACTACCTGCAAATGTTGATACATTGTCACATTTGGCTATAAAGGGTAAAACAAGATATCAGATAATATATTTTCATTTAATTTGTCAAATAATGTTACATGAGCTATAAAGACATTGTGAGAGTTTCAGAAAATAATAGTGGCGATTATACTAAACATTTTTAGATACAGTCTGTCTCAGCATTTATGGCATGTGTACGGCTCGAATTACGCCTTGCTTTAAGATTTGTTCTCACTCTTACACATATATCAAGCAGTTGGCTATTCTAAACCTACAACTTTCCACTCATAAAACTTTTACAATTACACGTTCAATTGCTTCATTCTTTCATGCGGTTAAACTTGATAATGGGCGAACATTTGTGCCCACTAAATTAGCATAGCCGTGTGATGCAAATTCTTTTTAAATTTAACTTAGTCACTTAAATGGCAATAGCTTTGACTTTAGAGTTGGGAGTCAAAAGTTTAACTACTTAAAATATAAAAACAAGTCGTGTAGAGGTTTACATACTCGACTGATGAAAACCACAATTATATCTACATACGAACAGGAAAACTTATGTAAAGAATTTCTGACATTGAAGTCGGCAAATATATTTTGACTTGTAAATTCGAAAATGGAAATGGAAAATGTCGTACATTATCACACTTGTAACTAGGAATTTCCTATTTAAAGTCTGATTATTTTCTGACAATTTTAATTTTTCGCATTTGTAGCTTAGAATTTCCTACTTACAAATTTTTTTTTTTACTTGTACCTCTGAATTTCCAAGTATAAAGGCATCTGGGTATATAAGAAATAGAGGAATATAAACTAGATTGTTATTTATTTATATTTCCAATGAGAATAATTACATAAATGGAGAGCATTTTGCAGAAGAGACGATTTAACAAAGCAACGAAAACAAGGCAAGAGTAAATAGGTACTTAACAATTTTTAAAGTAGTACAAGAAATTCTCGTATTAAATAGAACAATAGAATAGTAGAAAAACCGAAAAAGTCCAGAAAAATAAGCATGATATTCTAAGTAAAAATTTGTCTTTACCGTTTCTCAAGTCATAGTTCGCTCCTTGAAAATTCAGGATGATTTTGTGTTAAGTACAGAGAAACAAGGCCTTGCAGTTAATAGTGGAGTGTGAACCGGGATGATTTTCTATTTATTATTTCGCAACAAGCAGGGCTTGAACCTGCTACTAGGTATGCCAGTTTGCAAGCTAAACGTGCTAACTCATTGAGCTACCGTACACGATATCAAACATATACTTACCTGATTATTTTTGTCAACTTTTCTCTGTCCACTAATCACTAAAACAACAGAACAAGTCACTTTAGAACCTTGTAGACCTGAAGCTAATATCAATAGCAAATAGTACTTCTCTATATGCATCACTTGCAAGTACTTCGAGTGAATGCTAAGGCGAATGCCCATGGCTAAAATTATGTTAAAATTGTTAGTTAGATATTTTCGAAGTAGCTGTCGAATCTAATGGCAAAAATTAAAAATAGAGAATCCAATAGAACTGTCATAATTGTATAACTTTGGCAGATTTACATGAAATTTGGCCATTAAAAAATGGACAAGTAACAACATCGAAAGTATTTTATTTCATAATTTTTAGTGACAATTTTTTTAAAAATTTTAATCTTTCTTTCTTTAATCTTTTCATAGCTTTCTTTTATTAAATATTTAAGTAGGTATCTTCACAGTAACGCTTTGACACAATATTCATAAAAATAATAAATAAATATCTTTATTTACATGAAAATATAAAACAATATGTGAAATAATGTACATAGGCTGGAAGACCTCCGTCGTTAGCCAATTGGAATTTCCAATAAAGCTTTATACTACTATAAAACAATGTTTTACAAACTATGTTATATGCCTTTTTGATTCCAGTGAATAGAATTTGTTTTTAGATGATTCTAGATATTAGAAAATTTCAGTTTTTTGCAGAATCTTAAATTATCAAGATCTTTCCTCAGTCAAATAAACAAGGAGACCTTATTTATAACATAAGTCAGAATAATTGTTGTAATAAATATTTTTTTCTACACTTATTTAATTATATAACAATTATTAGCATTTTGTTGGTGAAAAATCATACCTATGATTCACTGTAGTGAATTATCGATTCATAATTCACTGCATTCGTCACAAATACAAATTCATAATTAGGTGTTTTCACTATGTGCAAATTTGCTTTTTTGATATTATTAAAATGAAGTACTTGTTATACTAAAGCACTTATTGATATTTAAACAGCATTCTGTCGTCCATCAAATTAAAATTTGAACAAATAAATAACATAAAGTTTTAGTAATTGAACAAGTACGCAAAACACGCGGTGACGTCATATATTAGTTTCTTAAATCGCGTTTAATAATGGTTAAACACTTTCTTCACTTTATTTACGTTTTACAAGTGATTAAATAAGTAACGCCTACCTAATACCGGATTTGTAAAAGCTACTTTAGGAAATTCATCTGCAAAATAACGTGTTTATGACACAAAATGATACTGACAATATAACTGATGGCGTCATGAGTGTGTACTGAACTGATGTAGTGTTTTTGGCGAAAAAATTTCAATACAAAATTAAAATGGCTTATTTTAAGGCATTATTCGACTATTTCTCAAAATTCAAGAGTTTTAACTATAATAAAGCATTATCTTCACAATGAAAGTGAATTTAAAATTTGTGAAAGCACCTAATTCACTGTTTGACTGATCCAAGATATTTTACATCACTGCGATCAACTCTTGCTGCAGCTGACAACTCTCTGACAGTGACAACCAAGTGTGTCGCCATATTGTTTGTTTACATTTTCCACTTCTTACAAGTAGGTACTGATTAATTCTATCAAATCTCAGTCTAATTTATTTGTTGAATAGGTGCAGAAAAATTTTAATAGGTGTAGTATTACATTCGCGAACCATTATTCACTCAGAAGATTTGCGGCACTCGCCTTCGGCTCGTGGGCTCACACATCATCTTCGTGAATAATGGCTATCATAATCGCTCATATAATAATATACTAATTTACACAACTATATTAAGTGTAAATTCAACTGATACACATTATAAAGGAGTTTCATATAAAATGATAATAAGTAAAAGAACATTCAGCTTGGCATTCAAAATAACAAAATTGGGATTTCTTTCTATAAATCTTGAGGCGACTTGATCTTTACTTTAAAAAAGGCATACGTGAAGTTGATTTAATTTTGTCTTCCCAATAGAGAAGTTTGGAAACTCATTGATGATCACCTGAGAAAGTTCTATGCACTTTTTGAAAGCAATAATACAAAGAACATTCTACGAACAAAAAAATAATATGTACAGTCTCTATGAATAACTTGGGTGCAAAAACGGACCAAATAAACAAGTGATCTTTGTGGATGAGGGTATTTATACAAGTTATAAGCATAATGAATAAACGATTGCAAAACAGAATTGCCCAAACTTTGTCATGATCAATATGTTTTCTCCTAAAAATTAAAAAATGGCAAAGAACTGGCAATGAGTACGTATGACATAAAACTTGTGTAATAACATATAACGGTTGGTATTCGCTTAGACCTACATACCCGACTGATATGTCTACACTAGCCAAACTGTTGCTGTGACCTTGTGCAAAAAACAACATATTACCTAACCAAGAATGACACAATGTAAGAATTACTGTGTCCTTGAATTTTTCAGAGTAACAAAGGCTTGCAAATATGCAGTATGAAATTAAAATAACATTATAAGGCTTTAGTAAAAGTGTGGAAATCAATATCCAAACACACACCTTTGGACTATTGTACAAGAAGATGATGTGAGATAAAATCAGAACCCAAATAATTTTTCCCAAAAGAATATTTTTATAGTCCAACGTTTTGAATATAAATATAAGTATAAAAATAACAAGGTTCAATATGTTTGTTTTTGTTTTCTTGCTATGACTTAAATAGTATTGGAAATAAAATGTCGTTCCAAGTCCAAAAATAAAAAATAACTGATATAAATAAAAGTTTTCAGTTTTTAATAGGAAGTCAGAGAAATCTGGAAGATTGGCCCACATGTCACCTGTGGAATTTATAGTACGTAAAAATCTTATAGCTACAAGTAAAGTTAACCAGCAAAGTACGCTCTTCAAATTTTTTTCTTTCCAAAAATTAATTATGTTTATAAGTATGAATAGGTTATTAAAATAATACCAAAACTGATGTTCTTCTTCTACAAAACTCGAGGAAAAGAATGTTATTGGATGAATAACACTGAATACTACTAAAATAGTTGAAATATCGTATGAAACCTTATAGTTCTTTCTAGACAACGATAATACATTGACAATCAAAATTGTCCCTAATATTAAAATAAATATAACAGAAATAATACTGATTGTGATAGAAAATTGTAATAACATAATTATTACAAACGTTAAAGGCTCTATAATGTGACAGAGCTTAAAGCTTTTTTGCAACACTAACGTTTTTATTAAAACTATTAACACATTGGACATTATCAACATGGCAATTACTAATGAATTTAAATTTTGTTTAACAGAAGAGTTTATCAAATTGTCACTGATGATGGTTGAACAAATTTTATAATGCTTGGCCGCTTTTAAACCTTGTTCTCTATCTAAATTTTGTAAGTAACTTTCATGTAGGTTACTTGCTACAAGGAAATGGTTGTCACAAGCTGCTGCCTTCTGGAGTAGCAATAATGTATTATATCTTAAAGCAAACAGATACTTCTCTAAGGAGTATCCTAGCAAATTTGATCTTAACTGGCCTATACTGGTAGAAGGTATATTTAAACCTAATAATACTGCCAAGTTAACAGGAATATCTATTTGTGGAAAAGTATCATTAGCGCACTGAATCCCAATTGCTAATAATGGTACATGCCTTTCAGCATAGGTTGAACCCCCATGTCCTCCACTGTCTTTCATGCCGTGATCGCCAGTTATGAGTAATAAGGTTTTTTCATTTCTTAACATCATTTTCGAATAAATCCTGTAAATAATTGTATCCATTTCTTGTAACTTTTTTGGAATAAGGGAAGAAAAGGGCCCATATACATGACCAATATGGTCCAGTCCTAAAAAATAATTTCAAATTCAATTCTGTATTGATATGAATATATTTCATTCTTAACATATACATCGCCACATGCCCATCAGCGGTCATTTCTGTTGTTACTGTGCACGACCACATAATCATTCCCATATAACCAAGCAATATAGGTTTCCGTGGATTATATATATTAGTATATAATCTATAAAGATTTCTTGATAAAGATTTCAACTATATAGCGTGTTTATAGTACAACTAAATATTTCCTCTACATATATATTCTCTATTTAATCTGTACAGAGAATATAAAGCATTATCTGTATATATTTTCCCTGTATAGAATATATGATTTACATTTATAGCAGATATAAAGTATCGTTATATTATCGATAACTCATTAATATAGGTCCTGTAAAGTTCTCCGATAAGAAAAACATTACTGTTATAGAAAATGTATTACAACTTTATTAAGTCTATATCTCATAGATATTCCTATACTAAACAGGTATCCAGTCTTTACGTAATCAATACTGGTATTTCCTCATTTATCGCACATCATGATGAGTAACATTAAATTATAGACATCATCAACCAACTCCGGAGGTTAGGTTAGGTTAGGTTGACATGTGAGTGGGCTCTTGTCAGACCCTCCACTGCGACCATCAGGTCTATTGTGGCTCACTCCTAGTTATAGTTCACCCAACAGATTCAGCCTTTTTTAGAAAGCCGATAATCTTGTTGGGTGAGAAACTGTCCAGGTCCTCTGGCGCCAGTTGCCCTTTGCCAAAAAGTGAGAACTTGGTTCTTTCTGCTGCAGGACAGGTACACAAAACGTGTTCTGCCGTTTCATCATCCTCCAGACATAGACGGCATTCGGCGTTTTCCACCAGTCCAATTCTATGTAGGTGATGATTTAGTCTGCAGTGCCCAGTGTATAGGCCAATTAGAGTCCTTAGGTGTAGCCTATTTAACTCTAATAGTTTTTTAGTTCTTGACTTCAAGGGGTATGTGATAAACTCCTTTGAGTGAACTAAACCTGGTAGTTCCTGCCAGTGTTGAATTGTTTTCAATTCAGCCCAGGTCAGGATGGCAGCCTTGGCAGAGTTAGCAGATATGCCAAGTGCCGGTTCTGGACCTATAAATTTGGTTGCCGCGCCTTCTCTGGCCAGGGAATCAGCAACTTCGTTGCCCTCCATGCCAGAGTGGCCAGGTATCCAGATCAGAGTCAGTTTGTTGTTTCTGCCCAATCGGGCAAGAGCTTCCTGGCAATTCCATACCGCTTTAGAATTACAATGATAGGATCCAAGGGCTTTAAGAGCCGCTTGGCTGTCTGAAAATATTTTTATTGATTTGTGTCTCGGCTGCATCTGTTCGAGCCTCCGTACACACAGCTCAGTGGCATGGATTTCTGCCTGAAAAATAGTCGCATTATCACCAAGGCTTGAAATTATCTTTACCTTTGGTTTGCGACTATATACACCAGCTCCAGTTCCCTCAGGGGTTTTGGAGCCGTCTGTGAACCAACAGCTGTCTGCCCTTTGTAGGTCGGTTTTGTTCCGATCCCATTCGTCTCTTCCAGGAAACAGGACTTTAAAGGGCAGTTCATGGTTGATCAAGGTAGACATCACATCTGAAGGCATTCCCAGGATGCTGTGACAGTTTAAGTCGTCCAACAGCCTGTTGTGTTCCATGATGCTGCGGCATATTAGTTACCGCTTGATGGATTCTGTATGTTGCCCACCTGGCCTCTCTCTCCAGGTAGATATGGAGAGGAGGTAGTTCCAGGAGGACTTCCAGAGCAGCTGACAACTCCGGAGGTAGAATAACCTCAAAATCTTTGTATGTTTGCAATGTAATTTTGATGTGCCTCTATTGTTATTTATTTATTTATTTATTTAATATATTTGTCCAACAGTACAAAAGAACCGCCAATTACTTCTCTTAAGAATTGCAGCATCCCATAGTGTTAAATCCCATAGTGTTAAAATAACACAAACATGTAGTGTACTTGTAATTAATTTTAGATTGTCACTCATATGTATGTAAGAAGCTATGTATTTATATTTTTTTTTTTTTTGTATTTTGTGGTTTATATTGTGCTTGTAATATAGCAGCCACTATTTGGATATAATAGAGTATATAACAATCTTTTAACAACTTAGATAAGTACTTCTCTACATATGTTCCTAAAGTATACAAAGTATTTTTTTGTTATACAACATGGATCCGAGTTCCTATATGCAGAGCTCGATCAAGCAGTGCATCAAGGAAGATATTTATCAAATATATCTTTATTGACAATGGATCCGTACATGATTAATTTAGAAGAATATTCTACAGAACTACTAAGATTTTACTAAGATGTATCCAGATATAATAACAGCACACCAAAAGTGCTTTTACCACGGAAGAAATGAAAGCTTATAAAAGTCTTGCCGCTTACAACCAGGCAACATATGGACAACTGAAAAAAATATGTGTAAAACTACTTGCTTCATATATTTTAGTTTTAGAAAAAGTAAGTAGTACTGATGAAATTTCAATCATTTATTTATACTGTTTTCAATTGCAGGTGATACACTTCAGCGTCTGCACAAAAAATGATTGTCACCATAGATAAGTGAAAAAGAAGGTGAAACTGTTAGTGCACACTGTGACTGTGTTGCTGAACTTGGAGAAGTTTGTACACATGTTAGAAAAAAGGTGGAGGCAAAAAACTTTTTTCAAATATTTATAATACCTGAAGTGAATAACGACGAAGATGACTGAGAATATTTTAGTGACATTGATGTGTATGAAGACGTAGTAATTGCAGGCTAAGAAGAAGTTGCACAAAGTACATAGGTACCCAGTTGTAAAAAGACAATATTTTTGTACAATCCAGTGTTAGCAAATTTGTAATACAAAGTGAAAATGTATTAGGTTGGCTCGGCCCAAGCAAAGCAATATTATATTGCGTTTGTCATAAAGATGATCACATGACAGTCGTGTGACACCAATGATTGCTTGTGAACCACAAGACTGTGGTATCATTTAAAACATGTTAGTATTTAAATACATTTTTCTTATCATTAAAATTGTTGTTTCTTTTCAAGTTTCGAGAATTTTTTTAAATACATTTAAGACCAATTTTCTTAGGGAGTAGAGATTTAATGGAGAAATTGTAAGCTAAACTGCAAAATATATTGCATAATTGAATTAATATATTAACATTACTAATTCAGTATATTTATTTTCAGTAAAAGTTGATATACAGAGATAGTAATACTAAATTTTTACATAATCAATGGTGAAAATCCTGTAAATAAAATTTTATTTGCAGTTTATAATTGATGTTAAGGATATTTTATTTGTCGTATAAACTAAAACAGAAAAAATAAATCCAAAAATACATTATTTTGTGTTTCAAACAAAAATATTTGTTTTTTTAATACAGTTTGAAAATATGTTCTTTACGCTAGGTAACAATAATACTCTCTTAAATAGAAAAAAATATATTATACATTAATAGGTTCACATAATATATAACAAACATTCTATATCTGGCACAATATAAATTTCTTTGTTAGCATTTTCTGTCACACAAAATGTAAATTCTCAACTGTGCGATTCTTCAATCTCCATATAACATATGATTGAAACTTTTCTCCATCTGTAATTATAGATTACTATACCTTATAAAAAATTTCCCTTTAAACCCTAAAATTTAAAATAAAATTCTCCATGCCGCATACAAATTTCATTTTAAAACTCCTGCGCTGCGGACTTTCAAATCTTTGTCTGTCATTGGGTACCCTTTCAGCTCATCTTTTTCCTCTTCGAAATCTTCCTGACCATTGAGATTATAAAGAGCTTGTAATGTAAGTGTAAATGTTTTATTATATCATTTACTATTTAAAGTCAGATTTTTTTATACACTCAAAATTGTTTAATTCGTTTAAAACATTCACATCCACAAATGTTTGTATTGAAAATGTGAGGTTATTTTACCTCCAATTATTGTAATCCTACTCCTTAAATATCTTAAGTCGACGAGTTTCATATCCTCTAGCCGTATCAGTTCTCATTTCCGCTCAACGATGACAAATTTTCTTTTTTATTTTCGGTATTTCATATAATTTAATTAAAATATAGGAACTATACATATCCCTAGCTAAATTATAAATATGTATATTGTATATACAATAAGCGAGAGTTCAACACAAGGCCACGTAGCGCAGAGAATAAAGCCACCAACCGCATTAGGGCACTGAAATTGTAGATCTGCATCGCAGGTTCGCGTCCCAGCAGGATCCCACTATGCATTCAACAAGGTAAGTGATATGATATCTGAAGGTTTCTATAAGTTTATCAGTATAGTAAAAATTATAAATATATGCCATAAAATCCTGAAAAAATACATAAAGAACAAATATTTTTTGATTTAATTATTATTTTATTTGCAACATGTGCTTACATACACTAAAGGTATATATTGACGTATACATAACTAATAATCTACGCGTTGTGTTAGAGATTCGATAAATTAAACTTTATCCAATCTAAATCCAAAATGTATCGGGGCGGTAGTGAATCGATAAATGCCAACTTTATTCAGTCTATACCCAGAATGTATTCAAACCCGCATCGTCGCTGTACCAAAAGAATATAGGCTATCTTTATCGAGCAGAAGATTTTCATATAGACCCGATACAGGTTATATACAGTTTGGTTATACGGGTTGGTGATTTCGTAAGCATAGGCTCCCAGGATGTAAATGTTCACTTGGACTTAGCTCGATGAGTTAGATAATTTAAACGGCTGCTTCTTTCAGGGTAAGAAGAAATAAACAATTACTAGTAAAATAATATATACTCATACATATACACATTGAAATGTATTGAAACAGTTATTATGTTAAAAATGAACAAAATAAACAAAGTAACAAAATAAAGAAAACTTCAACATATGGAATAAAAATATTTGGATGTAAGAAAATGAGCTAAACATTTTTACTTTATGAAAGAGATTAGACGTAATATATTGAACCAATTGAAAATAATATACATCTTTTCAAAAATAGCAAAGAAACACAAAATTTAAAAATAATATTACTCAAATTTTATTATCATTAGCAGTCTTAGTCTCTGGTATGATCTCTTGAAAACATATCAAGCACATAGGAACATCATACGGTTCACAAATAGAATTCACTATTTTAGCATTCTTGCGAGTATATACATCAGAATCATGATGTCGACATATTTTTGTAACAAATTCTGCACTTTCTTCTGGTCACTAAGAATCCTCTCGTGTTTGCACTTATGAAATCTTTTTTATAATAGGCTGTTGATTTTTTTCGTGTTAAATAGTGGTAGCATAGCACTAAAATATTTTGACCCACGTCAACAGTTCCCAAAATGTAAAGGTATGTTGTGGGACCAAGTGACCACTATGGTGCATAACAAAAAAAAGGAGAAATTATTAGAGAGACAAAAATTAAACTACACAGTAGACTCATCAGCCTACCACTTAAGTAGGTACCTGAAATTAAGAGAGAAATGCCGAAAAATAATTATGGTCCCAAGCAGAAATGGTCACCGGTGGGCACGTGTTGACCCTGGTGTGAAGAAAAATGTTTACCAGTGGACATGTGGAGCTATATGTGTTAACTTATGTTTAAATGTTGGTTCAATTTCTATATGCCTTTATGAAGGTAGGCCAAATATATGTTAGTAATCCTGTTAATTATAAAGCAAGAATTTAAAAAAATATATTTTATATCTAGGAAATACTAATTCTTCTTTGTTACTATAATCCTGCCGAATTGTAGATTATCAAAAATTATAATAAAATCCACGACTTCTAAACGTTTACAAGATTTTTTATAAACACCTTAATTACCTAAGATCTTTGTATGTATTAGAAGATTTATTTATTTGTTTACAAGGGTTAGTGTATACTCTACTAGTCATATTTACCTATTCTAAACTCTCAACTCTATTATCTTTTATTAATTGGTTCTGCGGCGAACATGTTATTTATATGTATACTGATGATATGAGATATTACTGCAAAAACGTATTTTATAGTGTATTACCTACCTAGATAATGAAGAATCATTATATCCCAGTCTTCTTTGTTCAATTCATCCATAACGTTCCTGGTAACATTATCATCAACTTCTTTAAAATCTCTAACAAAAAATGAATTTGTTCCTTCATACCTAATAAAAAAGTTTGGAAACAATTTTAACCATGTTTCGTCTCCATAAAAAACCATCCTTTTCTGTTTACTAAATGCTGAATGAATCAAGCTATCTCCAAGGATTTCAGTACTTGCCAAGTTTAAAACTAAATCTATAAATTGAGGTACATTTCCTGCCATTAGGGCTTTAATTCGAGGTAAGGTAACAGTAGGTGTTTCTACCGAAACTTTATTGAAGCAGCCATAATGTGTGGTAATATTTGAAGTCAATGGCATTAACTGAGGAGTAGCAAAATCTAATCGTAATGCATCTATTACTACTATAATTGTTCTTTGGATATCGGTTGTATAAGTTTCATTTTTATTTAAGCTAATGTTGTTAATATGAGTTGGTGGTTCATTTTTAAATTTCTTAATGTTTTTTGTTACTGGAAAAAATCCTTGGAAGAACAGTAATACACTAAACACGATCAAAATATAGTAGAGATACATTCCGGTGCTTTCAGTATTTTAGGGCCATGTCACCACATTATCATATTTGAAGTTAGCATGATAATTTACTCTTCCGATAAGATTATATTTTACAGATATCTTCAACTATCCAAACTATCCATATTTTGTATTTTGCTGCAAGTAGGTGATAAAATTCAAAACCAACCAAGTTTTAGGTTAGAAAATAAAATCAAAGATTAGAGTTCTCTAATCTTTGATCACATCTTGGGTTAAATTGGATATAGATAAGGGCGTTTTCATTAGCATACGCTAAAGTGCACAAGGGACACGGGATATGCGCATGCGCCAATTTTAAAACCGCCCAGATTAATATTCCCTCAAGCAGAATGCAAACTTCGAGGTTATGTTTATGTAATATGTAAATAATCAAGTTAAGTAAACACAGAGACATAATTAAATTAAATGATAATTTGCATTGGAAGCCTCGAATCAAACAGCTAAATGAAATTTAGGATTTTAAATAAAAATGTACTGGAAGGTAAGTTATTTAAATTTAGCAACCATTGCGCTAGATATATATATTATATTTTTTAGAAATGTATCTAATCCTGCCAACTCCTTTGTTTTGCTATTAAACCTTATTTAGCCTCTGGGTATTCTCGCTTATAAAATTGCATAATAAATACCTATCTATTATTTGAAGCCAAGTTTTGATTTAAAATATGTAATTAAAATTTCCTATGCAGTTTTAATGCTCTCCTGTAAAGTTAGGCTAAACGGAGTTAGCAGGTTAACATATTTCACCGACGATATTATATACTAAAACTTTGTCTGTTTGTTATAGATAAAAAAAACAAGAATATCAAATTACGTTTTGACAGCCGGTGGAAAGACAAATTATTTCTTGAACGTATGTGAAGTATCTTGCTGAATGTTGTTATCAACAGCCAAGAGATCAAATCGTTATATAATATGGAAGGAAGTGTCACTGTGTATTCTATATGAAGGCAGAATCTCAAGAACCGCTGAACCAATATTAATGCAGATTCCGCCATTCCGCTATTGTGTTAGTGTTTTACCCAACACTGGCTGTGTACCTATTAAAAAGGTGTTGGTAGGCCAACTATGCATACTGAACAAGTTGTTAATTATATGTCCGTCAACGTGTGGTACAAGAGCCTGTAAAACCTTTGAAACTTCACTCCCAGGAAATTGGACTGTCTTATGGAACATGCGGAAGAATTGTAAAGAAGAACTTGGGCATGCAATCATACCAATCACTTTTGCCGACAGGCTATACTTTAAACATCCTGCATACTCCAGTAGTTTGTCAATAATTTAATGAATGACGTCCTGCTTAATTGCCATTTATTTCTGATGAAGCATGGTTTCATCTTTCGGGGTGTCAATTCTCAAAATATTGAATCTCCATTACATCTTTAAAAAGTTGATGCTTGAATGGCATATGAAAAGTAGGATTTTCATAACTCCTGGACCTAATTTGCAAGAACTGGAACAAAGAATTGAGCCCTAGGGTCCAAGTTCCGGAAATCCCAGAGCAACGGATGAGCCTAGGGCCGAACCTGACGACAGAAAATGCTGGCAGGGGTATTTTTGGATTGTTCTCGACGTCTGGTAACATATATATCACATTGCAATCAAAAAGTCTCAACAAAGCATCGTTGTGAAAGTTCAACTAGAATTTATCAGGTCACATGACCGCATCCACCGCCCGGACATAGTGGACCTTGTTCACCTCCTTTCCCTGCACCTACTGACAAAGAGCAAGCAAAACGTCCAGACTGATATTTTTTTATAGCGTACGGAGTGTCTAAGCTAAAACATAGCAGTTTTTAATTCCATGACCGTATGTGACGAAAATAGTTTGTGATGTCTCGGTACAATAAGTCAAGAAAAAATTTCTATTGATTCTATGTGGCAGTGTGTTAAAGATAGACAAACATCAAATGATATCTACAATGAATTCGTTATGGAGAAACTGTGCTTAAAATGACATCATGCGAAGGGACGGGTCACTAGTTAATTATGTGTTACTAGTAGTATCAAATATAAAATTAAAGTATTGTATATAGTTTCACTGTTTATGTTTATTTATTAGTAATATATATGCATTTGACGGAATAAATTTTATCTGTGTAATCTCAAAGTTGTTCTTAAATTTTGATGTTTTGGCCTGAATGGAAACTTAAATGGAACTTGATTGGATTACTAATGAATTTATAATATTGCAGAATAAATAATTTGTTAGGAAATATAAATGAAGAAAATTGTGAATGCAAGTCCATAAATTTTTTATTTCACAAATAATTTCTTTATTTTAAATCTCGAATTACTCTTAAAAATAAATTTTCTACTTTTATTTCATCGTTATGGTATATACATATATAAAAAAATATAAAGTTTACTTACCTATTTAGGTATTGAATGCAGAAGTTTATAAACTTAAAGAGCAAATATAAATTCCAATTTACTATACAGTATATGTGTCACTTTTCATGACTCCCATATCACAGCGCCCTTATTAACAATGCGATTTTTTTAAATCTTGTGTGGGATATATTTACCCATCAGGAGATCGTGTCACGGTAAAATATTTAAAAATTCACCAGTGGCATTCGTCAATTTCAAACGAATTTAACATTTTAAATAAGTACCTACCATAAGTGCAACTTTAACGAGATTTGGTCGATAACCAATTTCTTATATTTTCTAAAATCATATTGATAATAGCACGAACATTTTTTCAGTGGGATTAAATTTCTATAACATCTACCATTTAAATATAAGTTGGTCAGTTATGGTCATGACAATTATTGAGCAAACTGTCATTTACTTATAATAACAATAATAATTAATAATAAATGCCTTTAAAAGGGACATTTTATTTGTTTATTACATGAACACCAAGTACACCGTCTTATTATTCATATTCGGTATTAGTGAGTTTTTGATAACAACAAATAAGATTATGAGATTATTTCACAGTTAAAACTTTGCCTAACATCTTTTTTTGGAAAGTTATAGGTTCATTTTTCTTCATAAGGACGAACTCCACTGGTGGATTTTTAAATATTTTACCGTGAAACAATCTGATCAGTAAGTATCTTCCACTAATATATTTTTTTAAACGCAGTGTTATAAAGGAAATGGGATAAATGTACGTTTTCTTATCCACTTCTCAATAAGTCACCGAGGTAACTCCTTGAAAATTCAGAATGATTTTGTGTTAGGTAAAGAGAAACTAGGCCCCACATCATGGGGATAATTTTATAATTAAACTTATTTCGGGGTAAGCAGGGATTGAAGATTGAACCTGCTTCGCTAGGTATATGCCAGTATGCAAGCTAGATGCGCTAAACCACTGAGCTACCGTCCCCATATGGGAGTCATGAAAAGTGAGACATACTGTTTCGCTACAAATAGATAAAGTTTTGACAGTTTTAATTCGTTCAATCTAAAAGTTTTATAAATAAAACACTTGGGATATGTATATGGTACATTAAGAAAGACAGGATTCGATTACTGCTTGTATAAGAAGAACCAAGAAGACACAAGAGTAAATATATATGCTTTAAAAATATTTTACAAAAGTTATAACATTTTTTTTATTAATATGTATACAATAAATAAATAAATATCTAAACAGTAATAATGAAAATGTAAACACTGAAAATAAAAGTGTTAGTACTAAAATAATGAGTAAAATGTGGAGAGATAGGAATACTAATTGCTGATGGAAATTAAATAAATTACGTATGAAAGCTTTGCTATTAACTGGAATAAATTCACAAATAATTCACACACAGAGCAATATTCAAGAATATGATGTCATTTAATTTATATATAGCTTTACGCGCTAAAAATTCAAACAGGTTGGGCCCTTGATCTAGTGACAAACTAAATAAAGAAATTCCCCAAAATTACCATGACGCATGCGCAGATCCCGTGTACCTTGTGCACTTTAGCGTATGCTGTTTTCATTGACGTACCTTACCATCTTACCAATACCAACTAAGACCAAGACACATATCAAGATCCGTGATACAATCTTTGGCCAAAGATTAGAGTCATAGATTAAATACAAAATTAGAGCACAGCGTAGTAAATAACTAAATAATTATTTACTATACTGTAATTAGAGTTTTCCTTTGGTCTAAAGGCGGCTACAGACGTAGCTGCATACTTGAACGGTATACATGCACAAGTTTATTTACAAGTATAGTGGAACGTGCGTATTATAAAAACTGTGTAAGTAGTAAGGCGGCTACAGACGTAACTGCATACTTGAACGGTACGCTTGCGCAATTTTATTGTACAAGTATACTGGAACGTGTGTATTATAACACTTGCACAAGTATTGTGACTATACATAAGTGACATGATACTCGATGAAATTCTATACTGTATATACTTGTATGTACATGTTGGGTGTGCGCAAGTATATACCTGAGCGTGTGTACGGCTGGTCGGCAGACTTTTGTGTAAACTGTAAACGTAAACGCGTCGTCTTCATTTGTTGATGCCATTTTTATCCTTTATTTGCGCTTAACTGTCACTGCACAACTGTTCAAGTATACTTTTACTTGTGGCGGCGATGCAGATTTCAGTATACTTGTACAATAAACTTGCGCATGTATACCGTTCAAGTATGCATAGTTACGTCTGTAGCCGCCTTTATAAATACGCACGTTCCAGTATACTTGTACCAAAGATTAGGGAATTAACAAGATAGCATTTTTCGATTTTAATGAGCCAACCTATCTTTTAGTAATATTGTTCAAATTCGTTTATAATGCGTAACCGACAAATCTCGAAACCGTTTCCGCTGGATGTCGTGGCCCCTTAAATTGGAGTAAGCAACTGCCTTCGTCTATTTCGTCTTCTCCTTCTGACTGTCCTATCTTGTTAGTTCTCTAATCTTTGCTTTGGTACTGTCGTTAACGATATAAATAATAGGACAGCTTTTTTCTGGTGTAAATCTGCTATCGTTATTTGAAGATGTAATGAGTAGCCCAAATAAAACAGATATATTATCACAATAATTTTATTTTTTATTTTAACAACTAAATTTTAGTAACAATATGTTATAAGACTTGCCCTATTATTTATTGTCCACGACACTACTAGGTTTTAGTGTTAGTGGTTATTTAATGTCTTCATACACTTTCTTGCAATATGCTTTCGGAAAAAGCTCTCAAACCGTCCCTGAAAGGGCTGAAAATTATTCGAGTGAAGCTTGCAGGTCGCCACATCTAGCTCTAGCCAGAGAAGTTCAAACTTAGACTAGGAAAGATCGATATAGCTTTCCTACTCTAAGAGTTCAAAGGAGTCTTGCTGATTGTTATCTCTGTGATTTTTGTCTCTGTCACTCTGTGGCAGGTTGAGGTTATGTCTTTTGTTGACTTGTACGGTACGTAATATTTGGATTCTGTTTACTGTTTGTTTAGAAGTTAGAAAAATAAAATATCGTATGTAAAGCAAAGCAAAGTTACATATTTTAATGTTGATCCTTCTCTCTTCTCCAATTTGAAATAATTTATAGTTCAAAACAATTAAATGTAATTGTTCAGTATCAAATAATATATTTATTTGGATTTAGCTCAAAAATAGTTCAAATTTTCATGCATCTTATCAAATTATCCTCATTTTTCAATTTATAAATATGGTAAATTGAAACCATTAATTGTCTAAGGCGAACCTGCAATTTATCTTATTTGTTTTCGTTTAGTTAGTATTCGGTTTGTACCTTATATTAAATAGGTATAAGTTTTATTTCTAAATATCTCATTTGAACCTTAATTCTTCATTATGAATCACACTAATCATTACACCATAATACAAATAGAAGAGCTAGTTCTAATGAACAGACTAATTAAATATTATTGTTTCAGGATACTGTTATTTAACACGTTATAGAAAGATAATAAAGAACCCCAATACAATCTGTTACTAAAACTAATCATGGCTACAAACTCGATAGAATGGTATGTACAAATTTTCATTTATTGCTATTTTACGTCTTATATAGAACGATATTATTTTCTAGGCTATAGATGTTGTCAATGATGTAAATATATATTAATAGAACAGGTTTTTTGCCATATGGAGTATCGCTAGTGCTTAAAATTTTATAGGTAATATTTTTTGTGAGAGAGTCCCGATATACTAAATCAATTTTTTCTCATTGTTTTATACTGGTAGGCCCTATAAGCTATAATGACTTTTGGAAGAGCTTTCTCCGATATAGAGTATCATGTCTATCTGTTAGGAGTGCCGAGATATCTGACACAATTCAAGATTTTTAGAAAATGACGATCAATCTTCAATTATTTTGTGAAGTTTCGTTGAAATCTCACCATATATAAAATAACCTATTTCTTTAAATCTTATACTTAGCAGTTAAGTGTGTGATGTCACACCTAAATGACTATGACTATGTATTTCTCATATGTAGGTTGAGTGGAAGTGACTTTCTTTATTGGGCGCTGTGTTGTTCCAGAAATCCCTATAAAAATGGGATGATATTATTATGTATATCACCAAGAATTCATTCAATTCCTTAAGGTGTTAAAATAAATATAGGAACTGTTTAACTTAGTTATAATAAAGCTTTAAAGTTTGAATTTAGAGTTTTTCAAATTTAGCAACATGTTTATTTTTCTTTACCTAATTGTCTTATTTATATTAACATCCTGGCGGAGTTTAGCTAATGTTATTCTAAGACTCAACCAGGACACATAGACATCAACACAACAACCATTCACTGCGATTGCCATCTACCGCAGCTGAGACTCGACTCAGGAGAGATAACATGTTGTGCCACCCAGCGGCAGTCTAGCCCACTGCTACCATCTCGGCAACACATTAGAAACGCCACTAAACATCGATGCCCTCGCCAGGATTCGAACCCGGGACTCCATGGTTTCAAGTCAAACACCTTATATAGCATTGCGCCACTGAGTCGATATGTTTTCAATTTTCTAGGACCGTTTTACCTGCTGAAATTACTACCTTCTATCTCATACCAACAAACACCCTAGGTATGTCAGAAATCCATGATGTGACATATTTTTCGGATCTATAGGCTTTATGAGTCCAACGTGGGCTCAAGTGTACTGCTGAAACATTTCGCTGGATGAAGCAATGTCTATTTCATGCGTCAGATTTAAATCCATGCTATGGTGAAAAACATGGCCTGATGTTAATATTGTTACAAGTTTTCACCCTTTAGGGAAACACCCTGTATGAATCCATGGGTTCTAAATAATTTTAACTAGGGGTAAACCACTAACACTTTATTTAATAATTTACTGATTACAAAATACTTCTTAATTAACCAAAATAACCTTTACCCTTTGTTTACTTTATATTTAACCTCACTTTTTTTACTTCCAAATTCAACTTCTCCAATAATAATAATTCTCCACCGTCGATTTCGCTTTATATATATATATATATATATATATATATCCTAAAATTGCTTCTAGATCCATCTAGAGATTTCCAATTCTAGAACAATATAACTCTAGAGCCATCCAGAACACAATCGAGAATCTTCTCCCACCACACTCTCGAAAACTCTATCTCTTTCTACAAGCTTCCAGTCACTATTAGGCGTAGGCGTATCATAGGGGGTGTAATGCATAACAATATGAGACCTACATATGGCACCATACAGCAATTGTTTTCGGGAAATATCTTTCCTAATGCAAAACAATTAGATTTGAAAATTTCTCTGTTTTTTCAAACGAAATGAAATTAAAGTTGTTTTTTTTGTATTTGTCTAACAGACATTCATATCGGAGAAAAAATAAACATAAAAATGTACATTAAGATATTATATTTCAATTTCGTTATGCACCTCAAGAAACCACCAGCAGTAATGTTTATTGGATTCGTAACATTTTAGGGAACTTTGGCCTTGAAGACAAAATTGGAACTTGGTGGCCACGTGAGACCAACATATCACCATTTTTTATATATTTTTAATATGACGGATTTTTTCACACATTATTTTAAAAATGACTAAGGAAGATGTGTAAAACTACCTTAAAGTAGTTTATAAAAAAAATGGCCCAATAGTCCGATTCCTTTTTGATACATGGTAACACTTAAGTGTTAAATCATTTTATTACCCTTTTATAAAAATTGACAAAACATATCCTTCATAATAACTGTTATGATTCATTGATAATAATTTGGCTTTATTTTCATTATCATTAAATGCGGTTCTAACAAGAGCTCAACAGTTGGGAAAAATTGAGTAAATTTTTTCGTACTTCAACTACTTTACAGTTCTTCAAGTCCTTTATTGACAATTTGTAGAACTTAATGGAGAAAACACAGCACTCTTAAACACCATTCATGTGGTACCACAAGGCTTCGTGTTGGGCCAGTGTGTTTTTAATTTATATTAATGAAATCACTGGCTGTAAACTTCATGTTGTACGTAAACACTAATATTATATGCAAAAACCATCAAATAGATTCCATAGATGAAAAACTGAAGGAGGCTCAGACAAAGTTGATTGCTTTTGAAATAATCAATTTTGCCGAAACGAAGAAAAAACTACTTCAATATATCTTACTCTCTCAATAAACTCATTAACTAAGAATGGGCCTTTAAATAATGACAGACCTGCGAAATTCTTGGTAGTTTATTTGAACTTTAACCCTTTCATTCAGGCATTGGTTTTTACATTTCGAGCCCGCTGTATGGCAGCGGGAGGTGCTTGCGAATTCGTACGATATGTGAAAACTTATACGCGTATATGTGCTTTATTTAGCCATATAAATTCAAATATTCAATCCATTAAACATTTATTTTTATCAAAATTATAGAAAAACAGACTTTCACAAAAAAATGGATGGATACGTCTGCTGCCAGCATTTAACCTATCCTCGGGCCTCACTTAAATATCCTGCTTCCGCACGAAAATTTTTTGCGAATTTATCCACCTCCAGGAATTAAAGAGTTAAACTAACTTAGCAATATCACACAGAAGCTGTTTGCAATAGATTGGTTTCATCTATCTACCTGTTAAGCAATTTTGCTAGAATGGCCACTAAAACAACATTAATCGCAGCATATTTTGCACTAGTACAATCCACTGCATTACACAATTCCACTGCTTGCTGCGTGCTAGGATATCATTCATCATTCAAAAATGTGCATGCCTATGAAACAAAAACAAAAGTAATATTTACGCTTCATTAAACTGAGTGAAGAAAATACAAACATAAACTAAATTTCTAGCGCCCAAAATGTACAATAAGTTGCCACCCATTGTCAGATCCCTTGATCTAAATTCAAATTTGTCAGTTAAAACTATTTAATGAATAAATGCTTTTAGACACTGAAGAGTCTTTTAAAAAGCAACTTCAGCGACATGCTACACATGAATTTAACTGATAAAAATAATTTCCCACATATCGGTTGAGAACTTCGTTGTGTTTTGTAATTTTTTTGTAATGTATTATACATACGCATATCAGTATGCATATTTTTAGAATGTTGTACTTTGATTTGTGTAAACATCCAGGTTAACACTAATAAATTATTATTACCATTGTGTCATTAATGTTTTTTTTTCTTAATAATTCATAAATCCATGTCATATTACACATTGTTTCACCCCTCGGTTCTTATGTATATTTCTAAAGTAGATTCCTTTATTCGAAAAGTAATTCTCCTCATCTTTTCATTCTCCAAATTATAGCAGTCTTTCGAGAAGGCAGCAAACTTTGTGGGAACCAAGCAGTTATTACTCTTAATGTTGTATTTCCAAGTTTTTTAAATTTATTTTACTCCTATTAAACGCATTGAAACATATGTTTATAATAATTCATTAGTAATAATTTAATAACAATTACACTTTTAAATACTATGGTGCTGCTTGTAATTGCAATTCTTCGCTTTTTTATTTTATTCTGAGTTCAAAGTTGTTATGGTTACCATGCATATTGTATACAGTACAGTTATAGAGTAAGATCCCAGAGCCGCCAGACCAACTTCATTTTAGCAGAGCTAATATTTTGGCAGTAAATAGTGTGATATGTAGTTAAGAATGTATGCAGATTTACTATACTTGAAAGCGGGACCTAACATAACTGTGGAACCGTATTTGCTACCAACTATGTAAAAAACGAAACAAAACAAAAAATTTGTTACGTGAGGTTGGGTTTTTTCGAGCTTTAAAGCATCTGACGGAAGTTAGGGCACATGGAAAGTGTCTGGCAATAATGAATGCTGGTTTTTAACAGAGTATTCTGTCAAACATATATGAAAACCAGCTATCATACTTTAACGTAGGTTAGCAAGGTTTTTTTTTATACCTTTTGTACCTGTATCTGTAAAAGGGCCCCGCTTTCAAGCTAGCAAATATGCATTCATTCTTAACTACATATCACATTATTTATTGCAAAATATTAGCTTTGCTAAAATGTCGTAGGTCTGGCGGCTCTGGGATCTTGGTCTATTAGTGATTTATGTTATGTTACTTTATATTTTTTGCCATAGGAAAACGTTAATAAACAGCGACATGCAAATAAACCCATTGGACAGGACACCGGTAATGGAACATCCACTCAAAAATGTTACTGTATGTATGCTAATACATTAATTTTATATCACAAATGTGTTCATGCGTATCTAATGATAGGTTACCGAAAGAATTCCAAGAAGAATATTTGGTTCACAACCCAGTACAGGCCGTACTACTCCTGTTTCTGCACCAACTTCAATTTTGGAGCCACTCACCCTTGCTCTTAAGCAATTGGATCCCCTGTCAGAATTTACTTTGCAAGAAATGGACCCATTGTCCAAAATAGCTGCTGAAATGGTGATTTTTTTTGCTAATAAAAATAAGTAATATTCACTAATATATTTATGTTATATGGTGTTGTGCTAGTGGCTTTGCAGCCTCAGCCATATTCTGAGTATGAATGGATAGATATATATTTATGTATTCATAATATTTAGAGATTACGGGTTGGAAATATTGTATTTTTAGGAAGTCATGGACAGTAAACCTGTAAAAGATTCCTCTGCTAAAATTACTGAAGATCATGGTTTTGTTGGTATGGAGGCATGGTCTACAAGAAAATCTGCAATTTTAGCAAAATATACCACATCTGAAAAATTGTCAATAGTTACAAGTTTTTTGTCAGAAGGAGAAAAAGGTACATTTTTTATTTATAGTTAAATTGCTTTTATGTATACTATTTGAAAATTTTAAACTCAATATTTGTCTCCACGTACTTTTTAATAAATCATTCTATTTTTATTTAAATCAACTGATAACTAACCAATAGTATAGTAAGTGCACCAACTAAAAATTAAGAAATAATATCATAGAACGTATGCAAAATTAAAATATACACAAAATTAAAAACAATAAGTTACAGTTTCTGTATTTATTTAAAATGTGTATGTATATTAAAGAATGTTACAAAATATCATAGAACCAGCATAATATTTTCTCACACTCAGGCCAGGCGACAAAAATTCCGAGGCCCGGTACATGGATGGTTTTGGGACACCTCTGCTGTTCCCCAACAAGTATAGCGAATTTGTTTATTATAATTAAAGGAGGACCCTACGGGGCCCAGTTCAAATAACCCCCACTAATGCCATGCCTGCCCACATTTAGCATTATTTTATAGGCAGAGATGACTCCCAATCGCTATAATCTTGATTAAATTTCAATGCATGCACTAACGAATCAGTTGAAGGTCTGGAGTAGATAAGATGTTATATTAAATTGTACTTTATATAGGATGTTTATCCCAAATTGTTAAGCTACTCATTTTAAAATGTCATAACTCTTCTAGAATATGATTACGCAGGCACACAATAAAAAAAAAGTTAATTTTATTATGTTTCACATATACACAGAATGGGGTTTAAAATATAGATTAAAGATTTTAAATAGAGTAGACCATGTATTTGATGTATTTTCCGATCACGATCCCGATGTCAGTTTTGCTTCATTGGATCAGAATTTCTTATTAACTATGAAGAACAGGTTAAAACAAGCCAGAATAGGATTTAAAATATAAATTCAAGGTTTTAAATAAGTAGGTCATGTATTCGATGTAATGGGCTTGTTCCATGATATTCTTTTTATCCGGTTTTTATACTTTTTCATATAGTACTCGATATTCTCATTATGAACTTAAAATTTCGTATTATTAAGTTTTTCCATTCTCGAAATATAAGGATTTGAATTTAGTAGTAGTTGCAAAAACCGAGTGCTCATTTGTGACGTCACTATACAAAAGTGACGTAAGATAAGTGGCTTTCTGGGACCTTTCAAATTTAACTTGAAACGTCGAAAAACTTGGAATTTTCAAACGCTGGTAACTAAGTAAATACGTCGAGTGGAAATTCGTTCTATGTCTCTATGGAAAGAAGAAGGTCGACGATGAATCCTAATTGTAAATTGCAGGTTCAAAATAGAAAATTCATCCCGACAGGAGCGAGAGAAAATTGTAATTTTTTGACATTCCACAAAAATGTACTTCCCTACTGTCAAGAAGTAACCAAAACAAACAATACTTCGAAAACACTTATAATTATAACAATAAAGAAGCATCAAGTCTATTGAGATCGCCGAGTCTATGCGTATAGTGACGTAGCACCTAGCCACGCCCCATTTTCGCGAGGTGGAGATTTGTAATAGTTTTTGAGATACTAAACGTGCGAACAAGATTCTGATTTTTTGCAGAACCATTATTTTATACTTGCACTTTCGATTTATGAAATAAAAAAAAAATGCCGAGCAAGCCCATTTTGACCCCTGAACACAATACCAATGTCAGTTTCAACCAATCAGGTCATGACTTCTTATTTATCCTGATTTATTCTTTTCTGTGGTACCGTACTCTTTTGTCTTTAAATGATCTGCGTAATGGTTTTCTTTTTTGTTTTATTCCTTTCGTTTTCACATCCCTTTTCAATGTCCAACAGTAGTCTGCCATCATATTAACACCTATCAACCTTGATATCTGCGCTCCATTTCCTTTATGTCTTGGTGAAAACATTCACCATGCTCTTCATTATAATCACCTAAATTTTCTGAAACTGATCTACATGAGAATTCAGGAAATGTAGTTTCAAATTCATTAGACAACCTAATATCCCGAATTTTTCTGCCATGTTGGATACTATTTGTACTATTGTTTCCTAAAAATGTATCAACAACTTCTTTAAAGCTCTACCAAGCTCCCTTTTCCATATCTGACATTGTAGTGATATATTTCTTATCTCTTAACATTTTCTTTATTTATAGACCTTCAAAAATGTAGGTATCCATTTGGTAAAAATATATACCTATCTAAGATTTCGATCTAACTTGGATTATTGGTAATTAAGTAAACATGTTGAAGCCACACAGTGATCACAAAAAAATTGGTAATATTAATATTCCTAAGTGAGATAACCAGCTGTAAACAAGTTGCACTAAGCCTGTCACAGCTACAGTAATGATCATTGTTACTTGCACTGATGTTTGGGTTTGATAATGTTGTAATCAAAGAGTTTCATAAATAGAGAAGACAAGCCGCCGATTTGCCGGAAGTCGCAGTTTGGTTGCCTTGAAGACGGTAGGCTCTTCGTCCTTGTCGCACACCTCGTACCCTCTCTCTCCACTCTGTTTTACAAAGCAACACAGCCTTATCCAGCACTCTTTGATTTCACAAATACCGTCAATTTTGAATCTTTGTTTTGAATAGTGTTCTGCTTTATTTACACGTGTTTTCTCAAATTTTATAACGTTTAATCTGTTTATAATGTTTAATTTGTAAGTTAATTAATTATTTTTTTTGTGACAATGGTTTATACTTGTAAAGTTTGTAGAATAACTAAGTCACCCATAAGCCCCAGGTTGGTATACACCTATTGTCATCTGTCATACTGTCATTGTATTGTAATAGTCACCTCGCCTCATGTACTGTGCGACAAAGAGAGAATGAACTGTGTGAGAAGGATGAGAAGCCTACAGCCTACCGCTGCTGATACATTACACTTATGGAGCTTGTCTCCTCTATTTGTTAAACTCTTTGGTTGTAATATGACTGTCACTTTTTGGTTAAAAGAGGCATATCTCATTAAAAAATGTTTTTATATCAGAACAATTGATTGTAATTGTTTTCAATGGGAAATCCTTTCAAATGACTTCTAACTGTTAGGTCTACTTGAGAATATTTTCTGTTTCAAAAATAAAATAAATTCTACTAAAATGTAAAAATGTTAAATATTGTTCATAATGGCTGCTCTAAAATAACTGGTCAATCGTTCTTTTATCGAATATGTTTATTGGTCATTCTATATTATAAGTACCTCTTTAAATTCTTGCTGTTTTATGCTTATAAACTAATGATATGGAGGCCATCAAAAGAGAATTTACTACTAGGATTAAGATTTATAAATTTGACATTGCTGTTCCTGTTCTACGTTCCCATTGCTCTGTAATGCTGAAATATATAAAACATTAATTCTTACTTAATCTTATGTTGCCGTTGTTTCCCAATGAATCAGATGTTGCGATCTATTCGAGATGCCCATCTCTTTTAAAGATTCCATTACAGTGTCTCTAATGAAAGTATTTTATCGAGTGATAAATTTTCAAAATTATATATGAAAGCAAACAATGCACAGTAAAATTGTTTTGAGTGGCAATGTAACTTCAAAAGGGAATGTCAAACTTGAACAGCAGCTTCAAATTTTATAAAGTAAGTATTATGCAACAAAATTAACCCGATGCTTCACGTGGAGCTCTTCTTCTCTCATAAGTGCAAGCTGTAAATCTTCCATCGAAAAGAATAGAATACAGACACATTTGTGCAATATTCTCTACATTCTCATTTTTCGTCAAGGCATAAGTTATTTTAAGGATTTTTGTTATATATTAACAGTAGCAATATCTTGTTTAACAATATTATTGGCACAATTTGCCATATTTCATTTTATAAGATTCCTCCATTTTAAGATAGGACTCTCAAGTAATTTATGTACCACAAAAATATTTTGCTACCATATAAAATAAAACAAAGAATAAATATTTATTTTATAAGATATCACTTATCTTTACATCTACCCCTCTTTCAAATTATAGTACGTATTTTGTATAACAGAAACCATTTTACAATCGAAATCTACATCGATTACTATGTTATTATCAAATGTCTTATGTATCTAAAAAATACAGTAATTTTTCAGTTATGGTAAAAGCGCAGAGCACTGCCATAGACAAAGTGCAGCATAGACTGGAACAATTGGATTGCTTTGAAGAGGGATCTCAAAGAAAACTGGACCTTTCTCAGGCCGAATATGTTGGACGAATTGAACAATTAAATAAGGAACTTATTTCTGCCTGGCATTCAGAACAGAGAGTCAAAGCATTAAAAATTGCCATACAGTGTGCTAAGTTATTAGCTGACACTGATGTTTTACAATTTTATCCTAGCAAATTTGTACTAATAACGGATATATTAGATACGTTTGGAAAACTTGTCTATGAGAGATTAAGAATGAAAGCGGATTATTATAAGTAAGTATTGTGCCTTTTATATACTTTTATCAACATTTGTTAAGGAAATAGTTTAACATTAATCCTGCATATGTAATATCAAATGCGTAAGAGTAGTTAGAAGTTATTTGTTGCTATTAGCAACCTGGTGTCGGTATTCAATGCAGTTACAGTGTTGTCCCAACCCATATATGCACTAATTTTGTTAATAAAATTAAAATTTGGTTCGATGTTGAAATTTACCTTATCTTAGCCTGAACTGAAGTACTAATTCTGAAATAATTACGTTGGATTTAGTAGACCACTCCTTTTTGTAATTTTTGTAAATGATCTTATCAACGTTGCAGAACCAAATATCAAATTAATCATTAATTATACGGATGATACAAACCTTTTAATAAGCCGTCACACACTTGAGGAAGTTGGGAATGCTCTCTTGACTGTGGCAAAATGTAAAAGATTGGTTTTATACCAATAAACTTATATTAAATGAAGCTAAATCAAGCTGTGTGATATTTAAAATGGATCGTTCATGATTAAAAGTACCAGAGTTGCTAACTGATAAGGTGCCAATTTCAAACATAAATTCCCCTAAATTATTAGGTATAAATTTAGGCAGTAATAGTAAATGGTTTCTGCATATTCATGAAATTGTGAAAAAATTCAACAAAACATGCTTCGCACTCAGAATTCTATCACGTTTATTTGATGTGCCAACTCTTGAACGGTGTACTATGCAAATTTTTATTCCATCATTAGGTATGCAATTGAGGTATAAGGTGGTTGTTCGGATCTCCACAAAGTATTTAAAACTCAAAAAGATAGTTAGAATAATGTCCAAATTGAAATTTTATGAATCTTGGTGAGGGCACTTTAGGGAAAACAAAATGCTCACAATACCAGGACTATATGTATATTCCTGCTTGCTATATTTAAAAAATTAGGCTGCTGATTTTAAAACGTTAAACCTAAATCATATCTATGATACTCGGTGCAAAAGCAATTATGCATTTCTTATGCACCATTTAACTCTTACTGAGAGAGGACCATTCTATTCCGCAATCAAATTCTTTAATGTACTACCTGATTTTCTCAAAAACAAAACTCTTCTAAAGGATTTCAGAGGACAAATTTTCCAATATATCTGCGATATAGAACTTTATTCAATTCAAGAATTTCTTGATATTTAATAATTGTGATTATTTTAAAGTTTTATCTTTCTTACTCTTAGTGCACTTTTATCTTCACAATAAGTAACTACTACATGTGTCTAGTTATATTGTTTACCCCTCTGGCCTGTTTTACACATATTTTTTTCTTGTAATATGTCAAATGAAACTAAACAACTATCAACTTAAGACTTTCAGAACCAGCTCATTGGCTCATTGCCTGTGTGTTAGGCTTGCGACCACAGCGTCACAGATTTTAATCCTGACGAGAGTATGAATGTTTTGTGGCATTTTGAATGTGTTACCGAAGCGAACTAAACGACGACAGACGACAGTCTAACCCCTGTTGAGTGGCACAAGATATCTAGTTGCTGTTATCTCTCCTGAGTTCGAATCTCTGTGGCGGGAGATGCCAATATCGCAGGGAATGGTCATTGTGTTGATGTCTGTATGCACATGTCCTGGTTGAGTGGTGGAATAATAACAGCTAAATTCCGCCAGGCCGAAAATATAATAAATAGAACGATTAAAAAAAAAGTGATATGCTCCTTCCTTTAATTGGATCTGTGCAATTTATATGTAGTAATTCTAAGATGTGATCAGTGAAACTTCAATTTAACTGTCTTTTCTGACTTTATTTTCGTAAGATCGTATAAACGATATTGACAACGTTAATTAACTAATTCTAGTTATACATGTGGGAAATAAAATAAAAAACAATGGTGAGTCACACAAGGAATTTGAAGACAAAGTACACAACTTAACATATGTATAAATGGTATATGGTTAAAATTAATTACAGCATTAATATTCTTGGTAAGAGTAAAAGCAGTTCTCTAGAAGGTGGTAGGGGGTTATCTGGATACTGGTTTACTCTGCATAGCCCCGTAGGGGGCTGTGTGGAAACTAGTGTTAGAATGAGAATTGTCCAATCCCAACTAGCACCAAAGTGACAGTAACTGAGATAGTAACTTCGTATGAGTAACCATTACGTAATTGCTACTAAATTTACGACTTTGGTGTAAAAATAACTTCATTTGACAAGTCTACAGTCCCTGCCTCGTAGTTTCTACCACTAATGATTACTTTATAGTTATGCAATTTCTACGTAGCTTTCGTGATACATGGGAACATGGTAGTTACCAGTGGGACGACTTTCGGGTTTTCAGAACTTGAAGGTGGTAAACTATAGTAGCAGCGACTAACTCGCATCACTGAAATGTGACTTCAAAGTTGCAATCACCTTCAAGTAGCTTTAATAGTTGCCGCGACGTTCTGGGAACCTTCACTATTTCTTTAAAGTAGTGGAACTTGTAAGTAATATTCATAGCTGTTAATGACGTTACTACTACCTACAGAACTGTGTACGGCTACTACAAAGTGCACATCACCTCTGAAATTTACCATGAAGTAAATTTCACCATCTAGTTCCCAATGTTGACCATAGATAAAGTTAATGCAACAAACCTAACCTATATAATATGTTTGCCTAACCTAGACTAGAATTATATGCTGCTATATTCATGTTATGCAACATTTTATGTTCAAAATAAGGCAACAAAATTTAATATTACAACACAGTTTTATTACACCTACCTTTTCTTCTATGTTATCTATCACTGTAATAGTATATTATACCAACAAGGTTTATGTTTATTAAGTCGTTGATATATGGCTGCATACAAGTAAATTGCAACAGCTGATAGGTTTTTCAATGTGAAGTTAGGTAAATGATAAACAGCAAAAGCTAGGAACGCGTTCAGTCTAGACCTCAACGTAAAAGGCTAACACGTACGTTCCGAATCAATAGCGGCGGAAATGTAACTATGAAGTAGCAGCGGCAACTTTGAAGAGGTAATTTGTGGTAGTCACAACTTTGCTACGACTTTAAAGTAATGCTACAGTTCCATTCGCAGATTTGTGGTAAATATAACTTTAAAGTTACGTATTTGCAGTTTTCGTCACTATCGCCAAGTAGCAATTACTTTCAAGTAGCATTTCTTGGTCAAAACGACCCTTAAAGTTATATTTTCTTAAATACGCCATGTTGATGGTCAAAATTATCGACGCCATTATTATAACACATGAACCATAATTTCACAATTGACTAATAAATTTAAGTTATCGCAATTTCTTCACCAAATACAACAAATGACGACATAAAAAGTAGTGTTAAGTTCCGAAGAACAATAAAAAATAGGTTTCGGTATCTAGTGTGTCATATTCTCGCATGACATTACATATTTTAAAAACAATATTTTCATTAAAAAATGCATACTTTAAAGGCGCATTGTTGGATTCGGACGTTTTATCATTATGTTTGTCAGTAAAATTGCATTCGCTTTAATTGTGACCCTTAGACCACTGAAAAATAGCTATCTAATATTGCCTTCTGATATTCTATTAAATTTCTGTTAGAAAAATGAACAAGAACAAGAATCATATGTAAGAATAAAACATAAATATAATAAAATCGGTTGCAAGACAAAGAAGGGGCAACATCGATTTGAAAGAGTAGGGAGTGGTAAAGTTCGCTCCGGAGCAACAACGTCATTGGAACGTAGCCAGACAAGTTCCAGGAACGTGGCTGGAACGTTATCGTCACCAAAAAATATTCCCCATTTTGGTCATAAACACGTATTAGGAACGTTCCTATTACGTGCCTGTGGCTAGTACCAAAACACTTTAAAGTGCCGACAATAGTCATTGCTACGTTCCCATGACTAATTGTGCTAGTTGGGATAAGAAAGACACATTCATTTTAGGATTTTAATTGTTAGCACAATCAGAATTCAGGTTATCGAAAGAATGCAAAGATTGTACATCAGTAATTTTACAAATAATTTTTATTTTAGTTCTCATATATAGTTCTTTCTGCTGTTTGCAAACTCCTATAAAGAATATGTTTCACTACAAGTATAAGTAAACAAAAAACAATTTACTCTTAAACAAGTAAGCTCTTGTATTAGATGTTACTTGGTGATGGGCAGTAGCGATGCATACTCATCTTCAATTATATTGTTGGAACTCATAGATTCACTGAGGTTACATTTATAGGTTTTTCTAATTATTATTCTTTTTCGAATAATGATTCACATGTTTAAAGTTATTCATATAAATGGAGGGAACAAAATAGAATCCGTTTGCCATCAGAGGGTGGAAGATGGAGTTTTACTGTGGCCATCTAAGAAATGATAAGTTTAATATAATTAGTCAAATGTCTGCAGTGTACCCGACCAAGTGCTTTGGCGACAATATACTTGTACCAGTATTTTCTGCATTAGAATATGTTTTGAGTTGAGTGCATATAGTAATAGTACCTGATTTACTTTTTCGGGATGTTATTTTCTTCGTTTATAAAATTCCTCTTTCCTACTATCGGAGACTGATATCAACACATTCAATTTTAATTATTTTAACTTTTTCTCATACTTCTTTTGTCCCCTTTTTCTGTAGACAAAATTGTTGTATACCGATATAAATAACATACTTAACCTCTATTTTTTACAACCCTGGTTTGATAAACTGTTTCTAACTCAAGAAAGGCAACATAAGTGCAAAAAATCCGCTGCCTAAGAAATCACTACTTCCACATCCAGATTTTCCATCCAATCCTCTTTAAAGGAAAACATCTTGGCTACATTTGCATTCTAATGGCCAAGTTTCTGTGCTCTTACCAGTTTGCTTTACTTATTTTTGCCTATTTACACCTATTTAATCCCCAACCCTTCAACGGAATCATCTCAAAATATAATCTAGTTCCAGATGTTGTTATAATGTACCAAATTTCAAGTTAATATCTCAATTTTATTTTATCAACCCCTTTAATAATGAGGTGGGCGTGGTGGCGGGATGGAAAATATTATATAAACATCATTGGCCTTGGCTTCTAGTATATACACCAAATCCCAAGTTTTTGTGCTCTTACCAGCTTGCTTTACTTATATAATCCCAAGTTTCTGTATTATTACCAGCTTGCTTTACTTATTTTCCCCTATTTAATCCTCGTCCCTTCAACGGAATCACCTCGAAATATAATCTAGTTCCATATGGCATTATAATACATTCGTGTACCAAATTTCAAGTGAATATCTTATTTTAATTTTCCCTTTCCCTTTAAAATGAAGTGGAGTTGGTGGAGGGGTTGAAAAATGTGATAAAAAAATCTAAGTCCTTTACCTCTGGTATACAGGGTGATTCACGTAGGCCATTCATTAGAAGTTTTTCAACTTGCAGTTGGATTAGAAACTTGAAATTTGGTATGCAGCCATAATCGATCATGTCTGTTCTATCTAAAATATTTTCAGTTATCCAGCTATACAGGGTGTGCCAAAAATTGGTACCAACTTTCTCATTTTAAATGGAAACCTATATTTTTCTTTACATGGTTCGATTGGTCTTCTAATTCTGAGTTTAGAGAACCTAAGTTATGTTAACTTATCTATTACAATTTTTGACATATGTCCAATTTTTTGAAAAAAATTGCCGCTGTAGTAGTTTACGAACAAATTTGTATCTCGCAAACCTTTCAAAATTATGAAACCAAATTTGTGAAGCAGTTATCTGGAAGTCCAGACTAACTTTTGATGTCCCATCAATGGTCCCATTTTGTACCATATGGGCGCAGTCGATTTTCAAATGTCGCAATCAAAAATTGTCAAAAAGTCAATTTTTTCAAATGGCACCTAGTATTTTTTTTCACACCATACGAAAGAAAATTGAATTTTAGGGTGAGTTACTTAAGCATTCCCTATACCTAACTTCACCCCATATCGAGTTATTCAATAAAAATCAAGAAATACCTTATCTTGCCTAGAGATTCCTTACTTCATCAAGTACGCCATGGAAACAAAAGACAGTTGTAATAATTTTTAAAGAAAAATATGGATTCTTATTTAATTACACACAACACCAACAAATTATTATTAACGAACAAGAACAATGTTGACGAAATTCTGACGTAAATGTTCAATGTGACCACCATATTTTTGTTCAAATATTCTATTATTCTACTTTCAATAGATTGCGTAGCACATCTTTGCGCCTGCCATTTCTGACGGCAGAAATGAATGCAATATTGAATTTTAGGGCCACTTTTATTGACATTGTGTATGTCTAGCTACTGTCGTTTTTGAGTTATTGGCATTTTTTGAAAAAAATATTGTTTTTTTTCCTCAAGGGTAGTAGGCTTTGGAAACAATCATTTCAGTTTAATTTTTATTCAAAAATCGTATTGCAATAATAAATAATAACAAAATAACAACAAATAAACAGATTAAAAAAATAATTATTACAATACAAATGCTCAATGTGTGCACCGTTTTCACTGACAGAATTTCGTCAACATTGTTCTTGTTCGTTAATAATAATTTGTTGGTGTTGTGTGTAATTAAATAAGAATCCATATTTTTCTTTAAAAATTATTACAACTGTCTTTTGTTTCCATGGCATACTTGATGAAGTAAGGAATCTCTCGGCAAGATAAGGTATTTCTTGATTTTTATTGAATAACTCGATATGGGGTGAAGTTAGGTATAGGGAATGCTTAAGTAACTCACCCTAAAATTCAATTTTATTTCGAAAGGTGTGAAAAAAAATAGTAGGTGCCATTTGAAAAAATTGACTTTTTGACAATTTTTGATTGCGACATTTGAAAATCGACTGCGCCCATATGGTACAAAATGGGACCACCGATGGGGCATCAAAAGTTAGCCTGGACTTCCAGCTAACTGCTTCATAAATTTGGTTTCATAATTTTGAAAGGTTTGCGAGATATAAATTTGTTCGTAAACTACTACAGCGGCAATTTTTTTCAAAAAATTGGACATATGTCAAAAATTGTAATAGATAAGTTAACATAACTTAGGTTCTCTAAACTCAGAATTAGAAGACCAATCGAACCATGTAAAGAAAAATATAGGTTTCCATTTAAAATAAGAAAGTTGGTACCAATTTTTGGCACACCCTGTATAGTTGGAGGACTGAAAATATTTTAGATAGAACGGGCATTATCGATTATGGCTGCATACCAAATTTCAAGTTTCTAATTCAGCTGCAAGTTGAAAAACTTCTAATGAATGGCCTACGTGAATCACCCTGTATATAACAAATCCCAAGTTTCTGTACTCTTACCAGCTTACTTTACTTATTCTCCCCTATTTACTTACTAAAAACAATCCAGTTTCTTCAGATCTTGTTATAATACATATATGTAGAAAATTGTAAGCCCATGTCTTAAGCCATTCTAGAGAAAATGTGAGTACAAAAAAAGTAATAGACAGATAGAGAGACAGACCGACGGACAGAAAGACAGACAGAGACGTAATTGAAACTAAGTTGGCTACTGACATGCATTCTCTCAATGTCGACCAATTGAAGAGTAAGCCCCCCCCCCTCGCCATATTTAGTTAATTACTGAACTCTATGCAAATATGGCTAATAATTAACCAATGTCTGATAATTAATGTTAATAGATGACTAAAATTAGCTTCACAGTTTCACGAAGTTGGAACAGCGTCGTCCGTTCCAACAGTCGGACATCGGAAGAATGTTACTTCTGTACTTTTAGGTATTTGTATATTACTAGATAATTATTATACATATAATATGTATCGTGTTATGTTTTTTGTTATTACTTTGCTATTTTATTTTAGACCTGGCTCCAAAACACCCACACCTTTACCAGAAGATTTTACTCCGGATATGGTACCTGAAACAGCAAAAGAAACATGTTTAAATTGGTTTTACAAAATCGCATCTATCAGAGAACTTGTACCAAGGTTATACGTTGAAATAGCTCTTTTAAAGTCCTATAATTTTATATCCTCACAGTAAGTATATTAAATATTTTTGAATATTTTATTTTCTTAATTTTAGATGTACAATTTGAATTTTTATTCTAATTTTAGCGATTGTCCTGAGGCCCTTCTGAGAATAACTGAAATGATACAAGGAATTGGAAACCCTTTAGTAGCTGTATATGCAAGGTGCTATCTTGCCAGAGTTGGAATTAATGTATCTTCTAAAAATTCTAATTACAATTTCTTGATTGCTAATTTTACCGGGTTTTTGGATTCCTATCAACATGTTAGTATTATTAAAAATTATATTATAGCCCAGTGTCCAGAGGTTGTGACCCCTTTCTAATAGTGAGGAATGAGGAGATTTTCTTTGGCATTCATTTATGTACAAGAAATTTTTCCTTAAGTTTAATAATATTAATCCTATAGAGACATAGAAAGGTTTCCAGATGCGCGTTTAGGCCTAGGCGCACTAGGCGCGCGCCTAGGGCCCCACTTTTCCAGGGACCCCCATTTCCCGATTTATTGAGGTAAAGAAACAATGTAAATATTTTATTTCTTTGTTGGAAACATAAGAAGGATTCACGCGAGTATGTGTTTACGTACATTTGTCGTTTATTTACATTTTATATCATTTGAATTTGTGAATTTGAAATCATTTTATAGTAGTTCTTCCTTTCGATTTCAATTTTTTTCATATTTCAACGTAGAAGTCTATAGGAATTTATTGTTTGTGTTTATCGTATTTTCATTTTTTTAATCTTTATTCACTGTATCACACTGAAAAAAATATGTTCGTAATATTAATGAATCAGTTCATCGACTGAAAAGTGATGAATCCGTTTATTAATATAATGTACGTTTACATAGTAACAATAAATGTGTACATGGTATTATATCAATAAACAGATTCATAAATTCTCAATGAACTTTCGTTCATTGATTTTTTGAACATATTTTTTTATTGTATTAAAAAAAGATGCAATCAATTAACAGACCAATTTGGCAATTCCTCAGACGCTACTATTTAACTTTCGGCAGTCGGCACGTGCCAGATGATGAATCAGCTTTTCGGTATATTTCACATTAATGAATATAAATCTACTGATGATGATGATGCGAAAATTCAATGCCTGAGACAGAACAATCTAGAAAACCCGAGAAAATAACTGAGAAAATTTTGATTTTGAAACCAGTAATGAAAACTGCGCGAGGAAGAACCATTAGGAAACGATTCTGGTGAATCTGGCGGTGATGAGCAAATAGAAAAAGTCAATAGAAAAATCTGAAGACGAAGAAAATTTGGAACAAGAGTATAAAGATGCAAAACAAGCTAAAACTCAGTGTGCATTGCAATGATCAATGCATTAGTATCAACCTATAGAGCCGACATAGATTCCGAGCTATCTCCTGATAACTTGCATCAATTTTTGATATATGCCGGCTTAAATCGCCTGCTGAAATGTATAAAGGACCCCGCAGTATTTAATGATAAAAATGGGTCTCAGTCGATTGTTCTGAAACTTGGAGAACCTGGGTCCCCTGATTAAAATTCATTTTGACCACCAAAATTATTGTTATTAAAATTATTTTTGTCTAAGAAATTCTGAACATACGTCTTCTTTGAATAAAAATAAGCATCTTTTGTTTCTTGGTGTTTAACTTCAAAGTGCTTCCTTTTCCCATAAAATAATTACAAAAAATATTTCTTTTGTTTGTTATTTTTTTCCGGCAGAAGGAAGCACTTTGAGAAAAAAACGCCAAGAGACAAGAGATGCTTATTTTTCTCCAAAAAATGAGCCTGAATATTTTCAAAATTTTTATGGAACATTTACGTAGACCTTCGAAGATGTTCACAGATTCAATCGCCTCTAGATCAAAAAATCGAATTCAGCTGGACTGGTGATCAAATAGAATTTTAATCAGGGGGCCCAGGAGAACATTTTCCCCAAGTTTCAGAACAATCGACTGAAACCTATTTTTACTATAAAAAACTGAGGGGTCCTTTATTCTCAATGTGTTTCAGGCGACATTTTTTAATGTTGAAACCCTTTTGCGTATCTACTTAACCATTCCGGCCAGTAATGCCTCATGCAAACGCACTTTTTCGGCTCTCAATAGAATTAAGAACAACCTACGAAGTACTTCGAGGCAACAACGACTTCAAAATTTGTCTGTTCTGTATAACGAATCAGAGGAAACACAAAACTTTGATTTCAAACGTTTAAATTGACAAGTTTGCTAACATAGAAAGCCTGAAAAAAATTATATGATAATATGTATTTGTAAAAATACACTTGCCTTCAAGTCTTTAGATCCATTATTTTTTTAATCGAGGGGCCCTCAAATCTCACAGCGCCTAGGGGCCCAATTTATCTAAACGCGCCCCTGAAGGTTTCATTATTTTGCAAAATGTCAAGGAAAAAGCAAAAAACTATATGATAATTAACTAAAATTTTAAGAGAAAAGTGGAATAATGAAACATATTCTTTATAGGGATTTGCAAACAGCAGAAAACAAAAGAAAAAGAAAACAAAAGAAAAACTATCTCATTGTAGCACTAGTATCCACATAGTCCCCTACGGCCATGCAGATTAAACTATATTATCTACATAACCCATTAGGGTTATGAATATTCAGTTAAAAATGGGAACAAAGGCCTAAACTGAACATATTTACCTCCCTTATCTTAAAAAAAATTTCATTCTTATGGAGCTCATCAGAAAGACATAAAGCCACTCATAAAGATGTTTCATGCAAAAACCAAGACAATTTCTACAAATATGAAGAAATTAGACATTATATTTAACATTTGACTGATAAAAACAAATTTTTCTTAGAAAAATGGAATATTTTGACAAATCGGAAAAAATACTCCATTCTACCTCTCTGTGTCTTGGAAACTATTTGTGTGGGAGAAATTAGTCTTATGCAAAAAATATGATTTTACATGTAACTTTTTCTCAATTTCTCCATTTTTCCAATGCCTCAAAGTCAGAAACTCACGATATTAATTAGGTATTTTCACTATATGCAAATTTGCTTTTTTGATATTAATAAAATGAAGTACTTGTTATATTAAAGCAGTCAGGGGCGGTTTTAACATACTTGCCGCCCCGGCACTATTTTAAGATGCCGCCCCTACTCTTAAAAATATGACATGTATATGCTACCCAAAAAAATTTTCCCAAAAAAAAGAATACTTACTAAACTTTCTCTTTTTGTATATTTTAAAAGAACAAAGGACACATTAGAGGTGAGTGGTATATAAAATGACTTTTCTGTATAACACATAAATATTAAAAATAAAGAAAAGAAAATAATTTTAAAAAAATTATAAAAGATCAAGACGAACTTTTCCTGCTTTTTTCACAGCAAAGTCATTGATTATATCGCCTGTTTGCATAGTTTTTAAAATGTCATTTTCAATTTTTAACTGCTAGTGAATTTAGCCTTTCCTTCGTCATTGTGGACCGTAAGTAATTCTTTACCCGTCGCAAGGTCGAGAAACTCCTTTCTCCAGAACAGTTTGTAGAGGGTTTGCTTAAAAATATTCTGAAGCATATGTCGATTTTGGGGTACACGCCTTCTAATTTGTTTGACCTCAACAGCTTGCTTAATTCTAGAATTGTTAAAGATTTCTTCTTCGTCAAATCGTTCAGTTGAATTTTGAACTGAGCGCATTCTGGCGGTAGGGCCTCTTCTAAATCTTTGCTAATTTGTCTATGTCCTGGTCACTAGTAGTAATTAACTTCTCAAAAAAGCCAAATTGTTCATTTAATTTCTTGTGAATTTCACCTCGTCTGGGCAGCCCCTCAGTTAATCTATCGATTATTACATGGCTTATGCAATATTCAAAAGAAAAAAAATTTGCCGCCCTGGGCACTCGCCCAGTATGCCCAGTGGTAAAACCGCCACTGAAAGCAGTTCCCAATATTTAAACAACATTTTGTCATGTATCAAGTTAAAAGTTCAACAAATAAATAACATAAAATTTGAATAATTGCATGAATAGGTATGATTGGTGGTGACATCATCGATTTCATAAAACAGATTTATCTAGTATAAATACAGCATTTTAAAGACTTTTCTACATTTTCTGTGTTAGTAAATACGAAACGGCTAATGTGGAATTTGTAAAACTGCTAATTTTACTGTAGTTTTCCGCATGCAAATGTGGCCAAAAAATCATTAACTCATATAGACTTTAGTCTAAGCAACGAACTTAAATGTTCACAGAAGGTATAGTTCCGTTCGGACGACAATAGAAAAATATATCTCAAGTGAAATAACTTAACTTCAATGTGTCCTTGTACCCCATGGATTGTTATTTCTGGGCTTTTAGAACTTATGGTAAAACTGTAATCAGTATCCAACGATAGTCGTAAACTGAAATTACTTCAGTCCACAATTTTACAGGGTAGAAACCATACATTAGCTTTACTCGTACACAGATTTAGTCAGACAATCTGCTATGTCAGGATTCCAGGACACCTCTAATGCCGAACAAATGCCGAACCACCTTGTCTGATTAACAAATTAGGGCACACTCACAACTTAATAAATTAGGGTGGTTCAAATTCAACCTGTTCCTTATCTTTTTAAGTCACTCTGTGTCTTCTCGCCCAAAACCAAAACTCAACTCCTTTAAAATTCGAAAACTCAACTCAAAACACAACAGATAGACTGACCATGGCCAGGGCCCCAGCCACACTTATCCCATAAAACTAAATCTACCTGCTTCGAGACAAACAAAAACCCTCTTCACTCCGCATCAGTTTTTACCGTTGCGGTGTTGAAGGTCAAATTTTTTGTACGTTCTTGACCATTTGCTGTATTTTGTTTAAAACTCAACTTTAAAAAATGCATGGGATTTGAATATATTTTAATTAATTTTTACGTACAGGACGATCTTTTAAAAAGTGACCGTTACAACGTGATGTGGTTAGTTAGTAAAATTTTGATTTGTGCCCTTATATTCATGATGATTTTTTGACAAGTGGATTCATAATCTGCATATCTGGTAAGGTCATACATTTTACTCTAAAAGTGCCAACTGGTTGAAAGATAGAAAGTGATAGGGAGTGATGTAATTTTAATGTTCTAATGTAGTACTTTATTTTTATTCTGTTTGTGTTCATCTACTATTACTTCAACGTAGTACATTGACTCCTATGTTATGAATATTGTATAATTTCTCAGTATAATATTATTCATACAAGGTTGAAAATCTACCTATTGCTTAGAGTATATCGACAAAAATAACCAAATTTGAATATTAATTACTGGGATGTAAAACGTCACTTCAATTTTATATTTTAGTTGTCAAATTGTGATTTAAAATTTTTGTGTTTCTCTAATTAGGCTTTGGACACTGGGCTATCGATCATATGTGCAATACCAGTGTGGTGGCATGTACAATTTTCATTCAAATTTTTTTTTCAGTTATTTAGTAGGAGTGTGGAAACCGAATTACATAATCAGAAAATGCCTATGTCAACGTATATGACTTTATACACACCGGCATTAGATTTTATATTAGAAGGTGTAACTTGTAAAGTTAACGATTCAGTTTTGTCCGAGCTACTCAACGTATGTCGAAGATATAGTAACAGGTGAGTTTTTAAAATACCCTTTAGAGATTGCTTGATTTTTTCCTATTTGTAGTAATAGAGCAGTAGCAGCTGACGTCACAACATGGCCGCCACGGTCGATTGGTGGACAATAACCTAGTTTTGCGTTTGTGTCCATGCTGATTAATTCGAGTTTTTAAAGAGTTTTTAGTGCTTTTTTAAACGTTTTTCTTGTGTAAAATCAATTTTTGGTGTTTTCCGTGTATTATACATTTCGTAATTTGTTAATCTGACTTTAATTTAGTGTTTTATTTGTGTTTTCTTCCAGCGTGTTATCTTGTGTACATCTCAAAAGTTATTAATTTTCGATATTGTAAGTGAATTTTAGTGAATTTATTATAATTTTATTTATATTCTACATTTTAGGAGTCCCCTCGTAACATTTCTAAGTTGAAATATATTAATGGAGTTAACCTATAGGATTTAAAAGTGGAAGATTCATACTGCTTCCAACTTAGTGTTGAATTAATGAACCATTGTGACCGTTCTTGGAAATAAAAATGCTGTCTAAACTATAAGACTGTTATTATTCATACTTACCTTTATTATTATCTATAATGTGTACGATCTTAAACATCCTATTATGGTTGTTATGTTTATAAGCATCATTTTGAAGAACTTTATTTTACTCCCGCTAAAAGTGTTATTTTTTAAGTTCTGTCGCGTTCTAGGTCACTTACCTTCATTGATATTTTATTTGTAAGCATTATCAATATTTTAAACATCTGTGATTATAATTGTAAGAATGAAAACAAATACCAAACTAGGTATAAGTATGCTTATACATATAAAGTATTTCGAGCATATTACGTTGCATACCTATTTGTTTATAATTTTCATTAAATGGAAACTGAAACGGTCTCAGTCTTATCTTTATATTAGATTTACTATTACTCCTGCATTTCACAATACAAACCTCTGATTATTGTTATTAATGTGTTAAACTATTAAACTTATTAGAAACTGTTGAGCCAAATGAAAGTAAGATATAATCAATAAAAAGTTGATGGGAAATGGTTTGAATTGTCTAAAAACTTTAATTTCACAAAAGATTTATAAAATCATTAATATATGATTGATATATTGGCATGAATCAACGAATGTTGTGACAACTTTTAACCTATGCTTAGCTGCGTAACTGAGCCTGTGTTAATTAAACATTTACTGAAATATGTCGTGATATTATATATGTACAAAAAAGTTCAAAAATCCAATATAGTCTTTGTTTTCACCATATTATGGGTTCTCAAAGATGTCAACGTATTTGACATCAAATTTTACACTTGGAAAAACAACACTAATAAAGTATATATAAAATTCTTTCTCACACTAGGCTTTTAAAAAAACATTCACAAACATCACTACACATAGCTGATATTCAGAAATCCTCCACTTTAATTTTTATCAAGCGAAAACTGACACCTACTCTTATGTCAAATTTCGAAGTTTTTCCACCAATCACGTGACAGCTGGCATAACTGTGACGTCACTGCTAGTGCTCTATTATTCAATGAATTTAAAATAGAGCTCATGACAGATAACAAATACAAATGTGCCAACTAACATTTTACTTACTGCAGCTGTTATTTTTCTATCTGAATCAGAATATTATAACTAGATGTGAATTTCACCAACCTTGTTGGCATCATCTGGAGATGATTCGAATTCAGTTTTAAACTAGTAATAGTATTCAAGTGTTGTAATCTTTATAGGTTGCAACCTGCTCCAGAATCATGTAAATAACAAAATTAAACTATACCTAAAGTAAAATTTTCCTTTACTAATCTTTTGACAATTTAATGGTTTTAGTTCCTTAATTTTAAATACTATAATGTCCGGATTTAAACCAACTTATATCGCAGAACGAACACTAGAATTCCTCAGTATGATTGGACAGTGTTCTGATGATGGTATCCCCCTGTATCTGTTATTGAGAACATTAGGACTCTGCGTAAATATTTGTCCTCCACCTACAGAACAAAGGAAACAAATTTTAAATATTGTTTGGAAGTATATTGCACCCTTAAATAACCCTGGGGAGTATATAACCTGTGCTGAAGCTTGGGTGCAGTATGTAGTACAATATTTTTCAGTAAGTATATTTTTGATAAATTAAACTTAAGGTAGACTTATAGTCCGAGAGCTAGCATCACAAAAATGTGTACCATTTGTAACTGAACAGAATGTGCCTTAATAGGTTGTCGATGATCCATTGAATATCGCCCTTCAGTCAGTCAAGCTGGTAGCGGTGTGTTGTGCAGCGTATGTAAAAAAATTTGTGTATACATTTGTAAATGAATGAAACTTGATCAGCAGTTAGTTTGAGGTATAGTAAACGTAATTAAATGAGTCAGCTGCCATGGTGGTGGTGCGTTGCTAGTTAATCAAGAGTATGATTATATATCATTTTGAATAGGTCCTTTGAACTATTTGTAAATGGACGAAATTTGGTCAGCAGTTAATTCGAAACATAATAAACGTAATCAAAGCAGTCAGCTACCTTGGGGGAGTGCGTTGCCAGTCAGTCAAAGGTATGAATGTATACATGTAAAAAAACACACATTTTTTAATCGTCCGGATCTTTCTGAATACACGGCTTGGAAGAGAGTATTATATCGCGATCAACAGATCGAAATTGGCTTTTTTCATCACTTCGTAAATTGTACCCGCAAAATGTTAATTTGGAGCCCACACGAACGAAATAAAATGGGTATTCTTTGACGTGTAGTGAATTTCAGACGAGTACCGCACTGCAGAGAAAGTACGCACTACAAACTAGATAACCACAGTAGGCACTGGCGCCATCTAGGTGCAGAAATTGGCTCACATTGTTCCCTCTTAAATGTACATATATAATTAGACCGGTAGCACGGGAAAGATTCTGGTGAACAATTAGCTAACGTCTGCGTCTCATAGAGACCTTTCTTAAGCACGTAAAATCGACTACGAGATATTTTTTATCATTGCCACTGGCGCAAAACAATTTTGAATTGATGTTTTATTTTGTAAAATAAATGCATCATTTTTATCAATTAGTTCACGTCTGCGATGTTAATATTAGTTTACTTTAGGAAAAAAAAGTGACGGGAAGCGCAATCGCAGACGTGTAGGTGGCACACTAGTCTTTGAAATCGGCCATCGCATTTGTATCGAAAACCGGCCTTTAGAAACAATCGGTTCACGTCTGCGAAAGGAGTCACCCGTTATATAATGTCTTTTTAAGTACTTAAACAGTCTCACAGACGATTTGGCTGTGTATGTGATATTTTTATACATTTTCGATTATGCTACCGATTCCGATAATTTTGTACAATAAGCTCACTTTTCACACAAATATATATTAAAATTTATTGATATACCGATACTTATGGACGCATTCGCAGACGTTGCGCGCGTGTATAAGTGTAAGTAAATAAAAAATTAATTTGTAAAAAATAACACATTTTTTACCGATCAGCTCACGTCTGCGAATAACTTGTTTATTGCTATAATGGTATAACAATATTAAAATATTTTTCACAGACGTTTAGCATCCGCATAAATATTTTTAACATTAAGATTAAGAACTTTGAAAACCATATACACAGTGGAACGATCAGTTCACGTCTGTGTGTGCAAACCGCGTTAATAATTGATTTCTGCTTACTTATTGTGAATTTTGCAGACGCCTACGACTTGCATTTATTTCAATAAATTTAATGTATCAGGTGCTCACGAACGTTCCGCACGTTCTCAATTTAGCTAGTGTACTCTATGGGTCTTGCTTTGTCATGAAATGTATTATAATTACTGTGTATACCTATATACCGAAGAATTCGTAGCCTCTTGCCCAATTTCAATGAGAGCACCCGTTATACTCCCACCACCGACCGTTGAAAGGTATTCCCTTGATCCGGTACTGGCGGTACTGCTCCTTCTTGGTGATGTTGTCATTTTTCCTATTAGTCCTCGAGAGTGCTAGGTTCAAAGAGTTTAAAAAATAGAAGAGACAAGCTCCATGAGCGTAATGTATAAGCACCCAAGTAACACAAGTCGTCCTCTTATTACGCTTAAAGCTTTATAAATAATACATTATGGCAACTTATACAGAAAATTAGTTATACTGAAGCTTTATTCGGCACTAAACTGCTTATAAAGTAACTCGGCGGAATAAGATTGCTGATAAAATGCTTTCACAGCATAAATATAAATCTTCTTTATTAAAGCATCTTATATAGTTTTTTTTTAATTTATAAAGGCTTAGTAAGGTCTATTATACAGACACACACCATGTATATTTATAACAGATGCATAAACCTCTATATATGTATACATCTGTTTTACAGTTTGGCAATTTCTCTATAATGGCTTTATAACATTGAAATTTAAAGGTTTTTAAAGCAAAAATTTGCAGCAATTAGTTGTGTAATCCAAATGCCAGTTACGTCAGCCCTAATATAGATTTATAAATGCATTTTACGTGTAGTAGGAATATTTTATAAAGCGCTTATTCAATTGAAATTCTGCTTTGGAGCTATGTAGTTACAATCTTCCGTCTTTATAGAACTCTTATACAGCTAAACTTACTCTGCTTTATAACCTTTAAAAAATCGCTTATAGTTTCATTGAAACTCCGTACATTTTTCATGTGCCGTTTGTTGTTAAGTGTTACATTACAATATGCATAAGTATTGGAGAAAGACAAAGCGAAGTGGTCATTTCAGGAGGAAAGTTAAATTAACACTTAAGCTGCCTTAAGCTAGAGTACTAGCTCTCAGCTGCGGCATATGGGAATGTCTCAAGGAATGGTTGTTGTGTACTTGTATGTTGTGTGCATATGTTCTGGGTGAGTGATGGAATTATATCGCTAACTCCGCCAGGGCAGTAAAATAAATAAGATCTTAAAAAAACACAAGAAACAAATGTCGTAATGGAATGCTCGCCACAAATGTATGGAAATGAAACTTAATGCCTGGTTGATCGATGCTTGGTTAAGTATTTTCTTTCAGCTTACTGGACCCTATGCCTAGACAACTCAATTTTATTTGATATAATGTACCTAATACCATTGGTGATATTTTTGTATATACAATTAGTTAGTGCTAATAAAAGTGATAATTCTCCAATGTCATTTGATTTGCTTTCGAGTTTTTCTTGTTATGTAGCAAAAAATTTTATGCAATCATTTTATCATTACAAACTACAAAAATCTACCAAAATCAATTAAAAATATAGGTCAGAAATTGAAATAAAAGTAATACAATCATATCCCTCAAAATCAAAATGATGAATTCAATTATTACATAAAATGTGGATTTTCTTCAAATAACATTCACCTTTCTCTGGATATGCCACTGATTACGAGAGAGCTCGATGAAGGTTTCATTGGAATATCTTATAATCCTCGAAAAATGCTATTATATCACCTCTAGACAGCCAAAGGGCTGTTTTAAGAATTTATAACAGCTTCTGTAGTGACCTTCTTTCGATACTTATTGGGAACCATATTGTATTTTCTAAAAGTATATATGACAGGGCGGCCATTGTTACCGGTTCGAGGTATAATTAACTTTTTATCACTTGAAAAGGAAAATTGTACAAAATATTTACAGCAATCACTAATAGGGCGTTCAATATACGTGGCTCATCATTTTAAAACAATTCCGCAGAAAAAAAATTTAAAATATATTTTTTTAATAATTTTCAACATTATCAAATTCAAGGAAATTTGGAGGCGCGTCTATTTATTTCAAAGTAGAATAGCAAATTTCAACAGAAAAATTTTCTTCGCATGACAAATTTAGTTTTCTATGAATGACAGCATACACTAATTCGCAGGCAATATTCATTCAGCTTCCTAATAAGTTGCCATAACAATTTGCATCATCATACCAGAAGAATATATCAACTATAATGTATGTGTGTGTGTGAAGCTGCTAAAGACACTGTAATATCGATGCTTTATAATTGCAAATAGTAACTCACATTTAGAGCAATTTTTACTGCATAGAAACTTATTTGCAGCAATTATATAACAACTTCTTAGCAGTCATATAACATGGTTTATAATAGCTGGTAAGTCGAAACAAAGAGGTTGCTGTAATGTTACTTTAAGTATCTATATACCTTTTACAGAGTTTACCGAGGCTGTATAAACTGCGCCTATTTTGGGTATATAGATACCTTATTAATACTGGACTATTGTTGTTAACTCTTAATTATAAAGTATTAAGCTTTATAAAAAGGTGGAGTAGATATTCATAGCGTTTTTAAAAAGCAATCTGTGCTACTTGGGCAGCTCCTTCCATCGAATTAGCAGCATTGCAGAAGCGTTGAATTTGAATTTGAAAAAAAACAATTACAATACATGACTTACTTCGGTTTTACTTTCACAATTTTCATTGTCATACACGTATCTATTGATTAGTACAAGTTTTTTGTCTTATATGTGTGGAGAGTCTAACAAAATTAGATGCAAATTAACAACAATAATTTACTAAGTGTACCACTGTTGATTAATTTCTGTAGGAAATACAGGTGATTTTTCTGCACAAATTAACATTTTTTCTGCTAACACCCTGTAAAATATACTAATATTGGCCTACCTAACTTAAATTGTTTATATTTACTTACCTGTCTGCTCTGCTAGCATCCCATTTTGCCAATCACCGCCCTTCTTCCCTCCCGAAAAATCTCAAAAATGAGCATCAGTCTTATGGCCCCATTCTACGTCCAATTCAGTGGCCAAAAGTTTTTACTTTTATAACCATTCAATGATTTTAAGTAGTCAAAACGTCAAACTTCACTATTGACCTACCCCTTGCCGCCCCCGTAAACTTAGAATGCCCGGACAACTTTTGTTCGATACACAAAGGTCCAGTCTACACAACGCCACTCAAAGCATCCCGATCTGACCACCCTAATTTTCTTATATCGCACTTAAATCTCGGCATAATTTTATTAAAATAGTCAAAACGCAGACCTTTACTATTGACCTCCCCCTTGCCGCCCAGTAAACTTAGAATGCCCGGAAAACATATATTCGATACACAGAGGTCCAACCTACACAACGCCACTCAAATCACCCCGATCTGACCACCCCTGCGTCCAGCGGTGATGCCCGAACATTTGTTTCACTTTCGATGTATATGTCCCCCTATATCTACCATTACATTCCCGATTTCTTAAACATTTCCAATGTTAAAATACCTTATTAAGAGCTATATTTCAATGAGACTTATTAAACTATTTTATCAACTTCAATAAAATTAAACATGTGCAAGGGGCACCATTTGCCGATTGTGTGTTATTAGTATTACATTATGTGTTTACATGAAAGTTATTATCGAAACGTTAATACACTCATACAAGCAAACTGACTACAATTCTCAATTAATTGATTTTAATACGTATAATTACAAACATTTTTAAGAAAGCTTAATGTTCGTCTGATCTTAAGCTCCACGTGCGATAAAATAATTGCAAAATAATGAAATGAAATACAAACAATTTTTTTTAGCAACAGATGAGAAGGACAATATAATCGCTGTGGATGAGGATGAGAGCTGCTTTTTACAAATAAATGTTTTTTTTGTAATGCAGTTATCTTTGGTTATTAACACCTATTGTGGCCTAATCGCGTAACAAGTGACGTGGGTGTTGCCCCCCCCCCCCCCTTTTCTTTACCACATCTTCATAAGAATTGTTTTTTTCGTGCCATTATCACGGTAGTAAATAGTTAAATGTTTGTTTGACCGACTATAAAATCAAACTCTTTCTTTGAAAGTAGTATTTTTAAGCGACCGCAAATAAAATTCATGCGTACTCATATAAGCAAGTATGCACAATATACACATCTGCGAATAATCTCGTGGCCTAAAAGTTACGTACTTTGCATAAAAAACCATTCGCAGATGTAAACTAATTGTTCAAAAAAAAAAAAATTTCACAAAGTAAAGTCGTACAGACAAGCGTCTGGGCTTGTTCTACGCGTCTGGGAATAATTTGATACAACAGTCCGAGCTCAAAGTTTTTGATAATGCACTTCGCAGACGTTAGCCAATCGTACAAAATTATCGGAATCGGTAGCATAATCGAAAATGTATAAAAATATCACATACACAGCCAAATCGTCTGGGAGACTGTTCAAGTACTTAAAAAGACATTATATAACGGGTGACGCCTTTCGCAGACGTGAACCGATTGTTATTAAAGGCCTGTTTTCGATACAAATGCGATTGCCGATTTCAAAAACTAGTGCGCCACCTACACGTCTGCGATTGCACTTCCCGTCACTTTTTTTCCTAAAGTAAACTAATAATCACATCGCAGACGTGAACTAATTGATAAAAATGATGCATTTATTTTACAAAATAAAACATCAATTAAAAATTGTTTTGCGCCAGTGGCAATGATAAAAAATATCTTGTAGTCGATTTTACGTGCTTAAAAAAGGTCTCTATGAGACGCAGACGTTAGCTAATTGTTCACCAGAATCTTTCCCGTGCTACCGGTCTAAATGTACATAAGTGAAATATAGTATCAAAACAATATGGTCAAATTCAATCTAGTAGTTGCCAAGAAATATTCACTAAATGTCTTCAAAGGCAATAAATGAAGGTAATTTTCCCAATTTAGGCCGAAACCTTACACCTGTTTCCTGCTCACAGTAGGATGCATTATCAGAAATTTTTTGGTCGCTATTTGGAGTCTCTTGACAATTTTCTTCAGCAAGAACTTTTTTTTGACATAATAACGAGTCTTTATATATACTTGTATTTGTATTAAAATTTTCAGATTTAGGACTAGTGAAATTTTTGCCAATTATACCACTTTCTTTACATTTGACCTTACTCTTGCTTTCTTTTTTAGAATCGGAAGATTTCTTGACAAATTTAATTTTAGTAAATACCGAATACTTTCTTACCATCTACCCATGAGGATAAGGACACCGTTGTTTTAGACAACTGCCATTCTTCACATAATCAGGACACAGAAATTGATGTCGCTTGTCACACTCGGCAGCTTTCTTGCAAAATCCTTCCGGAAAATCTCTGCAAATGTCAGCTTTTGTACTTACGGACATGTAAATATGGACAATCGTCTCTTGAACAAGATCCCTCCAAATAGAACTTACAGGATGGCATTTTTTCAGGCCATACATTATGTGCATTATGTTGCAAACACTTGGTGCATAATGCAATTTGATCAGGATCATGTTTTCTATAACATTTTCCATTATCCTTTCCTTTGCATCTTCCAAATTTCCTATATAATGTGGACATGGAACATTACACTTTCGCAATTTTCCAGGCATTACACTCTTCTTGACCTTAGATATCCTCAATGTTTTGGGCTGTTTCAAAACAGCCGTTATATTATTTTCATCTCCTCTTATTCTGTCCGTTAATTTTCTAATAAATTTATATTTTGATTTGCAAATTGTGTTTCCTTGAGTCTTTTTCAAATTTGTTTTCTTATCATTATAGAACGTTCTCTTTAAGCTATTTGGTGATTTCTTGTAGAGAATTCCGCTGATATTTAAAACACCAGGGTTGGAAAATTTACAACTTTGCTTTAGAACACTACTTCTTGCTAAATCGCTGATACTTAAAAATCTATTAATATATACATACTTCTTGTTTTTACTGGATGAGAGTTATGCTTTGTCTTCTCTCTTGTCTACATTAAATTTATTAATTACTGATCTGAGACTTTTAGACGAGTTTTGTACATAGTCTTGCTTTGAACGTGTTGATTTAATTATTATTTTGTACTTTGAAAGAATAGATGCTCTTCTCTTCTTCCTACTTTTATTTATTGGATGTTCAAGTACAGATGATTTAATTATTTTAAATTCGGATCTAATTGATAATCTCTGTTTTCTTGGTTTATTATCATATGGAATTGTTTTCAATGGTGATTGAATAAATTTTGTTCTTGTGAGAATTACCCTATCATTGTTGCCTTTCACACGTTCTTGATGTATTTTACTATATCCGATAGAAGTTTTAGTTCAATTATTTAAAGAAATTGGTACATTTCTTAAGACATTTGGGTTAATGTGTATTTTTTGAATGCCTGCACATTCTTTGTTATTTAAATTTAATTTTTATACATTAGGATTGACATGTATTTTGGGCACAGAGTTAGGTGGAACTAGTGGAAGAACGTTGTTGACATTGAAGTTTGTATTAACAAACACCTTTTATTAAAATGAGGGTTTACTAATTATTTAGGAATCACAGTTTCTTGATGATGACTAGAATATACAAGATTTTATTTAACATAGACGTACTTATTCTAACTTTGCCTTCTCTCTATATATATTTAGTTATATTAAATATAAAAATGAGAGAAAATTCATTTATGAAAATAAGCAATGTGCATAAATATGATACACGTAACAACAGTAATTTATACCAACCATATTCAAGATTAAGTGTCTCTCAAAATTCGCATATTTATCAGGGCATTACATGTTTCAACAGGTTTTTAAATCTTTGTGGTGACGTTAGTATTATTCAGAATTTTAATCATTTTAAACAAAAACTGTATGAATACCTAGTGAGTAAGGCATTTTATTCTGTAGAGGAGTATCTAGGCCATTGACTATTTCGTTTATTGTATGTATGTTGAGTGTTAGATTGCCTTAGTGTATTTGGTAATGTTTATGTATGAGTGAGCGCATTGTGTATGTATATGTATGTGTAATGTACTATTTTGACTAGTTTGATAAGTTTTACCTTTGTATGTAAAATTAATGAATGAATAAAGTATCTATCTATCTATCTATCTATTCATTAGATTAGGTGTTACGACGTTAGAATTCGTATGGTACATATTCGTGGTACATATCACCTACGACGTGATGAAATTAAATACATTTCATATCTTTGGAAAAACCTGTTTGTGTATTGCACTACACACAAATTTTCCTTTTAAAAGAATTCTGCTGACACTATTGACCACAAACTATAGAGAGAAAATAATCATCTAACAACATCCAACAACCCTGGCTCACCTCTTAATGTGATATTTATTTTTGCAGACTAGAGAAATTAATGCCATTTTAGGAGACATTATTGACCATATGGCTCCAAATAGAAACTATGAAAATTATTACACCGAATTGAAATTAATAATAGGAAAAGTTGTTTCTCATGTTCAAGATTTTGAACTGTTGTTAGTTATGGTAAGTTTAAAAACAACCAAAATGATAAAAAAAGGGCATTTAAATAACCATAGTGGGACATAGTACTGTTATATCGGGCTGTGTATAATGTTAAACGGTATTTTTTTAGGACAACTTTTTGCCTTTAGTGGACCTATTTCAGCAAGAATCAGTTAGAGTGGAGGTATGCAAAAATATTTTAACCCTGTGCAATAATGAACACAAGACTAATGATCCTGTTATAACAAACACCTTAATGTTCCTCTGTAGTGTTCTACACGATTCAGTGAATGCTCTTACGCCTGAAGATGAATATAAACAAATCGGGGAAATACTGTGCAATATCGTTAGGAGAGTAGATTATGGAAGAGATTTTGAACAACAGCTTAACTTCTATGTTGAAGCCAGGGGGGCATTTTCCAATATCGATGTCGTCTTAGCGCAACTGGTGCAGGTAATGGTTCTATGATATAAAAAAACTCGGTTATGTTTTTGTATAAATTGATAGCATTATTATAAGTAGTACCTGATTACTGTAATACCGTAATAGTTTTATGATATAGAAAAATTTAATTGTTTTTGTATAAGTTAATAGCATTATTATAAGTAGTACCTGATTACCATAATATGATGGAAAAAAAGGAGTAAAATATGGAATTTTTGAAATAGTTATATTTAAACTGCAGGTAGTTTGTTACTACTTTAGCATTCCAAAAATACAAAGTAGCCAAAATAAGCTCTTTTTTTATTTATTACATTTGCAATTTTTTAACTTCAGGCATTGATGAACGATGTTCCCTTAATCTCTGTTATGTATTTAGTGGGGTCGATCTGGCACGAATAATCTTCGGAAGTGACCTTTTTTTTTAATGTTTCTTTTTGTGATATTAAAAGTCGGACCTTCCGTAACTTGTGTAAACATGTAACCATCGGGGAAATCAGTTTTTCGGACATAACTCGCTTAGTTTGATTCGGATCGAAAAATTATATGGGATAAAAATAAAGTGTCGCAAATGCGCGTAAACTGAATTTTGATTCGTTGAAATCTGTTCAGCGGTTCTCGAGATATTGCAATTTGACGGTCTGATTTTGTATACAGGGTGATTCAGAACTTATCCGGAAGAATTTAAGGAGATATACACCCTTAAAATTACGGTCGATACCACGAAAAAAAAAAATAAAATCCTAACAGAACTGCCGTAAATAAATATTGAAGTTATGGTATTATTAAACGCTACTTAGCTGGACGACTGGATGAAATACTGACCTACCCCCGTACGCGCAGACCTCCTGAATACTAGACTAATACGTATCAAGCAAGGAGCAACTAGTTCAGATCGTCAGTTTGTGATTTAATCACGTTGATAGTGATGGGTGTTTTTTGTCTTTTAGTGCTGTAAGTGAGTTTCTTTCAAAATGCCATATGTTTATAGTAACGCGGGGTATACGGATATGAGGCAATATAGGTCGACGGACAAAATTTCGAACAGTTATTATAACATCAGATATGTACAAAATTTGTAATCATTTAAAGTAAATAAAAAATTGAAAGTAAACTTCTAACTTCAAAGATAAATTACGTTAGGTCAGATTCTTGTCGTTATCGATTTATTTTATGTGAAGTTTTCGCATTTCACAACTATTCATTCAGTATCAGCTGTTTTCCAATTTTGATTGCAATCGGCCAGAATAACAGTAACGTAGAAGTGTAATTTTTAATTTTTTTTAAAGTGCTTCTTTTTCATTTTTTCTTTGCGCTATTATATTTATCTGGACCTGTTGTATATCCCCTTAAATTTTTCCGGATAAATTCTGAATCGACTTAGCGACTTCCCTTTTTACCCCAATTGATAGTCGAGTCCAAAGTATTGTGTCCAAATTCCAAGTCGCTAGGTCGATTAGGAGGGAAGGGGGAGGGGAAAACGAAAATCAAATTAAAAATGCTGTAACTTCCGCAATTTTGGCCACATATTACCCAGCAAATGCGATATTGTGTATTAATGTTCCTACCTCAACTTTTTATCATTTGTTTATAATTTTCGGCATAAATAAACAAATGGTTGCGGAACAACCGGTTTTTTTTTCTTTTTTTTTTAGAAAAAGTCGTTTTTTGCCAGGAAGAAAAGGGGTGGGGCAAGAAATATTTTCGCCATCAGATGCGGAATTTTTTTCTCTTTGATTTGAGCCCAGCCATATTGCGATCAAATAATTAGAAGGGGAGGGAGAGGAGAGCAAAGTTTTTAGCCCATAGAAGGGCAAGGAAAAGGGTTGGGGACTTCGGGCTTCAAGATCAATCAATTCTATTTCAGAACTTTTTTATCACGAAGCTCTAACTGCATTAGGGCCTGCACGTGCTCGTGAAACATTATAAAATATAATAATATAATAATAATATAAAATCAGTATGAAAGTGCTGACTATGAATCGAGTTCAAGTGAGTTGGAATCTGGGATTCCCCCAAACAAAAAACCGTTACACAGCTGCATAGCCGAGATAGCAACAAGTGTATTATATAATTTTTCAAATCCCAAATTAAGATTAATTTGTACTCTAAATATTTGTAATGATAATCCATGCGATCTATATATGTATGTATAATAAATTAGTAATCTTCATGTTCTACGTGGTTTGTTTGCAGTTTTTTAACAACATATAGGAGTGAAGCTACTATGTCCTTGAAATTATAATAATGTAGTTAAGCTCATCTAGTTATTATATTATACCTGAGCGTGTATCCATGAACGCGTGTCCGTTACGTCGCCACCTGATAGAGAAAGGGTCAACGTGCTATCGGATGCAAGGCAGGCAAGCAATGATGGAAACATCGACAGTGATGAGATTTCCTCGGATGATTAGCTATAACTGCCTATAATAAACTACCCAGTGATTTTAAAATTTTAAATACACATAAATTCAAAGTCACAATAAAACATTTTCTTTTAGACAAGTCGTATTATTCTCTAAATGAATATCATGACGATTCGCTGTAGAGATCTTATAATTTATGTTATTGTTCTGTTTTAGTAATTTTATATTTTAAACTGTTTGTATTGTTTTCTTTTATTTGCTATGGTTACTGACTTGCCACATATACATACAATGTATCAACAAATGGTTAATAAATTATTATTGTTATTATTATTATTATAACTTTGCGCTCCCCTCCCTCCCCTTCTCATCAGTTGATCGCAATATGGCTGGGCTCAAATCAAAGAGAGAAAAATTCTGCATCCGATGGCGAACAAATTTCTTGCCCTACCCCTTTCCTTCCTGGTGAAAAATAACTTTTATTTATTCCGAAAATTATAAACAAATGAAAAAAGTTGAGGTAGAAACATCAATACACAATGTCACGTTTGCTGGGCGATATGTGGTCAAAATTGCGGAAATTACAGCAGTTTTAATTTGATTTTCGTTTTCCCCACCCCCTCCTCTCCTAATCGACCTAGCGATTTGAAATTTGGACACAGTACTTTAAACTTGACTGTCCATTGGGGAGAAAGAGGGAAGTCACTAAGTCGCTTTCTTCCCCGCAAAAAACGGGAACACGGCTCTCGGTACGTTCCCACCCCATCGAAAAATCCGTATACATAATCGGACCTTCAAATTGCAAGCCGGGAACGGCTGGACCGATTTCGACGAATCAAAATTCAGTTTACACGCATTTGCAAGCCCTTTTTTTTGCCCCGTATAATTCTTTGATCCGAATCAAACTAAGCGAGTTATGTCCGAAAAACTGATTTCCCCGATCTTTACATGTGAATTTTCCCCCCTCCACCACCCGTGAGTTGCCTACATGGGCCACCACGAGTTTCGGGAGGTCCGACTTTAATATCATAAGAAGAAAAATTTAAAAAAACGTCACATTGAAACCCAGATCAACCCCACTAATTCTAATATAATACATTTTTAGTGTGTTAATAATTTGTCAGTTAATACAAGGCAGATTGTAAAAGGTATACACACAAGGAAAACAGGAGATTTTGTAAGAGCTTGTGCAGCGTATTGCTTCATTACAATTCCATCTATAGTATCTGAAAAGACTCGTCTAGAACTCTACTTATTGTCTGGTCAGGTTTCTCTATTTAATCAATGTTTAGGTCAAGGTAAGAATTATTTTTTGCCTTAATTACAATGAAAGGTAGTTCTGTCCATGCATTCCAAACCAAAAAGCATATGATGGAATGTGTGAAATACTCCATGTGTGGGACTAATTTTTAATATACATGATATATTGCCAACTCATTGCATTAATAAATATGGTTAACTATTCTTTACTATCAAAAATGATCGTGACAACACCTTACGACATTACAGTTATTGTATTGAAATTCTATTAAAATTATAAATAGTATCGAGGAAATGCATAATACAATCCTCCAAATGAATTATGAACCTATAGCCAACATCGTGTATCCTCTAAATTTGCAAAAACTAACACAATTTGACAGCGATTCAACTACATTGTAAAACACGGGAACAAATAATATTCCAAATTAAGATACCAGACAGGGAAGATTGAAAAACATAGTCCCCCAATATCGGCAGTCTGGTATACAGACGATTCCAAGACAGAACAGGGGAGTCAGAGCTGGGATACGGAATAAGGTCAAAAACTAAAATACCGATAAATCTAGGTAAATATGGGACTGTATTTTAGGTCAAAGTGGCCCCAATACAGTGGTGTGCGATGAAACTGTTAACCAGTCAATAAAATAGTAGCACCATATGATCAACATAATCTCAAATTTTACGTTTTTTTAAGATTAGTCTCATTTTTAATGTTTTTGTTTGCATTTCTAGATTGAGTCCAATGGATGTGGAAGTAATATGATCATATGTATGGAACAATGAATAATAAACTGTAAAAAAACTCAATAGTTTCATAATAGAACTGCAGTGACAGAGCTACCTTAAATACAGATTTATTTAACTGTAAAAGCCACTTTACATTAATGCAATATTGCAGGTGTCATGCAAATTTTTATTGCAGGCATGTGTACATCGAGCTACTTCGATCAGCTGATGGCAATATTTTTCATTGCATTGAATTCGCACGTGTTCTAATTTGATTGCATTGCAGATGCAATATAGTTACTTTATTCACATGTACATATTCATGTATTCGTTTAGTGACCAATAAAATCTATCTATCTATCTATCTATATCGATCTATTTGGGAATATCTGGGTTGCCAACCAAACATTAAAGGAACTGAAGCAACAAGCATAACCTATTCTCTAATTATTTTGGGAAATTGATATTATGTTAATATTTTCTAATAAGTGTTGAAGTTGCGAGTAGCACAGTAATTACCTCTATAATTGTTTTCACTTGATTTTCTCTCTTTCTGTTCATAGTGATCAGTTATTGTAAAGTAAATAAATAAACAATAAACATAATCATAAGTTTTTCTTCTCGTCTGATTGGTAGTCCCAAAGATTTCACAAAATATTGCAGTAGTGTAAAGTGCTTTCAAGATACAAAAATTGTCGCGCAAAGTTTTTCATGCCATCCATTTCATTGCATTGCATAAATGTAAAGCCGCTTTAACATCTTTTATATCTGCACAGAGATTTCATTGAGAAGAACTTTCTTTGTTTTAAATTTCAGCTGATGCTTGTTTTAAAGCAGCCCTCGCAATCATTCCAGACTTGCAAGATATATCTGCAAAATCGGAGACGTTTTTTGTATCCTACATAAAACAGTTTCTATCCACCCTTCTTGTCATTCCTGATAACCCTGAAAGAGGAGTACTCAGTTTGACTAGAATGTTACTAAATGTTCTGAGGGATTTTGATTGGAATAAACAAAATTGTACGTTAGCATCAATTTATGTTAGCGTTATAGATGTCCTAAGTATTATGTCACAAGATGTGTATCCATACCATATTGATAGAGGTAATTTAACTATAAAGTATTACGTATGGTTAGCTATGTAATTTAATTGAACATATCTTACAGCCGGTTTTACAGTCGCTGGTTAACTTCCAGTCAGAGTTAACTTTCAGGTTATTATAATAATTGAGTTTTACAATAGCTGGTCATTTTCAATGTTGTATTTATCTAGTAGTTAACTTTACTAGCAGATGAGGTGTGGGTAAACTAGAAGTTGTCAGTTTACTGGCAGTTTATAAACTTTAAAATAACTGTTACAAAATATTTTTTTGATATTCCGCTTAAAAATGGATATGTACGAAGTAAATGCATATAGCAGGGATGAGGAGCCAAGGTAATCCGGTATAGACCTAACTTTTTCGCAGAATATGATGGAAGAGACTTTTTAAATAGATCGAGACTAAACACTACATGCTTACTTAATAATAGACCACTAACTCATAAATTGCTTCTGACATTTATATTTGATAGCAGGTGACGTAACTTTGACAAAAATTCATACATTTTATGTATATTACCCATTTTTCTTTTCCAGTACACCAACGTAAATTTTATTCACAACCTCTCGTTTACAAATCATCACTTAACTTTATATTGAAAAACGCAAGTGTCGGTAAAGTTGTAGTTAAGCTGCAAGTAATAGTCAACTAACATGAAAGTTAACTTGCGGTTGTAAAACCGACTGTTAGTTGATAAATATAGTCAATATATGGTATTAATAGCTTTAATTGATTTATAATAAAGTTATCATATTAAAGAGGGAGCAACACAGCAAACAAAAAAAGCAGATTTTAACTACAGATTTTCGGTGGTATTCGTCGATTCTTTAATATTTACACCGATTATCACGCAAAATTCCACAGTAAAGTTCAGAATTACTGAAAATAGGCCACGATTGTCCTGTTGTTTTTTATAAAAAATGTTTATTTGCCATTATTAATTGCATTTAAAAAAGAAATGCAAGGTTTGTGTATTTTTGCATACAAATATTTGAAATTAACTCAACTGTAAACAAAAAAATTAAATGTTATATATTTTTGGAAAGAAATGAAAAACTAAAACAATGAAGTTTTCTAACCAAACTTCACATTTATATTAATGTAATTCCAAACAACTTTTCCTTATGGTACTTTTCCATGTTTTGATAAACGAGGGCATTTCAAGCAATTTTAAAATTTCTAATGACATTTTGGAGATGTCATAGGTAGTAGTGACATGATAAATATTTTTGGCAATTTTGTGGTTATTAATTATGTTGAAACTAATGCTGAAACCTATTTAAAAAAAACAATTGAATAAAATGGCGGACACTGTATATTAGTTGGAATAGTTGCACTGAATTTTATTTTTGCGGTTGCACAAAAGACAATTTTTTCATGCATGCAAGTTTCGAAAACTTATTTTTTATTTTGATTTTGATAATGTACATAATTGAATAATGTTTTTTATTTCAGTTGAATCAAATGACACATTATATGGATCTGATCCCAAATTCATATCAGAGGTCGATAATATGTGTTCCATAATAATTGGAGAGATTTTAACTTTGCTCAAAGATCTTGGTAGTTGTCGAAGACAATCACAATTAGCAGTAGAACTGTTTGTTAGGGTAGCAACAAGAGGAGATCTCATCAGTAATTCTTTAATGATGCTAGCAATAAATTTATGGCAATTAAGTTTAAAGAATGGTTATGGTGATATAAAGTATATGGTAAGTTGTAGATTATCTATAAACGTATAGCGTTACGGTGCCGGAACTTATACCCAGTTGCTGTACATAGTTGTTATTGGTTGGCTATATGAGGGCATTCCTACTATGATCAAAGAAGTTTTATACAACCATAATGTATATTATGGTAATTGCATTGAATTAATGGAATTCAAAACATCGCATCGCAATAATGTAAATACATGAAATCTCTAGATTCTGCTATTAATAAAGTATTATTATCTGTTAGTTAACTTAAAGATGTATTTGGAAAATGATTTTTTCTTTTATTTTTATGCTGAAACTCCTTTGTTAATAACAAATTACCTGCCATTGGATTCAAAAAAGTTTAATGAGGTTTCTTGGTGACAATAAAATAACAAATTGACTCCGAAAGGTTTTAATCTGTCAAAACTTTGAGGTCACTTAGGTTGCTTTTCCGAGCGACTTTTTGAGGGATACCACTCACCTAGATAGATAGATAGATAAGATTTATTTGTTCCAACATACCACCCTATTAGGGTATAGAACGTGTCAATATTTAGTAGTTTAGAACTATATCACATATTATTATATGTTATTATATATGTTATATAATGTCATAACATTTAGAAATTCAAGTGCCCTACTATACAAACACATACGAAACATTAAAATACATATTAAAATATAATACATTACGTTATACATGCATACTGCCAAGACTAATTTGTTAAAATAGATTTTATAAACTCTCACATTTCCTAATGTCAATATCACAATATATCACAATGATCATTGAAGAATTCTTCAGTAGTATAGAATGAGATTATGAGATGTTTTAATTGTTTTTTTTTTAGTTGTTTTATGGGAAGATTTCTCACTGTTAAGTTAAATTTGTTCCAGATTTTCATAATATTATTTTGAACATTTCTGTGTACTTATAAAAGTATATTTGGTTTGTTCAGACACAAGGTTTCTTTTATTTCTTGTATTATAACTATGGCTGGTCTCATTTTTGTTAAAAAGATGTCTATTTTGATGAAGAAAAAGAACTGCTTCGTAAATGTATACACTAACGATAGTTAGAATATTATGCTCCATAAAAATCCCTTTGCAACTTTCTGTTTGTTTCATATTAAAAATATTCCTCAGACAACGTTTTTGTTAATGCCTGATATATGGCTTGTATTGTGGACTTCCTTTTTCTAAAACCATTTTGACAGTCAGACAGAATGTTTTATTTTTCAAAATAAGTTATTATTCCCTTATACAGCAGCTTTTCAAAAATTTTGCTTGGATTAGATAGCAGGGACACCGGTCTATAATTTTTTGTATCATCTTTCTTGTGTATCGCCTTGATATGCGCTATTTTTAGCTGATCTGGAAATACTCCCGTGCAAAAGACCACATTTATGATATGTGCATATGTGGATGCGCAATTATATCCGCCACTTCTTTGAGAAAACATATAGGTATTCCGTCTTCACCTATTGATTTTCTATTTTTTAGTTCTTTTATACATTCAATTACTTCTTCAGCACATACCTGGTTCAAAAAGATACTATTTGATACATTTTGTACTTTACTAAAAAAGTCAACTTGATCATTTGAATTTGTATTGGGACAAGCATTTATAAAATAGTTATTTATCTCGTTTAGAATTACACCCATGTTAGAATGAAGTGTCTTGAAATTGTCTAATATACTATTTTTATTTGATTTATTTCCTGTTGTGTCTTTAATAAGTGACCATGTGACTTTGGTTTTATTTTCGGCTTTCAATATATACCTGGTATTTTCGAGTTTTTTTTCTGATCTTACGACTTTTTAAAAAATGTTCACATACTTTTTATAGCTTTCTTTGTTTATCTGTCCAATTATTTTTTGTTCGTATAGGTATCGCTTTTTTTAGCTGATACTCTTATACCAGTTGTCATCCAAGACTTTTTACAACTGTTTTCAGTTTGAAATGTTTTATTAATAAAAGCCCTGTTCATAAGACCTTGTAGTTCATTTAGCAAAATGTCATAAGTTATATTAGCATCGTTTGTATGTAAAACTTTATCCCACGCTACTGATTGTAATTCAGTCCGATATTGTTGAAGCTTGGTTTTTGAAAACACTCTTTTTTTGGTAATCTGTTTTTTTTTTCTAATGGCTTGTCTTTTATGTTCATGACTTAAAGTTAAGATTTGGGCGTGATGATCTGATAAAGCTGCATATATAACATTGGTTTCATACTTCTCAATACCGGTAAAAATGTTATCTAAAAGTGTAGGTGTTTTTTTTGTTACTCTGGTAGGTTCGAAAATTGTTTGGGACAAATTATATGTATTCAGCAAGTCTAAGAAACCTTTTGTTTTATTATTTTTTTCCAATAGATTAATATTAAAATCTCCGCATAAAACCAACTTATGCATTCTATAATTACATTGAATTAAGTCAATGCTTTCCTCTAACTTTTCCATAAATGCCTCAAAGTTTCCTAAGTTTGTTCTATATATATACACAGTATAATCAGTTTAAGTTCCCTATTTCGTACACATGCACACTCTATATGTCCCTCGACACTATTGTCTTCTATGCATTTAATTTTTTCGAAATTTAGTTTGTTCTTGATGTAGATGCACGCTCCCCCATGTATCATTTCCTTCCTTGAATATGACGAGATCATTTCATATCCACTTAGTTTTACAAAATTCTCTTCTCCTGGTATAAAGCTATCAATCTGTTTTTCTCGAATAATAAATGCAGCAACAAACCAAGCTGGCATGTTGAGCAAGTTTGCACCCTACAGTCTTGGCTTTACTGAAATGATCATACTTCAGTGCTCTCCTTTTCCGCCACAATTGAGGCTGGCCGCATACGACTATTTTTATACAGAATATGCATAAACCAACACGCATGTTGTTACTGCATATAATGGGGTCGTTGCACTATATCGAAATTGAGACTCATTTTATATGGAAAATGTAACTGTGGGTACTTAATGTTCTGTGTTACATGAATTGATCAATCCATTGCCCAAAATTTAAACTACACCACTTTAAAATAAAGCGCGCCATAAGCAGAATTCCTTTGCCCCTACTACGTCATAAATTGAAAACGTTGATGCGCTTGCGCCGGATTATTGATCGACATGTAGGCCTACGCCATGGGCCACGTTTGGCAGCCAGACAGGGGCGGGCACGGATAGATCGGTAAGTTCCGACTATTTTCGGAGGCATTCGGCGTTGCCCGCTCTACGTCATCATTTAAAAGGTTTAAAGAGCCGCAGACAGAACTTTGATGCTAATTTACACACTTAAAACGCATCCAACAAGAAAAAACAAAAAACACGGGTCTAATATTTTTTATTATATTTTCAGAACACGCAATAAAAAAAATACGTGCAACGACCCCATTATGGTAACTACATTCAAAGCAATTATATATGTTGAAAAAAATCTATATAATAAAAAAACATCAAGTTTTCAAAACAGTTTTTATTTACTTTTACTACTTACTTTCTTAACATGAAAAAAACATTTTAAATCCTTTCAACAAAAAAAAATGTTGGTGCAGTCTAAATTGAAATTGCTTTAAATTGATTAATTCACTCATTATGTTTTTTTAACTTATGCAACGTCATCAATGGTTTCTAGGGGAAAAATGTTTTTTTCACATGTCCTCAAAGGTCAAAAAAAGCATAATGTGCCTTTGGAAGTGAATGTGTTGAACCGTGTAAAGCAACAGCTTTATTTTATTTCCACATCCATGTAGTGTTTTATTTCACTTTCATATAGACCAAAAATTAAAAATTAGATTTATTTACTAATTAATACCTATTTCTCAGGTGAAAGTGTTCTTTTATCTACATATTGTTTGATACTTTTTAATCTTTTACGTTTCAACATAAAGTAATTATTAATCGGAGAATTATTTCTAGCTGAGGACCAGGGAATATCTAAAGAGATGTAGTATTACCACGAATAATATGCTGCTACAACAATTAGTGGAGAGACTGGTTATTCCCCAACAAAGTTTATGAAAATGAACTTCATACTGTATTTTTATATTTTTTAAAATAAGTTAAAACAAAAAGAAAAAAGTCAAAGATATGATACTGAATTTTAATATATTTAGCTTTTATTGTTTTATTTAATATCAAACCAAGTAAATAAAATTTAAGATATATGTAGTTTTATTTACCTCTCATGTATTGGCTTACACTCATACAGTGCTAGATGCAGGAGAACAGAAGCCCCCCCCCCTTCCCCAAGCCACTTGAAAAGTGTTTCAGTAAAACAAAGAAATTTTATGGGTTTGGCAATATGCCAAACTATAGCATTATTTGCGGCAAGCGTGCTTGGTCAGACTTTCTGTCATGTACCAGGTTCGATCCCCAGCTCCGAGACTGGCAATATCGGTGGGTAATGAATGTTATCTGCGTTTTGTCAAATATATCACCCCCGTCCGGACAGTCTAGGCTTTGGGCTTGGGGGTTCTCCACTATGTGTGGTGGGTTTATGTTTATGGTCACAAACACTCAAATATAAGTTATGTCATTCTTAATTGGGGACACTCTGCCCACGCCTCAAGAATATTTGGACTACAAAGGAGATGCATCAGAATTATAGATAAATTGAAATACCGAGATTGCTGTCGGCAAACTTTCAAAAAACTCAATATACTCACGCTACCATGCATTTTTATACTAGAATGCCTGATACATACAAAAAAAATTTACTCAATAAACATAGTGATGTCCACAATTATGAAACAAGAAAAAATAATAATGCCGTATCAAACTTTCACAGGCTGTCAAGAACCAGAGACGGTACTGGTTATCATTGTATGAAATTTTTCAATGTCTTGCCGGAGGCAACAAAACAATTAAACATAAACCAGTTCAAAGTGAAGCTAAAAGCTTATTTGAAGAGAAAAGTGTTTTACAGCTTTGAGGAATACCTGCAGAATAATTTTGAGGATCTCATTTCTAGTCTGTAGTTTTATCAAGTTTTTGTCCTTTGTCTAGTTTTATTCTTTTATATATTTATAAGTTCAAACTTTATATTGCAGTAACTATTATTAATCCATTGACTTGTCTACGCACCCAGTGTTTTAACATCAATAAACCATTATCATTGTATTACTCTCGTGTGACTATAGCATAAGACACCACATATATTAAACAACTTGCAAATGTGAAGACCAGACCAACCAAAATGGGCCTACGTGAAAGAATGCAGCCAACCTCCATTATTTACTGACATAGCCAATGCTGGAGCTAGGAATTCAATTAAGTACACAATTGACAGTGTGGCATGCTGATCATATAACACACTCTAACTAATTACTTTGTTTTTTTTTAATCAGCATTGTAATACAGCATGCTAAAGTCTAGCATGCTGTACTACAACGTTGGTTAAAAAAAAATAATAAAGCTATATTCAGTGTATCTACAAAACTGTCAGATGTAGAAAATTACCCTTCAAAAAACTGAACTGCAATCGCTATAAAAAAGTTACTGTTAAAAATAAAAAAGTTGTGTCAATGCTGAAGTGACCATATCTGAAAAGCTTTAATGCAGGATAAGATGAATAGACATAAGTATACTGGGTGGGATAAAAGTATGGGAACAGCTGGATAACTTGAGAAATACGAGTTCTAGGAAAAAAACTTTAAATACAAAAGTTGTAAGAAATTTCCCTGGCTATCTGACGATGAACTTGAATTTGACATTGACCTTCAAGGTCATTTGAAGGTGAAGTCGATTTTTCAAATGGGACCCCCTACTTTTAACCCCAGAAATGGAACGTGAGCAAAATTTTACATTCAGAAATGACATTCGATACTTACAAAATTATGGTGTGAAGATAACCTTTAGAGGTTAATTTTGTAAGTGCCGAAGGTCATATCTGAACGTAAAATTTTCCACTCGTTTAATTTCTGAGGTTAAAAGTAGGGGGTTCCGTTTGAAAAAATCTACTTGACCTTCAAATGACCTTGAACGTAAATGTCAATACCAAACCCAAGGTCACCGTCAGATAGCCAGGGAAATTTCCTACAACTTTTATACTTAAAGTTTTTTTCTAAGATTCAAGGACTTTAAAACTTCATGCGTTTACTATCTATTTACTCTGTACTAGAGCGGTTATTCTTAACTGGATGGTTGGCTCATGCTTGTGTAGTTTATCCAAAGAGTTCTATGACTAGAGGACACAAGCCAATTATTTGCTGCACAGTATGGGTGTCTTTGTCCTTGTCGCACACCTCATACCCTCTCATTCTGTGTTACAAAGCAACACAGCCAACATATATATACTCTGCGACAGAGAGAACACGAACTGTGTGAGAAGGATGAGAACACCCACGCCGTTTGCTGCTTATACATTACGCTTATGCAGCTTGTTTCTTCTAGTTATAGCACTCTTTAAGTTTATCTATGCTCACGCTTAACGTTCTCGCTTAGGGTGCAAGAGGTCCCCGGTTCAACTACTGTACACTCCGAACTTTTTTTTATTTTGTAATGATTTATGTATTTTTTCACTAATTTAGGTTTGATTTGACGGCAGAAATGTTTTTCTTCTTTTTCCTATAACGATTTCATTCTTTCTGTGATGGTTAGGTTGATTTTTATTTTCTTTAAATTTTTTATAAGGAATATATCCTTGTTTCGCATATTCTTGTTTTGATTTTGAGAACAAAACGTTCCGCCAAATATGTTTGTATAATTTAGAAACAATATAATAAAGAACTCAACTTTGTTACGTTACATGTAACTTATTATTAAAAATTTTATTATAGGTAGAAGTTACACGGGTCAGATTAGTTTTTAAATATATAAAATTTTACGTAGGTGTCAAGCTGTAGCCTTTAAACAGCCAATGAAATACTCGCAAATACTGCGATATCCGTAGGGCAGTAAAGAATGCTTATATGCCACCCGGTATAGTGTATCTACCACAATTTTCAATCTATCCCTTATTCTATTATATTTATATTACAGCCTCTTTCAACATAACAAACGCACCACACAGAGTAAAGAAACCCAATATGCGATAAAGTATGACCAAACATGTTTCTCACTAACACTCTATAGCTCACTGTAGTACATTTTAAATTTCCTAATAACATTTTATGTAACATAATTTCCAAAATACAATTCTTGACCAAATCGAATTTCTTTAGATCGTCAGTTCAGATCACAAGTATCCAGCAGCTCTATCACCTATCTAGGTATATACAAGATCCATCATCAAATAGTTCCTTTACATGTACCTGCCATTAATAAAATTAACATCTTTATTTTTTTAGTATGTTTTATTTTACTTATAAAAAATAAATGAAGAGTGCAAATTATATATAAAAAGTGTAATTAGTCTGCATAAACATAATAAAACTTAAAAATAAATTAGTTCCATATTTTTTATTTTGGTCTTCCTTTACCTCGGCCTGCTACTTTCCCTCTTTTGTTCGGAGTATTTTTATTTTTCTTATCATCGATCTTCCTTTTGGCAGGAGTTGTTGAGAGTACAGTAAAAAAGCCATCTAATCTGGCTTGAGTAGTGCCACTCTTAGCCTTTATAAGTTTTTTAAATCCATTTCTTACTCTATCTTCATTAAATTGTTTATCACCACATAAGTATTTTACCATTCCTTCTTCATCTGGATCAGACCATTTTAACTGCAAGCATAAGCAATAAATTAGTGAACACAGATACTGATTTATGCAACTTATTTTTAACAAAAAATAATACAATATTTAGAAATTATAATATTTTTTACAATGTATTTCATTTTAATCAATATATCAATGTATTTGTTTTAATAAATGTGCAAATATGTATCCATGCACATATAGAGGTGAGTGAACAAAAATAGTCAGAAAAATATGCTCTAAACCTTTCCAGGTAAAATTTGAATTTTGTTTTTCAAACACCTCAGAAATCAACAATTTTTTCTAAAACTAGAAATTACTTGTATTACTCAGCAGCTTTACTACAAAACACTAGTGGAATCTAAAAGGTTAGTTGCGTAGACCCGTGGTCAAAAGCTACTTTTTCTAGAAACAGCCACAGCATTATTTCCTAAACAATTGCAATAGTTCTGGGTTTTGAAGTAAAATAAAAAAATATAAGGAAAAGTCACCTGTAATCACCATAGCAATTTTGCTTCCTGGTAAGTATATTAAAAATGTATGACTAGGTATTGAAATTGGGTTATTATTTTGGGAATTTCCAATGACACCAGATACCAGGACAACAGATTGTTAATGATATAAAAAAGATAAATTTTTGTAGATAGTATCAAAATGTACCATAAAAATATTTTATAACACACTGATGCAACATATTTTAATCAGACGGTACACTTTTTATCTTTTGCAACAAAAAAAACACAACTTTACAATATACATGAAAGTAAAAAAAATAACGTAAACTTACATACCTCGATAGTATCAGGATCTGCAATTTCTGGATTAAGGAATAGATCTCTGGCTCCCTCATAATTCCAGTTTTCTGGAGCAGGATATTTATCTTTATCAATATTTTTCAAGATGGCATCTATGTTTTTATATTTTTGAATAAGTTCAATAGCTCGTTTAGGGCCTATACCCCTAATACTGTCTGTGTAATCACAACCTAATAATATACAGAGATCTATGAACTGAAACACAAATTATATAAATGTTAGAAACTATTTCTATTGGTAGGGAAGTATATTAAAATAAATGTAAAAAAGGAATACTAAAAACTAAAAAAAAAGTGTTTTTTTGTTTTTTATAATCTAAACAACAGACTCCGTTAATGTGACGTCACATAGTTATGTAATCCACGTAAAACTATGACGACCAGAGCTCGAAATTACCTATGTAATGAAGCATTTGCTATTTCACAGGCGCAATAGGCATATATGCATCCAGCTGTTCATACATGGATGTGTTTCACGAATTCCACTAGCCATACGGGATCTTCAATATCAGCCAACATCAGAATTTACTAGAGTGGATATAATAAACTTTGTGTTCGATCTTTGTCAATACATTTTTCAATTACAGTGAGATATTGCTGCGAGAATACAGAGACAATTCCACACTGTTTTAAGAAAAAAATCCCGGATTTGTTAAGATGACAGGTGTAATAGACCTTTTAAATGGCAAACACTTTGCTACACCGGGCGTGAATGTGGTACATTGTAAACATTTGGATATTTTAAGTATGTCCTAGTTAATCTGTCGATGTCGAGCGATCCTTCTCGTAATATAAATGGATTTTCAATGAAAAACGCCGAAGTTTAACTCCAAAACATTTAGAACAGATATTACTCTTCTAGTGAGTGTTTATAATAAATTGACTTTATCAGCTTTGGATAATACGGAATTCGCAAAAAAAAAAAAATTTCAAGATATTGTTTCACATATGCACGAAAATATTTATGTGCTGATACATAAAGTCCATTTGACACAGTTCTTGACTGATTTAAATATAATTTTTTTTAAACTACTCGTGAATGATGCTAGATTACCCTCCGATTACCACAATTTAAATATCTATTCTTCTGAACGTATCTGACCCAATATTGTAAATTTATTTGATTTTTGTAAATTACAAAAAGTATGTACAATTAAAACATTACCACAATTAATATAAAATTTATTAAATAATTTTGAGTAAAACTATAATAATTAATAAATAATTAGTAGTATTGAAATTTGTTATTTTAAGATAGCTCGCTTAGGACTCAACCACTTAGATTATGCTAATCACCCAATATACTGGGCGATTTCGCAAATTTGAACCACGTTTATGTTTTTGGGACCTTTAAGGTTTCTGACTAATCGCCCAATATACTTGATGATTTCTCCAGATTGGACCACTTTTGGTCAGAGTAAGTATCACATTTGCAATAAGTGACCCAAAAAACATAATAATACAATATTGCCTACTTTAATAATTCTATAGATGGAAAGTTCCTGGAAAACTACAAATGTACCAAAAAAGTGTATGCTTTAAAAAATTGAGATACTTTTGGTCAAATTACGTATCATATTCTTAAGGACAGGATCGAAATGTCAAAAACTCGTAAGCTAGTACTTATGTTAATCCTAGATGGCACAGTGTGTATCTTATCTTATTTTATTAGCAAGTTTCAATATTTGTCGGAATGTTGTCCGCATTGCCACATGTACAAAAATTTCTTTAGTATAAGATATAATAAATGTTACAAATTATAATTATAAATAAAACCCAATTACATAAATAGTCGTAAAATAGGTACTATCTGGTTAGGTAAATTCTAAAATGTAGGTGTGCATAATTTATGCCATGTACAACTATATAATATCATATAGGGATATTGTTTAAATTTTACAATTAAATGGTTAACCACATTATTAATTTCGAATTAAACAGCAAGAAACTTTTATCCAAATTATGGGAACATATCAAAGTTTTAATTGTTGAAAATGGCAAAGACAATATATATTTAAATTTGGCAACTGTGCATCATCTAATTTTTATTTTACCTAACAGTTGTAAATATGTCCTTGAACGTAGTATTTGAGAGAAGCGTCTAGGTACACCAATAGTCCGAAGCTTCGACTTTGCGCAAAACGTGATATCATTTATCTGACTATTTAATATTTATTCCTTGTTCTAGCGTTCACCGTCAGCCGAGTGGCTAGCGCGTAGATAAAACCATGGAAGAAGGTCTCGGGTTCAAACTCCTACGTTCGCTGATTTTTTTTTTCTTTAATTTTGTAATGATTAATATATTTTTTCACTAATTCTTTTCTATGATTTTTTTACGTTAGGTTAGAGGTTTTTATTCTGCTTAAAATAATTTCATTATTTCGTGTGATTTCTTTAGGTAAGATTAGTAGGTTTTTATTCTGATATCCAATTGTTATAATAATAATTATTAGCGCCGCAGGCAGTATATAATCGTCGCTGATAAAGAAACGGGGGGTGCGGGGTGTCCCCCCGCCTTTTTATCACAAAATAACACGAAATACTTCAATTTCAACAATTTCTCGACTTGTAGAATTTATTACACATTTACAAGGTAATGCGCATGCTCGAAGCTCGGGACTTTCGGCAAAGATCAGGGAATTAACAAGATAGGACAGCCAGCGGAGTTTTCGCGCCAATAATGAAAATTGGACAACACTGTCTCCTGATAGAACGACCGAACTCAGCTGTCAGTAGCCAAGGTCACTAAAAAACAGGTTGCTTAGTAATATATGTCACACGAAGTATTTCTATGTTTATATGTAAGGTATCTATTTGGTTAGGATAGAATTGTACATTGAAAGAATAATTTTGAAACTTTTTTCTATAAAATGAGGAAAAAACAGCCACACGCAGCTGTCATCGAGGTCTATAAGTGACGTAGCACTTGTCGATTTTGATGAGCCAACCTATCTTTTACTAAGCTTGGTCAAATTCGTTTAATGCATAACCGACAAATCCCGAAACCGCTTCCGCTGGATGTCGTGTCCCTTTAAATTGGAGTGCACAACTGTCTTCGTCTATTTCGTCTTCTCCGTCTGACTGTCCTATCTTGTTAGGTCTCTAATCTTTGCCTGACCTCTAGATATAGTGTATCATTATCCTATTTTCCAAAAAAATTAACATGCTTTTGCACATATCTAAGAAAATAACATAACCAATATCCGAGTAAGTATATTGGGTTAATCATTCTTACACAATAAAAATTTGCCAAAACTGGCTGATTGAACCCGTAACTTTAGGGTTTAGGTTACACGTTGTTTCCTCTCGGTGAAGCAGTCACACAATGAAATATAAGATACTCTTTTCTGTGGTAGCATAAACGAGATAAAGTTATGGACAGTTGATTAAAACACCAATGCCATGAACCATATTCATGGTTCGAACCTAATTTATATATTTACATTCATTGAAAATTCACCTAATTTTTGACAAAAATGAACATAATTTATTGTATATATTGTATACTTGGAATATAGTGCCATTTTAGTGCTTGAATACAGTTGCAAACTGTTGACCATTTAATAATACTTTTATTGTTTAATTTATTTAACAAATTTAAATATGTCACTTTTCATTTCATTCATAAATCAAAATCATTACCCCTTTTCATTCATAAGGCTATTGGCGCCATCTTCTAGTTATATGATGAACTTATTCTAAATATTCTTTACAATTATTCTGATGACTCATCGATTTGTGTTAAAAATCAGTTTCATACATTAAAATGTACAAAAGCAATTTTATGCAATTTTTTACACAGATAAGAGATAATGACTGTAATACGCATCAAAACGACCTAATTAAATGTACTTAAATAACTCTGATTATCTAATATAACTGCAAATGTAGCGTCTGATAATTAGGCAATTTTAAAAATGTATTCCGAATTTATCGTGCACTTAAAAAAGAAACAAACAGGTCAGTTGTCTTTGGCCGACTTCTGGTATAATACTGCCCACTTGAAAACTTCGTTTGAATTACTTATAAAAAAGTTATTTATGAAATACCAAGTGTCGATTTGACGCAATTTTAATGATTATTAGGCAACCACATATACATTTTTTGACATTTCGATCCTGACCTTAATCAGCGACCCAAAAAACATGAAATGCAACTATGAAATTACGGTGATCTACAATACAGGGAGTAATCAGTTTCATGTCATTAAAAAAAAACTGGTAATGGGGACCAACTAGACAAACAAAAAACCTTTATGACTTTTCCCTCTAGGAGCACTTTGAAAAAAACTGATCTAGGTTAACATATTTAATATTATGGTAGACAAATATTGAGAACCACTGCTTTTCTTGGTCGATGGACTTGTACTTCCCAATTATACAACTTTTAAATTGTCATAAAAAAGTGCTTGCCGGCACACGCGGTGTCAAAGGATCATCGACCGCCTTTGATGTACCGCCTCAACTGAACTGAGGCAATTATAAAGAGGTAAATAATTCGTTCTCTCTTCATGCACAATTGCAAGCTAATAATGGCCATAGAGGTTTAAACAGAGCATTTCTTTACATGTATTTTTTAATTTGGAACAAAATATTGGATTGTTTATAATTTATAAAATTTAAATGTGGTTTATTAATATTTGTAACATAAATCAGTGTCCTGAGTTGGACGTGTGTACATAACGAAACACCGACAGTAACTGAAATATTGCACAAGGGAGAGTTAGGGTATAGTTTTCTTCAGATCAGATCTAGATCTAAACCTACCTCAATATTCCAGCAGTTCTCAAAAAATTTTATTGAAAATTTTCGAAATTTTTGTTTATTTTTTTCTCCAAAACTATGAGCTTTAGACCCCATGTTATATAAGGTTTTTTTGTTTGTCTTGCCGTTCCCTACCACCAGTTTTTTTAATGACATGAAACTAATTACACCCTGTATAGGGCAGGCACTATTTTTGTTAATTTTTTTTTTTTAATGTTCTGATATTGGGTCAGAAACATTCATCAGAAGAATAGATATTGAAATTGTAGCAATCGGAGGGTAAACTAGAATCATTCACGAGTATTTAAAAAAATATATCCACCGGGCAATGGCAAGTTGAACATTTTGAAACATGTTTCATCTGAACGTCATAAAAACTATTTAGATGTTACTAGTGATAGTCAACGAAAGTTTAATTTAGATTTGATAGAAGTAATAGTAGTGTAACATACCATGGACAAAACTAGACAATCCTACATTTAAACAGTTTCTGCAAAAGTTTGTAAATGAGGAATATAAGAACATTCAAGTCCTAGCAGAATCTACAGCGAGAAAACAATATTTGACTCCGACTTGTGACTGCAAAAGAAAAAATATTTACAGAGCTACATGAAAAACATATCTGGTCTTGCGTTGATGAAACAACAAATGCCTGTGGTATGAGTTAGCAAATGTGATAGTCGGTGGAATGGAGAAAACACATTCAATGCACGGACACTTGATTGAGTCTATAGTACTACTTACTAATTCAGCAACTGTAGCAGAATTAGTGCACTCAACTTTGAAAACATTATGGAGTGAATAGTATATGAGCAAAATTTCATGAAGGCAGCTGGAAACATTTAAAAAAAGCATACCACAGCACCAAGTCGGATTAAGGTATTTTATGAAATGTTGCCAAAGACACCACTACTTCCAGAGCCTGTTGTAAAGCGATGGGGGACAAGGCTAGAGGCGGCATCGTATTATTACTCTGATTTTGATGCCGTTAAATCAGTAAAATGAGTCAATTACCATTTTACAGCTCAGAAATATTTAGTGATCCATTTGTTAAACAAAATTTAGCATATATACATAGATTACTCACGAATCCCTCTAGCCATACTCGACCTTTCGGAAACAGATCAGTGTACAGTAACTGATGCAATGAACATTATATATGATGTTAATATATTTTTAGAGTATCAGGGGGTGTTGCTGAGACAGTGAAACACAAACTGGATACAGTGTTAAGAAACAACCATGGTTTTCAACATTTTGGTGTGTGGTGGATCTATTAAGTGGCAAAGAAGTGGACTGTTCAATGCCGGACATAAATTTGCCATTTATAAGAAATCATACTTATTTTAGATATGCGCTGATTACATTGGTAAACGTTGAACCTTTTCAGAACTAAGTGGATATTTAGTGATAGGCGCCGGAGTTTAATTTCGGACCATTTAGAACAAATGCAAATAATATATTTTTATTGTTCTAATAAGGTATAGTTACCAAGTGTTCATGTTTGTGCATCCAACAATAAGTGCATCAAAATAATTTAAAACCCTTTCCAAGCCATTTACTTTTAAATATTTCGGAATTTACTAGATACAATTATAAGGCAAGATATTATATTATTGCGCCTGAAAATGTTTATATAGTTCACACCGCTTTAGAGCAGATTCTGGTTTTACGTCATAACTACCTCGGAGCCGGGGACTGACTATTATAAATAACATATAAGGGTCAAATTCCAGTGTGACTGGTAGGCAACCATCGTGTCACAACAGTTGTACGGGTGTTGCATAATTATGTGACGCCACAAGAAATAAAGTCCATTACCTCTTCCTGATTTAGGTTTAAACCATCCAACGCTTTATCTAAATGAATTTCTTGTATAGGCATTTTTCTAGCTTCACTGAAAGTCATATGACGTATAAGAACTTTGGATCCAAACGTCAGAGCATCCATGTCTTCAGTTGCTGTAGCAAAAACTTTTCCAGATCTAACCTAAAAAATAGACAATTATTGTCCTGTCAAATGTGAAGCTGCCACTTTTAATAACACGATGGGACCATTAAGAACCTTCTAAATAAAAGCTCCTGGAGTTTATGTAAAAAGGAAGACTATTGGATAAACTTTGAACTAGTAAAAGCAGCAATATTTGAGAAAAAAAGTAATAAATGCTGATAGTCTACAGAAGAAAGGTGAAGCTTACTGATTCGCGACTACTGACGTTTGTGGCGGCCTAGTCAATAACTTATATGCAGTACCTTTTACAGGTAACTAATACGACAAATCTTATTTTTATTTGTTGCTTCACTACAATCATTTAGTAAGTCCATGAGTTCATGAACATAATTAACCATAACGTAAATGAGAAGTGCTGGGAGTGTCATGTCTCTAATTAACATCAGGCAGTGTTTTGTGTCGTATGACATAACCTCACAGTCATTACATGAATAAACATTCTTACAAGAATGTTTGTTGCGTAGTTTAATGTGAAAATAAACAGAATAGTACTGAAAACATATGGTTTAATTAATTTTCCACAAAAATTTGTGTATTTGAAAATCACGTAACTAGAGAAATAATCGATTGTGGTGCTGCGGAAGGCAGTCAACTTATCGGGCCATGTTTTAATGTTTCTCTTAAATCTAGAAATTCCAATAAAGAGTACAGGAAGACTTTAAAAAATGACACATGAGTAATTTGAAACTGGACTATCATACCATAGCAGCACACTGAGCCTCTGCTTCGCAAGGTGCATCTATGTAAGGTATTCCCATTAATGTTAACAACTGCTTCACTTCTTCTGCATGATGCTTGGTAACTTTAACAAGTCTGCGGTTAAATTTGTCCATTTCAGCAGTATCGCCTGATTCTGTGGCTTTATCTAACGCTTTCTGAGCCTCAACACGTTTCTCGTGTCTCTTGCTCAATTCTCCCGATTTCAGTTCTGGTGGTTTGCCATCAAAAACGTATACAGGCTTGATACCATTTTCTACCAATCTTATAGTACGATAAAACGTTCCTAACAAATGAGATGTTGTTTCCCCATCTGTGGAAGTTAACTGGCCACTTTCATTCCTGACAGCGATTAAGAATTGGTACAAGCACATAGAAGCATCAATAGCTATTTTACGACCTATGGTATAAATGTATCATTCATTATATTCTACACAGGTTAAACAGGTATTCAGGTATTTGACTTACCAAAATAAGTTTTAAGATCAGTTTCCTTAATTGCATGAGGAGCTACATCGGCCAACAATTTGGTTAAATTTAAAATACCCATGTTAAATTTTTAATGAAACATAAAGTAAACCACAATAGAAATTTATAAATAATGCCACAAGAGAACAATTTCCCGCGCAATATTCTTTTTACAGAATGTTACCATTAGTGAAGTTAGCAAATAATACACCTACATTTATTATACACAATATCAAAATGTCCTATTATCCATGTGCCAGAATAACATAAATGATAATTTATGTACAATTTAATAGCAAAATATTATCATTTATTTGATTTTATTGTATGTTGCTACAAAAAAGTAAATAATTTTAGTTATATAAGAAAAAAGTAACTAAATATTTTAGTAGATAAGTCCCTAACACTGAGCTAAGTTCATTCACATGAAAGAACTGTCAATTTCCGTGATTCTGAAATTCAAGAACCAAATAAAATTATTTAATTTCCTATAATTTTTTGTAAATTTGTAGTTTTGCGTTTATAACCGTTGTTGAAAATAGAGTGTAAATTTTTGTTATGTTATAGATTAAATGGTAAGTCGTGTAGAAAATTGTGGGATTCCTCAGTACAAACAAAAGGTGAAAGACATTATTTCAAAATATCATATTCACACTTTCTAAAAAGCGATTAATTTGTTTTTTTCAGCAATATTGAATCTAATGAGACCATCATAAGTGTGTGTACTGAATATTTTTTGTGATGGTTGCCAAACCCCCACTTTCAACTTTTTTTGTTTTGTCCACAGTGTGAAGAATTTTTGTGCAGTTCGAAGGAAATGTCGAATAAGAATTCACTTGTGATAGGAAATAATACTGCTGGATTAAAACAAATCGATCTGGATCAAATATGGGGAGATTTAAATGCTGGAATCCAGCAAGTGTATAATCGAGAGACTATGCATAAGTCTCGTTATATTCAATTGTATACACACGTTTATAATTATTGTACATCGGTTCATCAACAAGCTAATGGTCGTGGACCCTCAAATTCCACAACAAAAAGTAAAAAAAATCCTGTTGGGGGAGGAGCTCAATTAGTCGGACTGGAATTATATAAAAGGCTGAGAGAATTTTTAAGAAATTATTTAGTTTCTCTATTAAGTGTGAGTATTTTAGTTATAGAGACAATATTTACATCCACATTCAGATATGTAACTGTCAAATGGTAAATTACAAATGTACAAGTGACATTATTTTACAATTCATCCAGAAATATTTAGATTAATTGCAATGATTTGTATTAGTTATGCCTTGTCAAGACAATAGTGTTTAGCCATATTATGCTTAAGTACGTTTTATTAAATTGTTTTAATGAACTTTGCATTGTATTTTGTAAGAACATTTTGATCATTTTTGAGCTAGTTTATAACTTGTTAGTAATGCGCTGATTCATTTCCAAATCACAAATATGACATCCCTACCTATGCTGTGTAAGTGTGGATAAAGTAAGTTGATGTATTCATGACTCACACTAAGAATAGCTTTCGGCAAGATCATACATAAATTCTAATTTTAAAATAATCTTTTTGTTGACAAAGACCTGTCAATATTAAATGCTTATTAATGTAATGAGGGAGTTTTAAAACCTATCGATAATTCGAGTGTTGTTTTGGCATTTTCATCAGTAGAATATGGGTGATAGTCCGCATTCGGTGAATGTATCGATGAATTTAAAAACTTTTCTAGTGCTTCTTATTATAAGGCAAAGGAATGTGGTAGACATTTTTAATGCCAAACTGTCTAACGTGATCATGTTTAACATAACCTTCAACTATATTTTTAAGTGTCTAATAAAACACAGGATGACAAACCCTAATTTTAACTGATAACCGTTTATTGTATTAATCATTATTTGTTAAACATTTTTTTCTAGTTTTTTGTTAATATTTGGAATTGTATTCCCTAAACACAGATCACATTTTGCATTTATCTTAATAATTATATAAAATCCTTCAGTAAACAGAATCTTAAAATTTCTGGAAGGGGACATGTCTAAATAATCATTAACATTATCATTGAATTGATAAGTTTTATCCACATTTACCACAATATTATTTTATTGACTCAATATCAAAATGTGCATGTGTTCTTAATTTCTCATTAGAAATATTGTTACTTACACATTCGAAGTACACATGTTTGTATATTTTATATTTTACATATCTAAGTTATGTATAAGATTCTGAGGCTATACAGCATGCTACTCTTAATTAGTCCTACAGTTTTCCCAGTTTTCTTTGCTATTCTTGTTTATTATGTGTTGCCCCTTTTGCATTTTCTTGTGATGACCTTTTTGTGTTACTGTTACTCGTCTTTACTACATAACCAACTCATTGTAATCTTGGCAGTTTTATTGTTGTTACAATGTCTGTGCCATGTGTTTGCTCTGACTTTATACAATTCGTCTGAGGCCAAATTGTACTTCCATCATACACCATTGTCATTTTTACTCCAAAGATCCCTCACAGAATTTTCCCTGAGAAAAGTCTAAGTTTCAGATTCATATGTCGGCATGAAAATACTAGGGTTTTATAGATTCAAACCTTTGAAATTCTAAACAGTCTTCTGCTTTGGAGGTGCTTGTAGATACAGAAATAGCATTTGATTTCGCTATAGATACCATTTTTATTAGTGATCACTGATCAGGGAGCCCACATATGTACTTTGAACAAGTCCAAGCCTAAATTTGAGTATATTTTGTTTGTCCATATTGGTTACATGGAGTGAGTGCCATAAGTTTGGCCTTTTTCATTGATCTTGTGACTTGTGGCTTCAGCCGATGTGGCCGTTAGATGAAACTCTTTACTTGGTTGATGCTATTGGATATCAAGCCCACATGGTGGGCATAAACTGCTCATGTAGACTTATAGACTATTGTGTTTCTATGAATTAATGTTGCATCTTTGACAACCTGTTTCTGAGTAATGTTGAACAGGCATATACCTTAAACCTTAAAATTTTCAAATGGTTTAGATTTATTGTTCTCGATCTTCACCTTAACCATTCTTATGATTTTTATTCATTTGCAATATTTCCATTTCTTTCATTGTATGGTACTGCATATATGAGGAAATAGCACGTATCAACTGATTTATTTTATCCATGAGGTTGAAAATCAGTTGATCAATTGCCTTGATTCTACGTTGGTATACATTTACCTAAAAATTCTTATCTGTTCGTACAGGGATAGCTGCAGATATTGTTTGAGATGTAACCTTGATAGTCGTACCTCTAGTAGAGAGGTTTTTAATAATCGCGTATATTAAAAAAAAAAAGTTATACTATATATTATATACTACACTAAAAGTTATAAAACAAACTGTCTCAGTAGTTCAGTGGTTATGTTGTTGGACTTGAAACCACAGTGTCCATTGTTTGAATCTTGGCGAAGGTAAGATGTCTAGTGTAATTTATAATAGACAAATAGATAGCTTTTATTGTTCATAAAATGCTTTGTCAAACATTGCAATAAATATAACAAAAAATAATTTCTGAAAATATGCAATATTACATATAAGTGTGTACCTTTAGCAATGACTAAATTTAAGTAACAGTAGTGACAGTCTTTATTGCTTTCCTAAAAGGTCATTGACCTGAGTCATATTCAACTTTTAAAGATTATTCAAAATTTGTATTAAATCCTGTGTTGGGTGAGTTTGAACTCTTCTAATGTTTTCATCATGTCTGGTTGTTAGTTGTTGCAGTATTATTTACATATTTGTTGGTCTCATTGAGATTTTCTTGGAAGCGTTCTCTAATTATCTGTATGCACTTGCTGATTGTATCCTTGTGACGTGGCTATTTGAAATAAAGTAATATATTATTATTTATTTTATTTATTTGACATGGTACACTACAGAATTAAATACAATTCCAATTGGTACGTTACTTATATCTAATGTAAAAAAAATAACTATATCTAACACACAGATAACACAGATAGTCATTATTATGAGACAACAGCAATATAAATAATATGAATTAATGAAAAGGACGCAAGGGGAAAAAACACATTTATTTGATGTCTCATGACAGCTTTTTTAAGACTATATAAGCTAGTGCCAAACAGATCGTATGCAGTGAAATTGTCGTTAAAGTTGGCTACCATTCTACCGCAAAAAGTTTGTTGTCCATAGTTAGTCCTATGACGTCTGATAAAAAATAGTCGCCTGTGGCGGGTGTTGCAGGAGGCAGCATGAAACTTATATTTACTCAAGAGAGATGGACAGTTAATAGAGCCACTGATTATTTTACGTAGAAAATAAAGAAGGGCAAGTTTCCTACGGTCTTCCAGCGACTTTAAACCCATTATGTCTAATCTAACATGAGAATTAAAAGCTTGGTATGGCAGACCCATTTTATAAACATAAAATTTAGTAAATCTATTTTGCACATTTTCTAAATGACATATATAAGAAGTATAGTGTTGGGACCATATGAGACTGTTATATTCTAATATACTCCGCACTAATGTGTGGTACTAAGTCATTATAGCATGTGGGTTGCTTATCTGTTGTGTATGTCTTTTAATGAACCCTAATAGTCTTAAAGCTTTGAGAGTTATATTGTTAATATGTTCAATAAAAGTGAGGTCTTTATCGAAGGTGACGCCAAGATCACAAATTGTGCAAGGGGATTCTAAAGTAATGTTATTAATATTGTAACTGTAGATAACAGGATTCTGGCATTTATAGAAACGGACCATTGTACATTTGTTGCTATTCACACACATGTAATTTTTCAGGCACCAGCTTAAAAAGTTGTCTAGGTCTGTTTGAATTTTGAGGCAATCGTCGAGAGATTTAATTACACAATAGAATTTAAAATCGTCTGCATACAGGAGAACTTTACAGGTTGAAAATATATTAATTACATCATTAATAAAAAGCAGAAAGAACTGGACCAATGTGGGAGTCTTGAGGGACACCTGATGTAACACTTATTACGTTAGATACTTTATCACAGATTTTAACATGTTGTTGTCTGGCTTGTAGGTAGGACTTAATCCATTCCAGGTAGACACCGGTGATGCCCATGCATCTCAATTTGCATAATAGGAGTTCATGACAAACGCTGTCAAAGGCTTTAGACAGGTCTGTGTAGATAAGATCAACTTGTTCACGTTGTTCAAGGTTGTTCACCAGGTAGTCATGATAATTGCCAAGTTTGTAGCCTTGAAAAACCCATGTTGCTCATTATTGACTTATTGAACATGGTGAAAGGTTCATCTGTAAGAATAGATTCCATTACTTTCGGGATACAGGAAATAATTGCGATTCCCCTGTAATTTTCGATGTTGGTTTTGTGACCAGATTTAAATATAGGCATAATGGTAGAAGTTTTCTATTCGACAGGAACAGTACCTTTGTCTAAAGACTTTTAAAATAAAATTTTAAGAGGTTCCGAAAGTGTTGATGAGCAATTTATTAGAAGTACAGGTGGTATCCCATCCGGTCCGCCATTTTTATTTTTATCCGAAGATATAAGTTTGGCTTAAATTTCTTCCGTGGTGAAGTGGTAGTGGCCGAGAGAGTGAATGTTGTTATAGTCTATCATGGCATTATCAGTTGAAATGTTATGAACATGGTAACAGGAAAATGCTTAGCAAAAGCATTAGCAATGTCTTGAGGATCGTCCAACAACACACCATCATATTCCATGAGTTTCGGTAAGCCATGTTCCTTTTTAAGAGAATTAATATATAACCAGAAATACTTAATATTGGTAGGAATCATGAGTTCTGTGTTAGAAACATGTAAGAGGTAATACATGTCTATATGGTATTTAGTTTCTTTTCTCACATTAGAATATTCGAGATAATCACTCTCAAGCCTGGTTTTTTTATACTTTTTATACAATTTATTCTTGGTGGCCATAAGTTTCCTTCAGTCAGAGTTGTACCATTTTGGGTACTTATCAGAGACCATGTATTGCTTAGGAACGAATTGATTAATCCCCGATGAAAGTTTATCATAAAACTCAGATACTGCTAAATCGATACATTTATGGGTAGATAGGAAAGACCAATCGGTATTTCTCCAGTAATTGTTTACTTCTTGAAAATTTGCTTTATGAAAGAGGAATACCTCTTCAATGTGTTTGTTTTTAAGGATCTCAATATGAGCAATATCTACATTAATTTCAAATGGAGGATGATATAAATCAACTGTACTTAGGGATTCCCTGGCCTCCTTGACTGAGACCTCAATATCATCACAGAAAATTAAGTCCAACAATCTGCCTTGGTGATTCAGTATATTATTGTGCTGTTGAAGTTGTAGGTGGAAAGTATTGTCAATGAGAGTTTCGATGCAGGGATCAGAAATATAACTTGGTATGCGGACAGAGCAGAGTTGGGTGGAAGATACACATTGCAAACGATAATTTCTCTATTACCTGTATATGCTAGAACCCAGACATCTTCAAAAGCTAGGTCAGCAGATACAGTAAGCCGTTTAGCAGCTATTGTTGTGTGCACACATATTAAAACTCCACCTCCTCTTGAGACACCCGTGTTGATATAATCACGATCATGTCTAAAATTATGATAGGTCTACTAATTTCACTGCTAAGATAACTGTTGTTAAGACCAGACTCTGTTAAAATGATAAAGTCATAATCCGAGTATTGTGTAGCTTTGTTGAATTCCAAAATTTTAGTGCGGTGACCGCGGATATTTTGATAATAACAGGTTACAGGATTGTGGTTAGTTCTTTTCTTACTATAATCGACAATTATGGGACCTGTATTGGCTAGCATTGTGTTGGAAGGTTGTGTTATAATGGGTTGATCGGTATGCGGGGTAATGGTTTGAGCCATGGTATGATTTGAATTGACTGCTAGCTTGGTTGTTGTAGTTGGGCTTGGTGAAAATAGATCTGAGAAAAAATGTTCTAACCTCGATCTCTTCAGGCCAGTTTGAGGGATTCATTAAATCATTAAGCAAACCGGCTCGAGTATCAATATGATAGCTTGCATAGTCCCCTGATCTAGCAATAAGTTTCTCGATTTTAAATTTTTCATTTTGACCAAAAGTTGATTTTATGTTATACAGATATTCGTTTGATCTGTTGAATAAAGCAGGCTTTGTCTTTCTGCTATTTCTATATTTTTCCATGCTGGTGGTTTGCAGTTTAACAACAATGTATGCTGATAGCTCTGCCGATAGTCTAGCATAGATCGGCATATCGTTTTATATATATTTGTTGCTGTTTTTACATGAATTCGTTCTCTTTTATATGTTAAAGCCCTGAAGCGTCTTGCTCTAGTTAGTATTTTCTTTTTAATGATTTTTGAAAATTGATGAAATTGGGTTTCAGCCAATAAAGATAAAGTATGTGAATGCCAATAAGTCATACTGCAAGAATTTCAACATTTTTCACGATTTATTGACATTTATGTACTTTATATTTATGTAGGTGTGGTTACCACCGCACTATAGGGGGTAGCTTTGGGTCATTATTCGGGAGGTTAACCTCTAAATACCAAATATATACGTTTTTCACAATTTATTTGTATTCATTCATTGTATTCTGATATTCTGTAGTGCCAAAATTAGGGAGTATATGACTTTTTTCAATATCAGATTCAGTTTCAACGAAGAAGGATATGTAGAAATAACATGATCGTGTTCGGGACCATTTTTTGCTCAAATTTAAAATTTCCACGTTTCATGACATTCCAAACCTATTTCGGAAAAAAAAATTTAAAAACTTTTTTCACCAACATTTTTCAAAAAAATTTTACCACTAAAATAGATGGAAAAATATTTTTTCTTGGCTCAAATTTAAAATTTTCACGTTTCATCGCATTCTAAACCACTGCGTGAATGTGGAATTAAAAATGTGACAGATGGCAATAATATTTGGCATATGCACCTTGTACTTTTATTGAAAAATGTACAAGGTGGTCATGCCAAGAAATAATTTAGTCTTGGTGGACATTTGTAAAGGTATTTGCGCAAGCCTTCCATATTTGACACCTGCTATTTAGTATTTGCACTTTTGCTGTTGGATGAGCACTCTGTATATTTTTTTTACTAAAACTTATCAGGTTTTCTTTGTAATAATAGTGATAACTATATGCCGATTATTATTCTCAATGTCATTTCGTAATTAATAATTTTTTAGAGTGACCGCCATGCACAAATAAAGAGGGAAGTTCTGTGTAAATACCTTTACCGATTTTTTTATTCATGGATCGATTTTGGGTTCTTCCCCTAGCTAATATTAAGTTACTGCCCAAATTTCAATACAGTCGAACTTTTCTTTCCTAAGTTATTGTGCTTACAAGAAACATGACAGACAGACAGACCTGGATCCTGAAAAGTGGTTCCAGGGGTGAAAATACGAGACAATACATTAGAATATTTGTGGATGTTAGTTTTAACATAAATTAAGTTTTGATAAATATATAGACTTGGTGTAGTTAATATACCAAGGTTTTTAAAAGCTGTTTAACTTCTACCCTATATTCCAATCCTAGTGCCAGCCTTATAGCTTTCCTTTGAATATTAAAAAGCCTTTCACCGTGAGCAGAGTGGCCCCATACAAGTATTGCGTAGCTTAAGGTGGAATGGATCAGAACATGATAAGCCATCAGAGTTATCTCTCGTGAAGTAATTTGAGTTAAGGATTTTAGCAAATATAGATGTATAGATAATTTATTACATATATAGTCAACATGTTGGTTCCATTTTAGTGTAGGATCCAACATGACCCCAGAAATTTTACTTTAATAGGATTATTGATAGTTTGATGCCTTTGAAAATGATTTCCTCAGTTTATCATTATTTAGTTTTAAAGAATTACATAGCAACCATTGTTGTGCATCATATTTTGATTTTGCTATAGCTTGGGAATGAGTTTCATAATTTTAATCGACATTTATGACTAGCATCATCAGCAAACAGCACAGAGCATCATATTTGCTGCCAAGTCCAACAGGTGGTAAATCGTTTATTAGATTAAGAACAGTATTGGACCTAGTCGTGAGCCTTGAGGTACCCTGTATTTATTTTTTTTTGAGGCTCTGAATATTTATTGTTATAAAAAGTTTTTTGATAGCGCTCAGGCATACTCTAATTTGTTGAGTAGTATTTCATGAAATACAAAAGAAATGACCTTATTTTTTTATATATTATTACTTTTAATAATCAAGTACAGAATCACTTAACAATAATAAAGAGTCATTTACACATGGAAAGAAAAAAATGTACTAATCATATGCACACATTGTTTTCTGATAGTTGTCGGGAATATATTATCATACCATACGAAGTGAAAACAAGTACTAACTTGATTGTATTTAAACAAAACTTACTGGAATGTCTTAAAAGTTAATAACATGGCACCCATGCACATTATTATTTTTATTATTTTGTTCTCTTTTTCTTCCATACTTTCTACTAGTTTTTATGTTTTGTGTTTAGTGGTCTGAAATGTAAAATATTGTTAAAAATTATTGTTATTAAGTATATTATGTAGAACATATTTTAATACAGATTTTTATTATTTGTTATTGAAATATGCTAATTATTTCAGGATGGAATGCACCGCATGGACGAAGACGTCCTTAAATTCTATACTAACCAGTGGGAGGATTATCAGTTCTGTAGTAAGGTGCTTGATGGCGTCTGCGCATACTTAAATAGACATTGGGTGAAAAGGGAGTGTGAGGAAGGCAGAAAGGGCATATACGAAATATATCAGCTTGCCCTGGTGACATGGCGGGACCATTTATTCAAACAACTGAACAAAGCGGTACGTGTAAGTAGCTGTAGTAATTGTTAAAGAATATTGCAGAGTGTAATGTATAGTTTTTGGGTAAGATAGATATAAGTATTAACGAATTTAATTGTTACAGGTTACTAATGCCGTGCTGAAACTGATAGAAAAGGAAAGAAATGGTGAGACAATAAATACCCGTCTTGTATCTGGGGTAATCAATTGCTATGTAGAACTTGGCCTTAATGAAGAAGAACCTGGTGCAAAAGGTCCCAACTTAAGTGTATATAAGGATAGTTTTGAGAATGTCTTTCTTGAAGACACAGAACGGTTCTATACGAGAGAAAGCACAACATTTTTAGCAGAAAACCCCGTCACAGAATATATGAAACGGGTAAGCATCTCATATTTATTTGAACCTTTTCCTGTTATTCACAATGGCTTGACAGATGCTTCATGACCTCTGCATTACATAATTGTCATCTCTTTGCTGGTATGGTATGTCTGACGGCATACACCACCTATCGTGATTGCCTATTAAGTATTCAGCCTTACCAAGCTTCCATCCCTTTCATTCCTTGGTGCAATCACTAACGATTCAGAGGAAGATCTCTTTGCCGCTTGAGATTTGGTTTCCCCTGAATCATTACCCACTTGATATTGTTCTCTCTCCAGTAGACTTGGGTAAAAAATGAGGGATATATTTGTTAAGTCATAATAGTAGTAGTGTTTGCATTATTGGCTTTGATTTAATTATAAATCATTTGTTAATTCGTATACCGGGTGACCTAAAAGTCTGGAAATGGTCAAATATTTCGAGAAATACACGTTGGATCCAAGAAAGGCAAAACACGTCCTTAATAATTTTATAAAAGCGCTATCCAATGAAACCAAACGCGACCCCCCACTCCCACCCCTTGAGGTGGGGCAGGGGGCAACTTTGAAATCTTAAATGGGTTCCCCTATTTTTTATTGCAGAATCGGATATTCTGACTAAAAATAGACTACTTTTGTTCGAAATTTGTCATTTTTTAAGTTATCCGGCGAGGAAAAATTAAAATTTTAGAACTTTGCGATTTTTTTAATCGAAAAAGAAGAAGTTTGGACAAAAATTGCAAGAGGCAGAAAGAGTTTGGAATCATCCCGGGAATATTCTCAACTTTTTTCGGAATAGGGTCGTTTCCTTCAACAAAATTTATAAAATATTATTATACCATCAAAAAATATACTAAATATATATTTCATATATCATATTAAAGAAAATCCTAATAATCACATACAAGAAAAAATTGGTTTTCAAAATAACAAGGCGGTAAATGATGACGTATGTAATGAGAATTCAATTTTAGAGATTTTCATGTTTTCTCTATCATGTTGGCGGTAGTGCTCGGTAGATTTGTTGTTTACATTGTGTTGATTTTTCATTAAATTATAACCTAAAAATTTTAAATTTTATTTTCTATTTTAAAACATCTGCAACTGTATATTATTAATAGAAAATTATTTACATGCTTACTTTAGATTGCAGTGTACTTCATATTTTAATCAAGTTAAATCCTAATAACAATAACAATAGTTTGAAGACATGAACATATGACAATGACTCACGTCGATACTATAACCACACTACTCTGTGCTATAACAGTAAACGAACGACGCCTGTCGATTATTCCTCTATTTGTTAACTGCGCATGCTCTGACGTCACCATAGGCGCCAATTCAAAATTTCATAACTTAAATAATTAATTTCACTATTTAAATGAATTTGGACTGTAAAATAAAAAAATACGGGTCAAATAAAATTTTATAAATTACTTGAATATAAAATTTTTAAAATATGGTCAACGACCCTATTGTCCAATGCCCTTTGCAGAAAAGAGCATTGTGGAGTTTTCAAGTGCATCAAAAAGGGCAGTGGGCAATTTCGAAAAAATATAAGAATATTCCTGGGATGATTCCAAATTCATTTTGCCTCTTTCAATTTTTGTCCAAACTTATTCTTTTTCGGGTAAAAAAATGGCAAAGTTCTAAAATTTTAATTTTTCCTCGAAGGATAACTAAAAAAATGACAATTTCAGAAAAAATGTTTCGAACAAAACAAGTCTATTCTATTCAGAATATCCGATTCAGCAATAAAAAATAGGGGTACCCACTGCAAATACTGATGTAAACATAAGTCGCATTCTTAATCATAATATGGTGCAATTTACAGATGATACATGTTTAATATTCAGTCACGACTCTAAAAACAGCCAAGAAAAAGACATCCTTGATGCGGTAATCACGCTATAAAATTGGTTCATTAACAACAATCTGAAATTAAATGTTTAAAAAACCCAAATAATTTCATTTTCGTACTTCACCCAAAATGAAGAAACAACACATACCTACAATAACATAAATGTCCCAAGTAGCCGATCAGTTAAATTCTTAAGAATCACTCTGGATTCAAGGCTTGACTGGAGGCCTAATGTTAACAGCTTGGCTGGGGATATGTCACGGTATTGTTATGCACGTTTTGTAAGAGGGAAAGCTGCTATGAGTGCGTATCATGCTTATATACAATCACGTGTCAGATATGGAGTGATATTCTGGGAAAATTCTACATATGCACATAGAATCCTCATAATGCAAAAAAGATGTTTGCGACCGACAAATATTTAATATGAAACCTACAGATAGTTGTAAATCGGTATCTATAAATAGAGGCGTACTAACACTAACAAGCTTGTATATTTACGAAGCAGCAATATTTGTAAAAGAAAACATCATACTGTTCAAATATCTAGAGCATAATTATGACACAAGAAACAAAAACAAATTAACAACAAATTAAAAAAAAATCACATACAGGGTGTAATTAGTTTCATGTCATTAAAAAAAAACTGGTGGTAGGGAACGATAAGACAAACAAAAAAACCTTATATAACATGGGGTTTAAAGCTCATAGTTTTGGAGAAAAAAAATAAAGAAAAATTTCGCAAATTTTCAATAAAAAATTTTGAGAACTGCTGGAATATTGAGGTAGGTTTCGATCTAGATCTGATCTGAACAAAATGATACTCTAACTCTCCCTTGTGCAATATTTTAGTTACTGTCGGTGTTTCGTTATGTACACACGTCCAACCCCCCATTCGTTGTTTTTGTTATATTTGAATTTCGCGGCATTGTGTATTTATAGTTAAGATTTATTTTATTGACTTACCGTTCAAGTTGTCAAATTCTTGATTACGTTGCCAGCACTTTTTTATGACAATTTAAAAGTTGTATAATTGGGAAGTACAAGTCCATCGACCAAGAAAAGCAGTGGTTCTCAATAGTTGTCTACCATAATATTAAATATGTTAACCTAGATCAGTGTTTTTCAAAGTGCCCCTAGAGGGAAAAGTCATAAAGGTTTTTTGTTTGTCTAGTCGGTCCCCATTACCAGTTTTTTTTAATGACATAAAACTGATTACACCCTGTATATACAAAAAAATGTTGAATATTCTATAATTAACATATTTAACAAATTGCCCGATAACGTAAATAATCTCACTACAAAGACATTAAAATTGGAACTCAAAGGGATACTAATAAAAAAAGGCTTATTTTATGATAGACAAATATTTCACTGATGTTTCAATACACTAATAAAAAGACTTACTTTTATACTCTCAAACTAGGCTGTTCCCAAATCTTATCTCTAGCTTTACTATTTTACTTACATTTTAATACTTTAACCAAAGACATTAGCTTTACTATTTTACTTACATTTTAATACTTTAACCAAAGACATTTTTTATCCAAACTAGGCATATTATTTATTTTCAAATGAATTTTAATACTATTGTCGTTAATGTTTCAATTTTATTATGATATATTATTTTTACATTAATATTAGCATTTATATTCACATATTCTTTTTCTTTTCTTTTTCTTTGTTGTTTTCTCTTAATGTTTTGACATGTTCTACACCCAGTGGGGTATTGTATTAAAAAGGAACAAATAAATGTATCTATCTATCTATCTATCTAATAAAATCAGTAATTTATAGAACTTTACATGCTATTTTAATTCCCTAGGCTGAACAAAGACTCTTAGAAGAACAGAAGAGAGTCCAAGTTTATTTGCACGAAACAACAAGTGAACGCCTAGCCAAAACTTGCGAACGTGTTCTCATCCAAAAGCATCTCGAACTCTTCCATTCAGAGTTCCAGCAATTGTTAGATGCCGATAAGGATGCAGATTTAGGCAGGATGTATAATTTGGTAGCTAGGATTCCTGATGGACTTGGTGAACTGAGGACACTTCTTGAACAACACATAGCTTCACAGGGTTTGGCAGCGATAGAAAAGTGTGGCGAAAGTGCACATAGCGTAAGTTTTAATTATATTTGTCTATTATTAGAAGAAATATGGGCAGTAGGACATATTTCAGGTTCTAAAGTTTCTAGAATACGTGTATTTGAAATGTTTCCTATAAAATTGCATAATTTTTTTGGGATTTACAACAAAGGGCACCTCGGGATAAGATAGGTGAAATGCCCCTTGACGGATTTTGGAATAAACCTGATAGGATCGTTTCTTGGTCTTAAAAAGTAAGGTCAACAGGGTTCGATATCAAAATTGCCCCCCCCCCCCTGCCCAAGAGGGGGGCACTTCAGTTTTTATTTGTTTTACAAAAATGGAATTAATTTAAAATTCTAATAAAATTAATACATATAGTAATCCCAAAGACCTGTAGCCCCAATTTTTTGGAACTCTTGGGACCCACTAAGGCTCTTAAAATTTAAAAAAAATATTTTTGAGTCGAATATTATTGTTATAATAAAGAGGTGCGGAAAATTTTATTTCATCACATTATTTGCGATCAAATAAAGCAACCAGCACCAGGCCTAAAATTCTATTTTTTAAATTTTTTAACGAAAACTCATGTTAATTAGACAGGAGGAATAGCTTTGAAAGCTTGGGTAATAAATCAACCCCTGGGGCAAAGGACACTCCCCAGGGATCAATAGTCACCCCGTTGGGTTGGTCCCGTGTGGCCCAGAGACCATCTTCTTTCGTAAAAAGTTTCCCTCTTGGGATCAAAAGTCATCTGGCACGATGGAATAGTCTTCTAAAGAGCAACAAGACACGCACTGGGGTCAAAAGACATCCAATTAACCCGTTCCCCCTGTGATAAGTATTCATATATGATATAAAATATACAAGAAACTAAAAGTAAGAAAGAATATTTGTCAGAATTAAATTTTATAAAAATTAAAATATTTAAATTAAAAATAATGTATATCTAAATATTCAATATTTTTCACTGTCCTCTTCAATTACAAGATAGATTCTTCAGATCTAAGAGCAACATCCTACGGTGCGTAGGACATTCGCACGGTTGCAGCAATATTCACTAATTGCAGCAATATTTTTTATTTTATTTTATTTTTTTAAATTTTTAGTCATACACCATCTAACAAAAATTACTTAAGTTTACTAGCGTACATTTCAGTAAAGATATACAACAATAGAAAATATAAATATTAGAGAGAACAGAGAATTTAATTTATTTACAATAAAAAGAGAGAAAAGAAATATGTATGATTTAGACAGAATCTTCTATTTATTAAAAGAAGTCGATATCACGCTGGCTGTGGTTATAGCTAGAGCACATGCTGAAGGTTGGTGAAAACTTTAAAGAATTAGTCCGGGCTATGGCAAGGTAGAAAGTTTGGTTTTGTCTTGAATTTATTCGCAGGATACGGAAATTAAGTCTGGAGTATCTCACTACAGTCAATATCATAATGAATCACCTTTTTTAAGAAATTTATGGCAAAGTCGTTGCGTCTTTCAGATAGGTTACTCATTGAAAACATTTGAAGTAAATCGCTTTGTGGAAAACCAATTGGTGGATTTTAGATGTAGAAATTTAAGAAAGTGGCGTGGCACATTTTCTAATTTAAAACTATGAGTGTTATAGCAGGGCTGCCAAACAAGAGACGCATACTCTAGTTTAGATCGCAAAAAAGAAAAATATAATAGTTTTAACGTTGAGGTATTTGAGAAATCACGCCCATTGCGTATAATAAAACCAAGTGTTCTATTTACGTCGCAAATTAACGTGTCTGCATGATTGACAAAGCTGAGTTTTTTGTCAAAAATTACTCCAAGGTCTTTAAACGGGGATGGTTGAGTTAATGGTTCGTTTTCTAGAGAGTAGTTGTAAAATTAACATCCTTCGTGGAAAATGTCATTACCTTTACATTTTTGCACGTTTAGTGTGAGACTGTTCTCGACACACCAAGCGCTGAGTTTAAGATATATTATTTTGTAATTTACTGCAGTCATTTATGTTAGAGATTCTATGTAGTAGTTTGAGGCCATCTGCGTACATTAAAAAATGAACATCTGGTTCATATGCTATATCATTGATGAATATATTATACAAGAGCTGCACAGATCCCTGAGGTACAGTAGAACAAGATAAGTAGTTCAGTAGACCTGAATCCATTAAATGCAACATACTGTTTTTTATCTGACAAGTATGATTTTAAAAAGTGTGTAAGATTCGGTGACATTCCAATGTTGGACAGTTCTTTAATAAGAATGTTATGATTAAGCCTGTCGAATGCTTTTGTGAAATCAAAATATATTATTACATCTGTTTGAACTTGCAACTCAATGAACTCAAATATATATTGAGTAGCACATATTAAATTGGTGGTTGTAGATCGACCTTTCATAAATCCATGCTGCTGAGAGGAGATATTGTTTTTAACATGCGGATATATGCAATTATGCAGCAAAATTTCAAAAGCTTTGCCAAAGTTACAAATGACAGTGATTGGTCGGAAATTTGTTATATCATTTTTGTTGCCTTTTTATAAACTGGACATACTTTAGAACACTTCCAGATATCAGGAAAAGAACAGCATTTTATAGCCAAATTAAATAAAATTTTAGTGCATGGGCGAATATATTAGCAGAACTTCGGTTTCATTTTTTTAAATGCTTTTAGGACGACTTCTTCAGAAAAGGAAACTAAATTGATGCTATTGTTATTTAAGCTAGTATGATCTGAATTTATGTTGTCCGGTGCACTTGGTGAAAACGATTTTTCCAAAAATTTAGCGTTAAGCATTAACAATATTTTCTCGGTTGTCAAAATGTTAGTCATTGTAATACATATCTTTAGAGATACTTGTCATTCCTTTCTTATTGTTGATGTATGCCCGAAATTTATTAGGATCCTGATTAATATTGTTTTCAGCTCGCTCTGTATACTTTTTATAGGCAGTTTTGATATCCAATTTAATTTTTGATCTAAGCCTTGTAAATTCATTTAGCGCATTGACATCTGCCGTTCGTTTATAGATATTTTGATATTTTTCTTTGAATCTTATATTCTTAATAATTTCAGAGTTAAATCATGGTGGAAATTTTATTTTATTTTTAGAGAGTGGAAATTTTGGTACACAAATTGTAAACATTTGAGTTAGCTTATCATAAAAATGTTGGCAGGCAGTATTAACTTCTTTATATTCATTTAGAAAAGACCAGTCTACCTCGAGCAGTTGCTGATATAATAGGGGAAAGTTGGCTTTACGAAAATTAAATGAACTGGTGTAGCTGGGAATTTCTGATTAGAATTTTTACTACTACATTTTACTGAAGTCAATATTCAATACCAGCCTCCTCCGAGTCATAGTGGACGTAGCACTTACTTAAGTATGTGTTTTTATAATTAAGTATACCTGGTGAAACTTTTAAATAAAATAAAATCCAACAGTTATCTCCTCTTTCGTCGTATAAACTTCAAAAATGAACGTATTAGTAGTTCCGAATTCCACCACGCTGATGCAGTCTCCTCGCACGGAGCATATTACGTTTCACACCTTGTAAGTGTACCGATTACTATTTACCAATTCTGGATGACTTTTTACCTCGGGGGGGGGAGGCTTATTTAAATAACCTTTGACCCCAGGGGATATTTTTTGACCTTTGCTTACCTTTTTGCTCTCTGGAAGACTATTCAACCATGCCAGATGAATTTTGATCCCAACAGGATAACATTTTACAAAAGAAGGTGATCTTTGCACCCCAGAGGGTATGTTTTTACCCCAACGGGGTGACTTGGTCCTAGGGGAGTGTCCTTTGTCCCAGGAGTTGATTGATACCTAAGCTTTCAAAGCTATTTAATTAACGTGAGTTTTCATTAAAAAAAAAGGAAGAAACTGAATTTTGAGCCTGACACGGGGTTTGGAAATTTTTAAACTGCCTTAAAAATTGCTTTATTTGGTCATAAATAATGTGATGAAATAACATTTTCCGTACCTGTTTATTATAACAAAGATATTCGATTTTATTTTAAAAAAATTTAAAGGGCCTTAGTGGGGCTTAATAGAGCACCAAAAAATTGAGGCTACAGGTCCTTGGGATTACTATATGTATGAATTTTTTCAAAATTTTAAATTGATTCCATTTTTGTGAAAGAAATAAAAACGTTTTTATTTCTTTTACAAAAATGGAATCAATTTAAAATTTTGAAAAAATTCATACATATGGTAATCCTGAGGCAGGGGGGCAATTTTAATATACGGACGCTGTTGACCTTATTTTTTAGGCCCAAGAAACGATCCTATCAGGTTTATAAGACAAGAAAAGATCAAAATTTATTTTTCACAAGTATAAATTTGAGCTGCCCTAATGCTCACTATTTAAAAACACCCTAAAATTCAGAAAGGGTTTAGCTGCCAGTGCAGTGCTGTCGGTTATAAGTGGACAGGATATTTATTTTTAGGATCCAAAGGTATATGTAAATACAATATTAGAAGTCCATAAAAAATACAACGCTTTGGTTTTGGTGGCGTTTAGCAATGACAGCGGATTCGTAGCGGCACTGGATAAAGCCTGTGGAAGATTCATAAACGCTAATGCTGTCACAAAGCAAGCTAATTCGAGCAGCAAGTCACCTGAACTGCTTGCCAAGTACTGTGATCTTTTATTAAAGAAGTCCAACAAAAATGCTGAAGAGGCTGAACTGGAAGATACTTTAAATCAAGTTGTAAGTATTATTATTGTTTTCAGTTTAATTAATATTACATTAAGGAAAAAAAAAATTAAACCAACTTCTCTTATTTGCATTATGTAATTTACCAAGATGTGAATTTTAGCCCGTTTTTGCAACCTCCACAATTTAGCGTTAAAATCAAGATGGACATATATTTTCATTCATTTCATTTAGGGGTAAATAGTGAAATACCTTCTATTATGGGGGTTAAGCAGGTTAAAATGAATTAGTTTTTAATAGAACCATCATACTCTTCGCAGATTTACAGCACTTTTTATTTAATTGTTGCACATTCTATAGCATACTATTCACACTTTTTTTTTTGGAAATAATTTAAATTCAAATTATTAACAACTTTTTTATTTATTGATCGATTTTGTTCAAAAACAATAGGGTTCTTCTTCCAGCTAACACTAACTTACTGTCTGCAAGTTTCAATTGGACTTTTGTTCATAAGATATAGTGCTTACAAGAAACGTGACGGGCAGACAACCGGACAGATGGACATTTTGCAAGTTTTTCAGAATTCGATCAGCAACACAGTGATATGAAATTTTCTTCTCTATGAGCGATATTACCAGTTTTAGAAATGTGCCAAGCGAATGCAATATACTCTTCATTTTGTATTTGCGAAAAGCATCATAAATAGGGTCCTTGGTATCTTTTTAATATTTTTATTATTTTTGCAGATTTTTCCCCAGAGTTAAATAATAATTAACGTTACAAAAACAGAAAGAGGCTTTCTGCAGACTCAAGTAAATTCCAGGGCGAACTGCGGGCAAGTCCTGGAAGCCTGGGGAGACCTGTAGAACACTATTTTCGGTCATGCAACACAATTTTTTTCGACCATTCTCTGCTTGTAATGCTTCAAAATCTAAATCCATATTTTTCATAACTTGCGAATTGACTTTTGAAAACTCGTAAAAATTAAGTGTATTTATCTATTTGACACTTACCCCAACAATTAACGCAAGTTCGTTTCCATAACAACAAGAAGCCACCTATACCAAAAATTGGCAGCATTTTTTACCTTCATGGATCGAAATGCTTCTGCCGATTTCAGATGCTCATTTTCCGGTCAAGCCTGGGAAATGTTAATTCCTATTCGAAGATTTCTTCAGAAAGGGTGTATTTTCTGGTCAGTCGAAAAATAAATTATTTTTCGGTTAGAATGACACCAACATTCTTTTTAACACCCTTCTAGAGGGTGGTTATCACTTAATGATAAGTTTAGGAAACTTATATATCCTGCAGTATCTTCTTAGTATTTTTCTTATTTAACCGGATTTTTCCTTAGAATTAAAAGTCATTTTTATAGTCTAGCTTTTTAGTTATACTTAATCCGCAATCATAATTATAATTCATAATAGAGCATAAAATCTCAGGGTGCAGGTTATTCTTGATAGCTTGGCTTAATATTGGTTATCACTTACCTGGGCAAATACTTACTAACAGAAAATTACTAAAAAAATAATATAGGGCTCTGAAAAACTCAACAAAAAAAGATAGTTGGATGCCACCTTATTTTTCGTTACTTGAAATCAACTAGTACAAAGATTTCTGATCACTTTAAACTAGAAATTGGCCCGGCAAAATAAGGAAACACCGAGCTATCCCAGTTTGAATGAGTGCTAGCTTAACGAAATTAAATAACTACCCAAACAAAATAATCTATTAACGTTTGGGTTACAAATTAATGCGAAAACCTAACTAGCTAACTTAAATTACTAAAAACAGTACAAAAAAGGCAATTTAACAAAAATTAAATCGTTTAATTAAGCAACATTAATCAATATTTCAACCAGTAATTAGCCCTCATTAGGTTTCAAAACCTAATTGATACAGGATTTGGGTAAATATTGACTGCTGCTATGCGTAACGGCTTTTCTTTGGTTCCTACGCCGACTTAAATGTTTCTCGCGATTTCACACAAAATAGGCCACTATTTATTTATCTCTAGTGGGACATCGAAATTGTCAACAAATCAAATCAACGCGCCAAAAGTCCGCTACTAACATGATATCGATCAAATTGTCTAACGATCTCACTCGGGAAGAAAACAATCAATCTCGAAACAAGTTTCTTAACGTCACTAAACATATTGTTCTCCACGGGTATCGACAGAGCGACCACTACATAGTATATAAAATTAAAACACTAACAGTTTTATTCCTGGACACATGAAGACCAAGAACCAAGTACTTAAAATCACAAATTATCCTTGATTGCATCAAAGGAAACAATCTAAATTCACAATTAACTACTACTAATTACAAATGCACTCTGCCATTTAAGTTACTTGTGAATATTTTCGCATTATTGCAATGCATAGATTACCAAAACATTCCTACTTCACGATAATACTCCAGAACTCATAAAAGAATAGCTTTCTATTAATTCTAAACTATTACAATTAAACTTCTAGCACTATTTCACTAGGTCAGAACTTGACTCATTACCACTTAATTATATCGGAGAGAGGTCAAATTCACCTCTCCCGTGGTATATCGGCTCGAAGCCAAACCTCGATTTCCTGAAACCAACGAAAATCTACCTGTTTGAAACAAACAAGACCCCCCCTGCCGTCCCATCTCCGCAACGAGTTAAAGGTCAAACGGTCTTTATACCCGACGAGAAGATAAAGTTTTACGACCGTACAAAAACAATTTTATAAATACACAAATTTTAAACATGCTTTTATTTAATTTAAGGTACTGAGTGTTCTTTCAAAACGTGACCGTTACATTTTTCAACTTATAATGACACTAATACGCATTTAAATTCCCTTTTAGGGGGTGGTTATCGTCAAGCGATAAGGTTGGGAGGTCATGTAAGTTTCGTGGTATCTTCTCAGTATTTTAATTATTTTTCATGTCATGCTAGGATTCAGACTCCTCTACTTATTGTAATTTACTATGTGGTATTCGGTTAACACGTAATATGGCCTGTATAACCTGGTGGCTAACCTAATCAAGCTTGTTTTTCTGTTGCACGTGTACTGGTTTTGGAGAGATATTGCCAAAAACAATTTAAAAAAAAATGGAAGCAAAAATAAACAAAAAAACATGACGTCCAAAGGCGTGATCGGCACTCATTATGAAATTTACACTTTTTTGCTCATGATGTCCTTAGGAGTTATGACGCACAGTGGGAAATTTAGCACTTTTTTTGGACAAAAGTCCATTTGACGCACAGTTCTTGAGCGATTTGAATAATTTTATTTTTAAATACTCGTGAATGATTCTAGTTTACCCTCCAATTGCTACAATTTAAACACCTATTCTTCTGATGAACGTACCTGATCCAATATCGAAACATACAGGTTTTCAGTATCTTTTCGATATATAATTTATTACTCTAAGTTGCTTAATTAATTGTATGTCTGATTAAAATTAATTTTAAAAAGCATAACAAGTATAAAAAATAAGAAGGTTTACTCAAGAATGACGTTAAATTCAAGTTATGTAAAATACAATAGATGTATTTGTGTTTACAATTAAGGAGCAGATAAGCAACTTTGAGGTTGCATATCCATGGGCTTCTTATGCTTTTTTAGCTCTAAAACTGAAATTTGGTTACTTTTTTACCTTACATGCATTTTTAATTCAAATAATAGCTATTTTTAATTACATTATATATATATGATAACATCAGTGCGCTGAGGTTCCGATATTGGGTCAGATGTGTTCATCAGAAGAATAGATATTTAAATTGTAGCAATTGGAGGGTAAACTAGAATTATTTACGAGTATATAAAATTTTTTTTATTTAAATTGGCCAACAACTGTACGTCAAATGGACTTTTGTCCAAAGGAAGTGCTAAATTTCCCACTGTGTGACGTCTAAAGATGTCATGAGCATTGAAAGGTAGTAGGGAGATGACACCTTAAGACGTCATCAGCACTTGACCTGTTAAGAATATGTTAATACTTGAAACTCTTGATCTATTTTCATTAATGAAACATCATAATTACTTTTTTATTTTTCATTAAGAAATTATTTATTCTAATCCATTTAACCCCCAAAATAGGCGTAATCAACCCCTAAGTAAAAAACTTGAAAAATATGTCCGTCTAGATTTTTAATTAGCTTTAATTTAAGACCTTTAACATTAAATTTGGTTTTGTTGTCTCGAAGTTATGGAGGTTGTAAAAGCAGGCTTTTACGATCACTCTTTCTGAGGAGGGTAGGTTTGAAACTGGATAATTCCCAAATGAAAATGTAAATCCAAATCTAACAGCACTATTATGTAGGATTGAAATTTTGTAAAGTGTAGTTTAATCAGTATTTGGTAAAAGTAACCAAGGCATGTTGTTTTATTTTTAGATGGTAGTATTTAAATACATAGAAGATAAGGATGTTTTTCAAAAGTTCTATAGTAAAATGTTAGCTAAACGACTTGTTCAACATATGTCCGCAAGTGATGATGCTGAAGCTTCTATGATCTCCAAACTCAAGCAGGCTTGTGGATTTGAGTACACATCAAAGTTGCAAAGAATGTTCCAGGTAAGTTATCGAAAAATAAGTTGTAAGCATATAGTTGATTATAAAATAAAAATAGAAGCAAAATAAACTTCTTTATATTTATAGTTTACTGCAAACTTATTGTCGGTATAAAAAGTGTCGGGTTCTTTGATCTTTACCGCACCGTCAAAGGAGCCGACACTTTTTATATCTACCAGATAGATGAGAAGAAGTATAACACTATAGACTAATTCTGATTTTCACTGAGGTTCTCTGAGGTGCTCATTTTAAGAAGCACACTCTGCAATACGTTTTTTTTGTTAAAATTTTCTTTCCTTAACACACTGTGTCTTATCACCATGTCTGTTTCAAGTGGTGGATTTTGCATCATGAGCAAAAAAGTTATTTGAATGTAGCCTTTCCTTAAAATAAATCGATTGAAACTATTTCACTTTTATTAATTTACTCTCGGTAGTTTTTCACATGGTTAACTTTGCATATCTAGATAAATTTGGAATTTTTAAATATTTTAAATATGTGCATGAATTTAGTGCACCTAGTTCAAATGTCGTCTTCATAGAGGAATATGTCCGAGTTTTATGATCTTAAGATACAAATAAAATTCATCATTGGCTTCAAAATGGTTAAAAATTAAACTCACCTCTAGGATGCTCTTACTTCAGGAAGAGAAGGATTCAGTCTCGGAAAGGGAAAGAATAAGCTGTAAATTTGTATGAACCTTTTTTTTGACATTCTGAAGGCCTGTAGAAGGTCAAAGGTCACAAAAATTGGTTTTCCGCAATTATCACGTTTCCTATGCAAAATACTTCATTTAAGGTTATTATAAAACTTGTAGATCACAAAATTATCTACAATTTTCATTTCAAGCATTTTTCCGGATCATCAACCAATCTCAAGATACAGCGCGGATACTTGCTAATTTTAAATGGAACACCTTATATATTTCCGACTTCTTGAAATGACCACGAAATTCTGAGCCGAAACATGTAGCACACCCTATACCAAAACCCAGCAGTTTCGGAGATATTTAATATTTTATAAAAAATCTGAGAGGTGCAACGGTTTGCAATAACCATTATAACTTTCTTCGTGTAGGAGATCTTTATTTACTCTTTGGCACGTAGACAGAACTAGCTCATGCTAGTCTCTACAATAAAAATAAATTCCATAATAGTATGCCAAGTGTTCGGTTTTCACCTTACATTTTGTCAAATTCAAACCTCAAAAACTTTTTTATTTCAAATGGAACAGCAAATCAATTTACATCAAATTATGTAAAATTGAATTCTCTTTTTTCTAGTATAGGCATTGTAGGGGTTAACATTACAATTTTTTTGAAATATTGGAGATTTTCTGATATGTGCTTCGCTTGCCACTCTCCACACTGTATCTCGAGAATGGTTGACAATACGAAAAAATGCTAGAAACGAAAATTGTAGATAATTGTATGATCTACAAGTTCTATAGCCTTGAATGACATATTTCGCATAGAAATCAAGATAATTGCTAAAAACCGATTTTCATGACCTTTGACCTTGAGCAGTCATAAAATTATATGAGACTTTTCTACCAGTCTTCAGAATGCCAAAACAAAAGTATATACAAATTTACAGCTTATTCCCTCCCATTCCGTGGTTTGCCCGTTATTTTGTCTTATTTTTCTGGAGTATCTAGGATACTCGTTAAGCATTCTTTTGGGGATCACTTGCTCATTGGTTATAGAAAATATTCTTTGATTTACTTATCTCCCTTTTAACACAAGTTGAATTGAGAGTTGAACTTGAAAATGAGCCTAGTCCGAAGTCGATAACCCTTTTTATTCCCTCCACAGAAGCAAGAGCGTTACCAGCTCTAACTACTGTCCTGATCATCACAATTTTTTTTTTAAATAAAGAAAGAAAAAAGTCCCTGTATGTGCAAAAAAATTATTTAAATATAACCTTTCCTTCCTTTATTCGTGCAAGAAACACAATTTGAAAAAAACACAAAATCGTTTTTTGGGTGTAGCTGCCCAATTTTTTTCAAAAATCAAGAACCGTTTTCACCTATGGAAGTTGATACACACAATGAGCAAAGACCCATCAATTTGTCGAGATTTTGGACAAAGTTACGTAGTTCCGGAAATTTTTACCGTCTCCCTCCCACTCCCTCCCCCCTCTCTATTCCCCTTACCTACTTCCCAACTTGTTAAGAATTAAGCTTTACACTTTCCTTACATCCACCAAAAATTTCAGGTCCCTCTTTCCGAGAACTCAACGGTTTAACACTTGAAACCACCGGTAAAAAACTTTTTCCTAGAATTCTTCAATTGCCCATAACTCGAGATCTAGTGAATATTTTTGGACAAACGTCTGCTCATATTACGTATATTCAAATTCTCTTTAACTGTGAATAAGACTTTTTTTCCATGCATGCATTATTTTCCAAGTTATCGCCGAAACAGTAGTTTTTGCAGACTTTGTGTACAAGTATCTTCCCCCCTCTCGAGTATGAGACGTGTGATTTTCAGAGAATAATTGTATGATACAAACTTAAAGAATGGCAGGAAGAAAAAATTTAAATTCCATTGTTTGCTTTCAAATCAAATCCGTTCTACTATAATTGAAAATAATTTTAGTGTGCAGTATTTTGGTCTCTTACAAATTATGTAATTTTTTTTTTATATAAATGTAAAATAGTGTAAATAGTTTAGATAATCATCACTACTCCCTTGTAGGTTATGAAATGAATTAAATTTCTTTTAGGATATTGGCGTTTCAAAAGATTTGAACGAACAGTTTAGGAATCATCTAGTTAAATCAAATGAATCTTTAGGGATAGACTTTAGTATTCAAGTATTATCTTCAGGTTCTTGGCCATTTCAACAATCTTTCACATTTGGACTGCCGTCAGAGGTATAATTTATTTGTAGGTGCTGATTTTGCAGTTTGTTAATATAATTCATTTCAGTTGGAACGAAGCGTACATAGATTCACAAATTTTTACTCAGGACAGCATTCAGGTAGAAAATTAAATTGGCTATATAATATGTCCAAAGGAGAACTAAACACAAACTGTTTTAAAAATAGGTAAGTAAATGATCTATCAATTTATTTAGTGTGGCATATTTTTTTCTATCAGCGTATTTTTACTTTCTTATCTACAGGGTGGCTTGTAAAGTAAGTGGGCATAGAGCAATTATGTGCATAGATTTATTCAGAGGTCAGTTGAGTTAGGTTAAAATTGTCATATTTTGATTTGATCATTTTTACACCTAATTCTATGTCCACTGACTTACAAGACACCCTGTACATCTATAGTGGGAGATAACTACTGTCTAAAGTCTAAACATGCTTTCTAAGGGAGGATGGTGCTTAAAGAAGTTGTAGATTTTTTTTGACAAAATCGAAATTGAAAAAATTTATTAATGTTTTCTAATATGAGATTCACGTAATAGTCTAAGAGCTACTGGCCTCGACAACATACCCGTTTTCCCAAGGAATATGCTAGAATGTTAGTTTAGATCCCCCCAAAGTAAGAATGCCCGGTATGGCTAAAGGATGTCGGTGGGGTGAGCTGAACACCCCTGAATTTTTGAAAATGGGGCAAATATGCAATTAAACTTATCTCTGCAAAGCTGAAATTTCCAGATCTCGAATAGGGTAGCGGCAAAGGAAATACCTCATATGCATGAGGTCCAGAGTTCAAATCCTACTCGCAAAAATATTTTTCTAAAACTTCTTCGGCCCAAATCTCTTGCTAGAATATTACCTATATTTCCTATTAGCTAGGGAGCTGATGACAGAAATGTTTATATAATTTTATTGTGTGAGTGAAGTTGAACATTGTAAAGATGTAATAATAAAAAGCCAGAAAAACCATTTCGGTCATTACAGTCTTGCTGAGTTTTTAATTAACAGTAAATTAAACATGCAATAAAAAAAAACGCTCCCTATATGATTTTATTATGTCAGCCACAGTTTTAAATGTTGCTTGTTAATATGACATTAACATAAAAGCAGTCGGCTGAAATGTACATGTCTCCGTTTTTTTTGCAATTCAATTTTTTTATATACTAAAAATTAAGTGAGTACAAATATATATAATAATTATCGAAATATATATATTTTTTCATTAAATATATTTATTCCGTTCAAATATTTATGTTTTGCGAATATATTTTGTTTACAAATATGTGTTATTTTTGCTAACACATATTTATATAGAAATGATCTTCTATCGTCGTACGGTAGGTGGCGCGATTTCCGTGCCCGAGTTAAAATTTGGCAATGAAATGAAATAACCAGTATTTTATTTCAGACAGAAACTATACCACAAATCCACAAATCACAAATTAATGAAATGGACAACATACCTACATACTGTTTCATAATTTAATACAAACAAATCAGAGTACGCCCCATTGCCAAATTTAATGCGGGCATTTTACATACATTTAACCCGCCAGGCGCCATCTAGCGAACGACAATAAAAGATCGTTTCTATATAAATATAGGTTAGAAGAAATAATATTTATTTTTAAACGAAATATATTTATATTTTTACGAAGACATATATATTTTTACAAAGATAAATATATTAGCAAATCTTATAAATATTTTAACGAAATAAATATATTTAACGAAAAAATATGTACCTATATTTCAATAATTCTTATATATATTTGTAATACTAATAATGTCTTAAACGGCACCTCATAATTGTCGATATACCTTATATTTTATTTATTTTATTTATTTAATTGCCTTATTTTATTTTAACATCCTGGCGAAGTTTAGCTAATGCTATTATATCACTTAACCAGTTTCGTAACGTGATAAGAAACAATAAAACAAACTTCAGTCACCTGTGTACATTTAAATGGGGTGAATTTTCAAAAATGGGGTAAGAAAACGCTTCTATATTATTTTATTATGTCAGCCACTTAGCAGGAAGCTTCCTTTATGTAGAAAACATTAAAAAAATAGTGGCTGAAATCTGCGATGCTGATTTTTCGTTGGCTGACATTTCTTAATAATTACACAGGCCGACAAAAAAGGTGGCTCTTCTTTCGATCAGAACTGTCTATTCCCATGTTTTCTGACAGGCTGAAACCAATTCTGATATTAAAAAAAAGTTTTTGTCTACCACACCTTTTATTTCCTAAGATCAAAATAAAGATCTTGATCTAAGGCTCTGATTTAACTTTTCTGAAGTATTTTGATGCGCTGAAGCCAATTTTGGACAAAAACAATTTTCTGTCATATCGAAACTGAGATGATAGAATGTTTATTGTTTGCCCACAATTGGCTTCAAGATGTCAAAATACTTCAGAAAAGTTAGATCTTGTTCAAGATCTTTATTTTGCCCTTTTTAGGGTGTAAAAGGGGTGGTAGACAAAAACTGATGTGGTTTTACAGTCTTTCTTCTGAATACCTGTCATTAAATTTAATAACTTGTTTCCTATTTTTGAGGAATGATGTAAGCCACTGTAATACTATAGCGTCAATTTAATTTTTTCTTTGATTCAACAAAAGTAAATCTTTGTTATGATAATATAAATAATATAAAATATGTTATGTTGTAAACGTACAATGTATATTTTTTTTTTCTTAAATTCATCTGTCTGATGCTGTATCTCTTTAAACATTACTAACAATAAAAATGTATATACAAAAAATGTAGGAAATTTTATACTTTTGAACTTTGTCTGCATCATTTTCCTTGTAGGGTCGAGCGTTGCTGAATTGTTTGGAAAGAAACCTTTAATTCGAGATGGCGATTCACGCCTCACCCCATTCCCAAGGTCGAAAACTTGTGTTTTTTTATCAGGGCCTTGTCTTAAACAATATATATCAAAATAATTACCACTCCACCTTTTGAAGGGCCAAAACCCCGACTGATTGGACTATTTTCTTACTTTGACATTTTTTGGAGTAAATTGGGAATATTTCTGAAAATCAGCAACGTACACGTCAGCCAATGTTTTTCTCTATTTATGGTTATAAAAACAAACTAAAACCAATGTGAAGTACAATGGAATGATTTAATAGCGCTCTTTTTTTTTACAAGTTGACAATTAGTTTTGTAAAAATATCAGAGGCATATGCAGCCAACCATTTTTCTGTTTATATTTTTGATAAATGAACAATATTATAGCAATGGCTGAAACAATAAAATAATATAGGAACATTATTTTTTTTTTGCAAATTTGACATTCATTTATTTAAAAAATCAGCAGCAACTAAACTCGATAGCTGCTCTAATCGGTCAGTTATATCAAAACTTTCATTCATTATAATGAAATCATATACCCGTATTGTCACCAGCTCCCTAGCTATATAAAGGGACACAATAGATAAAAATAATTTATGTTATTTATTACAATAAATTTGATAATGCGAAAAAGAAATATCCAGTATAAAAAAAAATAATGAGGCATTAATTTGGCCTAATAGTCTGCATTTCTATCGCCGATTTATAGGAACCGGGTATCAAATATAATTCTTCTCCTACTTTCTTTTATTAAATTCCTGCAAAATTAGTTTAAAATGAGAGATCTCAATGACCCAGTTTAATTAAATAATAAATAAGTAAATAAGTTTTATTCCGTTTTAGCTCACATTTACATGTATAAAACAGGTCACAGTTTACAAAATAAAAGATATGAGACATATGAGGCAGACAAACGAGTTCATAAATATAAAATAGATAATTCGCACATTATTATCATCACACATAATATTCTTGAGTTGAGTATGGCTCAATACTGCATATGTACTGGAAGACTTGTTTACTGAAGCATTTGTGGTTAACATTGTTTTTTATATTGTTATAGTCTGTTTTTAACAAAGAGTTTAATAACTAGAGAAGTCAAGCCGTGGATTTGCCGGTAGTCGCGATTTGGTCACAGCATGCTGTGATTTGGTTGTCTTGGAAACGTTAGGCTTTTCGTCCTTGTCGCAGACCTCGTACCCTCTCTCTCCACTCTGTTTTACAAAGCAACACAGCGCTTTGATTTCACAAATACCGTCAATTTTTAATCTTTGTTTTGAATAGCGTTCGGCTTTATTTACAATTACAAGTAGTATTTCTCAAATTTTTCTTCTGTTTATAACGTTTAATCTGTTTATCACGAAAAATGTTGCTGAGACATTAATTTTAAATATGATACAATTTAAGAAAAACTTGAAAGAAAAGCTTCATATTATATAAAGATCTGGTGAAGTTTATAAATTAAGAGTGAAAGTTCAAAGTATAGTTTTTATCGATGATCTGCGGACTAAATGTACCTATTGTTTTAAACTATATATTTCGGTTATTTAAAAACTACTCAGTGCTGAATTTTTTAATATTTGAAACCTGAGTCTAAACACTGACTTAAGTCCATTTTCACAGTTTTGTAATGTAAAACAACAGAATTGAGTAGTTTTTAAACACCACACGATATATTTTAAAACAATACAGATCACTCGATGAATTTAGTATAAATGCCATCTAAGTTATATTAGAAATGTTAAACTTGTTGATAATAAACAGTTATATTTAGTAAATATATTTTTGTTTAATTCTCATTTACAGACATGAATGTAGAAGTTCAGAGTAATCAGCATTCAACTTACTGCTAACGATAGTAATGACTGATAAATAAAACAATAAAAGGAAAGGAGAATATTTAATAAAATACATAAATTAGACAATAATAACATTAATATGACATGACAAAAAAGTTCTTACAGAAATTACAATGATTTGCACAGCTCCGTGCATAAATATACCATAGACGATGAGTGAACCGTCAGATAAATTGTGTCTACCTTATTATAACTAAGTCCTTTGTTTCTTTTCATGAGTAATTTTACAAAATCTACGGATTGTATCGCACAATGGTTAACTGCTTAGCCATAGCCATCTTTACTGCTAAAAAACTAAAAGGAGTGACGTCTCATCGCCTCACTCTGTACCTTATAAATTGCAAATCAGGCTAGCGAACGTGTTTTGCCTGTATCTGCAACACAATTACAATGAGTACTAACAACTTCATTTGGATCGACTAGATCTGCAATAATCCAAGGAATGATGTTTTTGTTGACAATGTAGTGAGACCATAACCTAAAAAATGGATCTGTGTTAGTAATTATTCATAAAACAACCTTAAATTATGCAAGTACATGGCGAAAATGATTTATAATTTATATCTAATCCTTACCTTTGCGATAATAAGCTGTTATCTTGTAAATTTCTTGGAGAGAACTTCTTTCACCCAACTACTAACAAATTGGTTATAAACTTCGTCTTTTCAATGCCTTGTACTCATTCTTTTAACTATGCACTCCTTTAAAAAATCATGTAATTACAATATATGTATGTCTAATATTCGGAAATACATCGGCATCTGTACTAAGGTCTTCTTTATTTAAATATATAGCGATTTAAATTGATAGCACCAACTTTCTTCCATACACTGATCCTGTACATCATAAGGTAATTTCGTAAAATATAAACTCATCTCCATCTTAACAAACAAAATTCGCCACATGAATTGATTAAACATAATTGTAGATGTTAAATAATCCAAAATTAAGTTTTAAAACATCACAGAATCCACAAAATATACAGTTAAAACAACACGTTCGATCGGCGAATTACACAATGGCGGCCATTTGTTTTCCCTCAGGTCTGAAAAGTTATGACATCAGCGCACGTCATACTGTCATTGCATTGCAATCGTTACCTACCCTCATGTACTGTGCGACAAAGAGAGAACGAACTGTGTGAGAAGGATGAGAAGACTACAGTCTACCGGCTGCTTATACATTACGCTTTTGGAGCTTGTATCCTCTATTTGTTAAACTCTTTGGTTTTTAAACCAGGAGGAGTAAACATGAAAGTTCCATTCACACCATAAAAGTAACTAGAAAATACACTAAAACCTTTTTGGCGTTTTGGGCAACCAACAATGCACGACTACAGTGTTTTTGTGTGTATTTTATTATATTTATATAATCCAACAACCTCTATTTGACCTCTAGCTATTTTATACAGTATCCAAACCATTTACGCAATATAAAGGCACCAAGTAATTAGCCACTTTTACTTTCAGATTTATACAAAAGGAATTAAAACTCATGTATAATGTGCAAACGATAAAATAGAAATTATAACCAAACAATTTGTGACACGAAATTAAAATTTTTACAATATGTCAAAATTTTCGACTATTGCCTTGTGTAAAACTGGCGAGGGTCTATCCAATCACAGATGTATGATTTAGCGCGTTAAATTTAAAACGCTCCTCCTGGTTTAAAAACAGACTATAGGGAGTGCATTAAAAAATGTTAGTGCAGCATAATGTAGTCCTTTCTCTGTTAGCCTATGTACTGGGTAAGCATAATTCATTTTGTGCCTAGTATCGTGCGCATGGTCTGTGTTTATATTTATAAATTCAGAGTTGTTGCTTTTTAAGAACATCAAGCAGGAATAAATGTATAGACCTGGGATTGTGAGTAGTTTGTTTTCCCTGAATCGGCCCCTACAAGACTCGTCAAATTTAATTTTGAATATCACCCTGATTGCTTTCTTTTGCAGTTTAAAAATTTTGGAGAGGCCTGACGAGCCACCCCAGACTTCGATTCCATACTTAGCAATGGAGAGAAAGTTTGCGTGGTACACCATGATAAGATTAGTGCTGTTAAAGGAACGTGATAGGACCCTGAGTGCATAGTATGATTTGTTCAATTTATTCACTGTGAGGTTGATATGTGCAGACCATTTAATGTTGTTGTTTAGTGTTATGCCTAGCAGTTTAGTTGAATCTGTTGTCGTAATTGGCACCGTGTCAGCTAGGCGCTCAGGTACTTCGATATTTGACCTATCTGTTTTAAAAATTACACAATTTGTTTTTAACTCCTTTAGAAAAAGATTATTATTGGCAAACCAGTCTCTTGCGTTGAACCAGAGCTTTTCAAAACTGGCAGCGATTTCGCTGAGAGTGAGTTGTTGACAAATATTATAAAGAGAAGTGGTCCAAGAACACTGCCTTTTGGCACGCCGTAGTTGCAACATATAGTGTTGGATTCATATTTTGTGCGTTCTGTTTTGCAGATATGATCTGAACCATTGAGGGCCAATTCCTCTAACACCAATTTTTTCCAGTTTGCTTAGGAGCTTATTATGATCTAGGCTATCGAATGCCTTGGATAGGTGAAGAAAGAGCCCACAGGCAATTTCCTGGCCATCCAAAGCCTTTAGTACTACCTCAACGAAGTTGAATAGTGCTGTCGTTGTTGATCTGCCTCTTCTGAATCTATGCTGAAAGTTATTAAAAAAGTTACACCTGTTAAGAAACATGAGTAGTCTATTGTATATGAGTGTTTCAAGAATTTTCGAGAAGGCAGACAACAAGCTCACAGGACGGTAGTTTCCCAGATCGTTTGTATCTCCTTTCTTGTGCAAGGGCACCACAATCTCCAGTTTTAATACATCAGGGAATGTTCCTTGTGATAGTGACGTATTGAAGATATTCACGAGTGGTATGGCTAGAGCTTGTATACTTTTTTTAGCAATTAAGTAATTATCAAAATTAAAGAAACATTTATAGACATGAAGTTTAGGTAATATAATATCCGAGCAATAGATTTGGGCCGAAAGAAAAAAAAATTGAAATATTTTTGTAAGTATGTAGGATTTGAACTCTGGACCTCCTGCATGTAAAGTATTTCTTTCAATGAGACCTTACTCAATGTCTCAAAATTTTAGCTTTGTAAAAGTAAATAAATAAATATCAGCTTAAATGGCAATGACTTTAAGAAATTGAAGGGTGCTCACATCACCGACGTCCTTTAATTACACCGGCCATTCCTTCTTTGATCTAAAGATCTAAACTAACATTTTAGCATATTTCCAGCCTTGAGAATGTGGGTATTTTGTTGAGGTCAGTAGCTCTTAGATTATAAAACTTAACCTCATTAACATGTTGAGCCCCGGGTGGCATCTAAGCGATGCCTCGCTACCACACACTTCAGGGACCGTGAGGTACCAACGTAATGCCACACAGCTTAGATGTTGTTGGGACCACGTGAGATTAACGTGATGCCTCTTAGCAATAAAATCTAAATGGAAATAGAAAGAGTGCGGTCCAACAAGAACACTGCTAGTTGCGGGTTAGGTATAGCTACATTTGTATGGAATATATTACATTGTAAATTTGTGAAACTTAAAAGTGTGACACAATTATAAAAAAAGATTATATTTCTCAAACAATAGACAGTTTTCATACATTTCAGTTTATAGGGGTAGCCTTATGTTGTTCAAAAAACAAGATATGCAATAATTATGTTTACAAATATTACACTCTTATTTGAATCTAGACGACTTGTTTTGGGCTTCTTTTCTACCATACTCTTTTTTCATTTTCGCGTAACACACCGCAAACCTATTTTTCTTTGTTTCTGTCAAAATATGAGGTTCGGGATCATGATTATCGAGTTGCAACAGGAATAGACCGGATTGTTAGTAGGTAATACAATGATACCTCTCTGTCCACAAGAAACAATTTCCTCTTTCAGTCTGCGAGGCATCAACGTCATGCCTCATTTTTTTCTCTCAAAAATAGCAAAAAAAATTTTTTTTTCGAAATTTAAGAACATGGAAATAAGGACCGTTACAAATATTAACATTCAATAAGAAAATCAAGATCCGGTCTGAACGAACCAAAAAAATGTTTATATAGCGGGGCTCAACATGTTAATGGTGTTGTCGATGAGAATGCTACATACTAAAACTTATGCTGACCAGGTGTTAACTGTTTTTTTTGTTATAGGTACACATTACAAGCTAGTACCTTCCAAATGGCCGTGTTGTTGCAATTTAACGTATCCGATACTTGGACAATAGCTCAACTCGAGGAAAATACTCAAATCAAATCAGATTTTCTGATACAAGTCTTACAAATTCTACTTAAAGCCAAACTAATTTCATGCGAGGACGATGAAAATGACCTTAACCCAAATTCTATAGTCAGTCTTCACCTAGGATTTAAAAAGTGAGTACTTGATTTCTGTGCATCAGTGTAATTCTTATCATAATATCATAGACCTTTATTTATGACAAGGATGAAGAATCTGATATTAATAAACCTTTTCACACCTAATAATTAAGAGGTATGGAAAAGTGGCATATTTCTGTATAAGACGTGAGATTCTGTATTTATCGAGACAAAAGAGACACTTTTCCTATGTGTTGTACATAAAACATTTTACACACTAGACAGAAAGAATGAAAAATTCAAAATCGTAATACATTATAAATCACGTGATAGATTGTGAATAGTAGGTGTCTTAACATGGAAAGATATCATTGAAAGCATATGCTCACTTTGATAAGAACGAGGGGGTTATTGAAGATGTGACTAAATGGTAGATTGGAGGGAGGGGTAGTAAAAAATATTAACATTACCAAGAAAATTTAAATGGAAAATGTCTATATTGAATATTTTAAGTTTGTTCTGTAGTGTAAACCGATCAGCAGACATTTTTTAATAATAAATATAGTTTAAGCCATATGATGGGGAATGGTTTTATTTTAGTATTCTATATTATAAAGTGCTCTTGTGTGACTGGCTGTATGGTCTATGACCCAAAGCCATAAAAAAAAAAGTAATAAATGGTTAATGGTTATATACATTAGATTACATAAAAGAGGAGGGATGGGAAGGTAAAAATAGCCTATTTCTGGGAACATATTTTTTGCTTGGTTATTAAGGACAGGATCGAAATGTCAAAAACTCGTAAGCTAGTACTTATGTTAATCCTAGATGGCACAGTGTGTATCTTATCTTATTTTATTGGCAAGTTTCAATATTTGTCGGAATGTTGTCCGCATTGCCACATGTACAAAAATTTCTTTAGTATAAAATATAATTAATGTTACAAATTATAATTATAAATATTACTCAATTACATAAATAGTCGTAAAATAGTTAGTATGTGGTTAGGTAAATTCTAAAATGTAGTTGTGCATAATTTATGCCATGTACAACTAATATCATATAGGGATATTGTTTAAATTTTAAAACGAAATAGTTAACCACATTATTAATTTCGAATTAAACAGCAAGAACCTTTTATCCAAATTATGGGAACACATCAGTTTTAATTATTGAAAATGGCAAAGACAATGTGTATTTAAATTTGGCAACTGTTCATCACCTAATTTTTATTCTACCTAACAGTTGTAAATATGTCCTTGAACGTAGTGTGTGTGACAAGCGTTTAGGTACACGAAGCTTCGACCTTGCGCAAAACGTGATAGCATTTATCTGACTCTTTAATATTTATTCCTTGTTCTAGCGTTCACCGTCAGCAAAGTGGCTAGCGCGTAGATAAAATCATGGAGGTCCCGGGTTCAAACTCCTACGTCCGCTGATTTTTTTTTCTTTAATTTTGTAATGATTAATATATTTTTTCATTAATTCTTTTCTATGATTTTTTTCCGTTAGGTTAGAGGTTTTTATTCTGCTTAAAATAATGGGAGTGACTACGCAACCGCCGCGGCGGATCTTTTGCACGACTTATTGAACCGCCGCGCAGAGAAATTGAAATATTTTATGCAATTTTCTGAAAAACAAGGCGGGGAGACACCCCCCGCATCCCCCGTTTTTGTCTGCGACGCTAATGCTGCCTGCGGCGCTGATAATTTATTAACAATTATTTAGCAATATAAAAATCAACCTAACTAACCCAATTACCATCACATGAAAGAGATAAATTATTATATGAAAAAAAAGAACATAATTTCTGTCGTCAAATCCAACCAGAATTTGTGAAAAAGGATATTAATCGTTACAAAATATAAAAAAAAAGTTCAGTTGCCAGCAGTTGAACCCGGGACCTGTAACTTCAGGATTTTGGGTTACACGTTGTTTCCTTTCGGTGAAGCAGTCACACATTGAAATATAAGATACTCCTTTCTGCGGAAGCATAAACGAGATAAAGTTAGGGACAGTTGATTAAAACACCAATGCCATGAACCATATTCAGGGTTCGAACCTAATTTATATATTTACATTTATTGAAAATTCACCCAATTTTTGACAAAAATTAACAGAATTTATTGTATATATTATATACTTGGGATATAGTGCCATTTTAGTGCTTGAATACAGTTGCAAACTATTGACCATTTAATAATACTTTCATTGTTTAGTTTATTTATCAAATTTAAATGTGTCACTTTTCATTTCATTCATAAATCAAAATCATTACCCCCTTTCATTCATAAGGCTATTGGCGCCATCTTCTAGTTACATGCTGAACTTATTCTAAATATTCTTTACAATTATTCTGATGACTCATCGATTTGTGTTAAAAATTGATTTCATACATTACAATTTACAAAAGCAATTTTATGCAAATTTTTACACTGATAAAAGATAATGACTGTAATACGCATCAATACGACCTAATTAAATGTACTTAAATTACTCTGATTATCTAATATAGCTACAAATGTATCGTCTGATAATTAGGCAATTTTAAAAATTTATTCCGAATTTATTGTGCACTTAAAAAAGAAACAAACAGGTCAGTCGTATTTGGCCGACTTCTGTTATAATACTGCCCACTTTAAAACTCCGTTTGAATTACTTGTAAAAAAGTTATTTATGAAATACCAAGTGTCGATTTGATGGAATTTTAATGATTATTAGGCAACCACATATACAATTTTTGACATTTCGATCCCGACCTTAATGAAAAACATTTATGCTGATAAGTTTAATAAATACATTTCTAGTGTATGTTGAATTTTTTTTTATGTAGAAAAATATTGCTTGTGGAAAAGCATGATTTTTCTAAATGAAGAAGCTTACATTTCCATCTGGTGTGCAAAGTATATACAATTAACAGTTTGTAAAATTTATTATTATTGAGGATATTATATTGTTTTACTGAATTTCTTTTAGTAAAAAACTACGTGTTAATATAAATATCCCAATGAAAACGGAACTTAAAATGGAACAGGAAACCACCCACAAACACATAGAAGAGGATAGGAAGTTATTAATACAAGCTGCTATTGTTCGAATTATGAAAATGAGGAAAGTCCTCAAACATCAACAACTTGTAGCGGAAGTATTAAATCAGCTGTCGTCCCGATTTAAACCAAGAGTTCACATAATAAAGGTTAGTAAAATTTTACAATGCATTTATATGTGAGTATCTAATAAGCATTGTTAGTCAATTATTAATAGAGCCCTGATAGCAGCAATGAAAGACTTTAAAACCAGGATTGGCTCTAGATGATGTGTCGCTGTGTAAAGTTTTTCGTGCTTATGTTATATGTAGTTGTTATAGTTCTTTAATGAATTTCGTAACATCCAAAGTCCATCCACGAAGAATAGAGACTAGGAGAAAGCATGTTGTGGGATATTAAAGAGAAACGTTTGGTGGAACACATTGCCACAAACTGGTGCTGCTGTTGCTCTGGACAGAGGAATATCAATCTAATCAATGACTGCACTTGTGTACTTTCTTTTATTTCTGATTCTCTGTGAGAGTAAGTTTTAGGGATGTAGTTGATAAGATAGGGTTCTTGCTCCTGGTCTCTATTCTTTATAGTTAACAGGGTAAACATTCTTTTCTCAGAAGGTGAGAAGTAGGTAGGTATTACATCATACCTAGAGTAGATCACCGCCGAAGTAAAGTACTGCCGAACATGGTTAGTACTTGGAAGAGTGAACTGACCACCGGGAACTATGCATGTCGATGCTGTTGCTGTTTGTGGGCGATAGATCACAGACCTACATACTGACTGGTTATAGAACTGTATCGACTATAGGAAATGACTTGAGGGCACAAATAAAAATAGGGTCTTGTGCATTAAGCATAAGTGTCTGTAGTATAACTAGAACCAACAAGACAGAGAAAGAAAAAAACATATTTTATACTACCAGTCACTAAAGTAAAGGCATGGTGGTAATATTAAATTTGTTCTAAATGCTCTGTGGAATACAGATTTTCTGTTTCATTAAAAATTCACTTAAAGGCCATTCATCATTGATGGATGCATCCGACCTATTACCTCTGCTACCCAATGCTCATGGCTAGTACGGAACTTTCAGGTGATAAAATAAATAATAGTGAAAAATGAAGAATTTCGTGGACATCGACTTATTAGATCAGTTTTTCGTGTGTCACTTCTACAAAATTCTATATTTTTTAAGATTCTGATTTTTGCTACGCAACTCTGAATAGTCCTTCTATTGACCACAGTCCTGAATAAAATTAACAGTTACATTCCTTTGGAAAAAAGAAACATTTTTGCCCGATTCATGAGTAACTTTTGTTTTAATTAGCTAAAACCCCTATCAAAGCGGCGAGCTTTATTGCAGGGAAACTCTATAGATTATGAAATTCTAAGACACTTTTCATATGACAAAAGACCCAAAAACAATATTCGCGGCTGGCAAACAGCTTTCCGTTGGCCGCAGCTACGCGAAATCGAATGGAGTCGCATATATACGCTGGATAACAACCAACGCCATAGCAACCATGCAATGACCTTCCCAATTACAATTGTTGCAAATATGAATATTGATATTGAAATATAAATATTGATTTAAATGTATGTCAAATTTAAAAAAATATTTTTCAAATAAAATTTCAAAAAAGTGTTGTATTGCACGCGTGTTCTCAATTTTCCCCCATCATTTACTTTCCTCGACAAGAAGGCAAAGGAAGCTGCCTCTCGCTGCGAAGACCGAGATGACTGATTTTTCTTTACATGTTCAAAGCTCGATTTGAACCCTTCAGGGCAGGTAAAAAGTTTCGTCATCCTGAACTTTTCTTCTTGGCTCTCCCAGAACTGATGAGAAATGCTGAAATTATTTTCTCTGTAGTAACTGGAAAATCTTGGTATCGGGCTATCGTACTATAACTGAAACTCTTCATACTGTAAAAAAATTTACCACTGTAACCTGGCAAGTTATTTTAAAAAATTGTTGATTTAGTGTAGTTTTTAAAATAATATAACATTTTCTATGTTTTACTATAGAAAAAAGATATTCCTATTTTACTGACAAAGGACCTCATTGTGAAATTATTTCAATAATTAGGAATTCGAATGAAACACTTGTTAAATTTAAGTGACAGCTGTCCAGCTCATTACGCATGAGGTTTGAGAAATTATTTGGACCAAACTCAGAGATGGATCAGCCACCTTGGTCCCATTCCGTGGCCTCCCCAGTTCCCGGATTTAAAACCACTAATTTTTTCTATTGTGGTTACATGACCTTTAAATCCAAATCTCGTCTATCTCTCTCAGGAAACGGAGTTCTCTTTATATTATTAGTTTTTGACTACCTATGTAAAGTTTATTTCACAAAGAGCATGGATACGTTGTGCATTATAAGCAATGTTTGTTTAGTGATAATTTGTATTAAAAAATAAATTCACAAAAATGTGACACTTTGCTTTTCTTTCAGAAATGTATAGACATTCTCATCGAAAAAGAATACCTGGAAAGGACCGAAGGACAGAAAGACACTTACAGCTATCTGGCATGATTCAAATCCAGTGTGGCGTTATAAAATAATTTATTTTTGACTAAAAAAGAGGTTTTGTGACTGTGGAAAACGTGGCATGTATAATTGTAAATATCTAGGATTGTATTTTGAATCTTTAATTAAAAGCTACTAAATAAACAATTACATATAACTATGTTTTGATATCGGACTTTCTTGATTTCTTTTACTAGGTGGCTTATTTATGTTTCTGATTTGGAACATTTTAAAAGTATTGAATTTAAGTATTATTTATTTTATTACCACAAAATTTTGTATAAAAAAACATTATCGGACTAAATTTGACTAGAGGGATTTGTGTGATGCGATGCACTGATTGGGTAAAATCCCAGACTTAAAACTTAAATGGCTGTGAATTATGTATTTGTCATTTACCAAACAATTTATCTATAACGCTTGTAAAATACTTACCTTTATTGACAGTTGAGTTATTAAAAATACCTTATCTTCCCTTTTGAATTATGCCTCGCACCATATTTATTTGTCACTAGAACCACTGCTAAGTAAATTAACGAATTAAGTACAATATGTGACTATAACAACCTGCTACATTTCTAAATTTTTATTTGGTTACAAAGTTGACAGGTTTTCAACTGACAGTAACTATATTAAAAGTTCATGACAAATAAAAAAAAACTTTTATGAATTTTCAAGACTCATAATTAGCATTATTTATTAGACTTTTTGTTGTCATGTAGCAAGAAATGATTTATCGGTATGCTTTGTATGTTTGCGGAAAGACAGTGTTTCAAATCAGAAATATTAGAATAATTTTATTTCTAATGTTAACTCATGCAGGCAAATACACAAGTTCATTATATTGGTTGTCTAATTTAACAGGATTTTGCATATGAAAGACTTACAAAATCATTTAATTGTACAATTGAGACCTGCTGGGTAATTATTCTTGTGTATTTATTGTTAATATATTTATAATACGTAATTTTTGTAATTGAAAATTGAATTGCCAATATCAATTGTTTTATTTCTTTTATTTCAAAATGTATAAGGTACTGCAAAAATGTTCAGGGGTATTAAAAATGTTTAGTATTTTTAAAATTTTGATGTATCAGGGAAAGTTAAATTTTTAGTTCCTATTGAAACACTGATAATGACTTCTGTGTATCTTGTGTGTTATATGAAATTGGGTACCTGTAATAAGGTTAGAATTAACGATTAAACAAAACTATGTATCGATTAATGCTAAGCCTTACACTTAATATCACAGTACCTACCGACAATTCTCAAGTGGGTGTTTGTAAAAAATTAACATTGTAACTTTGTTTCATAAATGTTTTTGGGATGTCTTTTCATTAGGTCTGTACCAATTTCTATTAAGCAAAACAAATTTTGTAACTCTTACTGTTTCTGATATAAAATAGACAACCTGAAATATTTTTTCTCCCATTTCATTCTTGTAATTTATTTTTCATGTTTTACGTGATCAGCAGAATGTTTTGAATTTTACTCTGTTATAGTTTTATTAACCCACATTTATGTGATAGTAACTTTATAAAGTGTATTTGTTTTGTTTATTTGTTTTTATATTATTTAAAAGTCTCTCTTACCGGTCACTTGACCGACTGAGAATAATATCACTAACATGTTAATTTTAAGTTTATTTAGGCAACATTTTTTGCAAATCTTACCATTTTGTTACGACTTCTCACTTTTGGAAAAGTTTGAGAATCATCCTTTACTATGTTTTATCATTTAAAAATTCATTAAAAACTGTTACTCTTAATGCTGTCTTTGTGAATCTTTTCTTTGAAAGAAAACCGAGAGAAGAAATGCTTGTGGTCAAGACGAGTCTCCTTGTGAAAGGAAAAATGTTTAAACGAGTTAGTGCGTTTAGAAACGAAACTACAATAAATGAATGCATATACATACATCGACTTAAGGGTGCATGGGAGCAATTTAAAAATGTTAAGAAATTAATGAAATATGGGAAATTGTTCTTTGTCTCCATAAATCACCCCAATAAATTTCAAATCGATTCGCTAAACCGTTTTTTATTTATAACGGTTTTAATTTAACATGCGTTCTTACGGGAGACCTGGGGCCCTATTCTTGACGGCGATAGAAAGGAGCGTTCCCCGGGGAACAATCCCTCATCGCCTTCTCTCAGGAGAGTTATTTGTTGGTATTCTTGAACACGAGTGAACGATACGACACAATAGTAAACGTTGCCATGAAAACAACAGTCAAAAAAATTATAGTAAATTTTGACAACTTAAATTCAACAATAATTGTCATTGATAGTTCATGTTTGTTCTTTGCATTTATTTTTAACAAGTTGAGTGGTAGTGAAATAACTTCTAATAATCTTCCATTTCTTGTATATTATCTGGAAAACAAACCAATCTATTTAAAATTTCTGGGGGGGGAAGTGCAGCACATACGTCACCTACATTACGACTCGCACTTAACTGATCGGCCAGTGCAGATACCTTTTAAAAAGGCAAAAAATCAAAAATTAATAACAGCATGAAAACTGTTGGAAAAAAAAGGAAATACAGCGGAACCAATGGAAAAAATAAATTAAAGTTGATCCGAGTTACGAGGGTGGAATGGAGTGAACTTTAGGGTGGAAAATGGTTATTCACGACTTCCAGCGAAATTAGACCTTTTATCGAAAAAAGTTAAATGTAAAAGTTGTAGGTAATGAAAAGGTCTATAACTTTTGTATGAACCAGTTTTTCACATAACCTACAATTTTCCTATAAACATCGAAAAAACCGGTTTTTTCGTTTTTGATTTTAATCTCCCACAAAAAAATTTTTTCGCTTCACGAAATTTGGTGGAAACTTACCTTTAAGTCCCAAGCACGCTGTAATTTTTTGGATCAAAATATTTATTTTTTCATATTATTGTGATTCTAAACCAAAAAGGAGACCTCATTTTCATCCGAAAATACCCATGTGCTGGAAACAATTTAAAAAAAAAAACAGTGGTCCTTACTTTCGTTGAAACGTCTACTTTTACATGGTGTAAAAAAATAAACATTACTGTGGGAAAATTTGCCAGGAAATGCGAAAAACTGAAAAAACTAGATTTTAAAAAGTTATTTTTCAATCATTGTTTAAAATTATTCATTATTTATTAAAATTCACAGTTGAAATCCTTAAAAAATGTAAGATAGAAAATAAGAAATGAAAACAAAAAACAACAGTAAAATCATTAGTAGCCGATAAAAATTTGTGAAGTTGGGCCAATATTTTTTACAAAAAAGATGCAGACGAAAAAGATATCGCTGAAAATGGATTGCAATTAATAAAGTCAATTTATAAATGTAAGACAGTCCTATAGCAACAGTGGTAGAGTAAACACCTATTTATCTTTTGCTCATAGTACAAGAGTTAGCTAATTACTAAACTGAAATGTCTGGTGAAAGTGATGGTAGCTTTAGTGAAATGGAAATTTGCGATGATGGGCAGTGGAAAAAAGTGAGACACAAAAGAAAAGCAAGGAATGGATTAGGAAGTGTATCAAAGAAAAAAGCATTGTCAACAGATGAAATAAATAGAATTATAATGGGATCAACATCTAGTGATAAAAACCTCAGTACAAAAACCAACACAAACACAAAAACTACAACCAACAAAAACATCCAATATAGAAACTTTCCTCCTATAATGAAAGATGTTACCCACAAAAAATATAAACATATGTTTCACTTACTAACTGATACAGCGTGTTCACGAATTAATTTCTGTGATTTGTGGGACAAAATACATCCAGATGTGGATGACGAAATAATAAAAACAAAAACTGGACTACTAATAAAAACCAATCAGGAGAAAAACAGCATTACAACGACACTAGAAAAATTAGTAGAAGTCAAAAAAATACTTGCATTCAAAGAAACTTTGCCAAACTCTAAACCAACTACATCTACCCCTATAGAAAGTTACTCCGTGGTAATTGGAGCCGTTGAACTGGAAATAGAGGACAACTCAATAAGCGAACATCTACAAAAGCTCGGCTTTCCACATAGGTTTTGTAAAAGAATTACTTCTCTGGCAACAAAAAAGCCCACAACCTTAATAAGAATCATCAGCGGATCACAAAACGTCTGCGAAACACTACTCAAAAATGGATTATTCTACAAACACCGCCACTATCCTGTATATCCGAGCAAACCCCCCAATCCAACGCCTAAACCATGCAGCAGATGTCTATCTTTCACGCACCCTACGGAATCATGTGATACCCCACCCAAATGTACAAAATGCCTTGGGCCACATACTTCGAATAGATGCTCCTCAACGCTACCACCAAAATGTACAGGCTGCGGATCTGAGGACCACCAAGCATGGTCCTTTAAATGCCCTAAGAGACCTACTGCACCAATCACAGGTATACCGAACATACAGATAAAATCACTGAACAAGAAATCTACTGAAATTTCTCCAGAAAAGAAAAAGACAAGAATCCACAGCCCAGTTACTATCCACGATATGATCATCAACACCTACATCAACGACTTAAATGATCCAAAAAATATAGATAGAGAGGGACTATTACAAAAACTAAGGAAAAGATTTAGAGACAACTACAATGTGGACTCGACTGCCGTATTTTCAGGGAGCCGGGTATATATCCTGATATTTGATCTTGACTGTGAAGACCCAATATCCCCTACAGAACTCATAAACAACACCAATAATTTTCAGCACGTTCAACTCGCAAATATGTAAATTTCTATACTGTAACATAAACAGCTACCCCAGAAGAAAATTAATAATAAATAATGTTATTGAAACACAAAAAATCGATTGTACTATGCTGGTAGAAGCAAAAACCTCAGAAAAATCTAGTACATCATACAAGAATTGGTCGGTAATACAACTTAATGGAACTCAAATTCACAACAAAACCAGAGGAGGCTCTCTCGTACAAGCCCAACCTAGTCTCGGAATTGGAAAAGCAAACCCTCCCACCATTAACTATTATCTTAACGAATGTATACATTTCACTGTCCCATTTGCAGATGACAAATTACATATATTTTTAGTATACATTCACCCAACGGCAAGAATCGAAGAAAACATATTCACAAAAGCATCTCTTTATAAATATTCTCTAATAATAGGTGATTTCAATGCAAACAACCGAGCCAAAAAAAGGCAATTAAATAATTTTCTACAGAACTCCAACTTCCAAAGGTGGGAAACTGCACCAACCTTCATAATGCCACATAATAACGATACCACTCCAGATCTTATATTATATTCAAGTAATATATCAAGTAATATCCTCAATGTAGAAGAAACCCCAGACCTGGGGTCGGATCATCTTGGACTTATCTTAACATTAGACCTACAAAAGTCGACACAGAACAGCGAAGTTCAAAGGTATAACTTTTCCAAAACAGACACTAACAAAGTGAACGAAGGTATGTTATCATACTTGGAAGATTCGGAAGACATAGAAATTACCAGCCAACAAATATCAAACTTTAACGCTAAGCTAACGTCGCTAATTCTAGAAAATACGCCCAGGACGAAATATAACTATTATACACACGAGCTTCCACCCTATATTATAAGCCTTATAAAAAAGAAAAGACAAATGTATCGGGAATACAAAGCCAATGGAGACCCAGACATGAAAACGGAGATAAATAGATTTAACAAAAACATTCAAGAACTAATCCAACAATTTAAAACTCACAAGTGGATAAGAGCATGCGAAAATATAAACTCCAAAAAAGGAAAAACTTATTGGCAAGAAATCAAAAAACTAGCTAAATACAAAAACAAAACTGGAAATAAGCAAGTCATAGAGGAGAACGGTGAAAAATACGAAACACCTGCTGAAAAAGCATACATTTTTAGCAAACATTACAAGAAAGTGTACAAAAAATATGAAGATAACAATTTCGATAACATACATTACGACACCATTACCCAATGGTGTGAAACATATTTCTCAGAGATACCACCAGTTGAAGAACACACTATAACAGAAGAAGAATATTTCGATATAATACACCAAGGTAAAAGTACAGCACCAGGCCACGACTACATCACTAAAAACTTGTTAAGGAAACTAGACAAAAAAGTGCACCTACACATTAAGAAAATGTATGAATTCTGTCTAAAAAACCACTATATACCACCAGAGTGGAAAATCGGCACCATAATTACTATACCCAAGCAGAACCTAGACCATTCTAAAACAAACAGCTACAGACCGATCACACTACTACCAGTATTAGGGAAAAATTTAGAGAAAATTATTAAAAACAGAATACAAGAAGCCATAGGAAATCAAATCCCTGGATACCAATTCGGATTTAAAACGGGTCATTCAACAATACACCCTCTTTCAATTTTAACCAACAATATAGAAACGAGCAAGCTTAATAGGAACAAGTCTGGTGCACTATTCCTGGATATCAACAAAGCGTTTGATAATGTGTGGTACGATGGTCTATTATTCAAACTTTATGAAATAGGATGTCCAAAATATATCATATTTTTTATTAAAAGCCTGCTTACCAACAGAACGTTGAAAGTAAAGATCCTAAATACCCACTCAGATGAATTCACCCCCGAACAAGGATTACCACAGGGTTCACCATTATCACCACTGCTTTACAACGTTTACTGTTCGGATATTTACAACTACCAACATGACGACCCTGAGCACTTTGCTCACGATGGATATATCCTTCAATTTGCTGACGATACCGCCCTCGTATCCCACGACAGAACCACCACCAGGGTATCAGAAAATCTGCAATCATTAGTAAACACAACATGCAGGTGGTTTAACAAATGGAGATGACTCAAGCCAAATCCTCTAAAAACACAGTTTATTTTGTTCAACCACCACCCATCGGTTAATTCCCCATCGCTGAACATGTATCAACATACTTTACATCCAGTAACTAAGATCAATTACCTTGGAATAACGTTCGACAACAAAATCAATTTTAATGCCCACGTTGACCTCAAGAAAAAGAATATTATATCGAGAGCCAAACACTTCCGAAGTTTGACATACAACAGGACGGGGATCAACATAGAGACAGCTAGTAGAATTTACAAGCTTATTTGTCGACCAATGATTGAATATGGACACGTTTTGTTTTTGAATTGCAAAAATCAGGCATTAAAAAAAATAAAGGTGGCAGAAACAACATCAATAAGGAAGATAACCAAAATTCGACATCCTCTCAACCCGCTGCACAACCCCCCCAACCGTCTTTTATACCAACAGACTAATATAATCCCTATAGAAGACCGTCTAATCCATCTATCTAAAAGATTTTCCCAGATACCACAAAATCTAGAGAGAATCGAGAAATACTGCATTAGAAGAGACCCAGGAATAAGAACGGTACATAAGCACCCGGAACAAACCCTATTAGAAAATCTACAAAGATTAGCCAATAACAATTAATCAACACCGAAACATATTATTATTGTTATAATATTGTTGATATTAGTAACTATAACAGCTATCACATAAAATATTATTTATTGTATCATAAAATTGTAAAATATTATATGTGTGTATATGTAATTGTAACAATAGGCTGAAGGACCTAGGTCAATAGCCTATTGAATCAGTTTGTGGTTCAATAAAATTCATTTATTATTATTATTATTTTAAATGTAAGAATAAAAATGTGACTTTGAATTAATTAAGATTCCAGAAGTATCAAGTAGTAACAACAAAATCATTTAAATTGGAAAAACTTCCACCAACTGAAGACGCAGCAGAACAACATTGTTATAGGGCATACTATCAGCTTCAAACTTAGCTCGGTAACTAACTAACAGCAACGGATTGGGGCTGGAAGAAACACCAACATGGAATTATGCCCGAATTGACAGATAAAGAATTGATTCTGAAATATTGTTTAAAAGTATTTGTTGCAACTGTGAAAGTGTGTGTAACAGTCAAAAATGCGGCTGTCGAAAACACGGTTTCAAATGCACAAATTTATGTTCAAACTGCTATTCTGAAAAATGCTCTAATATTGAAAAAGAAATCTACGAGGAAGTAAGTGATTCAGAAGAAATCATAAACGATCAGCCGATAAATATTAGGCAAAATATTGGATCTGAAGACGATGGCGGTATTGAAGATTTCAAAGATCCACCAGAATCCGAAAGTTTTATCGAATCTGACGATGAAGAACTGCCATCAAAGAGGCAAAGAATAATGGACAATTGATTGTATTTCTAATTAGTGTGATAAATGTAAATAAAAATATTGTAAAAATGATAGTAATAATTTTCATGAATATTTAATTTGTATTGTTTACAATCCTAGGTATAAATTTCTAAGTACATTTGAATGTAAACACTACAAATATATATTTTTATTATAAAATTTTCTATTCCATAAATGTCACATGAATCTAATTAACAGACTTTTTTATATTAAAAAATATGGTAGTAATCACTTTTTTCTGGCTGAAACCATTTCACACCTAACATTGAATACTTGAAAATAACATTTTCGCATGTTTTTTGCAAACCCCATACTTCAACGATTACTGATTAATTTATTAACGTTACATTATATCTTACATTTTTCAAGGATTTCAACTGTGAATTTTAATAAATAATGAAAAATTTTAACCAATGATTGAAAAATAATTTCTTAAAATCTAGTTTTTTTAGTTTTTCGCATTTCCTAGCAAATTTTCCTATAGTAATGTTTATTTTCTTATACCATCTAAAAGTAGACGTTTCAACGAAAATAAAGACCACCGTTTCTTTTGAAAAAACGGGTGAAAATGAGGTCTCTTTTTTGGTTTGGAATCACAATAATATGTAAAAATAAATTTATCGATTCAAAAAAATTACAATGTGTTTGGGACTTAAAAAGGTAAGTTTCCACTAAATTTCGTGAGAAGAAAATTTTTTTTGTGGGAGATAAAAATCAAAAACGAAAAAACAGGTTTTTTCGATTTTTCTCGAAAAATTTTAGGTTATGTGAAAGCACGGTTCATACAAAGTTATAGACCTTTTCACTACCTACAACTTTTGCATTTAACTTTTTTCGATAGAAGGTCTAGTTTCGCTGGAAATGGTGAAAAACGATTTTCCGCCCCTAAACTTCACCCTATTTCACCCTCGTAACTCGGATCAACTTTAATTTATTTTTTCCGTTGGTTGCGCTATATTTCCTTCCTTTTCCAACAATTCTTATGCTGTTATTAATTTTTTTTTCCAAAAATTATTTGCACTGGTCTATGACCTATACCAACAAAATTATTCGATCCTGTAATTTCTTGGTAACTACCAAACCCAAGAATCTAAGAGTAGCGAAAACCTTAAATAAGTCTATTTTAAAAAAGATATTTATGATACCCATCTACTATGTACTTTTGTTTGAACAGTTAAAGCCTATTATCTACGGGTCGATGCGCGTTGCTTGTAAATGTGGAGTAAGCATTTCACTTAATTCTCGAACTGGTGGTACATTAATACATACATGTATAAATGTATAAATTTGTCTCCGCATCCTCTATCCTCTATATCTTGCAGAATTTGGTCTGCTAACAAAATTTTATGCACGTCCATTTAAAAAAAAACCTTTAATAATTAATTAAGCAACGAATTTAACAAAAAATCGCTTGCACAAAAATTTGAGATCTCATGTCAAAACGGATGTGATAGATAAAATAGTCTAATTCAGTCAGGGAGTGACTGTTCCCTTGCAAATTTGCAAGAGATGAAACCGGGGAGCGCGTTCTCCTACCTACCGAGAGAAGTATTATTTAAAAATACGATTCTCTATTCCCCAAGAGAACCACGCCCACTTTCTCTCGGCTGTTCTACTCCCCGGAATTCAAGAATAGAGTCCCTGAATAAAATTTTCTATTCCCCGAGAGAACCACGCCCACTTTCTCTCAGCCGTTCTACTCCCCGGAATTCAAGAATAGGGCCCCTGTTATTGAATATAACAGCTCAAAAATCATTGAAATATTAACACCATTTGCTAATTTCTTATACATGCAGTTTAAGATCTTTATAAGATAATTGCAGAGTTTTATTAGCGTGGATGCTAACCTAACCGATTAAATGTTAGATATGGGTTGTTTTTTCCGTAAAGTATTGTTGCAGTAGTTTCAGGTAGCGTAACGCTGTGCTACGAAATGCTGAATTAACCAGTTAATCGCAACAAGCAATTATTCGGATTATGTTACATTATCCTCTGAAATACCTGAGCAAATCTCTTCTACTTGATTTCCGTTTGACAGAGCTGGTCGGATCATTTCCTTTCTATCGTTTCGAAATAGGGTTATTCTAGAGAGGTCGTGCTTGTAAAGCTACATAAATGAAACTATTTCTCTACTAAATGTATCAAACCTGTAAATTGCGCATTGTGCAAAAAATTTCACATACAGGGTGTAATCAGTTTCATGTCATTAAAAAAAACTGGTAATAGGAACCGACTAGACAAACAAAAAACCTTTATGACTTTTCCCTCTAGGGGCACTTTGAAAAAAACTGACCTTGGTCAACATTTTAAATATATATATTTTTAATAGTTATGTAGAAAATAATTGAGAATCACTGCTTGTCTTGGTCAATCGACTTGTAGTTCCCAATTATACAACTTTTAAATTGTCAAAAAAAGTGCAAAGGCCTTGGATCATCGACCGCCTTTGATGGACCACCTCAACCGAACTGAGGCAATTATAAAAAGGTAAATAATTCGTTATCTTTTCCTGCACAACTGCAAGCAAATAATGGTCATAGAAGTTTAAACAGAGCATTTCTTTACATGTGTGTCTTTTAATTTGGAACAAAATATTGGATCAATATTTATAATTTAGAATATTTAAATGTGATTTATTAACGTTTGTAACATAAATGAGTGTCCTGGGTTAAAAGCTTACCACCTAAGTAAATTATTCGAAATCTCTGCATCTGTATCAATACACAGTTCGGTACGTCGAATTAAGGACATACGTACTCCGTTCAACACTAAACAATAAACTATCAACTAACGTCAATAAAGAAAAATAAAAGAAAAACTTCCAAAATCCAGAACGGAATACAAAAAGAACGAGCAAGTAAGTTGTGTCTGTACGTAATCAAGAATTTAACGACTTGAACGGTAAAGTCAATAAAATAAATCTTCACTATAAATACACAGCGACCCGAAATTCAAAAATAACAAAAACAACGAATGGCGGGTTGGACGTGTGTACATAACGAAACACCCACAGTAACTAAAATATTGCACAAGGGAGAGTCAGAGTATAGTTTTCTTCAGATCAAATCTACTAAACACTCGGAAAACGTTGACGTCTTTCATCTTATTTACCGCATCGCTAAAGACCGCCGACATTTTATAGCTATCTACACAAATATTGAGTATCATAGGGAAAGAGACGCCTGACGATCTAAACCTACCTCAATATTCCAGCAGTTCTCAAAAGATTTTATTGAAAATTTGCGAAATTTTTGTTTATTTTTTTTCTTCAAAACTGTGAGCTTTAGACCCCATGTTATATAAAGTTTTTTTGTTTGTCTTGTCATTCCCTACCACCAGTTTTTTTTAATGACATGAAACTAATTACACCCTGTATAAATCTCGTAATTACCCTTTTTGATTAATTTGCGGTATGTATTTAATTTATGAAATTAACAAATAACCATAATTTTATTAAAATGTCATGTGGCCCAGTTAAACTCTGAGCATTTTCAGCGTCAAGAGTTTCTGTCATAAAAACTAAAAATTCGCAAAGAAAGCGGAAAAAAAGTAGAAAAATAACTGCCTAATAATAAATATTTCATTCTAATAATCGTTTAGTTCAATAATATTCATCTATATTACACAACAGACACAGATATTGATGAATTAAACATTTTTGGTACTTCTGTTTTCGATTGTACCTCCCATACATCCTTAAAATTTTTTCTTAACATTTAACACCTTCACTGCTACATGTATTTTCTTTACATCAAAATTTAATAGATAACAAGGCACGCTTTTGCTCTAATGGTAACAGCTAAAATCTAATCTAATTCTTCAGCTAGGATATGCGTCATTTGTTTTAAATGCCAAAAATTTTATTTGCTTAGATTCCATACTATGGATGCTGATAAGTAGGAGACGAAATAAGCATTCCATATTCGGGCTTTGACCTTACATATGAAAAACATTAAAGCTTGTATATTGAAGTTCTTTTGAAGTCTGCAATTACTTAGGATAAAACCTAATTGTTTAGAATCTAAAAGCTGCAGATACGACATGCTCAAGATGAGACAAAATATAATTGATCATCATCGAAATATATGCCTAAATCTTTAATAAGTTTACACTGAGTAATAGAAGTTAAATTTATGGTGTAATTGTGATCATTATTTGTTTTTTCCTAGAGTAAGAAATACTATTTCATTTAGAGATATTTAAGTTAAGGTGATATTCACGGAAAGCAGGTATTAAACGTTTCTTGGGATCTGTTCAGTTTAGAAATTTGAAAATTGGTCTAATTTGGGGGTTTCTGGAAAGGGCGATCTAACGAAAATATTTTCATGCATGTGTCACTCCCGCTTACACCGGGATGTAGTTCAGTTCAGTTTTTATTTAGTTTCATTTGACATTATTACAGAAAAAAATATGTATAAAACAGGTCAAAGGGGTAAGCAATATATAAACTAAACACATGCCACCTACAAATTGCAGAGATAAAAAGCTAAGATTCTACACTAAGAATAATAAAGATAAAACTTAAAAATAATTACAATTATTAAAAATCAAGAAATTCTTGGATTGAATATGGTTCTATATCACAGACATATTGGAAAACTTGCCCTCTGAAATCCTTTTGAAGAATTTGAGAAAATCAGGTAGTACATTAAAGAATTTGGTTGAGGAATAGAATAGTCCTTTCTCAGTTAGAGTTAAATGGTGCATCGGAAATGCATAATTGCTTTTGTGCCGAGTATCATAGATATGATTTAGGTTCAATGTTTTGAAATCAGCCTGATGATTTTTTAAATATAGTAAGCAGGAGTATACATATAGTCCTGGTATTGTGAGCATTTTGTTTTCCCTAAAGTGTCCTCGGCACGATTCATAAAATTTTAATTTGTACATTATTCTATAACTGCCCTTTTTTGAGCTTTAAATACTTTGTGGAGGTCCGAAGAACCACCCCATACCTCAATTGCATACTTAGCGATGGAATAAAAATTTGCATAGTACATTTGAATTATTATAACGGTTTAGTGAATTCATTTAAAGTTTATGGTAGTGTATTATTAAGTTTAAAAGAACAATATTCTAATCTCCAATCATTCTAAAATCGATCAGGAAACTACTTGTGTATTCTTAATAATTTTATGTACAAAGGGCTCTGCTCTGGTGAACTAAGCGCATGTATATGTTTTGACGCGGTCTGGGAATATACTTTAGGTAATTGCACACTGACACACGTACTATTGTATAAATACCTATCCAATATAATATTACAAAAATATCTCGGTTAAGTAGAAGAAATCCGTATGCTGCCAAATATGAAAAGAAAATGCTTTTCCTAACTTGTTGCACAAAAATAGCTATATTAAAAGTATTCACTAATGATAGAGACTAAATTATTAAATGGTTCGACTAGTAGGGGTAAAACTGAAACTAAAGTATACTTAGCCAAGTTTCGACAATTTTTAAAACAGTAAAAATTGTAGTAGTTAAATTGCTATGGAGTTTTTGAAATGATACAAAATTCACGAGAAAGAATTACTAAAAATGGAATTTGCTTCCTTCTGGCCATGTATGTATACAAGGCTCCACATAAAGGTAAATCTGGGTAACTCTATTTATTCCTACAGATACCATTCATTTATAAAGACCACCAGACCACAGAACACCAGACTAAATAAAACTGCGAAAATATCAAATCTGCTGTCAATGTACACTTCATGCATTACAACATTTATTTATAGTCCAAAAATGGCTACATGACAAATCAAGAAGAATAGGGGTGGAAGATTATCAACAACAATTTGCCGATTAAAATCCTTTTCCCCCTGCTCCTGAGTAAATACTTAATATAATTTTTTGCAATTGTACTAATAAAGGCTGTAGTGCAGTTGTAGAAAGATGGGTTTCCACTGCTTTGCGGTATGTGGGCACTGAAACAATTAGGATGCTTATTATGATAGATCCCATAGCTTTCTCATCAAGAAATGAAAGAATCTGAAATAGACACGCATTGAGGAAGACCATGAGGAAATTTAAGAAACTAGAGGAAATAGAGGAGCCTTCAGAGGAAAAGAAAGAGTAAGTTTTTCAAAATTCTTTTAATATCAATAATAAATGATATCAGTATCAACAACGATAGCACAAATATTTAATATCGATAAGGCCTACCGGGGACACCACATAAAGACCCTTATAAAAATTGCGGGGGTACTATTGATGAGAAAGTTTGAGGTTTTGTTTAAAACATGGGAATAAAGGCCCACACAAAAATCTAGTTTTTATAACTTTCCACTTGTATGGCCTAATATCTCTGACCTATTTAATGATGATATTATGTCAAATCTAAGTAACGCCCGTATGTGTACAATCACATGATACAGCAGCAAATGAAAACTATATGTTCAGGGCTTGCATCTTTTCAATTTAACGTGTGGTGCTTAGTTTAGTAGTAAATAATATTGAGAGGGAGAAGTACACTGGAGAAGAAATCAACTTTGCAGACTTTTTTAGTTATTTATTATAGTCCTACAAGTATATGGTGATCTCGGGAACGTTAGAACCTCTTTTAATTTCGTTAGTTTTGGAGTTAGGTAAAAAAGTTCAAAAATCAAAGTTATAGAAAATCACATGTATTTTCCAAAAATCATTTCAGAAAAACAACTTAAAGTCGTATATCGGAGATATATCTTTTTTTTTATGGAAGACGGGGTACTATTTTTACACCATTTGAAATGCCATAAGAAAGCTTTTTAATGATACACTAAACATAATATTTATCTTATACCTATCTATCTTAAAAATGTTTGTCTAATTTACTATACATTGACAATTTATGAAGGTAGCCATATAAAACAAAAATATGTAATTTAAAGTAAACAATTCGTTAGTTATTACGTCAAAATATTTGTTGATAACTAATTTCACTTTGTTTTACATAAAATGGGGAATTTTAATGATTGTTATATATGTTTCAGACAACTGGTCCAGATTTTATTTTTTTATGTCTAGGGGTTCCAGTGTGAGTATAAAACCGGGTTTTTGGGGTTGAAAGCCAACCATCTTAAAAAAGGGACGTAAACAGTTTTTCCGAGATATCTTGAAAACCGTAAAGTCTCACAAAAAATGTTCAAAGACTTTTTTGTAGAGAATTTAATTCTCTACAGTCTTGGCGGTCTTGATATTTCTTACCATAAAATTGAAAGTGAAAAAGCTGTAATTAACAATAGGCTAAAATATTCAAGAAAAATATCATTTAAGGGTTATGTTAACTTTTTTTTCTAATGATTTTATTGAAAAAACACAGCAGATGTTTTTTTGTAGATCATTTAATTGCAAACAATTTTTTCTACTCATTTTATAAATTTCTTTTCTTTGGAGAGTTGTTAGGACGCTGTAAAGGGATCAAACCAATACTCCATAAAGCGCGCGAGATGATGCACGGAAGAGCACCGGTCTGAAACTACTTTGACTATATGTTTTTTGGGGTCGTTGATTACGAAAATCGGTATCCCGCAATTCTAAAAGTTGAGGAACACTCCCAGAAACGCAAAAAACACCCCTTTTATAGGGTTTTTCGCGATAATTTCAATAAAAATAAAAGAGGATCCTATGATATCCTCTTTCTTTAATATTCATTTTCAAAGGTGTTTGACTTATACTAAATATAGTCAAATTATCTGATTTGGGAAATCAGGGAGGGTTAGAACCGCCACTATATCGAATTAAAATTAAAAAAATTGGTAAATAATATGTTGTACAACTTCTGCTTCTGCATTCAACTTTTGCTTCGAATTGGGTTGAATGGGCATTACCGGGCAAAAACTAATTTATGCTCAACCCTTGAGGAGATAAAACTTACCACCTCCTACCCCTAAATTGAAGCAGGCTTTGAAAAACGAGCTAAACTTTGTTTTGCATTTTCATTTTATTTTTGATGAAATATTAGTAAAAATTTTAAATGTTATTTTTAATTTCGATTTAGAAGTGGTTTAACCCTCCAAAAGGGTTAAAGAATACATTTCAAAACTGTTTTAGTAATATTTCATCAAAAATAAAATTAAAATGCAAAAGGAATTACTTAACTCGTTTTTCAAAGTCTGCTTCAATTTAGGGGTAGGAGGGGGTAGTTTTACCCACATAGATGTTGATAAATTACGTTTGCCCGGCAATGTCCACTCAACCAAATGTGAAGCGAAACGTAGAAAAAAATATTTTTTTACCAATTTCTTAAATTTTAAGTCGATATAGGGATGGTTTTAACCCTCTGTGATTATCCCAAATCATATAATATGGCTACATTTGGTATAAATCAACCACTATTGCAAATTTATATCAAAAAAAGGAGGATTTCATAGGATCCTTTTTGATTTTTACTAAAATTATCACTTTTGGGAGTGTTCCCGAACTTCCACGATTACGGGACCCCGATTTTCATAATCAGCGGCCCAAGAAACGTATAATCAAAGTAGTTTCAAACTGGTGCTCTTTCGTGCACTTCTGATGTGTTTTTTCAATAAAATCAGTAGAAAAAAAAATTATAATCCTTAAATGATATTCTTGAAAATTTTAGTCTATTGTTAATTATCACTTTTTCATTCTCAATTTTACGGTCAGAAGTATCTAGACCAAGATTGTAGAGAAATCAATTCTCTACAAAAAAAAAAAAATGTTTGTGCGGTTCTCATGAGATTGCATCGCGGAACATCTGTTTACGCCCCCTTTTTCAAGATAGCGGCCAAATGGGGGCTCTCTTAACCCGAAAAACCGAGTTTTATACTCACACTGGACCCCCCTATAGATCAAAAAAATAAAATCTTGTCCTGTCCAAAATGCAAGGTAAATATAATAATTAAATGGACTATACCATGACATGACAATGGGAACAAAATATAAAATTAAATATCTAGTAGAATTTTTAGGAAAAATACTGTTTCATATATTATAAAAAAAATTCTTTTATGACCTTTCAGATGGTGTAAAACCAAAATAATACTCATGTCACTGAAATACCTTTTATGTAACTCAAAAAATAACGCTCCGCGCCGCGAAATCCACTTATGTATGAGTGGTTTCGAGACTAATATTTCCAGCTTTAAAAGCCACCACACGCTCACGCAGGCGAGGTAAATTTTAGAAACCGTACATTCTAATAAAGGTTTAATAAAGGTTTGTTTTGGGTTTGAGAAATACCAGTCCTCGGATGTCAGGCACATGCGTAGCTAGTAAGTTCACAACACGTTGTACTAACTGTGCATATGCCTGACGTCCGAGGACAGCGTATTTCTTAAAATCAAAACAAACCTTATTAGTTTTTTTTCCAAAAAGTTGTCGTTGCTGGGCGTATGGTGGTCAGCACCACCACTTTGTTTTACGTGTAGTGCTCGAGCCTGCGAGCACCACTATGGTCGCCGGCCTTGTATATTATGTTGCAGGTCTATTAATTAATACTAAGTACTTAAATATAGCTTTACATTTTGTTGATATACAAACTTCTTACACACACAATATTTCAGGATTTCAATGTACTAATTAGGTACATAATATTCCGAAAATATACCGAACTCATTAAAGTAAACTTCATATTTCTAAGTCAGATAAAAAATTTCAAAGCTTTGCCGCCTATTACCACTAGGATAGAGCGGGGCATGGATTAAAATAAGAAATTAAGGGAAACTCGCCAGTATCAGTTATAATTTCTAATAATTACGCCACTCACTCCTAAAATATTTTACGATCTAACGGTCACTAGTGTTTACTTAATTTTTTACACACATACATAATGCTGTAAAAGGGCAAGCAGAACGGCACAGGTATTAAGCAGAGACGGACCACAGTCTTCCGCGATATTTCGAACGAGTTGTGTTATATTTAGAATATATAAGTTCTGTGCTTCATACAATAATACAGTGTGTGGTTCAGTGTTTACATTTTATTTTGATTGTGAGTGTATAATACTTTAACAGATAAGTGAAATTGCTCTTTGTTTAAGCGTATTTTATGTAGTTGTGTAAAAATATTCCGGCGGATGGTGAAATATTCGAGTGTTTTCCGTTTTTTAGTGGCTGTGGTAAAATAATATTGTGATAATGTTCAGGCCTTGGGAAGATCCTCAACCTAGCACCAGCAGAGAATCTAACGAAGATATGGGAAATGGTAATGGCTCGCAAATTACAAAGAATAGTTCTAGACCATATTTATGCGAACATACTAAAAAAGTAGTTTTAAATGTTTATAAAAATATAAAACAAAGTGAAGGTGAAAAAGGAGCCGTGGAAAAAACGGCCTACTTAACAGAAATTTCAGAACGGTCTATCTATAGAATAATTAAGGATGTGGTACCAACAGAGCCGGATTGGCCCACCGGGAGATCGGGAAGTGCCATAGATGGTGCAGCAAATATGCAGGGAAAGTATAAGGGATTCAGAGATCACTTGATTCAAGAACTCCCCGAACAATGTCATGTATGGTGCCATGATCACGTCTTGTATCTAGTCATAGGTGAAATGAGTGAACTAGTTCCGGCAGCAAGTAATCTGTTTGGACTTATAAACAAATGTGCTATTTTTTGAGAGAATCCTACAAGAGGATGGATGTTTGGCGGCGCCAAAAGACTGGGAAAAAAAGACTTAATCTTATTGACAAGACCAGATGGTGGGCAAAAGACAAAGCTTTAAGAACCATTCAATATAGAAAAACCAGAAAAGCGTATGTATTATGTAGCCTTATTGTTATCAACATTTTCTGAAATTGAGAACTCTCCAGAATTTGATGTAACACACAGTTTTGAAGCAAGATCTTTGAAGGAATCTCTGTGTAAATACGAAACAATATTGACAGCTTTGCTTTACCTACGTATTTTTGAATTTACCACACTATTATCGAATTATTTACAAGAGGGAAGGCTAGATCTATTTAAGGCACATTCCATGATTTCAGTTACTATTGAATCATAAAAAAAAATTATGCGAGTCTTTGGCGGCCTGAAAAATAAAGGTGATTCTTTTGTTCAATGGACCAAAGGCAAAATTGATAAGAGAACTTGGAAGTCGAAATTCAAATTCAAATTACATTAGCCGAAGTTCGGAAAAGGGAATGAAAGAAAATGTTCGAAGAACTGGCGTTTGACGATCCTGTGACTGGTGCAGGCAATTCTTACAGAATTAATGTTTACAACGCGATATTTGACACTGTTATAAATGCTTTTCAGGAGCGGTTCAAAGAACAAGAAGATTTATACCTAGGTCACTGCACTAGACCCAAAAAATTATGATCAGGAAATATCTTCTGATTTCATAAGATTATGCCAAGTTTAAAAAAAAATTCATAATATTACTTCGGATTCCTTAATATCAGAACTGAAAGATTTTAGAACAAAATGACCCGTTTTAAAACTTAATATTGGAGAAGAGCTCGCATTGAACATGGACAATACCAAAAACAAGACACAGATACAGAAGAGGAAGTCAAAGGAGGAGAAGAAGAAAAAGATAAGGAAGGACAGAATGAAAAATATTTTGCAATTGCATAAGGTGTGTAAATGGCGTACTAGAAAAGTACAACTTATATGGTTCAGCATATAAAACCTTACACATGGCCTGCGAGTACTTACTAACTCTATCTGTGACTCAAGTAGAATGAGAAAGAAATTTTTCGAAGGTGAAAATCATAAAGGACCGATTAAGATTAAGTCTCTCACAGAATCATTTGGATCAACTAATGATTATGGCTACTGAAAAAGCTCTCTTGGCGGACATTCTTAATGAGACAATTATAGACAAACTGTCTTGCAAAAGTAGCCTTCTTGCAAAGTTACTTAATTTAATTTAATTTCTGTTTCTTCTTATGTAAACACCTAGTATAATACAGGTTTTCACAAAAAATGTTCTTGTATTTAATTTTCTGTATCATCATTTTATTGTACATCAAGTACTCGTAGAGGGGCCGGGCCGGTGGCCAGACACATTTCCTGGTATGATATTTCCTGCCAATCCGGCCCTGGGTACCTAATCGAAAAGTTAGATCGGATAAAGGAGCAGCACCAGCGTTAGATTCGTCTATGGTGGAATTGTTAAGAGATTTAATTTATAGCAAGTATATGGAAAATAAGGTACCAACAGTGGAATCAATACATATGGAACTGAAAACAAATGGTGCAATGTCATGCAGTTAGTCAAGCAACACTTCGGCGCTGGATAATAAAGATAGGATTTAGGTTCAAGATTATTAATAAAAGGGCAGGTATTATGGAAAGCTTCAAAATTGTGCAGTGGCGCATGGCGTAATGAATATTTGGAAAATTTTAAAAAATGTCGAAATGAACAACGACCTATTTATTATTTAGATGAAACTTGGTATGATACCCATGATATACAGTGATAAAGGCTGGAGAACTAATATGGAGTCAGCTGAAAAGAAGTATTCGCAAAAATAACACCTTCCCCAAATTTGATGCCAAAGTAGTCGACCTTATTAAAGCTAAAGTGGGAGAAATAACACCAAGTAATTGGAAAAAGTGTATTCAGCACGTCATTAAAATTGAAAATGAATTTATCAAGTTGGAAAAAAGCATCAGCCGCCCTAATCAAGACCGTTTAATAATATCTGTAAATTCAGATACCGACCATGATACCGATTTAGAATGTGGTTGTGAAGTGTTGAGTGGTTGTGAAGTGTTTTGAGTGTAGTGATTAGAGTTTTAAATAAAATGTTATATGTGATTTGATTTAGTGTACATTGCGAAATTATCGTTTCATTAGTGTTTTACATATGTGCAAATGCAATATAACGTGATTTTTATTTATTATATTATATGTATACATATTTTATTTGATAATTATTTATTTGTTTCTTTTCCAGAACTGAATTTATTTATTTCAATTATTTGTTTGTTTTCTAGAATTTTATTTATTTATTTAATCTGGGTTAATTAGATTACGGGTTATTGACAAAAATTCAATATTTTCTTTATTTAATGAATTTAAAAATTTACCTTATATCATTGACCTATTTTACTAATATCGATAAACTTAACTCTGAACCCACATTTTTTGGCAAGGAATTGCTCGTACCTCCTCGTGGTCCTTGCTAGGCAACAATAATAATTCGAAAGGTACATTAAATTATTATTGGCGAAACTGAGCAACAAAAGAATATTTGGTATAATTTTAATTTAGACTTATAAAATTCATCAATGCTCCACCAATATATAAAATATTATTCCTATCTTAACACAAGCAAAACAGACTAATTTTTTAAAATTTATCATTATCACTGTACCTAACAAATAACTATTTATTTATCAACCATACATTAAATTAATTAGATTGTAACTCACGGCACAATAATTTTAAGTACGGTCCTGAGCCGCAATAAATTACGTCGGCTTTGACACTTTTATGACCGAGTTTTATGGCTTTTTTTTGGGGTGTCTCGCGCCGTGTTCACTCCTTTGTCGGGAATTTTTTATTTGACTTAGAAATATGAAGTTCACTTTAGTTTATTATTCTAACAAAGGGAGTTCAGTCGAAACGGAGGTGACCCGGACCACATCACAATTTGTGGTTCAAATGCAACAATGGCAGTTACAATTAAGTAAAATTTAAAACATAGAAGTGTGCCAAATATAAAAATGCAAAACACCTACATTGCAAGCAAAGAAATACGAGCTTAAAGAAGCTAAGATTATATTACTGCTAATATAAAAATGTTGTATTCAACGATTGTGATGGGGATCCGCCCTCGGATAGTTTACTCACCACATATACCAACTATCGCACCATTCTGACGAAAAAATATATAATTTTGTGTGAAGTAATAGGCATTCGACTACAGACATGCATGGAACATAACATTTTTATATTCGTTTGAAATTTACAATAAAGTGTTATAGTATAGGAGCCAGCATGCAATCGCCTGATACATTTGTAACAGCTAGAGACATTATTAACCTGTACCTTAGAGCTTGGTAGACAAAAGGGTGATTTTTTTAGTGGTGGAAACTTCACTAAGGGAGTCTTGAAACTCGACATGTCATGATTTTCACGGTTGGTGCAAATATTTGTATAAACCTGATATTTTTTTATTGATTACTTATCACATAACTGCTCCCTTACAAGCAGATATTGAAACTCTGGACGTATGGTATCCAGCTTTGGGGCTGCACTCGTTCAAGTTATTCAACGTTTCCAAAATAAAGTACTGGTACACATCCTTGATGCACCCTGGTATTGCCTCAACATTGATCTCCATGTAGGGATCTTAAAGTGGAGACCGTTGACAAGATTATAGCTAAATTTGCAAGTAGTCACGAACAACATCTGCTCCAGCACGTGAACACCGAGGCTATCCAGCTCCTCGATACCACCAATCTAGTGAAAAAACTCAAGAAAATCAAGCCTTTTGAGTTGGTTTAGTGATTGTGCTAGTTGAAAGCAGAGCATAGTGCGGTTTAGTATTACATGCTAACCTTACTATAACTAATCAAATGATCATACCTTAAGGTACACTAGTGCATGAGTAGGACCTTAGTCTTTTAAGAATTTTCAACCTTAGATAAGTTAGATTAGAATAAAATTGCATATTGATGTTCTTGATCGGATACTTGTAAATGCTCCGCCAGGGGTATTTATTTTAAATAAAAAAAAAAAACTTATCGCATAGTAAGTACAAAAATACGACTGGCACACGCATCAGTTGGTGGGTTTCCAGAGGCTGAAACTGTTAACCTGCAAGATGTTTCATTGGGAGTGTTATTTCCGCGGCCGATTGTCTCCATTGTATACCCACAGATGATATTTCTGGAGTAGTTCAGTAATTTCTCGAACTTAACGGCATCTCTGAAGTGGTGGCTTAAGTTCTAGTACAGGGTTCTAATGAACCTACAGTACCGCCATCTCTTGGACTATCCCGTACTGCCAAAATCTTAATCCTTTCTCAATAGGAAAATTATGTCTTTGAATATGATAACGGAAAGAGAAAATCGTCAGTTCAGGACAATAAGTAAACTCTAAGTTGGGGAACGGCCCTAAAAACGCCAAAAACATCCCTTTTAGAGGGTTTCTCGTGACAATTTCAATAAAAATCAAAGAATTCTATAAAATCACCTGCTTAAATACTAATTTGCAAAGGTGGATGATTTATACCAAATGGTTAGGAATAATCATCAGAGAGGGTTAAATTGATAAAAAAATCTACTTTTTGCTTCAAATTTGGTTTAATTGGGCATTGCATTTGCATGGGCAAAAGTAAATTATTCTCAACTTTTAAGGGGGTAACCCCCCCCCCCTATTTGGTAAATGGGAAAAAAATATTTATTTACTTTAAGCTTCAAATTGGATACATATGGGCTCTCTTAGGCAAAAATAAAATATTGTTACCCATTAAATGGGGGACAGGAGGGGATAGTTTTACCCCCTTAAGGGTCGAGAATAATTTACTTTTGTTCCGCAATGCCCATTCAACCGAAGCAAAAAGTTTTTTTACCAATTTATCAAATAGGGGTGGTTTTAACCCTATCTGATTATTCCTAATCATATAATTTGGTTACATATGGTATAAATCAACCACCTTTGCAAGTTGATATTAAAAAAAGGAGATTTTATGGGGTCGTCTTTGATTTTTATTGAAATTATCACGAGAAACCCTCCAAAACGGGTGTTTTTGTCGATCTTAGGGGTGTTCCCCAACTTTTAGGATTGCGGACCTCGTGTAGTTTCAGACTGGTTAGACCACAAGCCTATGCTAAATTTTTAGGGGGTCATATATGACACCGCTTGAAAAGGTATAATTTTTGTAATCCTACAAAAATAAATCACTTTGAGCCCTATGCCGTACATTTGGACATGGGAAAGCCACGTAAAAGTGAAAATCGTAACCCGTGAAGGTGCATTTTTTTCAAATGACTGTACGGCTTACGTTTATTTGGACTGTATTTATACCTGTGACTCTTACAAAGAAAATGCCGTACAAAAATAATGGGACAGAAGTACAGGAAAAATTTTCGTTTTCCGAAAAGTGACCTCTGTGTACTAAGGTGATATGACACCGTACGGCTTTTATGAAATTCGATTTTTATATTAAGAAGGATGAATTTTTTTGCTATGCCGTACAAATCGGTTGGACCATGGGGTGACAAACGCGAGATCAACCCCCGTACTAAACATCTATTAAGGGTGGTGATTTGACCTTGTAGGTAGTAGATTATGCGGCATTTCAAATCTTTAAAAAAACAACCCGTCTAAAAAGAATGGGTGTTATCAATGTAAATAAAAAAATCACCCTCGAGAAAGGGAAAAACTCACGTTTTCTAGGGTAAGTTTATTTGATAATGTACGGCCATTTATTTTTTTGGATTAATATAGGTTAGAATTTTTATTTTATTTGGTAGCCGTACAAAAATAATGGACAATAATAAAATTAGAATATTGCAATAGAAGCGAAATTTTTTTAAAATTATGCAAATTAAAAAATTCTCTATTTTAATACAATGGATACATTTTCAACTTTACATCGTTTTTCCTTTCTTTAACTATAAAAGAATACAAATGTGTCCACGCCGTACATTTTCATTTTTGGGATTTTAGACACTAGATTACGTTATTCGTGCGATTTACACGACCCTTAATGGTCATTAGATACCTTACCGTGTTTGCAAAATATAATTGAAAATAACAAAAGCTGATAAACAATCACAATGCCGTACATTTTATATCGGCCACAATTAAAAACATATATTTCAAACACAATTTTTTTTTTGAAGTAAAGTGGGAAATCGGTATATTTCACTTTTAAACTTTATGAATTATAAAAAAATGTGTACAAATTACCCCATATTTTTTTTTATTAACTTTTTTTGAAAACTTTAGGAAAAAAATTATGTTATAGTCTTTGAAATCTACAAAATTTCAGTAGGTATATTTCGTAAGTTTATTTTTAGGCAAACGTTTCTTTCCAACATTTTCAATTTTACAACATGCTACATTTGGAAAACCTAAAAAATGTAATTCGTCGTTCATAGGATAAAAAGAATATGCATAAATTACTTACTGATCTTTTATAATGGATTTAACAAAAACTTTCAAATTCGCGTGATGGTTTCTTAAACAGTATATAAATTATAAAATAATATATTTCATATATTTTTATAGTTAATTTCAGGTGAAATCGACACATACTAGTTTTTTAATGTTTAGTATTAATAGGGGTGTAAGTGGTTATAATAAAAGTACAAAATGAATAGATTCCAACAAAATTTGATACTAAGATGGCACCAAAGATACCGATAGGGGTTGTCGCAACCCTCCCTCCCCTTAAAAAAAATCCACCAAAAACAATTTTTTATAGTTTTTTTAATAGTGTGACAAGGACCAGCGAGGGAATTCATGGGCAACAAACTTTGCCGATATTTTTTTATAACGAGCTTATAACACCAGGAGGAGATTTACAGTTTCACTGTGATATTATTCTGTGTATTATGATTTTGTCGTTGTATATGTCAGTACTCAGCATTATATTCTAGAAATAAATGTATGTGGATAACACACCTCGATAGAGAAGTGGGGATGTAAAAGTAAACCAGATGCTCTGCTTTTTTACTGAATCACCTTTGTTCCATGTACATAAAAAATAATATTTTTCAGCAGCTTTTCTTTTTTTTTCTCTCTAGATATTTGGCCTTACAACTCAGTGTTTTGGCCAAGCAGCTTTTCTATTTCATCTTTTATTCAAGTCACAGAAAATATTGATAAATATTTATTTTTATAAAGTATAATTTATTTATGCACTGTTTCGACATAATATAGCGGAAAATTTTCGGAAAATCATTTTACATTTCAGATCCATTAATTTTGAATAATAGGTTTTATAATAGTATTGAAACATTCTTTATAGGATTTTGCAAACAGCAGAAAAATTAACTATCTATAAAAGAAAAACTTTGTGTAGAAATATTAATGAAATCTTTGCATTCTTTCGATAACCTGAATTCTGGTTATGCTAGCAAATTAAAATCCTGAAATGAATTTGTCTAATTTCTTATTTGACAATTCTCATTCTAACACTAGCATCCACACAGTCCTCTACGGCCATGCAGATTAAACTAGTATCCACATAACCCCCTACGATTATGAAGATTCAGTTAAAAATGAGAACAAAGACCTAAAATGAATTTATTTATCTACCTTGTCTTAAAAAAAAAAAATTTTTCATTCCAATGGATTACATTTTCATGAAATCTATCATTCTGTTTTCTGGAAATGCTTAGCCTTTGAAACGTTTTTCGCCCGTATTCTGGAGCTCATCAGAAAGACATAAAGCCATTCATAAAGATGTTTCATGCAAAACCAAGACAATTTCTATGAATAAGTGAGAAATGATTATATTTGACATTGACTGATAAAAACAATCTCACCTATCTATTAGCTAACTAGTATTGGAGCCTATATACTCTATGCATGTTTAAAAATGAATTATTATTTGTTTGCTTATAATTGTATAGGATAGGATTTTGCAAACAGCAAAAAAATTAACTACCTATAAAAGAAAAACTTTGTGTAGAAATATTAATGAAATCTTTGCATTCTTTCGATAACCTGAATTCTGGTTATGCTAGCAAATTAAAATCCTGAAATGAATTTGTCTAATTTCTTATTTGACAATTCTCATTCTAACACTAGCATCCACACAGTTAATTTTTCTGCTGTTTGCAAAATCCTATAAAGAATGTTTCAATACAATTATAAGCAAACAAATAATAATTCATTTTTAAACATGCATAGAGTATATAGGCTCCAATACTAGTTAGCTAATAGATAGGTGAGATTGTTTTTATCAATCAATGTCAAATATAATCATTTCACACTTATTCATAGAAATTGTCTTGGTTTTGCATGAAACATCTTTATGAATGGCTTTATGTCTTTCTGATGAGCTCCAGAATAAGGGCGAAAAACGTTTCAAAGGCTAAGCATTTCCAGGAAACAGAATGATAGATTTCATGAAAATGTAATCCATTGGAATGAAAATTTTTTTTTTTAAGACAAGGTAGATAAATAAATTCATTTTAGGTCTTTGTTCTCATTTTTAACTGAATCTTCATAATCGTAGAGGGTTATTGGATACTAGTTTAATCTGCATGGCCGTAGGGGACTGTGTGGATGCTAGTGTTAGAATGAGAATTGTCAAATAAGAAATTAGACAAATTAATTTCAGGATTTTAATTTGCTAGCATAACCAAAATTCAGGTTATCGAAAGAATGCAAAGATTTCATTAATATTTCTACACAAAGTTTTTCTTTTATAGATAGTTAATTTTTCTGCTGTTTGCAAAATCCTATAAAGAATGTTTCAATACAATTATAAGCAAACAAATAATAATTCATTTTTAAAAAGGTTTTATAATAATTAGAAAATCAAGTATTGCTCAAATGTAATAAAGTCTTACAATAATTTTTTATTCAGAAAACCTTACGTTGAGACGGAAAATTCAATTTTCCAGACACATGTACCAACTATAATCCCACATAACATCTCATGGATACATACATCCATAGCATATGCATTAAGTGTTGGAATTTGAATATGTATTGTTAAATATACATATGATATGAAATGTATATTCAGTTACTGATATCCATCAGCGTCATATACACTGTATATTGCTGGAGGTATATACATAATGATTTATACATAACATGTCCATTAAGGTATAATTAAATTATACGCGTACACGAATTTTATCTCATTATCTGATGCGCATGCGCTACTAATTTATGGCATACTACGTCAGCGCACAGGCATCATTTGTTTACGGATTGTAGTTCGTAAGAGCCAGCAGCCATTAAGCCATAGATAAAGAATTATATATATCATTAAGCGATTAAGCCCTGTAGTGTTGTGTGCATAGTGTTTATGTGTGATGGAAGTTAACTCTTTCTCATTCTCTGGAATTTATAATTGCTTATTGCTGTATTATGCTGTTACATTTGCATGAAGCTCCCATGATGTAAAAGTATATTTATTATAATGCAATTCTTTAGATTTGTAAATACATACTCTTTTAGGGTTAGAAAATTTGCAAGTTTCATATTTAACTGATTGTGGCAGGTGTGTGTTTAGTTAAGATGGCGGAAAATGACAGAGGGCTAAAAATTTGCTGTTATGTCATTTTGGGTATGTATTTTATAAATATAGTGAATTAAAATTACATACGTTCATATTATATAACTTACTAACTAATATTGAAAATTTTAAATATTGTGTAATGTTAGGTTATTTTGTAAAGTTTGTGTATGTTTAAAATAGTTATATAAAATATATTTCTTATTAAGCTATCTGTATTTTATTACCTCTTATATGGATACTATTGGATACCTCTGAAGTAGTTCCCACGAACATCAAAACACTCGAACACTTTCATTCGATGCGTGCTGCTCCAATCATGTTGGTATCATCGAGATGATTAAAACTGTTCGTTTTAATGATCTCCCGATGATGCCAACATGACTGGGGCAACACGCGTCGGGTGCAGTATTCAATAAGTGTTTTGATGTCCGTGGAAACTACTTCAGAGATATGTAATGTATATTCATAAAATATACGATTGTGTATATGATGTGTGTTTCATATCCACTGAATGTACATTGCATATGTTTATGTACATTCACTGGATATAAAATAGATATGGAAGTCGGCGACAAACGTATCTGCTGGGAATGTTAATTCCACATCCATTAGATGTACATTAGATATACTATCTCCATCTTGTGGATATACATATCCATAGATTGAAGATACAGTGTATGTACATTGCATATCATTTTGTTATGTGGGATGTACGTCATGGTAATAAAAATTTGTATTATGTAAAATAGTATTAAAATAATCAAGATTTATGTCGTGTCAAATCACCACCCTTGATAGTCTAGGACGGGGGTTGATCTCGCGTTTGTCAACCCATGTTCCAACCGATTTGTACGGCATAGCAAAAAAATGCATCCTTGTTAATATAAAAATCGAATTTCATAAAAGCCGTACGGTGTCATATCACCTTAATACATAGAGGTCACTTTTCGGAAAACGAAAATTTTTCCTGTGCATCTGTCCCATTATTTTTGTACGGTATTTTCTTTTTAAGAGTCATCCCGCAGGTAAAAATACAATCCAAATAAACGTAAGCCGTGCAGTGTCATCTGAAAAAAATACACCTCCGCGGGTTACGATTTTCACTTTTCCGCGGCTTTCCCATGTCCCATCTAAAATGTACGGCATAGGGTTCAAAATGATTTATTTTTGTAGGACTACAAAAATCATACCTTTTCATGCGGTGTCATATGACCCTCTAAAAATTTAGCATGGGCTTGTGGTCTAGGTGTCTTTTGTGCACTCTTTCTCGCGTTTTGGATTGAGTATTTGGTTTGATCTCTTTGCAGCGTCCTAATATAATTCATCTATCTCCAATTCCATGGTAAGATGCTTGGACTATAAGTTTACGTAAATATATATGCATGTAAATATTGACAAACTGAATTTTTAGGATAAGGAATTACATACTAAGTGTATCCGTGACAAAGATGTCTAGAAGATATTTAATCCATATAATTCAATGATAACATTAGTTTTGACCCCGTCGCGTCGGATCCCGGATCTACGATAAATTTTAACCAGACAGTGATGTTTATTCAATTATTTTGTATTATAAAATAACAAACAATTATTTAATGAGTAAATTAGCTAACTTGTTTAAGTAAAGCTAACAATTTTATCTAAGGATACATTCTCGAAAAAATTAATAAACCAAGAAAAATTATTCAAATACTTTATTTTATTTCGCGACCCCAAACAGCATAATTTTTAACGAAATTATTAAACGAAGGCAAATTCGAAGGAGGGAAGATAAATTGGCCTTTTTCTTACATAATATTTTTTCTTTAGATGGCCACGAATTTCTTACTATTTTTTTTTGTTTATTTTGCGCATTCATGTCATGTTGTTATGTGTTTACACCCCCAAAACAGTGGGTTCGGGAATTATAACACGAGATACCACTAATACTATTTATTAACATACTAACTATTCACAATACGTATTACTACACTAACATAATACTAAACTCTATTTATTACTTGAAGGCTGAAGGACTTCGGTCGATGGCCTTTTGGTTATTTATTTATTTTTTATTACTTGATACTTCACTTCTCCCGTCACTTGTTTAGTCTTCACTCGGAACTTAAATTATCTAGCTCCAAGTTAAGTATCTCAACTTAGCTGGCATTTCCGCCGCTAACTTGGTCTTCATAAATTCCACAGATGGCTTCTCGAATATTCAGGTCTCCTTCTGGAATAGAATCTCGGATAATCCAAACTAGAATCCAGATCTCGATTCTGCTTCCTTTAGAAACTACTCCTAGCTCTATCTTTTATAGGAGGACTGAATTCCAATACAATGACTACCCATTCTATTCATCCCGCTTCAGTGGCGGCTCGTCAGGGGAGGCAGAGCCTCCCCTTGAAAGAACCACCATATCTTCAAAAGTAATATCTTAAGAAATTTCTATTAGGTATATCTCAATTTTCAATATTTTTTATTGTTTATTATTCATTAATTAATTTTCAGTTTATATATAACATTTTTGCATTTCCTTTCCACAAACATACCTATAACGTTACAGTCCGGATAGTCTTTGTATGCATATTTCCCGGTCGGCCGGTCTTTTACTGAATGAACACTGCGGTTCGCTGGAGGCTAATACGAAATAGCTTCCAACTTTACCGCATTTACTTATAACATGAATGACCTTGAATTTCTTTGCGCTGTGTAAAATAGCAACACTTGGAATAGCCAAGTATGAGGCTAGCCTCAGATCTTAGTTTTTATAGCGCATGTGCACGGGTCATTCAAGAGTCAGGTGATTCACAAAGAAAACGAACTGACGTCTGACAGTCTGACAGTTGCGTTTAACCGGTTAAGAACAACTTGACGTATAAATACATAAAACATTTGATAGGCGGGCTAGAAATAAGTGCTCTAGCTGAACATATTCCCAACAACATGTCTTGTTGTCCAGACGTGGTGGATTATTTGTTATTAAATGGATTTACTACTCTTATTTATGACGAAAAGGTAAAAATTAAAAGAAATGCCAGGCCTACACCAGCAATGCTTTCGTTAGTTTTTAAAAGTGGTAAACAAAACAGAGGGTTTTGTGATAACAATTATAAAAAAGTCGACTGGTTAACGGCATCAACAGTTAGAAACAAATTATATTGTTGGAGATGTTTATTATTTACTGATGATCAATCCTCAATTTGAGGCAGGGCCGGGTTTAATAATTTGCAAAATTTGTCGCGAGGTTTAGAAAGGCACGAAAAATCCCAGGAGCACATTTCATCTTGCATTAAATTCGAAATGTTTGGTAAACAAAATATTGTAAATTTCTTGGATTCTGCACATAAGAGAGAAATAGAAAATGTTAACGAAAAGGTCCGTGAGAATAGGGAAATATTAAAGAGGTTAATAGATGCCGTTATATATAGTTATCTTCACAAGAAAATTCTTTCCGAGGACATGACGAAAAACGAGAATCGTGCAATAAAGGAAATTTCAAAGAGCTGGTAGATTTTTTTAAAAACTTATGACCCAAAATTAGAGAACTTTTTGAATAAGGCCACTATTTTTTGAGACAATTCCGGTAAGCTTCTGTAGAATGATCATTTTCAACACTTAAACGCATAAAAACATTTTTACTAGAAACAAAATGAGTCAAGACCTTTCAAATGTATCGCTTATTTCAATAGAAAAACGTTTTTTGTCAGAATTGAGTAAACGCGATTCATTTTATGATGAAATAATCAAACATTTTGCTAGTTCCAAAAATCGCAGGTTACCACTCATTTATAAAAATATTCAGGCTTTAAAGCAGAGATTAATATAGGTAGTTGTTATTTTAGAAAATATATTTATTTGTGTTATTTATTTTTTAGGAAATATTTTTTATAATTCTCCATAATATATAGTTCCGCGGTTATATTTTTTTTTATATAACTTCTTTCTCAAAACTATTTTAATTTCTATTAAAACTTATAATTTTACACGCCTGGCAGTGATAATGAATACAATTTTTTGTTTGTAGAAAAACACTTTAATTTTTTTACCAAAACTATTTTTATTTTTATTAAAAGTTATATAATTTAATTACAAGTGGGATAGTAGGACTCCTTTGGATACCGATACTCGAGTCGTAGGAACGAGAATTTCAGGAGAATGATTTTTTCATCTCATCATATTTTCTATTTCCTTTTCATTCTATTATTTTTTTAGTTCTATTCTCTCAAGTCGTGAATCGGTATCCTGGCGAACAACCCACGGCAAAAAAATGTAACGCGCCGTTGTAATACCTCAGGGGTGGTGGGGAAATGTACAAATTGTAGTCATATTGCACATCAGTTGTCTTTCAGAATATCAAGCCTCCTCTGCAGACAATATCACGAGCCGCCACTGTCCCTCTTATTAAATTCTCATACCAGCCGTACCTATTTCATGAACGCCATTAGGATGGCGTAACAAAGACAAACTCGATGTCCAAACATGTATAGATCGGTTATAGTCTAGGCTCAATTTTCTAAAAAGCTTTCGGAAATCACTCTTAGAAGCAAATCATATTACTTTTTGCCAACCTGTGTGTTTAGAGTAACTCGACACCGCTGATTCCGAAAATTTCGGTAGGCATCTCGAATTCAAGGTTGAACCACCCCTAACACTACATTTTTTCAATTTATCGAGAATACCTTCGTAAAAAGTGAATTAAGAGAAAAATGGCAAGAGTTGAAATGTAGTTTATAAATGTTCTTTAAAATGATGTATATAAAGTTATAATTCCACTAACTCATTGCCGCGAATGGGTTCTAAGATGACATATTTAAAAAAAAATGACAAAATAGTTAATCATAGTTATTCACATCGTGTGTAAAATATATTCAGAATTTCGTCATTTTGTAAGGTTTGAAATTCCATGGGCGTTCAAAAGGGGTAAGCAACTAGCATGCGTGAGTTTTAATATTTCCTTTTGTATCAGAATAGACATTAGAATGGATTCACTTGTTAGTTTTAGCACAGAAAATATGGACTTTAGTGCATATGTGTTGTGTCAGAAAACTAAATCATCGTTTATGCGAGGTAGAAGATAAAAGCGAATAGATAAAAAGTGGAAATATAGGCTCATATTTAAAAATCTAAAAGCTCAAAATGCAAGGAATATAATAAGCTACTGTACAGTATAGTCGCCATTACATTCCTTGCACTTTGTGCTGTTAGATTTTTAAAGGTGATCTTATATTTTCACTTTTCATCTCTTCAATTTTAGAATTGTGTAAATGTCATTCAATCATTTCCAAACGAAAAGTGAAAAAGCAGAAGAAACGTATTATGTGGAAGAACCTTGTACCTATCATTTAAAGACCACCCTGTAAGTAATTATAAAATTTAAAATTGTATCATAGAATCATAAAAATTAATTCGAGAATTTATAAAACATAATCACAATTATATGTACCTACATGTACGACACAATACACTGCATTTCAAAACCGCTTGCATTTTACAAATTGTTCACTAATTATTAATAACAATAAAGCTCCAAATATAACTTTTATGCCTTTCAATGTTGTTTAGAATAGGTGAATTTAATTAGTTAATTACTTGAAATCCAGAATTACTTAATATATTTAGTTAAGTATATTTCGAATTTTAAAATTAAATAAAGTGCATGTATTAGAAACATCTTAGAGATCACTTGTGCGACAACTATACAGAATTATCTAGAGGTTTTTGTATTGAAAATAAAATAAAAATTTGAAAATATACAATTATGTGTAATTGTGCGTTTATACATAGTGCATTACCTGTTCTGAACCAGCTTATGAATAAAACCAGCAGAAATTTAAAAATGTTCTTTATTATTCAAACCCGGTTAAATTATTAGTACGGATGATATAATATTCACCACACAATATTTTTTCTGATGGAGTTTATCATAATCAATTTGGTTTGTATCATGTATTTTGAGATAATGTGCATTATTTAATATACAAAAAATAAATATTGATTTATAAATTGTGTGAAAATATAGCATTAAATATTTTAGGTAGACTTCTTTGCTTTGAAAGTCGTAGACACTCGAAATTTCGAAACATTCTTTGGTAGTATTCGGGAAGCAACTCTAAACCGCATCTGAAATTAAAACAGATCAAATTGTTAAAATTATTGATAGCATATGGAACATTCTAAATTCGGTGTCATGGGAAAGAGGAAGTTTAGAAATGAACGCTCCTTTAGCCCCCCCCCCCTAAAGGAGCCGGAGCCGGAGACCCCCCCGGTCCATAAATGTTACAAGGGAGAGGGCAGGGGGTGCTTTTTGCAAACATGTTTTTTTTGGATAGTCTCTTAAATGTAAAATTTATCACAACACAACCTATAAGTTTGACATATACTTATTAACAAATTGAATATTTAAAACTAAACCATGCAATAATAATTCTGAACTATTGGAGTAGGTAGGTATATTAAAAAAATGTGGAATAGCAGTCTTGCAATCAAAAAACTTTTATTAAACTTGTTTTAGTAAATATTAATAGTTAATTTGTCAGTTGATACGAACTAATTACTATACGCAGGAGCAATGAAGCAAAAAAAAAACTACACTGAGGCACATATTTTCACCTTGGTAGTCGTTGTAAATCTCAAAATATTAATAGAGAAAAAAATGCTTAAATAAAAGTTGCAACCTTTATTTTCTACAATATTGGTAATAACTAATTTCAGGGTAGAAATAATGGGAAAGCAGAAAATCAAGAAAAAATTATTTTGACCGATAATTTTCCAATATAAAAACTTAAAATGATTGTTCCATGTAACATATAAAACCAAAATTTATTTTTAAACGTTAAATACCCTAATTTCACTTACCGATTCTCTATGTTATTATCTGTTTTTAGTTCTTTTACTAGCAGAAATTCATCGAATTTTGTCGTCTTTCAATAAGTCCTTTTCAGTAGTTTCACCACTTGCACTTACTGCTTCGCTAAGATCCGCTGCATCGTAGCTTTAATTGCCAAGATCAAGTAAGAGTTGGAATTTATTAAGAGTTGCTTGATCTAGATTAATTGCTTCCTAAAATAGGGATTTAAAACATTAGTTCATTAATTTCAAATATACATAAAAAACACATTTTTACATTTTCAATAAGTGTGAACCGTTAGCTAGGTACTTACTTAAGTACCAAATTACTTTTCATCTCTTCTTAATGTAATTTGTCAATGTGAGCTTGATTTTTAAGGAAACCGAACTTTCGAAAAAATGTTAAATATTACTGAAACTTAATTACAAAGTAGGCCTGTGCAGCACAGTACATCTTTAGGATGAAGGCAGCAGTTTTGTAGCAGAATATATGAAATTATATTTTCTTAAATCTAATATTAATAAGTGTAATGGACCTTTTTCACTGGGATTATCGGAAATTCCCACTTGTAAAAATAAATATCGCATTCCTTGCATAAATAAATAACTATCAAGTACGTGTACAATAAACAATTATTTACTTACCCTTTGTTTTCGGACATATTGAACACCAACCAAAGATAATCTTTGACTAAACTATATTATATGTATAAAGTCGTCTTTGCGAACAGGACAATCAATTTGTTAATGACGAAATCAGGACAAAATATGCTTACTCTTTTGTTTTCGGACATATTGAACACTATTAACTATTATTAGGTATTATAATGCTATCTTGGCAAACAAATTCGAGGCAAAATGGCGTGTGACTGACGATTCTCCTTTTCTTCTCGTTTAGCCGTCTCGGATGCGTCTGTTACGCTCGGTCTGGAATGGCCAATAAATAGCATTTAGGCGTATCACGTGACTATAGATGAATGTTGGTTTAATAACATTTATAACTATAACCCATAAATGTAACTTTAATTTAACAACAATGTTAATGACAAGTGTTTTTAATATAATTTTATAAATATTACATAATAACATTATGGAGCTGTTATAGAATAATATTGCATTATGTTACATTCCAGTAATATTATCAGAGTGTTTGTGAACAATATGGCATATACGTTATATTTTAAACACATGAATAATATTGGTTTCTTGTAACATAGCTGTTTTAATCATGTTTTTTGGCTGTATTAAAATAAAATTATAATTACATAAAAACAATATTACAAAAAAACATTGACAAAGTAACTTTAAAAAAATGTTTTTTAATATTTTAGTTATGTTTCATGTTTAGTGGGAGGACTGTCCGGCTTATCTGAAGAAATGCATCGTTAGAAAATACCACAAGATAAAAAATGGGCCAGTATAATTTTGAAACTGGGGAATATTTTACAAAGTGATGCCGCATCTTAAATATCATAAATCTTGTTATTCGGATCATCGGGCCCCGAGTTCGAATCCTGGCCAGGGCATGGATGTTAGAGGCGTTTTCAAAAACGTTACCGAGATGGTAGCAATGAATTAGGCCTCTGTTGAGTGGCACAACATGTCTAGTCGCTATTATCACTCCCCAGTTCGAGACTGATCTGCGACAAATGGCAATGCTGCAGGGAATGGCTGTTCTGTAGTTGTCTTTGTGTGTTGTGTACGCGCCCTCGTTGAGCAGTGGAGTAGCTATGGCTAAACTCCGAGAGGAAGTTATTATAAATAAAACACAAAAAAATGTATTCGAATTACCCTTTAAACGATAGGTTGTCAAAAACTGATATGATTTGCTTTTAGAAGGAATCAAGCAGAGACGACTACCACTTCTCTACGCCTATGACATTTCAGATGTTACAGGTAATGAAAATCTAAATCTATTTTACACATAACGCAAAATAATATCCTTCTGAGCAACTATGATTAACTATTTTGTTGTTTTTTTGAAATACATCTCATTTTAGACCCCCACTGCACGTCAATGAGCTGGTGGAATTATAACTTTATATACATTATTTTAAAGAAAATTTTATAAACTACATTTCAGCTCCCTTGATATTTTTCTCTCAATTCACTTCTTACGAAGATATTCTCGATACATTGAATAAACTTACCATTAGTTTTGGGGTGGTTCAACCCCGAATTCGAGATGGCAACCGAAATTTTCGGAATCAGCGGGGTTGTTACTCTAAAAACATAGGTTGGCAAAAATGATTTGCTTCTAAACATTCGAATTTGAAGTAATAAACCTATTAGTATTGCATTAAATTTTTTTATTCGTTTATTTAACGTTCGCCTATTTCCGTTACTAAGCCCAATCAATCATCGAAGCTATAGAAGACGAGTTACCCAAATCTGGAAATGTTGCCGAACTTCTTCTCTGCCTAGGATTAGGGAATTTGAATAGACAAGGAACCGACTGCTTTACATCCCCTCCGAAGGATGCAACCCCCGTCTAAAGTTGTATATCTTCTACGTATGCGCTGATGTACAAGACATTAGACGGTGGACCGAGAACGCTGTATTTCTCTGGAGAGAGTCGCCCATCCGAGTACTAACCGCGCTCCGAGTTGCCTAAAATTTCGCATGGAAATATGAGTACAGCTATGACTTATCTACGTGCAATACATTTGAATCGCGTATTATGTCTATATTAAAATTCGTTTCATAAGTAATTGTTTAAATTTGTTTGGTTCTACTATCGTCACCTTGATTGTGAAACAGTCCATAATGGGTGATTTAGGACCAACTGATATCACTGTAGCTGCAGCAACGATCGGGAAATGTCGATTTTACAGTGATGTAAATCAAAATCAACGACCCATCGTAATGTTGCACGTTGGAGGTAAATTGGAGCATATGTGAAAAGAAGAGCTCAATTCAGAAAACGCTCAAACACGGCTGTAGCTGATCGATTTATGGCTGAATTTATATTAAGTAAAGTCAGTAAAATTATAAAAAATCCAACCCAGCTGAATTTTGGTATGCATTTTATTTAATATGTCCATTGTATATTTACAACAAATTAATTTTGCAATGAATTACTTCTTCCTTCTTCCAAATGCGCAGCGGTTGTTAAATAACAAACAAGATTTTTGTATTACCTGCTTTAAACATATTTTAATAAAGGAGTTTACTGGAAAATAACTAATTTACAAAAAAAGTACTTATTTAGGACCATTAGATACTAATGTACCTACTTAATTTTGACGTTTTTACAAAAGTTGCATTTTGGTGCACGTATAAAGTTATGGTAAGTATATGAAATTGTTTTTTGAAGTCAATTCCACATCATGTTTTGATGTTACAATGAGGAAATCCAGGAACTCCTATATTAAAAAAACATATTTTTTCTTAATTTTACTTGATAATGTTAGATCAAAATTATTAGATATATTATTATGTAAACGTTTGTTTCTCAATTTCAATGCAAAGGATTAATAACATCGAAGAGTAGTGATAAGACGTTAGCGGTCAACTTTTATATTATTTGGTAGGGGAGATACGTTAATATTCCTAGATTGAAGAATGTAGAACCTATATATCGTTGAATTACATTTAATACTACACCATACAAGTACAAGAATATCTATTATTTTCTAAAATTAATAAACAAATAAATAACTTAAATGACTAAGAATTTCGCCTTCGGTAAAAGAAAAAAATTGACCCAAGAGAATCTAAATTATAAAGCCGTGATATAATGAACCAATCATCGTGTCTCTCTAATAATAATAATAATAATATTAATATTAATAATAATAATAATAAATATCGAGATTTGGTCTTCGAACTCCGCAGACTTTACCCAGACCATAATGTTAAGTTGGTGGTACTGATCATAGGAGCCCTAGGTGGAACGAGGCAGACACTGCTTTCGGAACCGAAGATCATACCGGCATGCCGAAACTCGGCAGAGATCTTAGCCGGTAGGATGCAGAAGGCCGTCATCCTCGGTTCGCTACGTCTACTCAGGGCACACGATTCCCGAACCCAGTAGTCACTTATCCCACGGTGTCGGGAGTGGCTACCGGTACTACTAGCTCCCCTTGGTGAGGGTCGGAGCCACAGATAAGGGTAACTGGTTTTTAACAACAAAATAATAATAATAATAATAATTTATTGGTCATTTAAAAATACACCGTAGTCTTGACACGTCAACATAAATATGTAAAAAAGTACGTGGAAACAAAAAAAAATATATAAATATAACTATGAATAGTAGAACAGATTGTGAGTTAAGTGTCGTCGTGAATAGACGTACGATGCTCTCTTAAAAGCGATAAAAAAGCGGTAAAAACCCCGTTAAACTCGAAAAAATATCAGCCACCGGTAGATTAAGAAATTCTGTGTGAAATAAAGCGCCTCAATAGAAAAACAAAGATCATATGGAATTAATAATTACAAAATTTTCGAATAATATTAAATCAAATAAAGCAAACAAGCTCAAGTGAAGTGCATTGTCCCTACGTACACACCCTAGACGACCCAACTGGTTCATGGGCAATAAATAATGGCACAGTCAGTGTAAAAATGAGGCACATATGTTTACAAAGCAATATATATAGTTGTGTTGTGACCTAACGTAATTGTATACAGTGGAAAGTTTTCAAATGGACAAAATCAACTCAACCCAAGAAAGAAAAGGAAAAGAGATAAAATAAAACAGCAATCACAAGACGCTGCAGAAAGACAGATAAGCTATAAATTAATTTATTTTTATTTTATGTGATTTAATTGATATTATTCTATTCTATCTTTCTATCTGATTTTTACCATGTTTTTATCAGCTCGTTTATTGATTCAAAACATAATATTTTATTATTAATTTGGAAGGCGGAAATTGAAACCGATTGTCTCAAAGAAATGATATACAGGGTGAGCAAACTATCCCTACGGACCTCTTTTTTCTCATAACGTGCAAAAAATATTGTTACCGCGAGATAGGGCCCTTCCCAGCAACTCCACTGTAAATGGATATTTACCTGTGAAACGGTTAATAAATAAAAACAAAAAAAAAACAAAAGAAATAAAAAAATGAAAGCTGCTAGATTTAGAAACGGAAGAAACATAAAACTTAGGAGAAGGAAAATAAGGAGATGACGATAGATGGAAACTAGCATCTCACAAGCACCTACACTTTCCATCCTATTCCCCACCCCATGCGTCATGCGGCTCTCGCTGCTGACAACAAGCATGTCCAATGTCCAACCCGGCGTATGCAGCCGGTCCGGCGGTATATAAAACATCCGAGATTTGGTTCCGGCACGCGGTTTGGCCGTCCGTTGGGCGTGACGACCAAGCTGCGTGTTGGAACGAACCTCCATGGATGCCCGAAATTGGCAGCAATGCCCACCTTACACTGGCAAATCAATCAATCAATCAATAATAGAACAAAATATAACTGTATAAAACACTAGAACTTAATACTAGTATAGTCAAAGTGATCAAATATATGTAAATGATATGATCCTAAAATGGTTTGTGTAATATAGTACCTACAGGACAATTCAATTAAACTAACAAAGAACAAATATTAATCTAAATTTATACATATTTAACATCTGACACATTGTAGTAAGCACTGGCCAAAAGATGCTTTGTTAACTTTGCTTGAAATCATCTTTTTGGTCAAGATTTCAATTTTGGAAGCAAAAAGTTAAATAGAGCAATACCAAAATTGTTTCTTTTTGTTGACTCTAATCTCTGATAAGGTGTTTATATATCATTGCGATTTCGAGTATTGTATTTATGATTTTCGCCATTTCTTGCATATTCGCTCAAATTCTCCTTTATGTGAAGTAAATAACAGCAAATATTTCGGAAGGCAAAGTTAATATATTAAATGTTACGAATCAGGATTTACAACTTTCAAGTTGACTCCAACCATCAGAAATTATCGGCCAAACTAAATAATTATGGGATTCGAGGAGTAACACTAAATTTCATGAAAACTTTTCTTGAGTATAGGAAGCAATGTGTTAGTATTAAGTATAGAAGCAAACATGATCTTGCCATGGTTACTTCTGAATGGTCTTATTTGACATTAAGAGTTCCACCAGGCTCTATCTTGGGTCCTATGCTATTTTCCTTACATGTAAATGAATTGGATTCCGTATCATCTAATACTCACTTTACGATGTATGCTGATGACACCTCTTTAATTGTTTCAAATAAAACAGATCAAAGTTTAGAACTCGATGGAGATAATTTGCTTAATGAACTAAGTAAGTAAAATTCATTATATTTTAATGTCTGAAAAACCCAGGTCTTAAGATTTCATAATAGTCAAAAACAGAGTAAACAGTTAAATTTTAATATAAATTATACTTCCTTATGTACTGAAGCAGATACGGTCAAATTTCTAGGCTTTCACTTAGATAAAAATCTTAACTGGAAAGTTCATTGTGAAAATGTAATTTCAAAACTTGCATCCTTAAGATATTTATTTAGAAATATAAGAACAGTGCTATGTACAGAACAATTTTTCTGTTTGTATTATTCACAAGCTGAATCTCGTTTAAGGCATGGTGTCTGCTTTTGGGGGAATTCCCAATGTTTTCAAGGGCTCAAAAACCTATTATAAGGTGCATTGCCGGTGTTTCAAATACCCATTTCTGCAGAGAAGTCTTTAAAAATTATAAAATTTTAACTTTACCAAGTATATTCATTATCGAAATGTGCACATATATATATTTAAAAATCAAGAAGATTTTATATATAATAGCCAGTACCACAATGTAAATACGAGACAGAAACATAATATTCATGTTCCCTTTGCTAAATTAAACACAAGTTCTAAATCTTCTCATTGTCTAGGGCCAAAATCTTTTAACTTGTTTCCGGATGAAATAAAAATTATAAAGAATGCATGTTTAAAATGAAACTAAAAGAATTGTTACTAAGTAACCCACTAAACATGAAACATAACTAAAATATTAAAAAACATTTTTTTAAAGTTACTTTGTCAATGTTTTTTTGTAATATTGTTTTTATGTAATTATAATTTTATTTTAATATGTCCGAAAAACATTATTTATTAAAACAGCTATGTTACAAGAAATCAATATTATTTATGTGTTTAAAATATAACATATATGCCATATTGTTTATAAACACTGATAATATTACTGGAATGTAACATAATGCAATATTATTCTATAACAGCTCCATAATGTTATTATGTAATATTTATAAAATTATATTAAAAACACGTCATTAACATTGTTGTTAAATTAAAGTTACATTTATAGGTTATAATTATAAATGTTATTAAACCAACATTCAACTATAGTCACGTGATACTCCTAAATGCTATTTATTGGCTATTCCAGACCGAACGTAACGGCCGCATCCGAGGACCGAGATGGCTAAACAAGAAGAAAAGGAGAATAGTCAGTAACACGCCATTTTGCCTCGAATTTGTTTGCAAAGATAGCATCAGAGAGAATGACTCTCTGATATAGCATTATAATTCCTAATAGTTAATAGTGTTCAATATGTCCGAAAACAAAATAGTAAGCTGTCCTGATTTCGTCATTAACAAATTGATTGTTGTCCTGTTCGCGAAGACGACTTTATATAATAGTTTAGTCAAAGATTATCTTTGGTTAGTGTCACGTTAGTGTTCAATACGTCCGAAAACAAAGGGTAAGTAAATAAATGTTTATTGTACACGTACCTACTTGATAGTTATTTATTTATGCAACGAATGCGATTCTTCTTTTCACAAGTGGGAATTTCCGATAAACCCAGTGAAAAAGGTTCATTGCACTTATTAATATTAGATTTAAGAAAATACTTAGAATTTCATATATTCTGCTACAAAACTGTTGCCTTCATCCTAAAGATGTACTGTGCTGCACAGGGCTACTTTGTAATTAAGTTTCAGTACCTAATATTCAACATTTTTTCGAAAGTTCGGTTTCCTTAAAAATCAAGCTCACATTGACAAATTACATTGAGAAAAGATGAAAAATAATTTGGTACTTACCTAGCTAACGGTTCACACTTATTGAAAATGTAAAAATGTGTTTTTATGTATATTTGAAATTAATGAACTAATGTTTTAAATCTCTATTTTAGGAAGCAATTAATCTAGATCAAGCAACTCTTATATAAATTCCAACTCTTACTTGATCTTGGCAATTAAAGCTACGATGTAGCGGATCTTATATAGAAGCAGTGTGGTGAAACTACTGAAAAGGACTTGTTGAAAGACGACATAATTCGATGAATTTCTGCTAGTAAAAGAACTAAAAACAGATAATAACATGGCGAATCGGTAAGTGAAACTAGGGTATTTAATGTTTAAAAATAAATTTTGGTTTTATATATATATATATATATATATATATATATATATATATATATATATATATATATATATATATATATCTATATATACATGGAACAATCATTTTAATAAGTTTTTATATTGGAAAATTGTCAGTCAAAATAATTTTTTCTTGATTTTCTGCTTTCCCATTAGTTCTACCCTGAAATTAATTATTACCAATATTGTAGGAAACAAAGGTAGCAATTTTTATTTAAGCATGTTTTTCTCTATTAATATTTTGAGATTTACGACTACAAAGGTGAAAATATGTGCTTCACTGTAGTTTTTTTTTGTTTCATTGCTCCTGCGTATAGTAATTAGTTCGGATCAACTGACAAATTGACTATTAATATTTACTAAAACAAATTTAATAAAAGTTTTTTGATTGCAAGATTGATATTTCACATTTATTTAATATACCTATACCTACTCCATTAGTTCAGTATTATTATTGCATGGTTTAATTTTAAATATTCAATTTGTTAATAAGTATATGTCAAACTAATAGGTTGTGTTATAATAAATTTTACATTTAAGAGACTATCCAAAAAAACATGTTTGCAAAAAGCACCCCCCCCCTCTCATTTGTAACATTTATGGACCCCCCCCCCATTTCTAAACTTCCCGTTTCCCATGACACCGAATTTAGAACGTTCCATATACTATCAATAATTGTAACAATTTGCTCTGTTTTAATTTCAGATGCGGTTTAGAGTTGCTTCCCGAATACCACCAAAGAATGTTTCGAAATTTCGAGTGTCTACGATTTTCAAAGCAAAGAATGTCTACATAAAATATTTTATCCTATTTTCACACAATTTATAAATCAATGTTTATTTTTTGTATATTAAATAATGCACATTATCTCAAAATACATAATACAAATCAAATTGATTATGATAAACTCCATCAGAAAAAATATTGTGTGGTGAATATTATATCATCCGTACTAATAATTTAACCGGGTTTGAATAATAAACATTTATAAATTTCAGCTGGTTTTATTCATAAGCTGGTTCAGAACAGGTAATACACTGTGTATAAACGCACAATTACACATAATTGTGCATTTTCAAATTTTTATTTTATTTTCAATACCAAATAAAACCTCTAGATAATTGTGTTTAGTTGTCGCACTTTATTTGATTTTAAAATTCGAAATATAACTAAATATATTAAGTAATTCTGGATTTCAAGTAATCATTAGATGATTTTTTAAATTCACCTATTCTAAACAACACTGAAAGGCACAAAAGTTATATTTAGTGCTTTGTTATTAATAATTAGTGAACAATATAATAATTGTGATTATGTTTTATAAATTCTCAAATTAAGTTTTATGATTCTATGATATAATTTTATATTTTATATTTATTTACAGGGTGGTCTTTAAATGATAGGTACAAAGTTCTTTCACATAATACGTTTCTTCTGCTGTTTCACTTTTTGTTTGGAAATGATTGAATGACATGACATTTACACAATTCTAAAATTGGAGGGATGAAAAGTGAAAATATAAGATCACATTTAAAAATCGAACACCACAAAGTGCAAGAAATGTAATGGCGACTATACTGTACAGTAGCATATTATATTCCTTGCATTTTGAGCTATTAGATTTTTAAATATGAGCCTATATTTCCACTTTTTATCCATTCAATTTTAGAGTTGTGTAAATGTCATTCAGTCATCTTCAAACCAAAAGTAAGATCATAGAAGAGAAGCATCATTAAAGAATCTTGTAGTTATTATTTAAAGATCACCCTGTAAATATTTATAAAATATAAAATTGTATAAATGTTAACAAACAGTACATCAAAAGAACATTATTTAAATATAATTTTCATAATTAAATTATGTTTCTTTTAATATTACTGAAATATTATCATAGTAATCAAATTAAAACGTTTATTTTGTTACATTTAAAAAATGTAGTCATAATGTAGTATTTAAAATATAACATTAAAACATTAATGTAGATATGTTGAGAGGATATTGCTTTAATGTTGTGTCTTCAATAATATAACTCTGTAATATTGCTGACTGGGACATAATCTATAACATACTTGTTATATAAACATTAAAATTATCTATTAAATAATGTTACAAAGTAACGATGATACATTACTGTTTTATTTCGGTAATGTTTTCATGTTTAGTGGGAAATGTTTTTATTCTATATCGAATTTTTTATGTATGTGTTAGTTTGTAAGTTTTATGTTCTTTTCTGACTTTTCTTTTTTTTTTTCATCTAGAAAGAGAAAATGCAATAGTTTACTGTGTTATTACTTACACTTTAGGTACATTTTTATAAAAATTTGACATACCTAGTAAGTGAGAAATGCTGACTATTCCTATACAATGTATTATCTTAAGGAAAATAAATGATATTATTAATATTATTGTTATTATTATTATTATTATTATTTTCGGTTTATCCGTTGCCAGACAGGGCTTCCGTGTTTACCGACCGATACCACACGGTAGCCGCGCCGACCATAATTACAGCCACACCCCACGACCTGTGGGGTTAGTGACTATAAATACCAGAATCGCGTGCCCTAAGTAGGCGGAGGGACCCCAAGATAACCGCCTTCTGCATTTGGCCTGCCAGCCATTCTGCTGATTTCTGGCAGACAGGTATGGTCTTTATTACTATTATTTTTTTTTTCTCTCTCTCCAAATGGGTTATCACTTAGTGGGGTCAGTTGACCTATCACTAAGATGAGGTATTTGATTCGACAGTCAACAGTATCGGATTCCGCTTCAAGGTGATGTATTATGCTGCCACGTATTCAGGTAAGTTTAACGTCTTCCTCACTATCCGACAAGTTTCTAGTATTACTGACTTTTGCATAGTTGTAAGTATGCCTCTTTCTGTAAGATTGATCTTTTGTAGGTTCGTCTTCAAGTTGTTGGTCGCTAGCCCAGTCGCTGAGATCACTAGTGGAATGGCAAGTACTGTTTTTAATTTATACAGCTTTATTATTATTATTATTATTATTTTTATTATATACTATTCTTCCTCTTGTCGTTCATTGACAGAATTTGGGTAAATCCAGATCTCAACAAGAGATCAAAGTTATTTACCCTAACACCTTTCGCAGGATATGTGCGGTGCCCATTAGTGCGATCTTCTGCACTTCATTAGCTGACGGGTGACCTGGGAGCATTTTGAGGTTCTGGTCAAATGCCTTCTTTATTGTACCCAATGCTCCTACCACGATTGGTACCTACTGTTTTGGCTCTACAACTCCACATCCTACTGATTTCGATTTCCAGGTCCTTATATTTACTGATTTTTTCAGTTTCTTTGGCCATGATGTTCGAGTCATCTGGAACGGCTATGTCAATGAGTAGGCATGTTTTATCTTTTTTGTTGTGCAGCACTTTGTCTGGTCGGTTAGCTAAGATGGTTCTGTCTGTGATTATTGGCACATCCCACATTATTATTATTATTATTATTATTATTGTTATAAACCAGCCAGAGCTCTAATTACTCTTTTTTGAATAACAAAAATGGTATGTACTTGGTTGGATGTACCCCAGTTTATCAAACCATATACCATGGCACTATGGAATAGAGCATGATATTCAACAAGTGCTGCGTCCAGATTAATTCTGTTTTTTATTTGTCTGATGGCATAGACTTTTTTGGACAATTTAGTTGTTATGTCATTAATATGTGTGTATTGACTAATGTTAGTCCTGGAAATTTTATAGTCTGGGGGTTATTTTTCTTGGTGGAAAAAAGTAATGTATGCGTTTTGTTGGTATTTAAACATAATTTGTTAGCATTAAACCAGTCAGGAGACTGGGTTAATAATAAATGTTGGTTTGCAAATCAATAACATTAGTACCAGTATCTCAAATGTTCCGCGAAAGTAGTGTCGTCTGCAAAAAGGACTGTTAATGCTGAATGAACATTAGATAAATCACTAATATAAATTTTAAAAAGCAGCGGTCCTCTCAGGATGATTAGGCATGTTATTTTCAAAAAATTGATCTTTCAGTTCAGCTATACACTCACATTAAAATGGTACTGACACAAAGAGTGACCGCAAGAAACGCTGTTTTTTCGCCTGTTTTTGCGTAGCTAATTTCTATCTTGAGAAAATCGTGAATAGGTTTAGCAGATCTCAAATCAATCGTCATTAAAAACCAAAAGCGGCATTGTTCTTGGATTGTTGAAAATGTTCAGTAATTATCAGTATTCAGGAGTTGAAATGGCCCCAAATCCTAAAAAAAAAAATAAAAAATATCAATAGATCTAAAAACAATTCCATTTGTATTATTTCTATTAAATCTTAAAAAAGAGAAATTATGTATTTTCTATCAAGAACTGTTAATAATTCACCTACAGGCCCTCGAAGGGGGTGAAATCATCCCCAAAATATAAAAAAAATCAAAAATATTTTTTTAAATTCCGAAAATAAAATATTTAAATTTTTCAAGTCATGACAAATATAAAAAAAATATTTCGCCCCCTTCGAGGACCTATGGGTGAATTTTCAACCCTTCTCAATAGAAAATACATAATTTCGCTTTTTAAAGATTGATTTAATAGAAATGCTATAAATAGAATTTTTTTTAGATTTTTAATATTTTTCAATTTTTTTAGAATTTGGCGTTATTTCAATCCCTGAATAGGGGAAAACAATGCCTGTGTTGGTTTTTAATGTCAATTAATTTGAGACTTGCTAAAACTTTTTTCGATTTTTCCGCCAGAAACAGGCGGATTTTGAGATCAATCTTTAAAATGTTTACTCTAGTCCCCCCTAAAGTTCCAGAAATGCTCGCGAATAGATTGATTAAGTATATCTTCATAAACAAATAGTCGATTCACTTTAGTTTCGTCTTTCCAGTATTAAGGGTTATACCTCGAGAGCTTTACTGTTATTTATTTGTTTCGTTCATTTATATTAGTCAAAGGTCAGTAACAATTTTTTAATTATAAGGTAAAGTATATTGCGCTATCGGTAAATAACTATATATCTTACTATTTTTAAAGCATATTTCTAACTATAAAAATTTTACATTAACAATTTTTACAATTATTTTTAAAATATTACTGTGGCTTCAAATATTGTAATTGGAATAAAATAAAAGTAATAAAATGGTACAGCTTACTTTCCCGCGTTAGTGAAAAATTTCTGTTTTTCAGTAAACTAATTTTATCTGAATTTTCCGGGAAAGGCAATAATGACCTATTGTTAAGTTTGCACTGTACTATTAATACACAAAATTTAAGCAAATCGTTTAAATCGTTATCAAGAAAGTCGATTCAATTTTTTTGCATTAGTAAATTAGACTTAATATTAAGGGAGTAGTCAAAGCGCCTAGGGATTTTCGTCGGAAATTAATGATTAAAGCTGCCAAGGTATTTTGGTTTAATTGTATCTAGGCCTGTAGTCAGGAGGTGCCAGGGGGTGTCCATCATCGAATTTAAACAAGATCTGTCAATTGGTTTTGATTCTAGTATTCTAAAAGTAACACTTAAAAGTTTGTTGCATGCAAACTAACACTCATTGTTATAGGTTGATTCAGAAAGGTATCGAGGTACTCTGCTGAAAATTATATGTGGTCTCTATCAGCGTTTCCTTGTAGTGGGGATTAATATTGTATCCAGGGCTGTAGTCAGGAGGTGCCAGGGGGTGTCCGGCATCGAATTTAAACAAGATCTGTCAATTGATTTCGATTCTAGTATTCTAAAAGTAACATTTAAAAGTTTGTTGCATGCAAACTAACACTCATTGTTATATGCTGATTCAGAAAGGTATCGAGGTACTCTGCTGAAAATTATATGTGGTCTCTATCAGCGTTTCCTTCTAGTGGGGATTAATATTGTATCCAGGCCTGTAGTCAGGAGGTGCCAGGGTGTGTCCGGTATCGAATTTAAACAAGATCTGTCAATTGGTTTCGATTCTAGTATTCTAAGACATCAACACTGAAAGAAACCGACCAAATAGAATGTTTTGCTAAGATGATCTGCATTATCATAAGTATTTTTTTTGTTAAGACTACATTATCATTATCTAACCATAAGAAAAACTGTTTTGCTAATGAGATTTTGCAACGGTAAATCTTTGACTATTTGTCCCAATAGTAGCACTTACTTAAACTAGGTAAAATAAGTTATAAGTTTTCTTTTTATTAGGGGTAACTAAATAATTTCTTACGATAAATAAGTGCCTTAAGTTAAAGTTAACTATTTAATGGTTAAAACTCAAATAGACCTATGGTTGGTAAGTCACCTGTTAACTGTAAAGACGGGCTTATTAATCATAACGTCTTACTTATTTATTTTTGCACGTGGCGCAAGCGCAATTGAGTTTTTATCATCGCGCGCCATTTCATCCATGCAGCGACGCATGCAGTAACTAGTAAGCAATTTGGCGTTCGACGAGACAGTTGTGGGAAAGGTTTTATGCAAAGAATTTTTATAAAAAAACTTGTGTTTTATGTTATTGTATATTAGTTGCTTTCGTTCAGTAGAGTGATTCATAATCATAATAAACAGGATTTCAATGAACAGTAATCATATGATGCAAAATTGCATGGTATAGGGACAGAGACAACACATGAAACAGGTAGGTGCCTTATCATTACGAATCACTCTGCTGAACGAAAGCAGCTATTATATAGTAAACTATATGATTGTGTCTTCTTACAAGTCAAAGTTCCCCTTTTTTAATAGGCACCCTGAATTGTTTATTAGTCGTTTGTTTCCTTAAATGAATTTATTTTAATTTTAATAATTCTTTGTCTGAGTCAACATAGAAATGTATTAAAAACGTGTTTTAATATGAAGTGTGACGTCTAAAAAATATAAAATTAAAATATTGAATTTACAAGTAACGTACTTGCAAAATGACATTACTAGGTCAAGAGAGATTATTTGTTGCCATTATAATGTAAGCTGCATAGTGGTTAAAAAGTCACCTATTAGCAGCAGGAAAGTTCTTTTCCGGTTACAAGGTATAGTAATGGTGTAAGAAATAGGAACTTACTAACTATAACAAAAAACTTATTAAGATTAAAATAGGTGGTGACTCCAGATAGCAAAGCTATCAACCTACAGTAACAAATAAATAATAAGAAAAACTTTTATTAACGGTAAATAAGTGCATCTTAGCAAGATCGTTTTTGTTGCGGTTACAGAGCAGTCTTGCTGGAGCCTATTTAATGCAGATATTTATTAGGGGTTAGTCAATTTCTCTTTATAGATAATAGAAATTTCTTTCAGTGAAGACTCTAAAATTTGGATACATTGTGTTGAGAGGATGAGCAATGAGAATTTTCAAGTGCCTTATTCATAACCCCCCTCCATGCCCGGGGGGGGGGGGGGGGGGCGCTATTAGGGTAAATAGGGGTTTGACTCAGTTTATATGCTCTCTCTGACAAAATGACACCAATTTCAAGCGGTTAGAGTATGATATAATTTTCATATTTTTCCTTTCGGCTGTTACATGGAATCACTCCTGTATAGCAAGCAGACAATTTTACCGAAATTCCTATATTTCCTCATTTTAAGATATTTCACCAATGCCTTTCAGTTGGAGTTTGATTGATTGATTGATTTGATTGATTTGCCAGCGTAAGGTGCACTGAGGGAAAAATTTAATAATGATAAATAAAAATTTAATTGTAGCAAATAAAAAGTTGTGTACTATTTGGGACAAGAGAACACTTTAATTGCACTAGATAAAATGGAGTTGTTGATCCTGTTTACTTGTCATAAATAAAACATACTAAGTGAAAGTAGTTTCCTATTGTAAATAAATAATTTATTAGTGACAAATAAACATATACTTACTGTGGTAGGTAAATAGTATATTTACAGCAAATACATCATTTAAGTACTATTAGTAGTTTTACTAGCTGAATTTTATAAATTATTTAAAGCTACATTTTCACTCGATCGCTAAAAATAAAAAGATTCGATTTTTTCGTGGCATCCCGTAGAATTGTTTGGAAGTCTAACAAAATTATTATCTTAATCAATTTTGATCAAAGTTAGATAATTTTTTTGACTTTCGAAAAATTCTGGTTTGTGCCCCAAAAAAAATCGAATCTTCAATTCAGTACAAATTTCTGTTAACTCAATTTAAAAATAATATGCAGATACATTTTATTATGATGAGCAGTATAAAAATTATTTATAGTTTTAAGTTACGTATATCTATCCGGTGAAAATAAAGCCTCCAATGATTTATAAAATTTAGCTACTAAAACTACTATACTTATACAAGTAAAGCTGCAAGTATGCTATAGACTTACCTAATGTAGTAAATGTATTTATAAGTAGTGCATGAACAGATTGGTCATTATGCGTATAATATGCATTTGATTTTTCTATGTGAAATATTTCATGGTCTCTATATATTGCATAGATTTTCCATTTGGGGAAAAGTATAAGATATCTTCCTTTAGCGAAAACTTTGTATATCTGAAAATGGTTAGGTAATCATGATGATTAAAACTATTTTACAGTTTAACAAAATTTATTAAAACTTTTTCAATGACAATTAAAACACAATGTTGATTCAACACACAAAAGTAAAAAATGAATAAAGCACTTATTTTGCTCCTTTACGTACCGAACCACATTAACAAATGATGAATTCTCTTATTCTGTATGACCAAATATGCACTCACGAGTCGATACCGAACGAAACTCGAAGATGCACGAATCAAATGATTTAATAACCACAAGAAGTCGAGTATTTGGATTAAGAAAAATGTTGTTTTGTCACAAATAGTAGAGAAGTTCTTACTGATATACATTTTTAGAAAACTTGCTTTAATTGTGGTAGCCACATATTTAATTATTCCTAAGCACAGTTTAATTGGAGCAATTATTATTAAACACATTTATTACCTGTTTATTACTTATAGAAGAGTACATTAATAAGAACAGGTATCTGTTTTTAGAAATGTCGTTTTATTTATAAGAAATGTTACATTGACTAGTCCGAATTAAAAAAATATTTGTTATAATTAAATTATTGTTAGCAAAAAAATTTACCTAGACGGTTTTTCTCAGTGTGGGCATTGCCACCAATTCCGGTGCATGGAGATTTATTCCACCACGCAGCCCGATGGCCCGCCGAACGTCCATCTGCAGTCGCCCGGTTGTCTATTACATATTCATGCGGCCCCACCCGACCGACCAACGAATCATCCCACCGTGTGTCAGACCAAACCCCCGATGCTTTTATATACCGCCGGACCGGCTGCATACGCTGGATTGGACATTGGACATGCTTGCTGTCAGCAGCGAGAGCCGCATGACGCATGGGGTAGGAGTATAGGATGGAGCGTGTAGGCGTTTGTGGGATGCTTCTTTGAGGTTTTCGTGCTTCTTTTTACTTTCAGGTTTTTGTGAGATGCTTCTTTTTAGTTTCTGTCTGTGATCATCTGTCCTATTCTACTTCTGAGTTTTCTGTTTCTTCTGTTTCTGAGTCCTGCAGTGTGTATATCCTTGATATTTCTTTATTGCATTCCGTTTTTTGTTGTGCCAATTTTTCCCAGTGTGTATGATCCTTTCCTAGCTTATTCATAATCCTCTCGATTGTTGTTATCTCGATTGTTGTTGTGTAGCATGGCCTCTCTATTTTCAGTTTGTTGCTGTTCAGTCGCAGCGCTTTCTTTAGTAGGTGCGTCGTGTCTCGTCTTTGGACGTGTCCCCAGTATTTCATTGCGTATGATTCTATTCTTTTGATTATTGTTCTTCCCTCTAGTAATGCTGACGTTTTCTGTCGTTTTTGTGGTTTTTTGTTTTTGCTAGCAGTTGGATAATGTCTCTTTCAGCTCTTCTCAGGCTTCTTTTGTTGGCCTTTGTCATTGCTGCGTTTTTGACTCTATATATCATCGTAGGCATTATGATGAGTATATCGTCGGCGTATGCAAGTAAGATGGGGGGTTTTATCGTTCCATCGTTTCCATTGAAATTCTGATTCTCCTTTATTGTGCTTTCTATCATTTGGTCCAGGACTGTGGTGAATAATCGGGGGGATAGGGGACATCCTTGTTTGACTTCTATATTCTTCATTTTTGATTCCGTCGTCTGTCCAAACCATTGTATTGCAGTGTTTTCGTGTCATTGTTGACCAATTTAGTTCCTTTCCTGTTAATTATTTTTCTATCTCCTGGTATTTCTTTTTGATTTCTTCGTTCTGTAGCAGAGAGTTGTTCCATGTGCCATTTGTTATTTTGTTGTATCTTTTTTGTGCTTCTTGTTTCTTTATTACTAGTGTTCCATATAATATTTTGTGATCTGTTTTGTCGTTTGTTGCTTGTATTGCCTTAATGTTTTTAACCCTGTCCCTTATTCTTTTTCTTAGTACGTATATTTAAAAAAAAACATAAGAGTACCTAAGTAGAACCATAACAAGACTATTACTATGAATTTTCACTCAATAATTTTAGTGGTTTGCAAAATAGCTCGATTTAAATTTAAAAATTGTGTTAATCTTCCCATTTCGTAGTTTTATATCGCTATTTTGCAAACCACTGAAATTATTGAGTGAAAATTCATAGTAATAGTCTTGCTATAGTTCTACTTAGATACTCATATATTTTTTTAAATATACGTTCTAAGAAAAAAAGTTATGGCAAAAATAATAAATATTTCCCTATCGGATGTCTTTTTCTAGGGAATGGCCACCTTAAGGCAGATTAGGTTCTTGCTCCATGTGTTTCTAACTGTTAGATCGAACAGATGTGCCAGGTTTTTTAGCGAGCTTCCATTATCGTTTGTCCATGTGTGGAGTAAGGTTTTTCCTATGATATTCTTGTCTTCATGTGTTTGGTCGTCCTTTCCTAAATGCGCGTTGAAGTCTCCTAGTATTATTATGTTCATTTTTCTATTTCTATTTCTTCTAGTCTCTTGTGTGATCTGTCTGAATACTCGTCCTGCCCGTTTGTCGGAGGGCACATGTACTCCTAATATGCATATGTTTTCCTTTCCAATTTGTAAGTCTGCCGTGGTTATGTTTTCGTTTACTTTTCTTTTCTTTATCTGGATAGGGGTGTTCCGTCTTATTGCACATGCGACTCCTCTGCTGGTTTTTTCTTTGTCCCCTCCACTTAGATGCCATTTGTAGTTTTGAGTAACTGCGGTTCCGTCTGTCATGTGTGTCTCTTGTATGCATGCAACGTGTATGTGTTCCATCATAAGAGCCTCATCAATTTTTTCTCTTTTATCTCTCGTTATACAGCCTCTGACATTCCATATCGCCAGAATGATGTCATCGTGTTGTAATTCTTGACTGTTGGCTTCTTCTGTTCTTTCGTGTTATTGTCCCAGTTCGAGCGTATGTTTCTTCTGGTTGTTCTGCGTCATGTTTTTCTTGTGCAATAATCACGCTATCGTCGTGATTTCTTTCGTTTTCGTGCTTCCTATATACTATCTCTAGTGGTGTGTTCTCTCTTTCCTGTTGGTTAGTAGGGTGGAAGATTATATGCTCTCCTTCTTCTTGGTGTACTATTATTGTCCTGTTTTTCATATTTGCTGTTGCAGCAATTGTTTCCTCCCCCCCCCCCCCCCCAAAATCTTTCTCTTCTCAGATCTCGGATGAACGCATTTATTTTTCCCGTATTAGAGTTGTATCTATTGTAACGGGGTGCTAGTTCATGGATGGATGCCTGCATGAATGGCATGAAACGATCTAAGTGATTTTCGATATAATCAGCTGCTGTTGTTTTCGTAGGGTTTTCGTTGTATTGGTATGTGCCTGTGATGTTATATTTTCTCGCTCCAGTTAGTGACTTAATGCTCCATATAGGCAGTTTCCGCCGCCGTCGATTTTTTGTACCAGTAATTGGTGTGTTCTCGTTTCAGCGTCCTGTATTAGTGTGTCCATTTTATTTGCTTTGTTTTTTAAGACCTATATTAACTTGCTGTAAGAGAGCCTTTTTATTGTGTTATCTGTATCACGGTAAAATAGCTTTTTACAGCGAGTTGCAAATGAGAAAGAGGCCCGAGAGAAACCCCCGCACACCCTGTATATTGTTTTGATTTTTGTAGTGCCTAATTCAAACTGCCGTTTCCGTATAAAAAGTAGACTTTTAAATCATCCCCACTACACGGAAACGCTGATAGGGACCACATTATAATTGAATGCCTTCCTGAATCGGCATATAAGGATGAGCGTTAGTTTGCATGCAAAAAACTTTTGGATGTTACTCGCTCTTGGAATATAGACTAAGCGATCGTCACACACACACACACACACACACAGATATTTTTTCTGATCTTCATTTGCAGTTGCTGGAAGTGATATAGTCAAAATTCGTCAAACATCGAATTTCTAGAACATTACAATTCTTTTTCAATCCTAGTGTTGCTCGAAAATAAAAAATAGAGAATTTGTTGAAAACGAAATGTATTGACATAATAAATAAATCGGCCTTGTTTAAGTCTATCACAATATATAAATCATTTCTTGTAATTGATATAAACTTAAGGCAAATTAATTAAATTATTTTTAATTAACAAGGTTAATGTGAGAATAATTTTGTATTAAAAGTAAAATTTATTTATAGTCGAAAGGACCCCATGCACCAAATGCATGAGAAAATCGATCTCGGTGAAATATTTTGTAACTTTTGGAATAGACTTCTTGTTGTCCTGATCAATCTTTCAAATGGCACTTGAGTCTAAAAATCTCATCTCATCTCATTTCAGAGTTACGGGCGGTCGAGAATGGGTGAATAAAAAGTCCTGGTACGGTCAAATATCTGGAGAAATATACATCGAATCGAAACAAAAAAAAGTACGTGTTGAATATTTTTGAAAAAGCTATCCAATGATACCAAACTCGACCCTCTACCCTTACCCTTACAGAATACGTAGATTTTGTCAAATTTTTTTTTTTATTCGCGATAGATGATGTTCTAATCTCAAAAATAAAATATTTCGCAATTCTTTAGATATACACTTTCAATTGAAAAATAAAACAAAAACGCGTTCAATATACTAAAAAAACTATCCAATGATACCAAACTCAACCGACTACGACCGTCCGCGTCCCCTGGGAGTGGGGTAAGGAGCAACTATGGAATCTTAAATGAAAACTCTTATTATACTCTTCGCAAATACAAATAGAAGAGTATTTCATTAGATCTGCACATTTCTAAAACTGGTAAGAGAAAAAATTTTCATATCATTATGTTGGTGATCGAATTCTGAACCACTTTCAAAATGTCGGTCCGTCTGTCCGTCTGTCTGTTTGTCCGTCCGTCACGATTCGTGTAAGCACGATAAGTTAAGAACGAAAAGTCCGATTGTATTGAAACTTGGACAGTAAGTTAGTGTTAACTAGTGGAAGAACCCCATTGCTTTGAACAAAATCGATCAATAAATAAAAAAGTTATTAATTATTTAAGGTGGCCATTCCCTAGAAAGAGAAATCCGATAGGGAAATATTTATTATTTTTGGCCATAACTTCTTTTTCTTAGTACGTCTATTTTAGAAAACTATAAGAGTACCTAAGTAGAACCACAACAAGACTATTACTATAAATCTTCATTCAATAATTTCAGCAGGTTGCAAAATAGCTAGATTTAAATTTAAAAATTATGTTAATCTTCCTATTTCGTAGTTTTAAATCGAGCTATTTTGCAAACCACTTAAATTATTGAGTGGAAATTCATAGTAATAGTCTCCTTATGGCTCTACTTAGGTACTTATAGTTTTTCTAAATATACGTATTAAGAAAAAAAAGTGACGGGCAAAAATAATAAATATTTCCCTATCGGATGTCTCTTTCTAGGGAATGGCCACCTTAAGTTAAAAAAAATCTATTTTTGTATGTTTTGTAATTAAGCAAAACATGTCTAAAACTAATGTTGTTTACAAATAGAAACTGCGAGGAGTATCCTATATAATGTGCAACAATTATATAACAAGTGCAGTAAATCGGCGAAGAGTTAGCTTGTTTTTCATTGCAGGATTAGACTTAACGTGAAAGTTGGAGTTTACATTTAAGATTTCTTAGTTGCCCTTACCCGAACCCCAGGGGGTGGGGGTAGGGGGTCGAGTCTGGTATCAATACATAGCTTTTTCAAAAATATGCGACACCTACCTTTTTTGTCTCGATTAAACCTATATTTCTCGAGATATTTGACCGTCCCCGGACTTTTCATTCACTCATTTATGACCGTTTTTGACCGCCCATAACCCTGAAATAAAAAATTTTTAGACCCAAGTTCAATTTGAAAGTTTGATCAGGATAACAAGAACTGTCTTTTCCCAAAAGTTACAAAATATTTCCCGATAGGTATCCATTTTCTCATGGATTTGGTGCGGGGTCCTTTGTAATCACTACAGTAGAAATACTAAACAAAAAGTCTTTCTAGTTTTAACCGATTTAAAAAATAATAATAATAAAAAGGAGGAGGTTCCTATTTCGACCTGTATGTATAGATTAATTCTTTAAATGATTATTCAAACAAACTATAGAGCGAGACTCGGCCGTGGTTCCATATATTTTTTGTCAAGCAATGTCTAGTCTGAGGACAACAAGGCGAGGAAAGAAGTACTTTCTTAGCCATTTTTTTTTTACAGAATATTCGAAGTTATGGCGAAGGTGCAGGTTATAACAAATACCTTATTCTATTAAAAAATATTCGAAGTTATGACGGATGCTAAATTAAAGAATCAAAATGGGGAATGCCTTATTTTGTAATTTTTAGTGACAATTTTTAAAAAGCGGTTCAATTTAAAGAAAAAATCTAAAATAACTCGCTTCAACTTCCAAGCAGGAGTGACCTCTACTCTCAAGATTGTAAATCGCAAGAAGTGTGTTGTGGCACATCGTTTTAAAGTTTAATTAATCGTCTAGCTTTATTTTTCAATTTAAGCCACTAGTTATAGAGTAACAGCGAATAAAATCAAAGAAATTGATTAGTACTTAGGTGTTACTTTATTAAATTGAAACATATTTATAGGATTTCGCAAACAGCAGAAAAATAACTATCTATGAGAACTAAAAGAAAAACAAGGTGTAAAAATATTAATGAAATCTTTGTATTCTTTCGATAATCTGAATTCTGGTTATGCTAGCAAATTAAAATTCTAAAATGAATTTGTATAGTTTCTTATTTAAAATTCTCATTCAACAACACATAACATCGGATATTGAACTCGAATGCCCATAGCTTATCTACTGGTAACTGGCAAAATGATTTGAAGTCATGATATCACAAAAGTCACTTAGATTACTAAAACTGTCTTCTGTTTCTGATGATTCGCTCAAATTGTCTGTTAATTTGAGAAACTGTACAATTGTATAGACATCGAGACAATTGCAACCGGAGGCACAAGGTCACCCATTTATTCTATATGGATGACCTAAAACTGTATGCCTCCGGAGAGGGCGAACTCCAAAACTCTCTTAGGGTGGTCCAAGAGTACACGCAGGCTATTGGCATGGAATTAGGGTTGGACAAATGTGCAGTCGTCCACCTCAAGAGAGGACGATGCGGGCTATTCACTGAAGATGCGCAGCTGGCAGACGGAAGCATCCTAAGACATCTGGATGCCGGAGAGACCTACAAGTACTTGGGTGTGCAACAGCATCACATCCAGGACGTAAAGCAAATTAAGGACACTCTCCGCGGCAAAGTACAGACACCGACTCCGAAAGATTTGGTCTTCCGAACTTTCGGGAAAGAACAAGGTGTCTGCGACTAATACACTTGCCGTTCCGATTCTGCTCTACTCATTTGGAGTAGTCAAGTGGACAGTAGATGAGCTCAGATCCACTCCTGCGGTTAGTGAGAGATCATGAAACCGTAGGAGTGGGCGGATTTTTATTTAAGGCAGCTCGCAGGGCCGCAGATGATCTCGGTCTCGTTTTCGACTTCAGGCGAAGAGGCAGGCGAGGTGCTGATGCACAGTCAGTAACTGAGCTTTCGCCAAATCGCCTGACAACCCAAATTAAAGCTGCCGAGCAGAGAAATCTGTTCAGGCAGCACGTCGACAAACCCATGCATGGAGTGTTCTACAACAACATAGAGACACTGGGTTTATCGACAAAGCTGACCTTCGCATTCCTGAGGTCAGCAGGGCTAAAGTCGGAGACCGAGGGATTCATTGTGGCCTGCCAAGATGGTGTTATTAACACCTTGGTCTACCGCAGTCGTGTTATGGGTGTAGATTTCCCCGATCTAAATTGTAGGACCTGCCATCAGGCGCCGGAGTCGCTCATGCATTTACTATCTGCATGTCCGTACGGAAGCCCGGTGGGGCCATTCTGACTTCCGAGTTCCCACTTCCTTCTTTTTGCTTTATAACTAGGAAATTATGATTTATTACGTCATATTTAGGAAATTATGATTTATTACGTAACAACCTAGAAATTCAACATTACTACGTCATATCTTGGAATTTCTTACTTATACAAACATTCCACGTCACAACTCGAAATTTCTAATTTATAACATCATTTCTCAGAAATGCAGACTTTCTTCTTCATGTCTCAGAAATTCTATCAGAGTTATTCTACGTCAAATAGCCTAACTACAACAAACATTATTAAAATAGGTGAAGCAGCATGAGTTATTTCTTTTCATATTCAGAATTTTTGGTATTTATGTCAATTTTCAAAAAGCAAGTGCCAACGAAAAATTATCATCAGTATGGATGGCAATTAGTACCCGTGTATGTTGTGTATCTCCCTATACTCAATCATTAGTAAGAGAAGTGCAGTGTGATATTTTTCAATAATATTCACTAATTTTTCAGGTCTACATTGCAATAATACTTTTTCTAGGAATCTTGAATGCAACTTTTATTAATTGTCAGACATTTACTCGGGAAGAATTAATTATTAGATATTTTAAATGTGGTTACTGCTATAATGAAATTATTTCATTTCTGCTCTTATGGCATGATGTAATAATAAGTTTAAGGCATATCAAAAGGATTATAGCAAAATTAGGATTAAAGCATAAAAATGTAAAGAATCGCCAATGGAAGAAATCATTCGTGCAGTACTTAATGAAATAAGCACAAGTGGTAGATGTCTTGGATATAAATCTTTATGGAGGCGTCTTCAAACTATGTATAATTTAAAAGTAATACGTGAAACCATACTGGACCTACTAAGATCGGCAGATGCTGATGGTGACGCCGCAAGGCGAAACAGGCGATTTTTAAGAAGACAGTATGTTGTTCCAGGCCCGAACTTTCTGTGGCATTTTGATGGGTATGATAAATTAAAACCCTTTGGATTCGCTATTCATGGTGCAATTGATGGTTATTCTAGACGTATATTGTGGTTAAAAGTTTCAACCACAAATAACATTCCACAAGTTATTGCTTCCTATTTTTTTGAAACTGTTAAAAAAATGAAAATTGTACCCAAACTTCTTAGAATGGATAAAGGAACAGAAAACGTTAGTGCTGGACTATTACAAACTTATTTTAGATATTTTCACACCGATAAACTGTCTGGTTTAAAAAGTTATATACAGGGTAAAAGCACATCAAATCAAAAAATAGAGTGTTGGTCGCAAATGAGACGCTTGGGTTCAAACTGGTGGATTGCTTATTGTAAAGATCTACGAGATCAAATGCTCTATATTGATACGGACAAACTTCATGTAGAATGTTTGCGATTATATTATGGTGTTTTATTGCAATGTGAACTTCAAACTATGGCAGAAGAATGGAACCAGCACCGTATTCGAAAACAGAAAAATTCAGAACTACCTGCAGGAAAACCTAACGTATTATACTTTATTCCCGAAACATACTCTTCGAAAAATTATGGTAAATCGGTAGACATTGCTAATGTTCAACTTGTGCAAATTTATCTACTATTAAACCTGAGTTGCATAACCCTTTGTTTAGTAATTTAGTAGAACTCTTAATACCAGGTAGGTACAGGCTATCCAACTAGCATTGATCAAGCAAATTATTTACAAATTTAATCCATATGTTTAATAGGTATGATAAGGTATAGATATTTAAAAATAAAAATATGTAAAAATAAACATTTATTAAACTGAAACATGTTTTTCCTTAACCCAGGTACAACGCAAAAACATAAACAAAAAGAAAGACGAACAACTAACTCACAAAAAATTAAACTAAAATTAGATAGTTATATTATTTATCTCCCATATATTTAATGGGTATAAGATATTTAAAAATAAAAATACGTAAAAATAAACATTTTTTTCTTTAACACAGGTACAATGCGACAAACATAAAACAAAAGAAATAAGAACAACAACCTAACAGAGAGTTAAACTATAAAATTAGATTATTATTTAATTGGTTAGATTACCAAGTATTAGATAATACTACCAGGCAATATTTTTAGATGAAATGAACCTCATAATACCTATAATATGTATGTATAAAAGTTGTGTATGTACACGGTAAAAATGTTGCAAGTTGACAGAAATGACGTAGTAAATCAGAAACCCCGAGATGTGACGTAGAATGTTTGCATTTCTGAGGTGTGACGTAATAAATAAGAAATAAAATAAGAAATTCCAATATACCACGTAATAAATAATAATTTCCTATTTATGACGCAAAAAGAAGGAAGTGGGAACTCGGAAGTCGGAATGGCACCACCGGGCTTCCGTATGTCCGATATACGCGACTTCGGCCTACATCCACAGACATAACGCAGCTTTACGAGTGCTGTATTACCATCTTCGGCACTCGTACGAAATAGACCGAACACCAGTGCTGCCTTATGTTCCCGGAGAGATCGAGTCCGTTGTCGAGAACGAGAAGTGCCGAATTTATTGGAACTACTCGTTCCCGACCGTCAGGCTGATTCAAGCCAACAAGCCTGACATAGTCCTCCTCGACCACCAGACCAAGGTGATGTATGTCATCGAGTTCTCGGCACCTGCCGAGACAAACATCACCTTGAAGGAGGAGGAGAAACGGACTAAATACCGAGATCTCCGGTATGAGCTCCGAGCGCTCTACCCAGACTACTCCGTCAAGATGGTCGTCCTGATAATCGGCGTTCTCGGTGGGGTGAGGCCTACGCTGCTCTCAGCATTGAAGACCATACCGGCCTGCCAAAAATCAGCCGAATGGTTGGCAGGCCAAATGCAGAAATCAGTTGTCTTGGGGTCCCTGCATCTACTTAGGGCACACGATTCTGGAATCTACAACCACTAACCCTGCGGGATGTGGGGAGTGGTTGTAGATAATTCGCTGGCGCTTCCCCCGTGAGAATATCGGAGACACGGGAGAACTGTCCAGCATCGCTAACGCGTAAAAAAAAATAAAAAATAGTAATAATAATAATAATATTTGTTCACAGAAAAAATATACAAGTATAGAGTGGTATTTCAGAAACATAAATATAAATATAAATAAATAAAGAGGGAAGATTCATTTGGACCCATTCGAGGGCCTGTCTATAGAATTGATTGCTAAAAAATTACATAAGATTTTGAAAAATATTTTTTTCTTTAAAATGACTAAAGATTTTCAGCAAAAGGAAGGTTGCGAAGGCAGATATTAAAAAAATTATAAAAATAAACGTAGAATTGAAATTAGGTGATTCTGAAAAAGCACTATAGACAATTGTTATTGTCTTGCATACAATTCTATGAAACACGTCAATTTTTGCATGGTGCATGGCAACGAGAAATTACAACACAATCAACAAAATAAAAATATTCTAATTCTCGCATTTTTTTATAGAAAGTTATAAAAAGTTGTTCAAAAATAAAACTTATTGGGTGCTGTTTAATTATTTTATAATAAATGTGACTATTTTCAGAAAATCTACAAATCCAAATACAATGACTACGCAGCTAAGAAATATTATTGGACCTGTATTCCATGCAGTTGTTTGTATCCATCATATTTATGCAATTCAGTACTCAAGCAAAAAGAAAGATTTTAGTCGAGTGACTGATAAAAGAGTTTTGGACATGCAAGAATTTGGTCCTGTATACTTTACGGTATGGAATATTGTAAGTATTTGGAATATTATATATTATGTCATATTTTTCTAATTTAAAGCCTGAAATAGTTTTCATAAATACCAATCCACAGTAGTATCAATGATTTCGTGTTTTCAAAATTATTTTACGTCATATAAAAATTTACACATCTTTCTTTAGAATTACTGCTACTACTGTGTGCCAAATAGGTCCTGCTCTCTAGTAAATACACCAAATCCCAAGTTTCTGTATTTCTGTATTCTTACCAGCTTGCCTTACCTATTTCCCCTATTTAACCCCCAACCCTTCAATGGAATCATCTCAAAATATAATGTAGTTCCAGGTGTCGTTATAATATATAGGTGTACCAAATTATCTCAATTTTATTTTATCAACCCCTTTAATAATAGCGTGGGGGTTGGTGGGGGAATGGAAAATATTGTAAAAAAATCTGATGCCTTGGCTTTTAGTATATACACCAAATCCCACATTTTTGTAGTTTTACCAGCTTGCTCCAATTATTTTCCCCCTATTTACCTCTATTCACCCCGCAACCCTTCGCCGGATGAGTTCAAAAAACAATACAGTTCCAGATTTCGTTATGGTAGATACGCGTATAAAATTTCAAGTCAATATGTCAAACAGTTCCAGAGAAAACGTGCAGACAAAAAAAAATTACAGACCGACTGACAGAAATTCTGGTTTCGCTTAAATTTAAAATCTCGACGTTTCATGACATTCCAAGCCTATTTCAACAAAAAAAAATTGATTTTTTTTTTACGATTAGGTACTGTACTTCCACTCCACTACGTGAATGTGGAAGTAAAAATAAAATCCTTATCGTCCATAGTGTTAGAATTGTTAACTGAGCCATATTTGAATATTCAAATTCAGCAATACAAACTAGCGATAATCAATGTGATTTTTCGTACGACGACGAATATAGCAGTTGAAATAAAATTGTACAAAAATAATATTTTTTGTTATATATCCACTTTCTATTCCATCCTTCTGTATTGAAATAGGTGTAAGGGTTTTGGCCACGTTTCGGACATTTTGCCCACTGTGCGACGACGAATATCGAGTGTCTTCATGCTTGTAAAGTCTACCTCATCGTCTATGAATTCCGACTTAGCAGTTGAGAATTCTGGGACACAATTGTGAATTCCAAAATAAAATTGTGAATTCTAAGATGGAATTGCGAATTCTGATATGCAATTTTGAATTCAGAGATATATTTGTGAATTTATAGTTAAAAATAATAATAAGAATGGCTTTTCGACGCTTTTCTAAATTTCAGCCTATACTTATTTGAATTTGTCTTGAATTTCGGTTCAAATGGATTCACAAAATTTTATATTATATTAGGTATTTGAAAATTCAGGAGAATGTAAACTAAACATAGTTCTATTTTCAGATCATTCAAACCATCTACTTCTTACTAGCTATGCTGTATGACATCCTGCATATTTTTTCGAAAAAAGAAACTCTCCAAGAGAAAATAATGTTATACAAGGGTTACATCTTTACCAGCTTAGTTTTTCCGTGCTCCCTATTCGTCTCCGCTATGTTTTGGAGTGTGTATTCCATAGATAGAGAATTGGTATTTCCAGAGGTTCTGGATGAACATGTTCCAGAGTGGCTGAACCATTCAATGCATACAAATATTGTGGTATTTTTAGTAATAGAAGTATTTATTGTAAATCAACTGTTACCAACATTTAAATCAGCTTTCATTGGTTTGACTGTAGTATCCGCAATTTATCAACTACTGTAAGTACCTATTTTAATTTTTTTTCAAGTGTTTTGCTGTTTCATATGAAATTATTTACGATAAATATGTTACAGTTATTGTATTATTATACTTATCTATTAGAACGCACAGACGTTTTCTGGACGATATTCTTTTCAGCAAGTGATGCTTTATGTACATAATGCTTAATAGTATTTAGGAAAATAAGAATAAGGTCATCCATTTGCTGTATAGAACAGGCAACGAAGGCAAAATGTTGTAAAAACCTCGTAAAAATTAATAGAAGAATCCTCTTTGGGATTTAAGTAGTTAATAACCTGTAGAATGATGGAATGATTCATTCTTTGCACTTCCAAGTTCCGAGAAAATTCAAAAAAATTTGGAAAAACTTTTTGATTTTCGTTTTTTTTTGCTCTAACGGCTAAAATAATGAAAATAAAGAAAAAAGCTTTCAACAAAATTTGTAGCTCGTCTCTTTCTCTACAAAAAAGGTCTTTACCAATGTTTGTCTTACTTAAGCCGTTTAGGAAATAAAGCAACGTAAAATGTAGAGAAAAGTCTCAGCTTTAATGTGGAACTAATCACAAAATTCATACAAATTTTTATCATAGAGAAAAAAATGTTAGAACATGCACTGCATGGATTAGATTCCGCGCACTTTAGTCTAGATTTCGTGAAAATTTCATTGATGAATGTTAAGAAGCAAATAAGTTGTATATGTTTTACTGTATAATTGTGCATTTCCTGAACGTATATGAATAATGTAGACAAATTCAAAAAGTACTGCACGCATTTAAAAAACTCTAAAGTCATTCGAAAGAATATGTTTCATTGTACTTATATACCAAAAATTAAGACTGTGCTATTATTATTACTTAAGATATAGCGAATTGAACTCCAAAATTTGGAGGTGATTGATCGATGAGAAATATACCCTCTACTTTGATCGCAAGGCATATTTTTCCAACAAAAGTAATTGCAATAAAATGTTAATTGGATTAATATATCATTATATTAGAATATATGTGCAAAATGAATTATCATTCTAACGATTCCCGGCAAAGATATGAATAAATCTGTGGATCAACTGTACAAAGTTCACTAAGCCATCTTCTGACACTTTCTCTCCTTGATAATTTTTTTTATGAATTTTGTGATTAGTTCCACATTAAAGCTGAGACTTTTCTCTACATTTCGTTATTTTCATTTTTTTTAGGGGCTCTGAATGGTAAGAATTATCGATCGATGAGCCCGGTCGTACGAAACTCCTGGAGAATTCTCATTTTTCGCGCATTTCGAAGCGGCTTAAAACTATAAGTGGAAAATTCGATTTATCTTCTAAACCGCTTAAGTAAGATAAAAATTTGTAAAGACCTTTTTTGTAGAGAAAGAGACGAGCTACAACTTTTGTTGGGAGCTTCTTTCTCTAGAATTTTCCCGGAACTTGGAAGTGCAAAGAATGCATCATCTCATTCTCCAGGTTGTTACCTGCTTAAATCCCAGAGATGATCCGTTTGTTAATTTTTGTTACCCTAAATTGTTAATTTGCCTGTACTAGTAGGTTTTGACTAAAAATTAATTCTCTAAGCAAAATTTGTGCATGCATGTAGTACATACCTACATTAGATACAGAATGTAATAATAAAAAGTTTGCCAGGATAGAGTAGTCGATTTTTCCTAAAAATAATGAGAAAATGTATCTCCCGGACGCCATTTTCTAATTATATCTCGATAAATTTAAAAAATATCGATTTAAAGTAAGGACAAAATGACAGATGAGGAAATCTTACGATAAAACGATTCTAAGCATTCTTTGTAGGTACCACGATTTTCGACTTTTCGAGTAAATAATTTAAAAGTATTTTGAGTTCGTCGTTGCGCAATAGGGAATTAAAGACCGTTATATTCAGCTATCGAATCGGGAAACTGCGCGCGCTCTCAGAAAGAAAATGTAATAATTTCTTTAATAATCATCCAATTAAAACAAAATAAGAAACATTTTAAATGGAAAGGTTTCAGATTTCTAATTCATTTATTTCTTAATACTTTCTTTCTTTTGGTTTATACCTATTACTGAAAATTTAATTTAAAAATCCTCATGAATTCGTATAGACCTCTTCAACATGTTGAGTAAAATAGCAGGAAAATAAGAATCTTCTTTTTTTGCGTTAACTGTCAACTGTGTGAATAATATTTTACAGCATTTCTAAATTTATAATTACTGAAAAATTGAGAAATTGCAAGATTGAAAAAAAAAATAGTACCGCCTCATTTTATACAGTCAAACGTAAAATATGTTTACTTCATTCCATTTCATAAATAAGTGTATACATTAATTAATCCTACGACGATTTTCCTTTTCGTGGTATTTTAGTAAATATATGCAATGCGTAAGTTGAAAAAAAAAAAATCAAAATGGGTTTTCTTTCTCTTCTCAATTATTTAACGTCGGCCTACTTTCGCTACTGAGGCCTATCAGTGACGTTAGGATACGAGCTATCCCCAACCTGGAAATTTTGCCGAACCTCTTCTCTAGTGAAAAGTAGAAGTTTTTCATTTGCCTAACATTTTATTGACAAGGAACCGACTGCTTTACGCTATGTAACCTCCGCCTAAAGTTACATACCTTCTACGTATACGCTGATACACAAGCCGTTACTGGGCCACCCGCCCAAGTACTAATAGTCGGAGAGTCGACTGGAAGGTCGTACGATGTCTCTGTGGAAAAGGGAAGATTGGCATTTTATCGGCATCGTAAATTTCACCGGTGAAATCGGAAATTCAGTTCGACATTAGTGAACTATAAATCACATTTTTTGTCATTTCACCAAATCGATCTTGCTTCTTATCATTCCTAATAAAATAGTTGGAGTGAGGTAGCGCTGAATTTTGGGTAGTGTTTTCATACCGATTGATTTTTATTTATAGTAATAGATTTGATATAAACAATAAGCGACTATACGGACATATTTTACTTATTTCACTACAAAAGAAGCAACGCTGCCTCTCCAACTATAACCGCGTTTGATGTTGCCGCATTTTCTTATCGAAATACGAGTATAGTTGACTCCATATTTATAGTGCACATCAAAAACTCTATGCCATGCCGATAGAGCCAATATAAGGGGAGACCGGGGCATGCTTTATTTTTATAAACGATATTAAATAATAAATATAATGTATTACTTAATAGAAAAAACATCATTACTCTTATGTAAAATATGTTCTGGAATGATTAAGATAAGAAATAAACGGAACACGCCTCTTTTCATTAAGATGTCTAACTCTTGTGATCTAGTTACGCGAATCACCGCTAATTAGAACGTCATACCCCGAGAACAGAGTTATACTTTGAATGTTTCTGCCAATGTCGTGAAAAACAGGCAATGCGTCTGTCAATGCATAAGATGTTCCTATCTTGATGCAAAACGGATCCTTTTTTCCGTCGAGTCGCATTCGACCGCATAGGCCTTTTCACGAGGTACTTTGGGTCCGTCGAAATCGATTCATCGACTTTGAATTTTGAGGCTATTTTTATTAGACTTTCTGTGGTTCGTACTCTGAGTACTCTCCACCACTTTCAGAACAAATAAATCTGAATTTTGGTTTTTATTTGAAAAACCGTCTCATTGAATCTTGCTTAAATATTGCCTTAAAAAAGGTACTCTCTACATTCTGACGGTGATTTCCGCCTTGTGCAAATTTCTTCGTGGTACTTTCGAAAATATTTCTTGGTACTTTCGAAAAGTCCGAAGGGTGGAACAGATTTCCGCCTTTCGCAATTTGAAATTTTCCAGCTTTTGGTATATACTGTCGAAAATAGTTGTTTTACGACGCTGCCCAAAGGTGATTTTCCATAGCCCGCGTTATTTTCAAAGGTATCTTTAGTGAAATAATTTTTTCTTGGGATTTCTATGGAGGACGATGCCAAAAGGCTTTTTATCGGTATTTCGTGCAGTGACCATTTTTATGAGAATTTGGCCTGCAATTAACTCCCACATAACATCTCGTGGATATGTTTAGTGTATATCCATAGCATATACATTAGATGCTAGAATTTGAACACGTATTTTTAAATATACATATGATATGAAATGTATATTCAGCTACAATGTATATTGCTGGAGGTATATACATAATAATTTATACATAACATGTCCATTAAGGTATAATTAAATAAATATACACGTACTCGAATTTTATCTTATTATCTGATGCGCATGTGTCAGTGATTTATGGCATAATGCGTCGACGCACCTCGCATCGTTCGTTTACGGATTACAACTAGTTCGCAACAGCCGACACTGCCGGCAGCCATTAAGCCCTATAGTCTTGCGTGCATATTGTTTATGTGTGATGGAAGTTAGCTCTTATTCTCTGGATTTTATATTTGCTTATTGCTGTAATATGCTGTTACATTTGCATGAAGCTCCCATAATGTAGGAGGATATTTATTCCCACATAACAAAATGATATGCAATGTACATACACTGTATCTTCAATCTATGGATATCTATATCCACGAGATGGAGAAAGTATATCTAATGTACATCTAATGGATGTGGAATTAACATTCCCAGCAGATACGTTTGTCGCCGACTTCCATATCTATTTTATATCCAGTGAATGTACATAAACATATGCAATGTACATTCACTGGATATGAAACACACATATACACAATCGCATATTTTATTAATATACATTACATATCTCTGAAGTAGTTTCCACGGACATCAAAACACTTATTGAATACTGCACCCGACGCGTGTTGCCCCAGTCATGTTGGCATCATCGGGAGATGATTAAAACGAACAGTTTTAATCATCTCGATGATACCAACACGATTGGAGCAGCACGCATCGAATGAAAATGTTCGAGTGTTTTGATGTTCGTAGGAACTACTTCAGAGGTATCCATTAGTATCCATATAAGAAGTAATAAAACACAGATAGCTTAATAAGAAATATATTTTATATAACTATTTTAAACATACACAAACTTTACAAAATAACCTAATATTACACAATATTTAAAATTTTCAATATTGACGTATACTTCTTTACCTTCCGGTAGTTTAACAAATTGTAAACACATGTATAATACTTACTATATAGTTACTCATGTTCTACATATATGTTTAAAACATTCTCAACCATCAGTAAGCTATATAATACGAACGTATGTAATTTTTATTCACTATATTTATAAAATACATACCCAATATGACATAACAGCAAATTTTTAGGCCTCTGTCACTTTCCGCCATCTTAACTAAACACACACCTGCCACAATCAGTTAAATATGAAACTTGCAAATTTTCTAACCCTAAAAGAGTATGTATTTACAAATCTAAAGAATTGCATTATAATAAATATACTCTTACATCATGGGAGCTTCATGCAAATGTAACAGCATAATATAGCAATAAGCAAATATAAAATCCAGAGAATGAGAAAGAGTTAACTTCCATCACACATAAACACTATGCACACAACACTACAGGGCTTAATGGCTGCCGGCGCCTGCTGTTGCAAACTACAATCTGTAAACAAATGATGCCTGGTGCGCTGACATAGTATGCCATAAATTAGTAGCGCATGCGCATCAGATAATGAGACAAAATTCGTGTACGCGTATAATTTAATTATATCTTAATGGACATGTTATGTATAAATCATTATGTATGTACCTCCAGCAATATACACTGTATATGACGCTGATGGATATCAGTAGCTGAATATACATTTCATATCATATGTATATTTAACAAAACATATTCAAATTCCAACACCTAATGCATATGCTATGGATGTACATATCCATAAGATGTTATGTGGGTTATAATGCAGTTTCATATTTAACTGATTGTGGTGGGTATGTGTTTAGTTAAGATGGCGCAAAGTGACAGAGGCCTAAACATTTGTTGTTATGTCAAGTCACATTGGGTATATATTTTATAAACATAGTGAATAAAAATTACATACGTTCATATTATATAACTTACTGATGGTTGGGAATGTTTTAAACACATTTCTTGGACATGAGTTACTATATTATTATACATATGTTTACAATTTGTTAAACTACTGGAAGATATAAGAATATACGTAAATATTGAAAATTTTAAATATTGTGTAATAATTTAGATTATTTTATAAATGTAAAGTTTGTGCCTGTTTAAAATAGTTATATAAAATATATTTCTTGTTAGACGATCTGTGTTTTATTACCTCTTATATGGATACCTCTGAAGTAGTTCCCACAAACATCAAAACACTTGAACACTTTTATTCGACGCGTGCTGCACCAATCGTGTTAATATCGTCGAAATGATTAAAACTGTTCATTTTAATCAACTCCCGATGATGCCAACATGACTGGCGCAACACGTGTCGAATACAGTGTTCAATAAGTGTTTTGATGTCCGTGGAAACTACTTCAGAGATATGTAATGTATATTAATAAAATATGCGATTGTGTATATGTGTATTTCATATCCAATGAATGTACATTGCATATGTTTATGCACATTCACTGGATACGGAATAGATATGGAAGTCGGCGACACACGTATATGCTAGATATATTATTCCACATCCATTAGATGTACATTAGATATACTTCCTCTATCTTGTGGATATACATATCCATAGATTGAATATAAAATGTATGTACATTACATATCATTTTGTTATGTGGGTTTTTATTAAATATTTGTATAATTTTGAATGGAGCATTTTACAAGGTTCATCAACATCAGCGATGAACTCACGATATTTTTTAAATTATTTACTCGAAAATTGTAATACCTACAAAAAATGCTTAGAACTATATTTTCGTAAAATTTCCTCATCTCTTATTTTGTCCTATACATTAAATCGACATGGTTCATTGAAATGTTACAAAATTTTGGCCAAACCTTGCATTTTGGGTAGGACAAGTTTTTTGTTATGTTCAGGGGGGGGGTCAGTGTGAGTGTAAAGCTCGGTTCTCGGGGTCGAAGGCACCCCCATTTGGCCGCCATCTTGAAAAAGGGGGTGTAAATAGTTTTTCCGCGCGATGTCTTGAGAACCGTAAGTCTCACAAAAAATTACTTAAGACTTTTTTTGTAGATAATTGAATTCTCTACAATCCTGGTCTAGATACTTCTTACCGTAAAATTGAAAATGAAAAGGTTATAATTAAAAAAATACTAACATTTTCAAGAAAAATATCATTTAAGGGTTATAACTTTTTTTCAGATGTTTCTTGTACATCATTTTATTGCGAACAATTTTCTCTACGCATTCTTTAAATTTCCTTTCTTTGGAATATGGTGTTAGGGCGCTGCAAATGGATCAAGTACATCAAAAAGGGCATTGGACAATTCCTAAAAAAATTTACAACATTCCTGGGATGATTCCAAACTCTTTTTGAAATCGCAAAATTCTAAAATTTTGATTTTTCCTCTCCGGATACCTAAAGTCAATTGCAGAAAAAATGTTTCGAACGAAAGTAGTCTAATTTTCAGTCAGACAATCCGAATTTGCAATAAAAAATAGGAGTTCCCATTAAAAAAAAAGGAATTAATATAACCTAAAATGACCTTAACTTCTCCACCTAAAGTCAAAGTGACTTTGTTAGACTTATGGTTTTCAAGATATAGCGGAAAAACTGTTTACATTTCAAGATGGCGGCCAAATGGGGGCTCTCAACCTCGAAAAACGACTTCTATACTCACGTTGACCCCCCCTAAACATAAAAAAATCTTGTTCTACCCAAAATGCAAGATCAATGTAACATTTCAATGGATTAATATTATTTTTATTTATTTATATATTTACGGAGACCTCTGTTACAGCTAACATGATAATTTTAGATGTAAAAAAAATATTGTACCAAGTCTAAATCACATCTACATAATGTTTTTTTTTCAGATTTCTAGTGACTTACTTCAAATCTGGAAGATGGATTTACGGACTCTTCGATGTTTTCACTTGGCCTGAAAGGATAGCTTTCTTGTGTTCTAACTATTTATTCACAGTTATTGTTATGAAAGTAGGTTTAAAAATACAAACTTTTAAACACAGTTTAGTTAGACCTTCTCTGCGACAAAAGATAGAATAAATATAAAATTGTCAGAACGGTGAAAAGCTAGAAACTAATAGTGTTTTTTTAAATAACGTAAACCTCAATAAATCATGGGGCTAATACTTAGTGGTGTTTCTGGTAAAGAAAAACGTTTCCTAACTCAAATGAGGATTGAATAAATAGAATTTTTCTAAGCACTAGTAGAAACAATCGATTTCACACGCAAAATTTTAATAAAGAAAATATAATCATGACAACCAATCGATATAAAAGTACGAGGTGATTACGAAGGAATATCACAGTGACGTTTGATGAATCTCATAGGCTTTCAAAATTAGAATGTTGAAGTATATTTTGATATTATTTATGAAAATAGCATATAAAATTTAGCGAGCTTTCTACAATTTCATTAATTACATTTTTATTGCAATTAATAAACAATTAATTTGTAAAACCTTTCAACGACCGTTAATCCTTAAGTAATCCCATTTAATTTTTATTACGTATAGGCACAGCATATTCTTCTGATGTACAAGTGATACATGCCAGTTTTTTGTTCATAATTTTAAATTATATTTATTATCAAATACATTTACTTTAGAGAAGGCAACTTTATTTAGTTAAGAGTTTAATTTATTATTATAATCGTACGGTTTATGTTTTATTTAATAAAAATATATAAATAATTACACTGACTATTTGTTAAACCCTTTCGCGCTTAAAAATTACAAATATTTCAATCTTTTCCGTTATTTCTTATTCTTGTACCTCCTGTACCTCTTTATTGTTGTTTATACTAGGTTACTTTCTTCCTTATCATCTTTATATATATATAATCATAACTTATCACAATTTTCTACTCTAAATTAAACGGCTTCGCATCCGCTCATAGTTCTACAGCAATTATCTGAAGCGTGTCTTTTTAACCCCCGACGCAAGAAGGAGGACTAGGAGGAATGTTATTTTGAAGCCTTTCTCTTATGTGAAGAGCCGGCTGTACAGATTTCCTATATTCCTATGAATAAGATACATGAAAAACTTTGTGTGAGTAAGTATTACCACAGACATACAGGGAGCCACTTTTGATATAAGCAAATTTTGCCCGCGTCATGGAATTTTGATGTCACTTCCGCACTGAAAGAAATTTCTATTATCTATAAAGAGAAATTGACTAACCCCTAATAAATATCTGCATTAAATAGGCTCCAGCAAGACTGCTCTGTAACCGCAACAAAAACGATCTTGCTAAGATGCACTTATTTACCGTTAATAAAAGTTTTTCTTATTATTTATTTGTTACTGTAGGTTGATAGCTTTGCTATCTGGAGTCACCACCTATTTTAATCTTAATAAGTTTTTTGTTATAGTTAGTAAGTTCCTATTTCTTACACCATTACTATACCTTGTAACCGGAAAAGAACTTTCCTGCTGCTAATAGGTGACTTTTTAACCACTATGCAGCTTACATTATAATGGCAACAAATAATCTCTCTTGACCTAGTAATGTCATTTTGCAAGTACGTTACTTGTAAATTCAATATTTTAATTTTATATTTTTTAGACGTCACACTTCATATTAAAACACGTTTTTAATACATTTCTATGTTGACTCAGACAAAGAATTATTAAAATTAAAATAAATTCATTTAAGGAAACAAACGACTAATAAACAATTCAGGGTGCCTATTAAAAAAGGGGAACTTTGACTTGTAAGAAGACACAATCATATAGTTTACTATATAATAGCTGCTTTCGTTCAGCAGAGTGATTCGTAATGATAAGGCACCTACCTGTTTCATGTGTTGTCTCTGTCCCTATACCATGCAATTTTGCATCATATGATTACTGTTCATTGAAATCCTGTTTATTATGATTATGAATCACTCTACTGAACGAAAGCAACTAATATACAATAACATAAAACACAAGTTTTTTTATAAAAATTCTTTGCATAAAACCTTTCCCACAACTGTCTCGTCGAACGCCAAATTGCTTACTAGTTACTGCATGCGTCGCTGCATGGATGAAATGGCGCGCGATGATAAAAACTCAATTGCGCTTGCGCCACGTGCAAAAATAAATAAGTAAGACGTTATGATTAATAAGCCCGTCTTTACAGTTAACAGGTGACTTACCAACCATAGGTCTATTTGAGTTTTAACCATTAAATAGTTAACTTTAACTTAAGGCACTTATTTATCGTAAGAAATTATTTAGTTACCCCTAATAAAAAGAAAACTTATAACTTATTTTACCTAGTTTAAGTAAGTGCTACTATTGGGACAAATAGTCAAAGATTTACCGTTGCAAAATCTCATTAGCAAAACAGTTTTTCTTATGGTTAGATAATGATAATGTAGTCTTAACAAAAAAAATACTTATGATAATGCAGATCATCTTAGCAAAACATTCTATTTGGTCGGTTTCTTTCAGTGCGGTCACGATTTTTTGTGTCATGGAATACATGAATAGAACTAACGTCAAAATGTAGGATGTGAGGTATACAATGAGATGGTAGTGGGGTGCCAGGCTTAATTTGCCCGCAACCCTGACACACCCTCGATTAAAGTATTTCTTGTGTGTTTTATTAAGTCATCGACATGAATTATTTTTTTTAAGTTAAAGTACAAGCCTTCTAGTTATTAAATTAGTTATTTGCCCGCATCCTCCTATTTTGACGTCACTTCCGGTAAAATTCCATGACGCGGGCAAAATTTGCTTAGGTATATGAAAAGTGGCTCCCTGTAGGTCTGTGCTAGTGCTTACTCATACAAAGTTTTTCATGTATCTTATTCAAAGGAAATCTGTACAGCCGGCTCTCTACCAAGGCTCCGGGTACGTGTGCGGGAAATTGCGTGTCATTTCAGCAAATTATTCATAAAATTGTTTTGGTTTATTTATTTTGACATACCTAAAAATTGTCTGAATGTTAGTTGTGTAACCTTCTCATAATTTTATTCTTTATTTTCTGTGACTTTTTACTGCCTATTCGGATTCGGAAAATTCACTTCGTGATATAGGGAATAAACTTCTTGAAAGCAGCTAGAATGCGTGGGATCGACGCGGTCAAGCCACATATGTCAAGCGGTGGTGCAATATAAATGAATACCAATACCAATGCCCTACGTTCATCTACGGAGTAGATAGGAGTAGACGAATTAATTATTTGCAAATAAAATAATTCTTGTCAGAAAAAGTCTTTTGGTTTCTTTTACAATTGTCTTTATATTTTTGTCCGCACAATGTAGTGAGTTTTTATTTGCCACTTTAATTTTGAAATTATATATATCCTGCATTAAACATTTTCTCATATATTTACAGGCCTATAGCCAGAAAGAAACTAAATATATAGGCGCGCTACGGACGGTGCTAATATAACTAATATAAATAGTAGTAGCGGGGCAGATCTAGAGAAAAAACAGGGTCAAAAAGTTACTGCTCCGAATTAATTTTTTTTTTGCCAACTTATAAAGTTAGGTCCCCTCCATCATTTAGGCAAGTTTGTACAGGGCGGAGTCGGAGGGGGGTGGGGGAAACGGCCCATTAAAAGAACGGAAAAGCGGTTTTTCCAACATATCTCCGTAGGTGTCAGTCCCACAAGAAAATCGTACTTACCAAAAGTTAAACGCTTGACAAAACACGTAAGCTGGTTCCAACCCGAACCCGATCGCATAATTAGTCCACGAGATATCGCAATTGAACTTGCGAAAAAACGAAAAATTAAATTAATTACTTCTCGAGAGGCAGTGGTGTTGGGGTCTCAATATTTTCTGAATAGAAGGGTATTGATGAACCCTTGACGAGGCCGGGAGGTTGGAGTGGTGGAAAATTAGGAGGGGAGATATAGGGGGAAACCAACATTATTAAGACGCTGATAACTTTCGTATTATTAGAGGTACAGCAATCTGGCCGGACCAATTTTCGTATTTTTTTCTTTGTTAAAAGATAGCGCTGAATGTTTCTTTTTTTGGAAATAAATTCCTGGCGCGCAATATAAGAAATGGCCGATTTTTTGCACATCTTTTTCGGCATGAAGTAAGGGGGTGGAGGAAATAATGTGTTCACCAATTAATAGCATGTTTTTATCTTCAATTTCCGCAGGGAAAGACCGCGATCGGATGATTAGAAATGAAGATACATCAGGCCGGCAAAGTTTTTGCTGTATAGCGGGAGAATGGAGATGGGTGGGGGGTTCGGACCGAGATGAAAATTTTGAGAACAGTCGTTTTTTTCGACTTTTCGATTTAATAAGTGCCCGATGTCCAGGAATTGTCCGCCCGCGCGAGTTACAAGAGGAAAAACAGAACGAAAACGAGCGAGCGCCAGTTGAGCCGCTCTCCCCGCTCTTTCTCTTCGAACTCACACACGCGTGAACGAGCGTTTTACTTACTTACTGGCCGCAAATTGGTTATAATAAAATATTATATAAGTTGCGAACATCATTGTTTAATTAAAAAAACACCACTTTAAATTTTTAGCCTAAAGCAATTATTTTTTATTATTGAAATTGGTTTTTGTAATAAAATATAAAAATATATTTAAATTAACAACTGTTTTATTTATGCTCCTATAATATAATGTGATATATGCTGCTCCTATACTTCCCATACAGCACAAGGACATCCTCAGAACATACTGGGGACAACTCTTCAGGACATATGGGATATCCTGGGAAGATCCCATTATCACCTTAGGATGTCCGTAGGATATCCAAATGGGACAGTTCGGGCCTTGCTGATGATGTCCTCAGGACATCAGTACAGGTGTGTACAGGACATCATTAGCTCTTATATGGGTTTTACTATGAACAACCTGAGGATATTGATTGGACTTTATATAGGACATCCCCAGTTCTTTCAGGGTTTATTGGATATTTCTAAAGACAGCAAAGAATACATATTATTTTATAAGATTACTTTTAAATTGAGCCAATAAGCGAAGACAAAGGAATACAAGTTTATATAATGGCAGAGGTAAAATGACTAATAAAAATGTGATACATATATGTACAACTCCATACACATATTTGTATCTATTAATTAATTGGTTTATATCGCTTTAAAAGTAAATCTACCAAACTAATAGAGGATATATTATATAGTCCAATGAAACAAGCCGACAAATCAAAATTTTTAGGTAAATACTTGAATTTTTGATAAGTTACTTTGAAGTATTTGAACACGATTAATGAAAGAAATTTTTTTCAACCCCGAGAAGGGGTGAAAAAATATATAAGTGTTTTTTCAAAATTACTCAAAATGTGTAAAAGATAGTAAACAAGTTTATATCGCTTTAAAAGTAAATCTACCAAACTAATAGAGGATATATTATATAGTCCAATGAAACAAGCCGACAAATCAAAATTTTAAGGTAAATACTTGAATTTTTGATAAGTTACTTTGAAGTATTTGAACACGATTAATGAAAGAAATTTTTTTCAACCCCGAGAAGGGGTGAAAAAATATATAAGTGTTTTTTCAAAATTACTCAAAATGTGTAAAAGATAGTAAACAAGTTTCAAATAAAAATTGTAAAAGCATGAAATATTACACAAAAATGATCTCTCGCTTTTTTTTGGTATTATTAAAATCAACAGAGTTTAGGGTGATCAGAAGTTATAAGGGACGAAATGTACAGCTTTAAAAATCATAGCGTGCTGAAAAGTTATGATGAATTTAAAAAAAAATTCTGTTCACTCAGAAAAATATAAAGGATTACGAATCTGCCAATAACATCTGCGGACAATAAAAAATCACATTTCCCCCTTTTAGATAATATAATAAATACAAAGATATAACATAGCAGCACTATATTTATGAAATATTCAACGTAATCTTATTTGTCGAAAGAACTTTAAAATGAACGTAGAAAAGACGTCGACGCCCGGCGGATTTCTTAGAACTTTCGACTTGTCACAAAAAGGCGGCTAATTCAAAACCCAGTAAATGTATTAAAACCAAATTATAAATAACTGCTATTTAAATAAGATATACATTTTTAATGAATTATTTGTACTGTAGGGGATTATCGAATAGAACAAACAAATAAGTTTTTAGAAGCAAATTTTACAAACCAATAAAAGACACTATAAATAGCCTCAAAATAATATATATACTTTTCCTTATTTTTGTTGTTGAAATCTCCTAAATAATACCTATAATAGGACGACTCTAGGACTTGCCCAGGATATTCCCACGGTGGGTATTTTGTTAGGCTTTTAATATCTTTGCAGGATATTACTAGGACATCCTAACAGGATTGGCCTAGGATATCCCCATTTGGGATATTCTCAGGTTGTATATATTTTATTGGAATATCCTAAGGATATCCTGAGGAATGTTGTCCTCGATTGGGATATACGGGACCAAATGAGGATATCCTAGGGATGTCATGTGCTGTGTGGGTTTATAATTTAGGATGCATAATTGCTACAACAATGTAAAGTAATTAATGGAATAAAATTATGTTTTGCTCTGGACAATATGGATTTATTTCATTATTTTTTGAAATTTTTAAAAATATTTGTAAAATTTTGACAATCTACACTTCGTCACACGTCATTTTGCGACGAATAATTGACCTCCTTTTGCGACGTCTATATATCTGATGTCGTCTATCGACGTCAAATTTCTGTGACATATCGTCGTCATCTTTACGTCGAGAGGACGTCGAAATTTTGGTGACGTCTAGTCAATGAAAAGAACGTGTCTCTGCTAGCTGGGGAGTGCCTAATTTTGCAGCGGCGAGCTTGTTGTTTACTATAACTACAGTATACCAAGTAGAGTTTACAGACTGACGAAGTCTAACGCTGATTCTTCATCGCTATCTTCATATCTTTCACGTCAACAGCTTCTGGAAAGAAGAATAACAAAAATCGGAATCAGTATGTGCATGTGTATGCTCTCTCAGAATACACTCATTGTCTACAACCGTCTCGGTGAAGAGCTGTACGATGTTTTATATTATTATATGAAAGAAATGAAATATTGTCAATAGGACTCACACTCCAATATTATATATAGTAAGAGAAATTTTCGTACACCCGTATGGATGTGTCAATGTAATTATAAACAGTTCACTGACAGATGATGACAATTTGAGAAAAGCTAGAGAGCGAATAAAGAGAGTATATAAGCGCCCCCGGCCGCTCAATTAACTGACTCGCTCGCCCGTTTTCGTTCTGTTTTCCCTCTTGTAACTCGCGCGCAGGCGGACAATGTATGGGCATCGGGTACTTATAAAATAGAAAAGTCGAAAGAAAAGACTTTTATCAAAAATTTTCATCCAGGCCCAAACCCCCCACCCCTTTCCGTTCTTCCGCTATATAGCAAAAATTCTGCCGGCCTGTATCTCCCTTCCTAATAATCATCCGATCGCGATCTTGCTGGGCGCAAGTTGAAGATAAAAAAATTGTATTAATTGGTGAAAAAATTATCCCCAACCTCCTTTCTTTATGCCCAAAAAGACGTGCAATAAATCGGCCATTTTTTATTTTGCGCGCTATAGGCATTTAAAAACAATAAATGAAAAATTTGTCAGTGCTATCTTTTAACAAATAAAAAATACGAAAATTGTCCCGGCCAGATTGCTGTAGCTCTATTAATAAGGAAAAGTTATCAGCGCTTTAATAATTTTGGTTTCCCTCCATATCTCCCCCTTCTAATTGTCCCACCATCCCTCCTCTCCGGTCTCATCAAGTGTTCATCAATACCCTTCTATTCAGAAAAAATTGAGGCCCCAACTCCACCATTTCTCCGCTGCTTTCCACTGGCGTAGTAAATAAAAGGCGGCTACAGACGTACCTAACTGCATACTCGAACGGTATGCATGTGCAAGTTTATTGTACAAGTATAGTTTAACGTGTCTATTATAAAAATTGTGCAAGTGTTATAATTAAACATTCCAGTACAATAAACTTGCGCATGCATACCGTTCAAGTATGTAGTTACGCCTGTAGCAAATTCCCAGCTGGTAGTTCAAAAGTACAATTAGTTCAAATAATGTATTTCCAATTTTAGACTATTTACCTTTACGATCATAGAGTTTGACAAACGAAAAATGAAATATCAACTGTCATTTGCCAAAATATTGGCTCGTGCAGGAAGTTTTTGAAAGTATTTAGTACTATATATTAATAATTATGATGGCTAATAGACTATTTTGTACGTTTAGAAATTCAAAATCAGTAATGCTTACTAATTTAGTAAAAGCAAATAAATACATAGCTGCAACGACTGTAGAGAGTAAGAATTACATAACCTATATTTTTTTACATTAACAATTAAGATTAATTTCACCAGTTCAAGGAATAAGACATCTCTATTCAAAATCAACTTTGGGGCTAGATGGGTTTATTACACAAAGAGAAAAAACACAGCGACAAATGGAAAATATTTCTGAAAAGTTCAAACAAAAGATGTCCGAGTATTCGCAGGAAAATTCTAAAAATATGATATTTACGGAAGATTTGAAAAATATGATACATATATCAAATACTGATGAAGACGTGGATTTAGTAGTTAAAATGATTAAAAGGTTAGTTGTCATTGTTTTAGCATGGTTTTATCTTCAATTTCTTAGTTTTTGCTAGTTAAGTGGTTTTGTTCCAATACCTTGTAGTGCCATTAGTTAATCAACTCAATTATCATAAACTTCACCAGCGCACTTTTACCCCTGAATACAATTTAGTAAAATATCTGCCTGTTAAAAATGGAAAACAAAATTATACACCACATGCAATACGAGCACTTGTATACCAGAAGAGACCCTATGCGCGAGGGGACTACACACATACTTTGTGGTGAGAGCCAAGTGTCCTTGCCTCTTCATTGTACCTATCATCAGAAGTGCTACTAAATTGAATATTTTTACTGTACATGCAATATACAAAATTTTCGTACAGTGCAGATATAGTATTTATAGTATAATGATAATAAATAATCAATTAAGTAGCATACTGAAGTTATATTACAACATAGGTATTAGTATTGCCTTTCCGCCTTTATTTCCTACAAATAAATTGATAGTTTAGTGTTTTTTTTTACGTTGTCTCATTATCAATTGAAAATTAGGTGAAGCAGTGTGATGTATTTTAATAATATCAGTACTTATATATTTTATACCCTAAATGAGAATTAATTGTTTTAGATTCAATCAGCAAAACAAACAGTTACGGTTTGGAAATTATGTTTTTGGACCAGTCGTTATGCGTCTTTTCCACCATTTCAATAAACCTGACATTGCACTTGAGGTAGGTTAATATATTTTATACTATTTACATTTAAATGCAGTTTAAGTACTCTAATGAAACATATTCTTTACAGGATTTTGCAAACAGCAGAAAAAACTATCTATGAGAATTAAAAGAAAAACCATCTTTAAAATTATTGATTTAAGTACAATCTTTGCAAATATTGTAAATCAATAAGTTTAAACATAGTTTTTCTTTTAGTTTTCATAGGTAGTTTTTTCTGCTGTTTGCAAAATCCTAACAAAAAATAATTCGCTTTTAAAAATTAAGTACTCTGTTTTAACAGTGCTTCAAATCACCAGAAATGTCTGGATTTTTTGATCATCTTATTACATATCAACTTTTGTTGGATCTTCTATATGAAAATCAAAAATATAAAGAAATATTGGAGGCTGTTGAAATAATTAAGGATAAACAAATAGAGGGATCAAAGTATCCAAGAAATATTGTAGTACTGGCGATGGCAGCTTGTTATAAATTGGTAAGTAAACTGTCAATCACTAATGTATCCACATAGCCCAAACATTTTCAACTTGATATTTTTTCAGGTTATTTTTGTAGAAACTTCGGGACCATTCAAGAAAAGCATTCTCAAAAATGGGCTATTTTTCCATCTCCAATCTCTCTCCGCCACACTATTTAATATTTATGAGACCTCCTTACAAAAATATATATTCTATTGATTAGTAGTCTGCCATTAGAGAACCAATTTAAATTATGAAATAGAGCTATTTTCCAATCAAACTTCTTGTGAGAAAATGTTCACCTTTTATGAACCTCTCTCTCCTCATCCTTCATTTTGTCATATTTGTAATAACTCCTCCTCCCTCTAAAAGCGAATATATTTGTTGAATGGCCCCTTAGTAATTACTAGTGGTTAGTCTAGGAATCAAATTAGATGTTCTTGATTATAATTAGTGTTGGGCGATATCATGATATGGGAAAAATTGTTAATTGTTTATTGGTAAATAAGCACCGACAGACGGTGAATGGTGAATTAGCTACTTTGGTAATCTGGCAGCCATAGATATGTAATACGTATGATATTGTATGATATATACTATATACATATATTATGATTTGCTTATCCAACTAACCTGATTATGGATTGGTATTAAAGCAAAAGCCCTAAGTTTTGAATGGAATGCCTGTGTACTTCGTAATAGCATATATTTGTGAAGTTATACAAATATAAACATTTCGGAAGCATCAATAAATTTCTGGTTTATATCTAGATTATTGCTAGTTATCAACTAGCGATTTTAATTTTTGCTGTGTTATTGTTTATAATATTGTTGAAACGTTTTTAATATAAGCCTTGGATTTTAATAAAAATAGGTTAGAAATAGGTGAAAAGCAGTATGGTGCAAAAGCTGATAGCTTTTTATTTGCAAACCACAATTATTTATATCGTAAATTAAATATTTTCTGTTTATCTAAATATATGTTATTAGTTATATTTATGCATTTTTAAAAAAATCTGAATTAAAAGTTAATTTTTGAATGTTAATTTTTTTTATTGTTTTATAATAATATACTTATACGGATTTTTTAAAAATATTTTCATTTGTTTATTGTCGAATTCCATATTTTTATTCATATTTCATACCGAAACATGAATGTTTAATATTTGCAATAAAATTGTTAGTACCTTCATTTAATCATATAAAATATTTTTACGCATGGATTTAGCAGTTACTCCTGGTCATGTAACAAAAATGTTCTGTCACGACCCTGCCTCTAATCGTCAGTGAATAAAAGATAGAAAGATATATATGTAAATATCTATATACTAGTATGAAATACATATTTAATTATGCTATGGCATGGAATCGCTTGCTTTACGTGTTAATACAAGCAAAAATGGACTAAAAGTCAGCGATATTATCTTTATCATACAAAATATATTGCTATTGGTTGAATTGCACTATAAATCGCGGCAAGAGAATGAAATATGGAAAGTCATGATCACGTCACGCTTTCTAACAACTTTATTAACAGTCGTCACCTGTGATTTTTTAATATCAGTGATTAAATCACAGTTCGTGATATATCGTCCATCACTATAGTTATAATCAGTTATTTATACAGTGCACGGCAGGTGTCTTCCTAACCCTGATTGTGGGCTAATTATATGTATGAGTATTTTACTTAAACCTAGTAATTATTATTTTAGAATTCTAAGGAAAGTTTAGAACATGCGTTGAAATTGTGGGGAGAGCTAAAAGATACGGGACATCTTCCAATGCGACGAGCAACAACGTTTTGTGCGGGATTGGCATTAAATCAAGGACAACCGGCTATAGCAATAGAAATTCTTACTGCAGCGAGGAATCAGAGTTATACCACAGTCAGGAACTTAAAAGTAAGTTTATTTTTGTGTTAATGTTATTTTACAATATAATAACTCAACTCAAATATATGAAAATTAGGAAACCATTGCCTATATATAGACTATCTGCAAACGCTTTGTGTGAGACAAAGAACTTTGTCAATGTTTAACGCTGATAGTTTAAAAATCGCTATGGAAAATAAGAATAATATGCAACTAGGCAATAGGGTGGTCCTTATTTTTCAACTTTTAAAATTTGATCATCTCACCCTCTCAAATTATTATAATATAGAAAAAAGTACACGAAATTTGGGATAGCTAGGTCAACCCCTTCCCGTGCCTCAAAAGAGGTGAATTTTCCTATGTATTTCTTATGGGTAAAAGACATTTTTCCTAAATTTGTGATAGAATCGTTAAAATAGTATGAAATAAAAATTGCAAACCAAGTTCCCTCTTCAGAATTGTCCAGAGAATACAAATTTATAACAAATTTTTGAATTAAACCCTTATAATACCCTTTTAAAGGACCCCAAAATGACCCCGTGAGATCAAAAATAAAGTATCGCTTATTTTTGACGTTTATTATTGTTTTTTTGTGTGTTTTTGCACAATTTATTATTAATTAGTCACATTCTAGATTGTGTTTATATTTTAATGTTTTTAAAATTGTTTGAACAATTATAATTTATTTAAACAATTAAGTATATTTTACAATAAATTTGCAATATTTCTACCTCATTTTAGTTTTACAATAGGGTCCTTGACCATTTTTAAAAAATTTTATATTCAAGTAATTTATAAAATTTTATTTGACCCCAATTTTTTATTTTAAGTACATTCCAAATTCATTTTAATTAATTTAAGTTACGAAATTTTGAATTGACGCCTATGGTAACGTCAGATTTGATAGCATGCACAGTTAACAAATAGACGAATAATCGACGGGCGTCGTTCATTTACTGTTATATAGCCATATACATATTAACTATATACTATGAGTTTCGTTCGTAACTTGGCGCCGAGGAAAGCCTGTCTCCTCTATCCTTTAAGAGTACTCTGGGTATGGTGCGCATGCCTTAGTGACGCGAGATTGTGACCGTTCAACTGAATATAGAAGGTAAATGGTCACAATCTAATCGGAGAAATTGGCCACATGGTCACTGACCAATTACAAGAGCGCGCTTGTGTCGTTAGAGCATGCGCGTTGGGACCCAAGTTCTCTATAGAGATAGAAAACTATCTCCTTCTCTAGCCTCAATTCCATACACAGTGGCTTATAGCGTATTACCCGTATATAGTTAATAGGTAATATGTATATAGCACAGAGTAGTGTGGTTATAGTATTGACGTGAGTAATTGTCATATTAATTGTCTTCAAACTATTGTTATTGTTATTAAGATTCAACTTGATTAAAATATGAAGTACACTGTAAGCTAAAATAAATATGTAAAGGATTTTCTATTAATAATGTACTGTTGCAGATGTTTTAAAATAGAAATTAAAATTAAAAATTTTTAGGTTATGATTTAATGAAAAATCAACACAATGTAAACAACAAATACCAACAAATCTACCGAGCACTACCGCCAATATGATAGAGAAAACATGAAAATCTCTAAAATTGAATTCTCATTACATATGTCATCATTTACCGCCTTGTTATTTTGAAAACCAATTTTTTCTTGCATGTGATTACTTATTAGAACTTTCTTTAATATGATATATGAAATATATATTTAGTATATTTTTTGATGGTATAAATTTTGTTGAAGGAAACGACCCTATTGTTCAAAGAATATGAGTTAATGATTATTTTTCAAATTACATCCACATAAGGGCCCCAAAATGATCCCACAAGGGCGAAAGTAGAGTATCACATATTTTTGACGTTTATTATTATTTATTTGCGATTCTTTTTGCACAAATTATTTTAAGTTAGTCACATTGCAGTTTGTGTTCATATTTTAATGCTCCTCATAATTATAATTTATTCAAACAATTACATTTTGCTATAAAGGACCACACACTAATCTATCGAAATGGCTGAAATTTTAATATATTGTAGTTGGCCCGATACTGATTAAATGTCTTAATGAGCATAAACCTCTGCTATGGCTAGTTTCGTCACTACAGTCACCCCAAGATTAAATTATGGTACTATATGAGATTTTAATAAAAATGATTCCTGTGTTTGGCAGGTTAACATCTTGCATTCGCAAAGTATATGTTCTGCAGTAACACATTATCTTCATTTATAATTTTCTGCTTTGCCCATATTCTTAGGCCTGGCGCGCACTGAAGTGGTGTTTAGGTGACGTGGTAGCTGTGTGGCAGGTGGAATTTTTTAAACCCATGTAAACAAATGCGGCAGCGCGCATTGAGGCGGAGTGGCGGTGGCGTGATGTTTTGAAAGTGGGGTGGTGCCATTCGGTCTCCACTAGTCTCGGACATGTTTAATTTTCGAGTGGCAAGTGGTAAGTATTTAGTATTTATTTGCCTAGAGAAGAGGTTGCATCTCCAGTGTTTTCCGCGATTATCGTATAATGCAAGATGACCAGAAATTCAACATACATTTTTTAGGCCTTGTAGAGGCTCATCTCTGTCTGTATGACAATACGTCGAGATTTAACTCATTTTTATACACATTATACATGCCTTATTCCCTGTTTTTTACCATAGAGGATGATCCAATGATTTTTTCTTTTATATTGATTTTGTAAATGTACTAGTTGAACCAATGCAAGAGCATCCTCATCCTCTGACGATATTTTACTAAATGATAAAGCAATGGCAGGATAGCACTGTTTGCCATTTCGGTTCGCGTTACATCACTTTGATATCATTTTGTCGCCATTCTACTGTCACCCATGTCTTAACCATTCCAACGCCACCACCATTCCTTTGCCACACACCACTTTGGTGCGCGCCATGCCTTAAGATGATATCTCAAGGAGCAACGGCCTATCAGAAGGCCTAATCAGCTTATCGGCGTAAAGTCAAACTTTTTGAGTTCTAGATGTGATCTGGTAATCTTTGCCAAATAAGTTATGAACTTTTTCGCTTGCCTTTGTCCTGAAGTGTAATAGATTGTTTAAATATTTTGCAAGTTCCATTAGCAAACTCTTAATTAACAATATTAAAAAACTAACTAACTAAAAATTAAAATGTTACAAATTTATGGCAGCAAATAAATTATTATTGTTTAAACAATTTGATTAACATTAAAATATTAATAATAATAATTTGTGCAAAGAGAATCTCAAATAAACGATAATAAACGTCAAAATTATGCAATACTGTACTTTTGGCCTTATAGGGTCATTTTAGGGCCCTATAAAAGAGTCTTATGAGTCTTTAATTAAAGAAGAAATGATTAATTTGTGTTCTCTGGACAATTATGAAGAGGAGACTTGTGTGCGATTTTTATTACACGTCTTTTACCCAAAAAAAAATACATAGGAAAATTCACCCCTTTTGAGGCATGGGTTGAGTTAACCACTCGAAATTTTGTGCGATTTTTTTCTTCTTATATTAGAACAGAATAAGTGGGTGAGAAGACCACATTAAAAAAAAATCTACACCTATAGCTAAGGATCACCCTACTAGGCAATAATTGCTTGGTCGAGAGGCAACCACACTTGGCTCTTACTCTGAAGTCCCAGGTTCGAATCTTGGTCATAGCACTGTGTGTTTTCATTTTCTCTGTATAATCTCCTTCCACAGAAAACCTCTTTTGGGATACAGCAGATTGTATTATCTATGGTGTGGTGTGGTGTTTAATTATAAAACATTATTGCACATTATATTTGGATCGCAGTAACAACTAAAAAAGTGTACTCGCAATGCATTCGCCATCTTATTTGAAATCAGAAATCTGACTGTCCTATATGAGTACTAGATGCATTACAAGAATTTTTTTGAAGATATATGCAAAAAGTGACCTGTGAATGTTGTGCTGTGTTCTTTTAAAATTATTCTTATTTCATATATTTAAATAAATTCTTTAAAATGCATAATAGGTATTCCTACATTTTTTTATTATTTTGTGCATAAACAGAGACATTAATATTTACACAATGAACATTGTATACCTCCTATTATACTCTTGTTAATGTTAAATAAATCAAATTTTTTGCCACATGTACATCTGTATAGAACAATATGAATTTGAGATGGCTTTGGAAAAATATAAATGTTGCGTCATTATCAGAGGTCGGAATTACGTATCGTATATGCAGTAAATCCAGGGTTGGCTTTAGGTGGTTATGTGTCAGCGTATAAAGATTTGCATGCATGTGTGAAACAATATCTTACCTTGAAATTTTTTTGACGAATTCCATATTATCCAAGCTGATAAAGTCAATATAGTAACACTCACTCAAAGAGAACTGGAGGTATAAGGGGACGTACTTAACACTGAATTAACATACACAAGTATTTTTCAATGCCGATTACAAGAATAAGAGTATATTACTAATAACGGTTCTAAATGTTTTGGAGTTAAACTTCGGCACCTTTCTAAATTTCCGAAAGTCACCACATTCATGCCCAGTTAAGCACAGTCTACTTCTTTGCTGTTTAAAAGGTCTAACCAACAGACAACAAATGGTCCACTATAATGACATGAATTCTAGCTTCAGTCCGATTAAATATGGAGTACCGCAAGGGTCAATACTGGGACCATTGCTGTTTCTCATCTACGTTAATGATATAACTAACTGCCTTCCAAATAGCGATCTAGTTTTTTATGCAGATGATACGACTACTCTGGATGAACATAACAACTTAAATGGGCTTTTAAATTTAATAGATAATACACATTCAGATGCCGCCTCATGGTTTACAGCAAATCAACTACACCTTAATGAAAGTAAAACTATGAAATGCATATTTACACTAAAACACTGTGTGTTTGATAACCCGCCATCAGTTAAATTTCTTGGAGTGCATCTAGACTCCAGGTTTTCATGGGAAACACATGTAGAACAACTGTCAAAAAAACTCTCCAAAAATACTTACGTTTTGAGAAATTTATACCCTGTTGTAGACAGTTCAGTTATATTAATCGTAAAGTAGAGTTACTTAATACCTATATAACAACACTCTTTGATAACCATGCCCCTGTATGCTCCTTTACAAAGAAATATCACTACCGTCCCTATATTACATATAATATCAGACAAATGATTAAAATAAAAAATAAAGCTCATTCAAAATACTTAAAAATGAAAACTAGGGCAGCACGTGAATATTATGTAAGTTTGAGAAATACAGTAAATGAAGCAATAAAACGAGAAAAGAAGGCATATATGCAATTTGTTTTGAATAAAAATAAAGGTAATAATAAATTGATATGAAAAAAATTGACTAATTGGGGAGTTCGTACGCAATCTGGTGCAGTAAAGAATAGTATTCCGAACGAGTTATTAAAGCCTCAAGAAATTAATGATTATTTTTTGAACGTGGCAGGTCCTTCCATGGTAGATGACAATTTACTCTCTTTTTACAACAATAATCGGCTAAATCCTAATCTTAGTTTTACTTTTAGACAAATTGATAATGACGATATACTTAATGCATTAAAAACTATAAAGAGCCAGGCTCTAGGTGTTGATAATATCAATATAAAGATGCTGCTGATTATTGTACCTTACTGTGTGGATATATTGAAACACATTTTTAATGAATCAATAACACAAGGTGTCTTTCCAGATATTTGGAAAATTGCAAATGTTTTACCTATTCCAAAAATATCTATACCGTTAAGCTATAATGATTTACGACCCATATGCATATTACCGACATTATCAAAACTATTTGAAAAAATAATATCTTTTCAAATAAAAGACTATTTAGTAATGAATAATATATTACCCGAAACTCAATCAGGCTTTCGTGAAAAGCATGGAACAAACACTGCATTATTAAAAGTTGTTAATGATGCAGCTACAGCACTAGACAAGTCTTGTTGTACCATTTTAGTGTTACTGGATCAGAGTAAGGCTTTCGATCTAGTTAACTTTAATTTACTAGCAGCAAAATTAAAATATATAGGTTTTGAAAATGCAACACTTGAATGATTATGTAGTTATATTAAAGGTAGATATCAAAGGGTTTTCCTTAATACACATACATGCTCTTCAACAAAAGAAACCTTATCGGGAGTACCACAAGGTAGTGTTCTGGGCCCTATCCTTTTTTCTATATACATATTTGATTTAGCTGCTGCTCTATCAAAATGTCAAAGTCATCTCTATGCAGATGATATCGAAATGTACTTATCTTTCTCATATAAGGAAATACAAATATCTATTGACTATGTAAACAGGGATTTACAGAACATCTTTATTTATTCAGAACGGCACGGATTGCGTGTAAACCCCAATAAGACAGTAGCAATATGTATAGGGCCAGAACGCCAAAAACTTGAGATCGAAACAAAATATAACTTGAATATCAACAATGCAAATGTTGAGTGGGTTGCCTCAGCAAAAAATCTTGGTGTAGTTATGGATGGAAGTTTATCATTTAAGGACCATATTGAACATATCTTTAAAACATCTATGTATAAATTAAAAACATTATATTCATTTAAGAACCAATTAAATCAGAATATAAAGCTAAAACTGGTCAAAACATTAATATATCCTCAATTAGATTATTGTTCATCAGTTTATTATAATTTTCTTCCACAATATAATAAAAATAAGCTGCAAAGAGTACAGAATGCATGCATACGTTTTGTCTGTTGCATTCCATATATGGCTCATGTGACTCCCTATATCAGAGAATTAAATGAGTTAAATGTGGAAAAGCGTATGCAATATCTAATCACAATATTTTTGTATAAATTAATTAAGAATAAAACACCAAAGTATCTATTTAATTTGATTCAAAGAAGATCAAATACACATGATGTAAATATAAGATTAGATACATTTACAATTCCTCAACATCATACCAATAAATTTGAAGGATGTTTTTCTTATATAGCACCAATGTATTTAAATAAAATTATATACAACTTAGATTTGTCCCTACCTCAGTTCAAAAGTAAATTAAAGATAATATTAAATAATTAGGACACCCTCTCGGAACTATTATTTGTAGACTGATTTGTAGCTAGCATGTAGGCGTTTATATTTATACGTATTTTATATATTTTAATGTGTATGTTTATATTAATTCATTTACAACATAAGATTTTAAAATTTGATTTTTATACTTATAATTTATAATTTAATAGTAGAATATTTAGTTTTCAAATGTTTTAGGAGAGGTGGAAGAAAGCTTCGCTAACCTCATCCTTTTGTGTAAAATATGTGTTTTCTTTTGCACAATAAACAGTATTATTATTATTATTATTATTATTATTATTATTAAGTGCTTATACTATGGTCTATTCCACTCTAATATGTGTTACGCAATATTAGCTTGGGGACATTCATTACATGCCGAGCATATTTGTAAACTTCAAAGGCGTGCAATTAGAGTTATCACAGGATCAGGATATCGTGAAGATATAAAACAAAAATTTATTGATTTAAAAATTCCCACTTTCTATTGTGTGTATGCGCTGAAATGTTTACTGTGGATAAGAGACAATATTCATCTATTCAACTATCATAATGATATTCACCACCACAATACGAGAAATAATGCAATGATTGAAATAGAGTTTCATCGAGTAAACAAAAGCAAATTCTCTATAAACTATTATGCACCTAAACTTTACAATAAACTTCCAAACCATATTAAATACTTACCTGCTAATCAATATAAGGAGAGAATAAAAGCATACCTTACCAAAAGAACATTCTATTCTTTGAATGAAATGATAAATGATCATTTCCATGTTGATTAATGCACCTATTTTTATACTTTATGTCAGTAGATTTTTAAACTGTAGTGTGTTCTGTGTGTTTAGTATTGTTATTATATTTTGTATTTAAAATTTTAATTACAATTTTTGTATTTCTAAGCGATAACTTTACATATAAATATTAGGTAATGTCTCTGTTGTTGTTGTTGACGAATGTAAATGATTTGTGTATTGACATGATCTTAATAATAAATAAAAAAATAAATAAATAAATAAATAAATATTACATCTGTCATCGTAACAAATCTGGGATTTTTTCTAATACACTATGGAATTGTCTTTGTACCTTCGCAGCAATATCTCTCTGTAATTGAAAAATATATTGGTGAAAATCGAACACAACGTATATTGCATCCACTGTAGTAAATTCTGATGTTGACTAGTGCAATTCGTGAAAAACATTCATGTTTGGTTTCCAGATTTTATTGAACACCATAAATGCCTGATGCGTCTGTGAAATAGCACCTGTGTCATTTGGATTTAACTGCAGTATTACGGAGTTCATATTTTCAAAATGACAATAATAGTGTGATACTGCCTTTAGCTAAGTTCCCTATCGTGTTGTAATGGGTTCTGGAGGTAATGGAGTATTTGGTAGAATTTCTTGAAACAACTGTATACGACTTGGTGTTTTAAGAATAACTGTCTTAACACTAGTTATTAATTTATCAACATTAGTCTAGCACCTCCTAATAGTTTCAGCACTCCTATGAAGCCCATGTGCTAAACAAATTGCATGCAGTATATTCCGATATGTTTCCTTCAAAATTCTTCCAGCAGCTTTCATATAATTTACTGCATCCACTATCGTGCGAGAATTTGTAGCCTCTAAAACTTTAGAGGCGAAGAAGTGTCCACTTATTGCACAATTTTCCCACAATGCACCCACTAAAACATTCACTACCTTGAACCCGCAAGTACAGATGTACTTCCCATTAAGCTAAGAAGACATTTCTGTCTAATATTTTCAAAGTCCGTAAATAAATATTTTTTTCTTAGTGCAGAGTCCGAAGGCACCTTACATTGCTATATTTGCCGCTAATACATTTTTCCAAAAATTGTCTAGTTTCGATCACGGTATGTTACATTCTACACTCCTAAATTAAAATTACGTTGCATCTCACTGTAAGTAAAGCCACCTACTCTCCGTTTATGGTTTTCTGAAGAAATATCTGCATTAATATTTGTTTTCCATGACCATGAAATTGCTTTGTCACATCTAGTGCAATACAGTTGTCTACCGTCAAAATGTAAATTGGCAATATCGCGAATCCAAAAATTTATTTTAGTTTGCGCCGCTCGATGATTCAGTATGATGTGACATTTTAACTCCATGTTTTTAGTACTTATGTCCTACTGGATCCACAGTAAGGAAGACACAGTAATTCTATTAAATTATTCCCCTCCACACGTGGAATTTAGCTTCAGCAATGTAAATTTCCAGTAGGTATACCGACTGCAATTTAAAATAAATAAAAAGTAATTTAGTATGTTGTATGACTTTCTGTTATTATACTATGGAAATGTTCCAGTACATGTTTACAATATATAATATCTGTAAAAGCCTGGAATCCCATAGGTAAATCCGACCTCTGGTCATTTAATCAAATGTTAAATTTCATACACAAATAATAATATTGTACCTAACAAAATCTACAATAATACAATTCTACAAGGTTATCTCTAATTCTAGTTAAGTTTTTGTCTGTTATTCTCTATCATGTTTTTTGTAATAGGTTGCTGCCTTAGCTGATGTTGGGAGGGTCGAGGATGCAATTCCCATTTTAAAAAGTGTTTTCACTGACGACAGTCCTGACAATACCACAGTACATACATTTAATCGAGATGTGATAGATCGTGTAAAAAAAGCTGTTACGAAGTTAGATAATCCTGATCTAGCACTAGAATTTAATAGAATTGAACAGCTATTTCAGAAACAAGGGCATCTGTCCGACATGGTAAGTAAAATTTTACATCTAACTGTTTTATATTCAAATTATGTCACAGACATATTTATCATCGCTTATAAACAAGCTTTGAGCTTAAGATCATAAATATAATTATCATACATATAATTAATTTTGACAGTATTATAATTTGTTTTAACGGTGACGGTAGCTTAGTGGGTTAGTGCGTTTAACTTGCACACTGGCATACTTAGGGGAGCGGGTTCAAGCTCTGCTCACTGGGAAATAATTTTAATTATAAAACAACAAACACAAAATCATTCTAGATTTTCAAGGAGTTGCCTCGATGGCTTGGGAAGCGACTAAGAAAACATTTGCAAACATTTCAAAAAGAAGGAAAAAAATGGTATAGTTGATAGTTAAGTTTGTATTGGCTGCCATTGCCTCAAAAGTGGAGTTCCTATTTTTCATAATTGTTTGATAGTTACCTTTTGGCATTTTTGGGTTATTTAAATTGCAATTAATTTTTTTTAAAAATCACGTCATCTGTGAACTTCAACAATGGAAGACTAGATATCTTAACATGAATACAGTATTCTAAAACAATTCTATTTTTACACTAGCGACTTGTGAAAACTATAATGTCAGGCAAATATTTAATATGCTTTCCCTTTAAGCTGATGATAAATGTTTGAAAATACTTTTGTATAAATAAGTCTGCAGTTATTAATTCAAATTTCGAAAACATGGCTGAGGAGGAATTAAGATGAATTAACAAAAAATGTAGTAGGACTGTAATAGGAAAAATCCTGTCTTATTTGGATGTTTGTACTTATTCTATATTTTCAAACTCACTCTTAAGAGTGCGCAAGGTGACAAGATGAATCCTAAATTCTGCACCTAGATGGCGCTAGTGACTACTGTGGTTATCTAGTTTGTAGTTCGTACTCTTTTGCACTGCGGTACCCGCCCGAAATTTACTCATTTAATAAATGACCATTTGCTAACATTTGTGGGGGCTCGAAATTAACATTTCACAGGCTCAATTTACGATGTGCTGAAAACGCCAATTTCGGTCTTTCGAATGACAATACATTTTTTAGCATTTTTGGATGTTTCTGTGCTTTTCTATTAAACTTATATTCATTTTTCAGCCTTTAGATGAGCAGTTGTGTCAAGAAATACAAAAGCCTCCAATTATGAACAATAGGCAAGAATGGCAACAGCCCAGATTCAACAGATCTCAGTTTGAAAGAAGACCTAATAAATATTATCCTTACCGCCAAAGACCGGGCTTAGAGGAATTAGTATAGGAAATTAATTTTTATTGTAGGAAATAAAATTTAATAAATATTTCTTGTAATTGATCTTTATTACGATTTTGATTGCATGTTTTCCCTGATTTTAAAAATACAGTAGAACAAGCACTGCAATTTCCAAACAAGCTAACCATTATCCTCTTCGGCGAGTTACTGCACTTTTTATATAATTGTTGCACATTCTATTGAATTGAATACTCTCCGCATTTTTCGTAAATAAAAAGAATATTTGCGAAGAGTATAATAAATAAACCACTTGGAGGCTACTTAAATAAAGCTTGTTCTTAGATGGTTGAATTGCATGTTCAATTCGAGACATTACTTTGAAGCAAAAGTTCATAAAAGTAAGATTTTACCTAAATATCTCGGAACTATCGGCATATCAGAATAATGTCAAAGCACCAAAAATTACTATGTTACCTATAATTTTTTTAATTTCTGTGAATAAAAAATCGATGCAGATGTGAGCATTAGGAAAATAATTGAGCAATTTTAGTACAGATAATTTTCACCTAGTATTTATGGAAGTCAAAACTAATTAGAATAATCTTATGATATCTCGTGGAAGGTGCTACTTTCAAACACATCTGCCATGCCGAGGTCCCTAATAGCACATGGACGTCCCGAAAACGTCCCAAGAACGTACTCACAGGACATGAAAACGTCCCGAGGACGTACTCTACCGACGTAAGATGTACCGAGGACGTTTTAGGGACGTTCCGTGTCAGCAAAACGGGGTGTCCCGAGGACGTCCCACCCACGGTAGAAACATATATAAGGTATGCTCGTCCGGGCTACCAGAATTTGACTTTTCTGCTCATGGAACCAACGGGAACTATATTGGATATATCACAGTATATTGACAGAGAATCTTAATATTCTGTGATATTACACATTTCAAGTTTTTATAATATTATCCCTCAACATTGTACCCCTGCAACCAGGTGTAAAAGTAGCCGTGTTGGGGTGCGTAACTGCGTAATATCATTTTTGTGTTTGGTTTCTCTATGGTGTGATATTTTTGAGGTTAAAAAAGAAACGATTATTTATAATAAACTTAAGACATGGTTGGGTGCAGTATATAAACAGTTGCAAAAATAGGAGTGGAACTTCAACTGAAAGAAATGTCTCTTTCGGTTCCCAAAAAATGAAGAATATCGAGAAAATGGTTAGAAATTTGTCCAGTAAAACCTGATCATTTCAAAAACGGTAATTATAAAAAAATAATTATTTAATACATTGGCTTATTTACAATTACAAAATATGTGTATTAGTAAAAGATGTACCTATTTACGATATAAAAGTTTGCATTTGTTATTTAACACAAATGTGGTCAGAAATAAAAACTGTTTTTTTTACAGCTCGCATTTGTTCAGTGCATTTTAAGAGGGCAGATTTTAAAGCGACTCCAGAGTAGGTATCTCAAAAATGTTGAAAACTATTCTCCAACGAATATCCGTGTCCTTCGGCCTCATGCAGTATACCTATAGAACATTTGGCAAGAATCATTCTCCAAGATATAACATACAAAGCAAAAAGTAAGAACAAGTAAACATATTCATGCATATCGTTTAATTTCAAAGAAAAGTTAGTATTCAGTATGATACGTAAATCTAGGATATCTAGATTTTATTCTGTAAAATTTGATTAACGACGCCTACATCTCTTGTCAAGATCTCTATAAATATACTCTATATGTTGTAAAAAGTCTCAGTATAATACTTATTTTATTTATTAAGTATAGTATGTTTTGAAACATTCTTTATAGGATTTTGCAAACAGCAGAAAAAATAACTATCTATAAAAGAAAAACTTTGTGTAGAAATATTAATGAAATCTTTGCATTCTTTCGATAACCTGAATTCTGGTTATGCTAGCAAATTAAAATCCTAAAATGAATTTGTCTAATTTCTTATTTGACAATTCTCATTCTAACACTAGCATCCACACAGTCCCCTACGGCCATGCAGATTAAACTAGTATCCACATAACCCCCTACGATTATGAAGATTCAGTTAAAAATGAGAACAAAGACCTAAAATGAATTTATTTATCTACCTTGTCTTAAAAAATTTTTCATTCCAATGGATTACATTTTCATGAAATCTATCATTCTGTTTCCTGGAAATGCTTAGCCTTTGAAACGTTTTTCGCCCTTATTCTGGAGCTCATCAGAAAGACAAAAAGCCATTCATAAAGATGTTTCATGCAAAACCAAGACAATTTCTATGAATAAGTGTGAAATGATTATATTTGACATTGACTGATAAAAACAACCTCACCTATATATCTATTAGCTAACTAGTATTGGAGCCTATATACTCTATGCATGTTTAAAAATGAATTATTATTTGTTTGCTTATAATTGTATTGAAACATTCTTTATAGGATTTTGCAAACAGCAGAAAAAATAACTATCTATAAAAGAAAAACTTTGTGTAGAAATATTAATGAAATCTTTGCATTGTTTCGATAACCTGAATTCTGGTTATGCTAGCAAATTAAAATCCTAAAATGAATTTGTCTAATTTCTTATTTGACAATTCTCATTCTGTCACTAGCATCCACACAGTCCCCTACGGCCATGCAGATTAAACTAGTATCCACATAACCCCCTACGATTATGAAGATTCAGTTAAAAATGAGAACAAAGACCTAAAATGAATTTATTTATCTACCTTGTCTTAAAAAATTGTTCATTCCAATGGATTACATTTTCATGAAATCTATCATTCTCTTTCCTGGAAATGCTTAGCCTTTGAAACGTTTTTCGCCCTTATTCTGGAGCTCATCAGAAAGACATAAAGCCATTCATAAAGATGTTTCATGCAAAAACCAAGACAATTTCTATGAATAAGTGTGAAATGATTATATTTGACATTGACTGATAAAAACAACCTCACCTATCTATTAGCTAACTAGTATTGGAGCCTATATACTCTATGCATGTTTAAAAATGAATTATTATTTGTTTGCTTATAATTGTATTGAAACATTCTTTATAGGATTTTGCAAACAGCAGAAAAAATAACTATCTGTAAAAGAAAAACTTTGTGTAGAAATATTAATGAAATCTTTGCATTCTTTCGATAACCTGAATTCTGGTTATGCTAGCAAATTAAAATCCTAAAATGAATTTGTCTAATTTCTTATTTGACAATTCTCATTCTAACACTAGCATCCACACAGTCCCCTACGGCCATGCAGATTAAACTAGTATCCACATAACCCCCTACGATTATGAAGATTCAGTTAAAAATGAGAACAAAGACCTAAAATGAATTTATTTATCTACCTTGTCTTCAAAATTTTTTCATTCCAATGGATTACATTTTCATGAAATCTATCATTCTGTTTGAATATAAGATAAATGTTAACTGATTAAGACTTCGTTTCGCCAAATTCAAAGCAATTTTCGGCTGCAAAGGAAATTTTTCTGTGAAATTTGTGGTATATATACAATGAAATTTTTGAGTGCTCTAAAAATATCGAATATTTATCAAAATGAAAACTATAAAGTGGAAATAAAATGTTTGTATTCGGTCTCTGTGGTATCGCACCAATTGTGTTTCACAAATAACATATTTTACAATAATTGATTGTTGTTAAAACGGTTATAACACAATAAATTTTAAAAAATTGATGGAATTAGCCGTTACTTATTTGTGGTAGTCGATCGTAATGATTTATTAAAACACTTATTTTATTTCTACCACTGTATTTTACTGTAACTTAATGCTATAGTTTCGATACTTCAACGTATCATCTTCAAAGCGACTCAAGTAAATGGATGAGCATAAGAGAAAACCTAAGTTATTTATAATTTACATTATTTACCTAGTTTTATTATTACTGCGGTGTAGGGGATTTAAAATTATCAGAACTGAAATTAACAGAAAGTAATAAAGGGATTAAAGGATTATGAAGTAAATATATTAAAAAGGGGTGTGTTATATAGATCCAACTGGTCATTAAGTAGGTAATTACCTGGGGTTTTGTTTGATTTGAAAATTTCTAAAGATTCTAATAAATTTAATTTAAAACCTTTATTTTGTACATGTAATATATCAAGAGTATTTATATCAGAAAAATGGTGATTTGATTCTAACAAATGGTTTGAAAAGGTGAAGTCTATTTTTTGTCTGAAAGACCGTAGATGTTCTTTGTATCATGCTTCAAAGGACCGATCAGTTTGACCTATATAGAAGGCATTACAGTCCGAACATGACAATTTATAAACTCCTGAGTTTTTGAATTTTCCTATTTTATCTTTTGCATTATATAATAAATGTGACACTTTTGTTTGTGGTTTAAAGGCAACCTTAAGATTATGATGTGACAATATGCCTGCAATTTCCTGTGAAATGTTACTGTAATATGTCAAAGATATAAATTTACTCTCACGTTCTTTAATAGGGGTATAGATGCTGCTGCAAAGAACATCTACGGTCTCCAAAAAAACAGACTTCACTTTTTCAAACCATTTGTTAGAATCAAATCACCATTTTCCTGATATAAATAATCTTGATATATTACATGTACAAAATAAAGGTTTTAAATTAAATTTATTAGAATTTTTAGAAATTTTCAAATCAAACAAAACCCCAGGTAATTAACTACTTAATGACCAGTTGGACCTATATAACACACCCCTTTTTAATATATTTACTTCATAAACCTTTAATCCCTTTATTACTTTTCTGTTAATTTTGGTTCTGATAATTTTAAATCCCCTACACCATAGTAATAAAACTAGGTAAATAATGTAAATTATAAATAGCTTATTAGGTTTTCTCATATGTTCATTTATTTACTTGAGTCGCTTTGAAGATGATACGTTGAAGTATCGAAACTATAGTAGCGTTAAGTTACAGTAAAATATAGTGGTAGAAACAAAATAAGTGTTTTAATAAATCATTACAATAAATTTTATTTTTGAACTATTTTTATTTTAAAGTAAAAAATGGCAGAAGCATATTGCAAAAAAAGTTAGTTTCCATTAATATTTTCTACCTACCGAACAATTTTGCCCACTATTGCCTTTTAATCAACTACGAGGATTTCCCATCAGAAAACAACGGTCAGCATAAAATAAATAAAATACAGGTTGTAATTAAATATTATTTTTCTGTATACTTCCAAATATGTAACCATTTTAAAAGCTTTTTAACTATTTTAAAAGCTTATTTTGTAACAATGTAAACAAATCTTGCAATCAGAATTTCAACTACTTAGTTCTAATTCAGCTAGAGCTTTAAAATTTTGCACATGTGTAGAAAATGGTAAATTATGTGACGTCATCCTAAATCCAACATGGCGAGTGCTCCAAGATGACAGTCCTGTAAAAGATCACTGTTAATGAGAAAAAAATATGGCGCATAAACACCTACCCATGTTTTATAAAAATGGTACAGAACATATTAAAGCCTTTAAGGACAATTTTCAGCTTTTTAACTATTTTATAAACGTTTTATGACAGCATGTGTGCTTTGATTATATTACAGTTGTTTAGCAGCTACGGTCGAATACAATATGCTCTCAGAAATTGTATTGTGTTAAGAGTGTTATAAAATTGTTTTATTAATGCTTATAGCTAAACTTTAAAGAATAGTTTTATAGATATTCGCAAATTGACCTAAAAGTGCCAGGGGATATTACTGTAAATCTGTTATAAATCAGTTTTGCTCTGTGAGCTAAAACATTATATAATAATTGCTGTATAGACGTTTATTAAACAGCGCAAATCAAATTCTACAAAATGTTTTATAATTTAGCTGTAAGAACATTCTTAGGACTTATTTATGTGATGATTTAGTTGCGAAGACTGAATAATCACTTTGGCCATTTTAATAAAACAAAATAGCCTTTGCAGAGCAGTAATATAACAGTAATAAAATAAAAATTGTAGTATTATTTTAAATTTATAGAGCAACTTTGTTAGTTGGGAAACTTGTGTTACCACCTGTTTTCGAGATCAGTCGTGTAGGCATTAACAGTATCTGAGTTCTTGCTTTTGTCAGTGGATGCAAAGAACAAATCTTACAGGTGGACCGGATACAGTAAAAGTTGCGACGCGGTAGATGCTGCGCGAGATGATGTGTACCAGATAATATCTCTGTGTGTACACTGAAAGAAACCGACCAAATAGAATGTTTTGCTAAGATGATCTGCATTATCATAAGTATTTTTTTTGTTAAGACTACATTATCATTATCTAACCATAAGAAAAACTGTTTTGCTAATGAGATTTTGCAACGGTAAATCTTTGACTATTTGTCCCAATAGCAGCACTTACTTAAACTAGGTAAAATATTGTTATAAGTTTTCTTTTTATTAGGGGTAACTAAATAATTTCTTACGATAAATAAGTGCCTTAAGTTAAAGTTAACTATTTAATCCCACACAGCACAAGGCTGTCCGAAGGACGTACTATGGCAAAGACCATTTAGGATTTAGGCTTGCCTATGGACGTCCCAATATCCCAAAATGTATGCTTTTCGGCACTCTTTTGGTCATCCCAATGTCACAACTTGGTACCAGATAAAGGCAATACGACGGACGTCCTGAAGGATGTCTGAAGCTCATAAATAGGGACATACCAGGATATCCTGGGATATTTCGGGACGTCGTAAGTACTACGAATGGGCATCCACAGGGACATTAGAGGATGTACAAAGTACACGCTGAAACGTCCCAGAACATCCCTAATATTCATTCTTATATTTCAATATATTTAACCATCGCCAAAGAAACCACATTTTTACAAAAAAGATAAACTAAAAATATTTTATATGGACCAAAGTGCTACCTACTTATAATTATATATAAGTAGGTAGCTCATAAATCCACATATATTTTTTGTTTTTTTTTAATTGTAGTTTCTCTGACGATGGATAATACACTGAAACAATAGAAAATATTATATTTCTCATTTGAACTGACCGAAAAACCCAAGGAATTACTCATCTAGTTATAATTGATATAAACGGTCAAGAAAATAAAATCAGATATAAGACAGACTTTAAAAACATACATTTATAATGTCAAACTACTAAAAAAAAAAACTACTTCGAAAAAATATAGAATAATAAAATAAGTATGTTGCACATAACTCCATAAATATTTTTTTTTGTAAAATTTTATTTCTGTCGAAGGTTAATATACATGAAAATGTTAGAAAATATCATAAACTGACCGAACTATATAAAAAAATTACATATGAAGGTATTTGAATTATCAGTCAAGAAATTAAAAATACCTAGGGGTTATAAGAAGCTAAATATATTCAACATTTAAAGACAAAACTCATTTGTAACATCAAAAAGCAAACTACTTAGAAGAACATAAAATAACATTTTTCAAACTGAATTATATAAAAACATATTTTTTTATCAAGTAATGTGTTCCTATACTTCTCTACTCTCTTTATTGCATCGCTTTTCTTTTTGCCCTACTCGGATTCTTTTAAACACTTCTCTGCTTCGTATTTACATATTTCATAATATAGGTACCCATTCATGGCTGCATCTAAAACAAACATTTAATTATTATTTGAATCAGCATTATCAACAAAAATTTAATCTATATGAAAACTGGGTAAGATAAAGATAATATAGAGAACATCGAGGGATACAGGTTTGAAGCACTAATAAGAATAATTTGTCGCATTATAAGATGCAATCCTGTATTACTTCATTTTAATGCATTATATCTGTGTTCCATACACGTCACATATGGCTGTGGCTGCGAAGCCATTTACATAACACCATTCATAAACCAATAATCGTTTTGTGCAATTTACTCAAAAGGAAACAATATACTTACTTATCAGGATCAGGACAGATTTGCAAATTAACTGAAAATTTATCCACGCATGTCCTGTCTGATACATATTTACCTTTAAGAGTGCAATGAAAGTTTCAAACAATTATCTTGAAGCAAAATTATTTTTACTTACCTATTTTCATACACTGTTCATCGTCAAACTTCACAACACTAAATACGACCTGGTTCACATTCTCTCCAACCTGGTTTCGTAACATTCAATTCTTGGGCCAAATAAGCTTCATTTTGTAGGTTTGTTGGTCATTGAAAATAAGGGAGCCAGAATTTTGGTTTAATACCGTAAGTTTTCTATAAAGTTTCCTCTTTTTAGTTTCCCTTGGCATCCTGAAAGTTTACAAAATTGTATTAAATTTGGGAAGTTGTATATAGGTTATGTTATTTTTGGCTTGTACTTACTTTCTATAGTGTCGAACAAAAAAATCTCAAATAAAACTGAATTAAACAGATAAAACACAATCAAAAGTGTTAAAAATATTTCCTACAACCACTAATAATTTATATTATTTGATGTAGATAAATTAACTGATATTCCAAGCTTGTTTACACTAAAGATCGAATACCACATACAATAACAATAGGAAGTACAGGTTTGTGAAATTGGATATGGCCGCCGGAAATTGTAATGGCGCCTTATTTGAACATATTAAAGAAACACATTGGGTCACAGTTTAAGGAAATTCAGGGCCCTTCACTGGACGTCCTTTTTCAATCCCGATCTCAATTCACAGTTAATGCCAAAATGAAACCAGTTCAGGATATCCTCTTGGCCTCCTTTTGAAGGATATCCTGGGATATCCTAAATGGGACGTCCATTTCACTATCTACTTTACGTACTGGGATATCCAGGTACTTCAATTTGACATCCCATATCCCGATTGTGCTGTGTGGGATGGTTAAAACTCAAATAGACCTATGGTTGGTAAGTCACCTGTTAACTGTAAAGACGAGCTTACTAATAGTAACGTCTTACTTATTTATTTTTGCACGTGGCGCAAGCGCAATTGAGTTTTTATCATCGCGCGCCATTTCATCCATGCAGCGACGCATGCAGTAACTATAGTAAGAAATTCGGCGTTCGACGAGACAGTTGTGGGAAAGGTTTTATGCAAAGAATTTTTATAAAAAAACTTGTGTTTTATGTTATTGTATATTAGTTGCTTTCGTTCAGCAGGTGATTCATAATCATAATAAACAGGATTTCAATGAACAGTAATCATATGATGCAAAATTGCATGGTATAGGGACAGAGACAACACATGAAACAGGTAGGTGCCTTATCATTACGAAATCACTGCTGAACGAAAGCAGCTATTATATAGTAAACTGAGATTGTGTCTTCTTACAAGTCAAAGTTCCCCTTTTTTAATAGGCACCCTGAATTGTTTATTAGTCATTTGTTTCCTTAAATGAATCATTTATTTTAATTTTACCAACAATAATTCTTTGAGTCAACATGGAAATGTATTAAAAACGTGTTTTAATATGAATTGTGAAGTCTAAAAAATATAAAATTAAAATATTGAATTTACAAGTAACGTACTTGTTTGCAAAATGACATTACTAGGTCAAGATGAGAGATTATTTGTTGCCATTATAATGTAAGCTGCATAGTGGTTAAAAAGTCACCTATTAGCAGCAGGAAAGTTCTTTTCCGCTTACAAGGTGTAGTAATGGTGTAAGGAATAGGAACTTACTAACTATAACAAAAAACTTATTAAGATTAAAATAGGTGGTGACTCCTGATAGCAAAGCTATATCAACCTACAGTAAGAAATAAATAATAAGAAAAACTTTTATTAACGGTAAATAAGTGCATCTTAGCAAGATCGTTTTTGTTGCGGTTACAGAGCAGTCTTGCTGGAGCCTATTTAATGCAGATATTTATTAGGGGTTAGTCAATTTCTCTTTATGGATAATAGAAATTTCTTTCAGTGTACTTTTAACGGCAAGCCCGCGTCCTTTTGGATTAAATTCTTCCGTAAAAAAATCAAAAAGTATGGGAATAATGATAATGTTGCCCGTTTAGTAAGAAGTAAGAGTGTAATTATATTTTTGTCCGTTTGCTGAGCGAGGAGAGGTCGCGATATTTTTTTCGTTATCACCCCTTTCGGGAGTGGTTTCTGACCGTTTGGGGATTGGCGGGGGTCTAGAAGGGGTCTCGACATCACCATCATGCTCAGCATTCTCGAAAACTAGGGGTAACATGGATTTACTAGAGATCGAGAAGACAGCATATCCGTGTTTCACTCCTTTCTGGGGTGGTATCTGGCCGTTTGGGGAGTTGGCGGGGGTTACGGAGGGTCTTGACATCACCATCATGCTCAGCATCCTCCAAAACGGGGGTAACACAGGTTTGGCTGGTAGGAGACGGCGGATACGCAGTTCACCCTTTTCGGGGGTAGTTTTTGGCCGCTTGGGGGGGGGTGAGGTGACCTCGGAGAGAGATTTAACCACCGCCATCGTGTTCAGCATCCTCGAAAATGGGGGCGTAACATAGTCTCATTAGGCTAGGAAAAATTTGTATTCCTGTGTCGGACTTACAGAATGCACTATTTAACTAAACGATATATTTAAACAAATTGTATTAATGATGGCTGGTTTAAATCTGAATTCTATATGGATATATCAGTGGACAAACTTATAGCATATGTTTGTACTTTCAATTAAAAACATGCCATAAATTTTACAATAAATATTTAATGAACTATAGGTACATGAAAAATGTAATTGTTGACCTAGTTGATTCTACCATATGACAACGATTTCACAAAAAATCATATATGCCGGTAGGAAAGACATTATCAGCGTAAAATATAAATAATAAATAAGTATTAATTTCCTGTATAGATCGTCACGACAGGAAACAATTATTACCTTGTGATGATTTCGGGCGTAAATTTGTATTTAACTAGACTAGTTCTCAAAGACGTGAATACCTACTGTTACAATGAAACTTAAGAACAATGAGGTTAAAAAGTCTAGAAGTTGTTTTGCAATAGTCTCTGAAACCTACAAAGATTTTGCGGAAAATACGAGTATACACGGTTTAAAGTATACAGTGAAGGATGAAATAGGACTTTATGAAAAGTATGTTAACTTCAATTTCATGTTATTTTCATATTATTTCACGTTTGTTTATTTGTTTCTTTCTTTAATTTTAACGAAGCGCAGCATTAGCTGATTTGGAGCTCCCTCCTACCAGACAGCAATATTTGGCGTTGCATTACTTCGTTATGCAGTACCTATACCCAAGAGTTTTTTAATTATATTTTTGGCTAGTACCTACTCATTGACATGACAGTACTATTTCAAAATAAATTTTTACACCATTACCTCGCAGAAATCGGCCATTTAAACGCCGATGTGGATGACGCCACAACTTTGCAATTTTTCATTGCAAAAAAATAATGACCATCTGTAACAACAAGGAGTCACAGAAATTCCTACTCCGTTATTCTTAGAATGTGTACCGTTTCCAATAATGCGATCTTTAGCACTTCTTGCCCGCTAGGTTTACCAGGTAGTTGTTTCATCAGACTCCGGTCATTGCCATTCATAACAGTTCCGAGGGACTGGCATGACTGTGGTTCTTGCACTCCACATCCTGCTTACTTCTATTTAAAAATCTTTGCACTTGCTCAAATTCTGAGTTTCCTTTAGCATCACGTTGACGTTATTAGGGATGGATACATCGATCAGCAAGGATGATTTCTTCTTAGGTATGAAGATGTCCGGTCGATACGAGCGAATTTCCCTTTCGGTTAAAATAGGTAAGTCCCACATAAGTTTGACAACATTAGTGTTAACTTTTTCAGGAGTATGCTCATAATACTTTTGCGATACCCACATATAGAATTGTTTACACCTGACCCAGTGGAGATAACTGGCCACTCTGTTGTGTCGGTGAGTGTATTCCGATGGTACCAAAGTACTAAAGGTCATCAAAAGCCAGAGCGGTCCCCGGGACAAAACGTTTTTCCGGGCCCCGGCCCTGTCACTATAGGTACCCAGCTGCGGGGGTCGGGTGGATTGCAGAAGCTTGCAGGAAGAGCCGCGGCCGAAAATTTTCAGGAATTCAAGGTCTTTGTATTTTTCTAGCCCTTTAAATCCATGTAAGGCTACATAATGGCATTAAAATATTGATCATTTGTCGTACCTCGATGTAGGGCTCGGACTTCATAAGATCATTCCACGATTGATAGATGATGAACCAGTAAAAGGATTTTTAAGGTTCACAATCAAAATTTGCATATGCATCTCCAAATTTTCCCAGATTTCAGAAATTCGGGTGTAATTCGGGCACCCTCTAAAACTCCGGGCCCGGGGCAAAAGACCCCCGGCCGCACCATCCTGTTGAGCCCGAAAGTAGTACATTATTTTTATTATTATTATTAATCGTGTCTCCAGCTGTTTCAAATGTGTCAGGTAATTACATGTTGTTTCCTATACAGTGCAATTATAGACACAATACAATACTTCCCTCGCATACCGAAGGGAAGTATTGTATTCGAGAAAAAATCACCCTCCGAGATTTCTTCGGATTTTCACGTTTCAGATCACGTAGATTACGAAAATATAGGTTTTTCAATTCCGTCAGTCTGTCTGTCTGTTGGTGCATTAACTAAAAAACTGCTTGACGGAAAACAAGTCAAATTTGGTAGGTAGGTGACGCTACTGTCTGCGAAGAAATGGTTAACTTTCACTGGAAAATATACAGGGTGAACCGTCTAAAGGGAATAAATAATGAAAAAAAATTTTTTTTGCTCAAATTTAAAATTTCCACGTTTCATGACGGTTCAGCATCTAAAAGTGAATTATTTATTATTTGTTTGCTTATAGTAATGAAACATTTTCTTTATAGGATTTTGCAAACAGTGGAAAGAAAAGCTATCTATGAGAACTAAAGGAAAAGCTATATATAAAAATATTAATGAAATCTTTGCATTCTTTCGATAACCTGACTTCTGGTTATGCTAACAAGTAAAAATTCTGATTTGCCATTCTCATTTTAACACTAGCATCCAACCTAGTCCCCTTCGGCTAAGCAGGCCAAACTAGTATCTACATGATCCCCTACGATATGTAAATTCAGTTAAAAATGAGAACAAATGCCTGAAATTAATTTATTTACGTACCTTGTCTTTAAATTTTTTTTCATTCTAATGAATTACATATTCATAAAATCTCATTCAGTTTCTTGGAAATGCTTAGCCTTTGAAACGTTTTTTGTCCTTATTGTGGACTGATCAGAAAAGCCTAAAACCACTCATAACGATGTTCCATGCAAAACTAAGACATTATCCATTAATGGTATAAAATAATTATAATTGACATTGACTGACAAAAAACAACAGATCTTCACCTATCTATTAGCTAACTAGTATTGGAGCCTATATACTCTATGCATGTTTAAAAGTGAATTATTTATTATTTGTTTGCTTATAGTAATGAAACATTTTTTTATAGGATTTTGCAAACAGTGGAAAGAAAAGCTATCTATGAGAACTAAAGGAAAAACTATATATAAAAATATTAAAGAAAATGTTTCATGCTGAACCTATTTCAGAAAAAAGAACGTTTTCAAAAGTGAAAATTTTTTTACCAGTAGAGAGATGGGAATTTTTTTTGCTCAAATTTAAAATTTCCATATTTCATGACATTCTAAATCTATTTCATAAAAAAAAATGTTTTTGAAAATTTTGTCAAAGAAATTTTTTTTTTTAATTCTCGCTACTATAGAATATGATGGAATTTTTTTTGCTCAAAAAAATTTCCACGTTTCTTAAATCTATTTCATAAAGAACATTTTTCAAAAAGAAACATTTAAACAATTTTTTTTTACCAAGTAGGTATAGAATATATGATGGAAAAAAAATTCTTGCTCAAACTTAAAATTTCCACGTTTCATGGCATTCTAAACATATTTCAGAAATAAATAATTTCAAAAGAAAGTTTTTTGAAAATTATTTAACAACTACTAAGTATACCTAGATAGACGGTGGAAAATTCTTTCTTCTGCTCAAATTTAAAATTTCCAGACATGACATTCTAAATCTATTTCATAAAAAAAGATTTCAAACCAAAATTTGAATATTTTGTCAAAATAATTTTTTTTTAAATTCTTTTGCTACTAGAGAATAAGTACCTATATGATGGAATTTTTTTTTGCTCAAATTTAAAATTTCCACGTTTCATGACATTCTAAATCTATTTCATAAACATAAAAAAAATTTGGTTGGAAATTTTGTCAAAGAAAAATGTAAAAAAATTTTTTTTGCTACTATAGAATATATGATAGAAAAAAAATTTTGCTCAAACTTAAAATTTCCACGTTTCATGACATTCTAACCTTATTTCAAAAATAAATAATTTCAAAAGAAAAATTTTTTTGAAAATTATTTTACAACTACCATACCTAGAATAGACAGACGGTGGAATTTTTTTTTGTTCAATTTAAAAATTTTGACGCCACTTCCACCCGGTTTAAATAAAGAGGGAAGTTCTGTGTAAATACCTTTACCGATTTTTTCATCTAACAATGCACCCAATTTCTCTATTAGCATTTTTAATCATTGTATTTATGGGTTTCATTTGTTTAAATGCACATTTTTCTTAACAATGTTTCTTTGATAAGAACAAGACTTAACCTCACTCGGTGCAGGAAAGTCAAAAAAATATTTCCCTAGGTATTATACTACTTTGCAGAATTAAGTGATAGAACAGTTTCTGCAAAACCCTTATTACAGAAACTAAATTTCGTCCTTTTATGCCACAGTTTTTTACTTCCCTCGCATACCGAAGGGAAGTATTGTATTCGAGAAAAAATCACCCTCCGAGATTTTTTCGGATTGTGACGTTTCAAAACACGTAGATTCCGAAAATATAGGTTTTTCAATTCCGTCAGTCTGTCTGTCTGTCTGTCTGTCTGTCTGTCTGTCTGTCTGTCTGTCTGTTGGTGCATTAACTAAAAAACTACTTGACGGAGAGCAGTCAAATTTGGTAGGTAGTTAACCCTACTGTCAGCGAAGAACTGGTAGAATTTTCACTGAAAAATATACAGGGTGGACCGTCTAAACGGAATAAATAGTGAAAAAAATTTTTTTTGCTCAAATTTAAAATTTCGACGTTTCATGGCGCGCTAAACCTATTTCAGGAACAAAAATTTTTTTGAAAATTTTTTTCAATCATTTTTGAAAAAATTTTTACCACTAAAAAAAATTTTTTTCTTTGTTCAAATTTAAAATTTCCACGTTTCATGGCATTCTAAACCTATTTAAAAGAAAAAAAAATTTTGAAAATTTTTGAAAAAATTTTTACCACCAAAATAGATGAATTTTTTTTTCTCAAAATTTAAAATTTCCACGTTTCATAGCGTTCTAAATCTATTTAAAGAAAAATAAAAAAAAAATTAAAAATTTTTGAAAAAATTTTACCACAAATAGATGGAATTTTTTTTTCAGATTTAAAATTTCCACGTTTCCATGGCATTCCAAATTTATTAAAACCAATTTAAAAATGTTTTAGAAAAATTTAAAAAAAATGAAAATATGTTATGTATGTAATCTATTTATCACCATTATAGAATAGACGAAATATTTTTTTTGCTCAAATTTAAAATTTCCACGTTTCATAACATTCTAAACCTATTTCGGAAAAAAAATTTGCAACATATTTTCACCAATTTGGAAAAAAATTTAACACTAGGATAGACAGAAAACATTTTTGAAAATTTGTTCTATATTTTAATCACCACTATACTTCCACTCCATTACGTGAATGTGGGATTGAGAATGTGAGAGATGGCAATAATATTTGGCATATCCTATTATATACTTTTATTGAATAATGGCATCCCAAGAAATAATTGAGTCATGGTGGACTTTTATAAAGGTATTTGCGCAAGCCTTCCATATTTGGCACCTGTTATTTAGTATATTGAACTTTTGCTGTTGGATGAACACTCTGTATATTTTTTTGACCAAAAGTTATCAGGTTTTCTCTGTAATAATACCAATAATTATATTCCGATTATTATTCCCAATGTCATTTCGTAATTAATAAATTTTTGAGTGACCGGCATGCACAAATATCGAGGGAAGTTCTGTGTAAATACCTTTACCGATTTTTTTGCTTCCCTCGCATACCGAAGGGAAGTATTGTATTCGAGAAAAAATCACCCTCCGAGATTTTTTCGGATTCTGACGTTTCAGAACACGTAGATTCCGAAAATATAGGTTTTTCAATTCCGTCAGTCTGTCTGTCTGTCTGTCTGTTGGTGCATTAACTAAAAAACTACTTGACGGAGAGCAGTCAAATTTGGTAGGTAGTTAACCCTACTGTCAGCGAAGAACTGGTAGAATTTTCACTGAAAAATATACAGGGTGGACCGTCTAAACGGAATAAATAGTGAAAAAAATTTTTTTTTGCTCAAATTTAAAATTTCCACGTTTCATGACGCGCTAAACCTATTTCAGAAAAAAAAATTTTTGAAAAAATTTTTACCACTAAAAAAATTTTTTTTCTTTGTTCAAATTTAAAATTTCCACGTTTCATGGCATTCTAAACCTATTTAAAAGAAAAAAAAAATTTTTTACCAACATTTTTGAAAAAATTTTTACCACCAAAATAGATGAATTTTTTTTTCTCAAAATTTAAAATTTCCACGTTTCATAGCGTTCTAAATCTATTTAAAGAAAAATAAAAAAAAAATTAAAAATTTTTGAAAAAATTTTACCACAAATGGAATTTTTTTTTCCGATTTAAAATTTCCACGTTTCCATGACATTCCAAATTTATTAAAACAAATTTAAAAATGTTTTAGAAAAATAAAAAAAAAATGGAAACATGTTTTAGAAATCTATTTATCACCATTATAGAATAGACGAAATATTTTTTTGCTCATATTTAAAATTTCCACGTTTCATAACATTCTAAACCTATTTGGGAAAAAAAAATTTGCAACATATTTTCACCAATTTGGAAAAAAAATTAACACTAGAATAGACAGTAAACATTTTTGAAAATTTGTTCTATATTTTAATCACCACTATACTTCCACTCCATTACGTGAATGTGGGATTGAAAATGTGAGAGATGGCAATAATATTTGGCATATCCTATTATATACTTTTATTGAATAATGGCATCCCAAGAAATAATTGAGTCATGGTGGACATTTATAAAGGTATTTGCGCAAGCCTTCCATATTTGGCACCTGTTATTTAGTATATTGAACTTTTGCTGTTGGATGAACACTGTATATTTTTTTGACCAAAAGTTATTAGGTTTTCTTTGTAATAATACCAATAATTATATTCCGATTATTACTCCCAATGTCATTTCGTAATTAATAATTTTTTTGAGTGACTGTCATGCACAAATAACGAGGGAAGTTCTGTGTAAATAACTTTACCGATTTTTTAATAACAAATAAATATTATATTTGTTCTGTTTCGAAGATGGTGGTTGTAAATAAAGACGCTTATTACTATCGTTATTGTTATTATTTAAATGTGTTTTTAAGGATATTTTGGGGTATAATCGTAATTTCTGGATTATGTGCATCAGGCTATATGACGGTATTATTTTGGGAGAGATATCTAAGTAAACCTACGAGAACTACAATTTTCACGGCGTATGCCCCAACAACTGCTATACCATTTCCTGCTGTTACTATTTGCAATATTAATGCAGCAATGTCTTCAAAAATAGAGCAATTCTCGAAAGAAATGTAAGTATAATTTTTACTTTGTGTATATTGTGTAAATTCATTGAGATTGCATGTGTAGATATACAGATTCGGAAAATGCAGTTTAGGGTATAGGAATAACGTTGTAATTCACCACGCCCCGCTAGTTCCATAAATCGTGAAAGCAGAGGCACACAATGAATCGAATTTAGCACGGCATGAACTAAGGATGGATACGGACGTAGGTAATAACTTCTAATACGAAACGAGACAATATCTCTTCGTCAAAAGCGAAGAAGTTATTTGTCACATTTTTGACAAATAATTTCTTCTATTGAAAGCATTCCTGCAGTTTCTTTTTTAGCTGTAAATGCTATGGGAATAAAATAATAATTCTTATTAAAACCGAAATGAAAATAGTACATTAAAATAGAATTAAATAACTCGGAAACTAAAATCAACTAATAATTATCAAAAAATAAATTATTCTTATTAAATTACAAAAATAGAACATTAAAATAAAATTAAATAATCCTCAGAAACTAAAATTAACTAATAATTATCAAACAATAAATTAATGAAGTAAGGATTCAAACAAACCACTTTCTTGTGCCAAACAATAGCCAAACCGATTATACAATGAACCTCTCATATCATTGAGTTGATTTGGAGTAATGCTTGCACAAAGTTGGATAAGTTTTTTCCCGTAATTCAACTAAATTATTGGCTTGTTCAAACGCATGTTTGTACGTGGTTTCCTTTAAAAAGCCCCACAGAAAGAAATCATGGGGTGCTAGATCAGGTGACCTAGGAGGCCATTTTATCATTCCTCTCGTAGCTATTAAACGATTGGGAAATGTTCTTTCCAGAAAATTAATAACAGTTAAGGTATTGTGACTTGGGCAGCCGTCTTGTTGAAACCAAATGTCGTCAAAATTAACAGGAAGATTTTGAACTGCAGGAATTATTTGGTTTTGTAAAAGCTCTAAATATTTATTGCCATTTAAATAGCCATCGATTAGCAGTGGGCCTATAATATGATTGTCTAAAATTCCCATTCAAACGTTCAACTTTTGAGGATACTGAGTTCGCACAGCAACACTCAAATGTTTATTTTTCCGAGACTAATATCTTATTACGGATGGATTGTGTTTCCTATGTAATGAAAAGGATGATTCATCTGTAAACAATACATTCTTTAAGAAGTTTTCATTCTCATTCCCTTTATTTATCATGATTTCACAAAATTCCATCCGTTTGAAATTGTCCTCGGGAAATATTTCTTGCGTTGTTTGAACTTTGAAACAACTGTAGGTATACCCATTTCTTTTCAAAATACTTCTTACAGTTCTTTTCTTTATGTCAACTTCATCAGCAATTTGCCTGCTAGAACAAGGTCCACTAGTTTCAACAAGTGCACAGACATTAGTTTCGCGAATTTCACGTTCATCGCTCATTTGTTGATGACCGGGTTCGGGTTGACAGCATTTTTTACAATAATTCACGACACACCCGAAATTCTCAAATTTTTTAATAATGTATGAAATTATGCCAACTGAGGGGATTGGTCTCTCTTGATATGCCACAGTAAATAAATTTATTGTGTCTTCAGTGGAATGGCCCCCGAAGTACCTACCACTTCACAATTTGCACTTTTCTGCAGTTGTATAAACACACGGCATTTTAATAACGAAATTGAGATTAATTTATTTTATTCCCACAAGTCTAAACAGCTGCGCTATTAGAAGCAGAATTGGTGCGCTGTTCTCAACTCGACGCGGTCAAGCGATGGCGCTATTGTTTTATACCAATGCCCTGCATTGTTCTACGACAAGGCGTGGTTTATCTGCGCAGAAACAAGTTTACGTAGCCTAAACCAAATTTGCTGAATCTGTATAGGGTCCGCCACTTAAAATTCACCAGACTCGCAACTTCCTTATTTTTTAAGCTACAACCATGCTCGGCACATCAAATTGTAGATATTTAAAGGCCTTTAAATATGCATACAGAGTAATTAAAAAAAAATTGAAAACATGATTACGAAATGAAGCTTAATTTTCTCGAATATTTTTTCCCTCACCCAGTACATGCAGTGTGTTAATGTTTTCTTATTATGGTTTTAATAAGCTTCAATTTATGTTATTACGTCATATTCGATATTCTCTTTCGTTTTAGAGAAAAAATTAAAAACTCTTTTTTTGACTCCAAACTGAATTCTCTTAAAATACATTTGAAAAGAATGTAAATAATAATTTTAAGTTTTATTTGTAAACAAAACAGCAACAACAAATAAAAGGAAACAATTTTGTTCTCTTTTGTTATATCACTTGGTGAACCCATTGCTAACAAGTGCATGTTTTCATGTAATACACATTTGTTACTAATAAAATTTGGTTGCTCTTCTAGTGGATCTACAGATATTTAAATAAAAAAAATTTGTAATCATGATTCAGTTTCATGAACTTCCTTACTTTTATTCACTTTATTTTATTCTTTCGACTTCTAAGTTGTTCAGATTTAATAAACCAACCATAGCTTTGATATTAGTAATATATCACATTTTCTAATGAAAGTTTTAATATGTCAAATTAAAATAAATCAGAGTAGTTGTTTTCTGCTGAACATTAATTCGCTCGTCAATCTATTAACAATTCGACATGGTTCAATTTTCAACTTTGAAAAAAACAGAGTTTTTATTGATTTTATGGAGAATATAAACGTAATGCTAGAAAAGCTTGCACAGTCTCTTCTCAACGGTTTCCTGGTACACGTGGTCCTGACAATAAAACCATAACATTGTTAGTTGATACTCTTAAAAGATATGGTTCTTTTATCAAACCAAAGAGAAAGAGAAGTAAACCGGTGGGGAAGGATATTAATATAAATGAAGTTGTCGCTGCCGTTAATGAAAATCCACAAATCTCAATATCAGCAATCAGTGCTAGGACAAATATTTCTTCGACTTCGGTCAGAAGAATCCTCAAAGATAAAAATTATCATGCTTATAAAATGATTTTAATACAACCTCGTCAAGGAGATTATGAACGGCGACTTCATTTTATAGCATGAATGTCCGTATTGAATGAAAGATACAATTTCCTTCATAACGTTTTTTGGAGCGATGAGGCGACATTCAATGAAAGCAGTAAACAGGCATAATATGCACTATTGGAGTGATAGGAATCCTAGATGGGCGCGAGAAAGAAATTTTCAGGCAAAATATAAAGTCAGTATGTGGATAGGTATACTTGGTGGTAGATTAATAGCGCCACATTTTTTTGAAAATAATTTAAATAGTGAAATTTACCTAGTGATTTTATGAAATGATTTACCTAATGATTTAGAAATTTCCCCTGCAAGGTAGAAGAAGTATCTGGTTCCATCAAGATGGTGCTCCTCCACATAATGCCCGCATTGTTTCTAATTATTTAAACACGATTTTTGGAAACCAGTGGATAGGCAATACTGGGCCTGTGCGCTGGCCAGCTAGATCACCAGATTTAAATGGATTTCTTTTTGTGGGGTTACCTTGAGGGATTTGTGTATAACACCCAACCTCAGAATATTGAGGATTTAAAAAATAAGACATGGATGTAATTCTGTTCGACGCAATACTTTATTACGTAGAGAGAAAGGTGAATTAATAAAAATATTTAACTACAGCATTAACGTTAATGGGCAAAATTTTGAACAATATTTGTAAAAAACTTTTAATTCTCTCTTTACCTGATAATTTTTTCAAAGAAAACATTAATGTTTATTGCAAAATCAACATTGTTTTACTTTTAGTATTCATGTTAACATAATTAGGAATTATTTTGTTTGTTTTTTTAAAATAATTTTGCACAATATTTTTAATTTTTAATAAAAAGTCTACCAGCTAATAAATTTTTTAAAAGTGTTTTTATTAAAACTTTCATAGCTAACTTAGAAAATGCGAAATAATACTAATAACACAGATATTGTTGATTTATTAAATCTGAACAAAAAAAGGGAAACAAATATTCAAGGAAATTAAGTTTCGTGTCATAATAATTTTTCAATTTTTTTTTAAATCAATCTGTATGCAAATTTAAAGGCCTTAATCATATCTACAATTTAATGTGCCGAACATGGTCGTAGCTTAAAAAATAAGGAAGTTAAGAGTCTGGGGAGTTGACTCTATTGTGAACTTATTTACTACATCGTTTTTTACTATTTATTGAATAAATAAATGAAAATATTTTTTTAAAAAACAATGGTTTTCTTTTAGAACTGAATTGCACTAAAAAGTAGAAAATAATTTTTATTCAGTGATTAAATTACAAAATGATGATGAAAAATAAACCATTGGACGCTAATAGAATATTATATATTACCTTTATCAACAATCAGCATTGTGATAAAACGTTATGATAGTATGTTGTAATATAACAGGAGCAGCAATACTACATGAGCGCCAAATGGTTTCCTTTTTCATCATCATTTTGTAACTTATTATTTGTTCATTTTTTACTTTTTAGTTTCCCGTCTGCCTCATTTTTCTATTCTATCGTCATCACTTCGTTTACTCTTGTCAAACTCTTTCATTTGATACCCACGTCAAGGGGGTTATAATGAAATAGATATCCGCCATTATGTGTGGGCCGCCATATTAGATTTAGAATAACGTCACACAACTTATTATGTTCTACTGGTCATGCCTTCTCATTTTGATACCCATGCCTAGGGGGTTGTAAAGAACGTGATCCGCCATTTTGTGCGGGCCACCATATTGTATTTAGAATTACGTCACACAGCTTATTGTATTCTACTTTATATACCCTTTCATTTGATACCAATGTCGAGGGTGTTGTCAAGAAAAGGGTAATTCGCCATTCTGCGTCGGCCGCCATATTGGATTTAGAATAACGTCTAACGGCACAGCTTACTGTAATCTACTTGTCATACCCTTTCATTTGATACCCATACCGAGGGGGTTGTAAGAAATAGGTGATCCGCTCTTTTTATGCCGACCGCCATATTGGAATTAGAATGAAGTCATACAGCTTATTGTATTCTACTTTATATGCCTTTTCATTTGATACCAATGTCGAGGGGGTTGTCAAGAAAAAGGCAATCCGCCATTCTGTGGTGGCCGCCATGTTGGATCTACCATAATATTGAATATACTACTATATTGTATTGTCATCAGAACCAATGTTGTGTGCAAAATTTTAGCATAATTGGATATCGGGAAGTGGCAAAAAATTCGACCATCAGATTTGAACATACATACACACATAAGTACATAAAACATTTCGAGCTATTCGAGCTAAAGAATACCAACATCGGTAACCACGGGTTACAAACTTCTACTGTAATTAATTAGTTCACTACATTTAACCATCAAAGATTGCTCGCTTCCCTTAAATTGCACCAATTTTAAAATAATATAATTTTCTACTTTTCTTTTAATTGTCAGAGTACAATGGGAAACACCCTACTTAAAGACAGATATGAACAAATCATCGAACAGATGAACAGTCAATGTCATTTTAGTAAAGAACATTTGTGATTATGAATTTTCGGGCTGAAACGACGAGTTATACAGGATGTTCCTTCATGACGTGCTAATATTTCAGTATGTGATTCCTTAGGTGTTTTATGAAGAAAATTTCATATGAACATTTTGCTACAGGATATTGACTTTTTCTTATTTTAAACGTAATTTGTTTAATATCTCAGAAAGTACTTTAGATTTTATTTCAATTCCGCTTTGTGTTAATAGGATATAAAACCACATATTTTACTTAGAAAAGTTATTTTATAGCCCCACCAGTGGCGTCCCTGCAAAGATACCCTCTAATATTTTTTACCAAAAAGTGGTACTCCACAACATTTTTCGAAGTGGATGCTTTTTCTGATTAGCCTGGTCAATTCTACATTAAAACTGACTCTTGCGCTTTTTCGTCAGACGCACAGTTCTTGAGTAAAACAATTAAATTCAAATTGAAAGTATTTGAATTTGAATAATTCAAATTGAAAGTAATTGAATTTGAATTCCAAATCCATATCCGTTCTACTACTTAGATAGAAGTTGTGAGATGTCAAGAGAGGCATATTCTTAAATTCCTTTCAAATCTACAGGGTGTTTCATATAGTGGTTGCAAGGTAATAATAGATTTTTTTGATTGGAGCATCCACTGCTTTTTTATATATTTGTATTAATACCCTAATTCTCTATCCAAGTATATACTATTTTTGAACTTGCACTGCGGCGTTGCTACTTTATTTAACTTTTTCCGAGAAAAAATAAATTTTCAGCAATCAACAGTAAAATCAGCAGAAGACGTATTCTTATAAATTTGACCGCGATTTTACGTTGAGTATTAGTCAAGGCCTGGCTCAAATTTCTTGATCTCTCGAAATTGAACGCAATTCTACAAGGCGTTCTCCACAGTGATTCAATTTTGTACATTTTCAAACTGTTATAACTCATTTTTTTAAAGGAACACTCTGTATATTTTTATTTGAAATGTTTCGGAAATCAACTACATACATGCTGATATGCAGTCGTGAGCACTTCTTATCATAGATTTCTGGAGTACCTAATCAAATTTATTGAAAATATATTGCCACGAGGACCGTTAAGTTTTCAAAATTATTTATTGGCATGTTCTCTGTAGGTAGGCTTTATGTATTTCATTTAACTTATAGCATATTACAATATTTAAAGGAAGCTTAGTGTCATATTTCAAACACATAATAATTAATAAAGTTCATTTAACTATAAATTATATTGTACCTATATGGAATATGCCGACTAAGCAAGTAGCATTTATATACATACCCGAATCAATTAATGATAGTCAGTCCATTGGCGTCCAGGCACATCTCCGCTACTATGATGATTGGGTAAGAATACTTTTATTATATGTATTATTTTTGAACAATTTTATTATGTCTTATTTTTAACGATTTTATTTGCCAGTTCCATTTTATTTCTCTTTGATTTTTACCATGATTTAGTGTATTAAATAAATATATGTAAAAGTTATAATAAGTTATTTATTAAAAAGAGCAACCTCTTCTCCCTAGGCTCCCCCAGGTCGTGGCACCTTCATAACATCTCATGATTACTTAATTATAATGAGATTAATGAATTATTCTATTAAAAAAATTAAATATCTCACGAAATAAATGAAACAATAGAAGGAAATGAAAAAAAACAATAATTATAGTAATAAAACGATAATAAAGACATACAAATAACTGTCAAATAAGCCTTCAATATAACAATATGATGCATTTATTTTCCTTTTAAAATATTAACTGACATTCTCAACTATGGAGTTATTAAATATTAGAGTTTCCTTTAAATCAGACCAATACGAATAACCTGCAATTGTCATTCAGCTCGTAAGATTTGTTGCACTTGTTCGTTTGGAGGCAGGTGATGACCAGACTAAGGAACATATTGGAGTCAGTAGATCCAACAAAACTATACGTTAGTGCATGTTATAAAAGAGTTATTCAATTTTTCTTCGTTTTTTTGTCATTAGTATCTCCTTGCTCTTATTTATGCGCTGTAGTACTGTGTTATTTGATATATGTAGTGTCCAAGAATATCGTGGACACTACATGTATCACATAACACAGTACTACAGCGCATAAATAAGAGCAAGGGGATACCAATGACAATCAAATGAAGAAAAAGGGAATATTTTGTTCATGTTATGAGGTATAAAAAAACCGCTCATTCTGAACGGAAAAATAGAAGGACGACAACGCATTTCATGGTTACGAAATTATTCAGAACAGCTGTAGACAAAACTAGATGGGCCTATGTGATAACCAACATCCTCAGAGGGTAGGCGCCTAAAGAAGAAGAATAAAAGAGAATGAATAAATGCTCGGGGGTGATTGGAAGACATATCGAACATTTATTGTGATGTTTAATTTTTCTATTATTAGAATTCTTGTGCTTCGTTTTATTTCCTTTCAGTGTTCCATTTATTATACTCTTCGCAAATACAAAACGAAGAGTATATTGCATTCGATTGGCATATTTCTAAAACATTGCTCGTAGAGAAAAAGTTTTCATATCACTGTGTTGGTGATCGAATTCTCAACAACTCCGTCTGTCTGTCCGTCCGTCCGTCCGTCCGTCAGTCCGTCTGTCTGTCTGTCCGTCTGTCCGTCCATCCGCCCGTCACGTTTCCTGTAAGCACGATAACTTAAGAACGAAAAGTCCGATTGTATTGAAATTTGGACAGTAAGTTAGTGTTAGCTAGAGGAAGAACCCTATTTGGGCAAAATCGGTCGATAAATAAAAAATTTATACAATTTTTTAAATATGTTGCGTACATCTGGCAACTTTCAGTAGTTTTATTAAATTTTAGTAAACAAAATGAATTTCTGAGAAATATGTACAGGTATTTACCATACTCTAGTAACTAAAACGCCAGACATTAAATGATCGTAGGTAATCTGTTTAAATTTAGGAATGTACGCATATATTATATTTTCATGTTTCAACCATTTAACTCTTTTTGTATTCCAGTTTTTGCTAACAGCTCTCGTAGAACACAGAGGCTTCGATCGAATAGCAGATATATCTGTATTTCACAGCACATGTTTCTTAATTATTGGTTAAACCAAATATACTGCAGGAAGTATTGTGGGTTGCATAGAACAACGCGGACCCAAATTCTTAGTAATTTTTAGTTTATAGTATGGTAATATGTTAATTGAGACTTGAGAGGGGATATCACTTTTATTAGCTGGCTGATAGCAGAATTAGCTATTTCTGTAGCAAATTCTGTACCAGCATATACTTAGACTTAAAGTTTTTGATAATCATTCAGTCACGAGTTGTGTCACTCCTGTTATTATCAAACTTTCTCTCAGTGATCTATCTAATAAAAGGTAATTACATTTATTTAATTGATTCCTCTCATTAGTATTTAACGGCCTTCAGCCATATTTTTCATTTCTGCTAACTAAACATAACCATAATTCTGAAACACGTGCTGATAATATTTTTATTCTTCCCAAACGTAGAGTTTTGCTGCCAAATAATTTACGTAAATAATTTTTCTACATAAATTACCTAAATAATTTATCTACATAATTTTTCCACATAGTTTACACAAATTATCTATCGAAATAATTTACCGAAATAATTTACATACTTCTTTCGTTTGATGGTTAAATGCCTGCTAGATTTCATGAGACGGATAGTCCAGTCAAACATAGTTTAGTCAAGTTCAACATACCCTAGTGAAATTTCGTTTAGTCAAGTTCCGTTTAGTCCAGTCAATCCAAACCAACAGCAATACCCTAGCGTTATACAGGTTAGCAAGACGTTAAACCACGTCGAGGGGCCGTCTGTGTTCGGAGAGGCTGTTAGGAAAAGCTACCAGAACTCACCAGGAGCCCTCATCCACTATCTATCCATCGTCTGGAGGATTTTTTTGTGTAATATTCATTGTATAACTTTTATTGCATAAAGTATTTCTCTTCCATTAATTATAAGTTAATTAAGTTATAAATGTTTTCTTCTGAAAATTGTGGTAATATTACTTAATATTTTTATTTGATAAGTGATTACATTATCTTATATTTTGATTTTGATTGAATTCCTTGACTTTTTCATATGCTGATGATTTTTTCTAAAGTTATTAATAAATAAGCATATTTTATCGTAAAATTCAATTTTTCATTTTTTCTGTTTGTCTGTCCGTCATAAGATCAAATCTTTCCACGGCGGTTGGTTTCATCATCACAGGGATAGCAGTAACTCTTAAATATTTCTGTGGATGGCGCTCATAATATTTACATCATTTTAAGCTACCTCTGAGTGTTGGAACAAACTAGCTTAGTAAAATATCACAAAAATCAACCTCTGGCTAATTTAAAAAAATATATATTAATTGAACCCACGAAATCCCAGCCACGCACCAGATCAGCTAGCCGTTCGCCGTCACTACTTGTGTGTTGGTTGAATTGCCTTTGGTTATCACCTTAACCGGTGATACCATCGTTAATTCTTCTAGGGCCAAGTAGTGTTGTAACAAATAAAAAACAATTTTTTTTGCACATTTTTTTTATGTTTTGTAATTAAAGTAAAAATGTCTAAAACTAATATTATTTACAAAAAAATTGCGAAGAGTATCCTATAGAATGTGCAACAATTTTATAGTGCAGTAAATCAGCGAAGAGCATAACGGTTAGCTTGTTTTCTTCATATTGTTTTCTTCGTATTTGGTCATTGGTTAATAAAATAATTCAAATATATTATTTTCGGTAATTATGTATCATTTCTTATTAAGAAATCTTGTAAAATTATTCAAATTTATCGAATGAATTTGATTACTCCAGAAACCTTCGACGTTGATTTCTGTAATGGCCCACTTTGACATAACAAAAATTTAATTTTCATTATTGAAACAACGTTGATACCTTTTTTCCCATCTTGTAGAGTCAAGTCTACAGTAAACTTTTCTCTATCTTTGATTACGAATGTTTTCAGAGAACTCAACGATACTGAAGAAAATATTATTAGAAATGCTCTTCCGCAACTCCTGGCATTCAGTGTTACAAATTACGACAACTACAATATGTCAGAATTATATACTTTACAAAACATTTTGGAGAAATACGAGTACCACGATGTAGCTGAATTGCTGGAGAAAGTAAATCAAGGATGTGATGAGATGCTTGTGTACTGTACATGGAACAAGAAGAATATATCGTGTCTGGAGAATTTCAAGAGAATCATTACTAATACTGGATTTTGTTGTTCTTTTAATTACAATGCTGGAATTACATCATATAGCCCCTATAGTGGTCATGACACAGGTCTTATGGTTTTCTTAAATCCAATGGCACAGAAAGTCCAGTACTCGTCTTACTATTCTGGATTCAGGGTAAATTGTAGCTTTAGTTTTCTGAGGAGGGTATCACAACATTTATTTTGATGATTGGTATACAAAATTTTTTTTTTTTAAAAATTCAGCTAAAAATTATGAAATGAAATTTCACCGTCGCGTCGCCTGGTTCATTGAATCTTATTATCTAATATATGTATTGAGGTCGGCGTAAAAATTGACATTATTATTAACCGACTTATTCCATTATTTAATTCGATAAAATCTTACCTTTTTCCACAAAAGCGCTTGGATTCGTCGATTCCTATTTGCGAAGTGGCATTTTTAGCACTCATTGTGGCACAATATCTCCGGTTTTCGCGGAGATGACACAAACTTCGTTGTTTTAAATGCAACGTCCTGTATATTTCTACAGATCTGGATGGAGGATAAGATGCATTTTCACCAAACTTATATACAGATATTTATTATGAATACTTTCTGAAATATTTATCCTCAATGTTATTCGGTCTATTGAAATAAATACTTTTGATTTTAAATAACCTCACAAGGAGAAATCTAAGGGAGTTAATCAGGTAAATTAGGTGTCCATTCAGTGTCCCATCTTGCGATTCATGTGTTGAGGAATAATGCGTCTAAAAACTGTGGAATGAAGATGCATAGTTGACGGAGCACCATCTTGTTGAATCAAAATTTCTTTCGTTTTCGAGCATTTTGCCCACTGTGCGGCGGGTGGGAACGTAATCGCCAATCACCGCCGCACGAAACTGGATTTTTTCTCTATTGTCCACAACGTGTTTTGAAATAACTTATTTTCGGAAAAAAATTCAAAGTAATCAAGGTAAAAATTTTTTTTTTTTGAAAAATTGAAAGGAAAGATTTTATTTTGGGATTTGGCCTCAAAAATTTTTGAAAAAATATCATAAGTAGATAGTGTTTGTTAGAAGCACTGTGTCTTTTAAATTTTTCTTAAATTCAGTGAGTGGCAAAAAATAAAATCGAAAAACGTCTTTCTACTATTTTGATTCCAATATGGTGGCTACTTGATATAATATTTGCAAATAGCAACCATAGGCCAAGGGCTATCGAATACTTGACATAAGAATTCATTTCGTTTGAGGGCAGTTTTCATATGATTACCCAGATAGTCCCTTTAACTTGTACATAAAACATTTTACGTAGAATATGCTTTTACCGAGGCTGTTACGATAAATATGCAATGCTGTTGTATGCGCGAATATTTCAGAAACTATGCGTAATAAATATGTTTATAGGGCTTTTTTCATATTCCGTTCCATCACGTAGAAATATAGAGGGTGTTGTATTAAAAATAATAAAGTTTGTGTAACTTTCACGAAAGCCGAAAGAGATACATTGAGTGACCGTGCTGACCAAAAATGTCACAAATCGAAATCGAAACTTGAATTCAACTGACAAACAAAATATCACAACAAACTCATGGTTTCTATTGAAACGTCACTTCAGTTGTTAAATAATGTAATATTGTAATGTCTAATTTTCAATATCTCATCAATGACTTACTAAAGGGTGCCATATTGGTATGACTTACGATGCCGTTTTGTAACAAATTATGCCTTTTAATTTGGTATTGGTGATTTACACCAAAGTTATGACATAGTAACTTTGAAATAATGAAACATACAAGACAAATAGATTTTTTCTGATATATGATAACTACGATAAATACAGGATGCACCTTAATGACGAGCTAATAATTCAGGGTGTGGTTCCTTAGATCATTTTATGAAGTAAAGTTCATATGAACATACATAAGTCCGCAACGGCTTAAATATTTTGCTATGTAGTGTTAAAATTCTTTTTTATTTGAATGCGTCAAAAAATGACGTTTCTTGGTTAGAAAACAAAAGCGAAAGGTAGAGCTTTTCTATCTACTTCAAGTAAGCGGTCTGAAAAGACGTTTCCGACTTAGGCCGGAAAAGTGACAGGCAAAAAGATAAAGCGTTACCTACTTTTTAAAATGCTGGCCCTTCTTTTCTACTATAAAATGGTAATGCACATGCAAATATATTTCAATTCAGGCAATTTTAATTGAATAAAATAAGAGATTTCTAAATTTTAATTGAATAAGAAACCTAGGATAGTTCCAAATATTTTTCAAATTTATAATAGCTTCTTTCATAAATAATGTTTGATTTTTCTGGAATTAAATCCATCGAAGCCAAATTTGCTAGGTATCTTACTTCTGGGGGTGTTCCCGCAACAAATTCTTCACTATACATTTTATTGTATTTATTTTAAGTAGTATATTTTCGATTGAATTCGATATTATAATACACAAATTGAATGAATTCGATACTAATTTCAAGCAAACTGATATGACAGCAGTTGTGCAGTTGTTATTTATTATATCTGGCCTTAATTCACAGCCGTCTGTTACAAGAAAACTTGAACATTGTATCATTTGCGGGGTAGCAAGTAAATCTTAAGAACATGTTATTTTAATTCTCCCTATAATTTTAATAACCATGAGCACATTCGAATAAAAAATATTGTATGACACACGTCCGAAAAACTGTTTACGAATTGCCATATGGCAATATTTCGTAGTCGCCCGAAAAACTAGATTTTTCGTCCTTGTGACATAAACTACTAATTTAATCATTATTTTTCAATATCTCTAGTTCTTTAGATATTATTTTCAATTTTGGTATGTGTTAATAGGATACAAAATCTCATATTTTAGTTAGAAAAGTTATGTTATCGCTCCACCAGTGGACAGTGGCGTCTTTGCGAACATGTCCTCTGATATTTTTTACCAAAAATATGGTACTATTTTTCCATGTGGATATTTTTCCCAATTAACCTGTTCAATTCTACATGGAAACGATCTCTTTTGCTTTCTTTTTCTTCAGACGCGAAGTTCTTGATTAAAACAATTAAATTCAAATTGAAACCAATTATTATTAACAATTATAATGATTAATTCTGTTTTATAAAAATAGTTGAAAATTGGCCACCTGCATTTAATAGGCATGTTTCTGCCGGTATTCGCATCGAATTGCGCACTAGTTCTAATATTTCCGGCGTATTCCGTATTGTTTGACACAAGGCAACTAACTATTCGCTGTCGCAAATCTTCTAAAATTTTAATAGTCTTATACACCAGGGTTTTTAGTGCAGTCATTTGGTGCTCAAAGAAGAGGATACCTGGAAAGTTTTCCGGGAGTTTTGAAAATTTGTGATTTTGTAGATTTCGACATGCTCTTTCTGAATTTCTACTTTGCCACCTCGTGTTTTTGCCGCTCGCGCTGCCATATTGGAAAATGGCGAATAAAAACAGTTTTTTCATAATATCTCCTTTCTGACTCATTTTACGATGAAAATTTATGTAACAAGTTAAACTAGAGAAAACCTCCTATAATTTATGTAGTAACCTTATTTTTTGTAAAATGAATAGTTTTAGCGTACGAGCGGCGCAAAGTCTACTCCAACACGAGTTTTGGCCAAGAACTCATTTACACTCCACCTTGAGGTAGAGTAAATGGCGCGTTTTTTTATCGTGGCATCCCCAGTAGGCCTAATCCACACGCAATGCACTTTAACAAAATTTAGCGTATTCTCCTTCGCTTCGCCATTCTCGATGGACCAGGTGTGGCGAGTTCATCGTCTTCAGTACTGATACCGATCGAAACGTCACAGATAGAAATTTCGTTGTAATCCTCTTCTTCCTCGATTTCATCAAATGTTTGCTCGAGAACAGTCTCCGTTTCTTCGTCTTCATCGCTATCTTCTGATGGAACTTGCGAATTATCACAGGTATCACTGCAATTCGTACATATAACGGAGCACCTTAATCCAGCCTTTCTACATCCACAGGCTCTCTCACATCCCTTTTTGCATTTGCAAGAAATAAGTTTTAACAAGATTTCTGAAGCTGTGGGCTCGAGTGTGGTGACAGGAATTAGCCAATTCTTGCTTGTTTTCCATCCCCATCGTTCTGCATTTTATTCAACTCCATACCACTGCTGCACCTGGTGATAGGATCGGAACGAATGTTGTGTGGGTGCATTTGTCGGTGGTAGCGATGCAATATTAAATTTATTTTTATATGCTGATTTTGTAATGTGTACATATCTATACTTGTTTAACGATATACCTTTTACGCCACTGTAACCGTACAATGCAAGAAGGAAGTGTTCTCCAGCTTTATCAATGATCTCTGGATCAGCATTTGGGTTTTTGAATACCTGGACAACCTCATTTAATTCTGGGTTTGTCGGAGTACATTAACACATGTTATTTGTCCTTTATTAAAGAGTGCTGATGTATCACAGCCACTAAAGGCGTGCAAGAAAAATATGTGATCCTCGGTTGTTTTATCTGATACTTTTTGTTGAATATATTTGTTGCGAAATTTGTCCTTTTTCTGGTTTGAGGATATATATGTTTGAACGCGTAGATAGAGCCGTCAAAAAAATAAGAAGAATAAGAATTTATTACATAACTATTTTCATTGTAAAATGAGTCTGAAAGGAGATATTATGAAAAAACTGATTTTAGGCGGCATTTTTCCAATATGGCAGCGCTAGCGGCAAAAATACAAGGTAGCAAAGTAGAAATTCGGAAGGAGCATGTCGAAATCTATAAAATCACCAATTTTCAAAACTTCCGGAAAACTTTCCAGGTAAAAGTACCAAATGACTGAACTATTTAAGATGATCCCACAAAAAGAAATCCAAACTATTGAGATCGGTGGATCTTGCTGGCCACTGCCGAGGTTCTCCGCGACCATATACATAATGCTCTGTCGCCATTTCCGCATTCGTATAATTCATTATATTTACTGAGATATTCGATTAAAAACAGCAAAAAAATAAAATAAATTCAATGAAACACTAACAATCGGAGAAATAATAAAATGAAATGATTTTGAATACTAACAATTTACTGTATGTCACCAAATATTGTTTTGAAAATGATTTTGAAAAACGTCGTTTATTTCGGGATAACTAGATTTATGTGTTCAAAAATTTATTAAGCAATACTGCTAAAGGAAGTAATTTGAATTTAATTATTTCAATCAAGAACTGTGCATCTGACGAGAAAAATGCAAGAGACCATTTTCATGTAAAATTGACCAGGCTAAACAGGAAACATATTCACATGGAAAAATGTCAGTGGCGTACTACCCTTTTGGTAAAGAATATTAGAGGACATGTTCGCAGGGACGCCACTGGTGGAGCGATAAAATAAATTTTCTAACTAGAATATGTGATTTTATCTCCTATTAACACATACCAAAATTGAAAACAATATCTAAGGTAGTTTCTGAGATATTAAAAAATATCGATAAAAAAATTCAACACTCTCTACCAAAAAACGTAAGCCGTTGCGGACAATGCGGACATATGTTCATATGAACTTTTCTTCACAAAATGTTCTAAGGAATCACACTCTGAAATATCAGCACGTCATTAAGGAACACCCAGTATACTCAGAGTGAGTTAGTAGTACGTGGGAAGTCAATATCTCTACCAGCTGAAATTTGAAAAAAAATAAAAATTTTAGGAAATTAATAGTGACATATTTTAGAACTGATTTCAAATATACAAGGTGTTTCACATACTAGTAGTAAGCTAATACTTAGATTTTTTAGATGAAATACCCACAATTTTTTTATGTACTTTTGTTTGACTGTTAATTAATTAAATTAATACACTGCGGCGTTGTCAGGCTATTCCACTTTCTTCGCTAAACAATACATTTGCAGGGGTGAAAAGTAAAATCTGCACGAAACGTATTCTCATTAATTTAACCATCGTTTCATTTTGACTATTAGTCAGGACTATGTACTAGTTTCCAGTGCTTTCAAAGTCTAACCTAATTCTAAGATGATTCAAATATTTACATTTTCAAACTGCCTCAGTTTTTTTCAAGTGGGTTGTATGTTTTACTTAAAAATTTGTCAGCAATCAATTTTCCACATACTGATGTCTATAACTATTACTTTTAGTATTGAAAATACTACTGGGCGCATGATATAGGACCCATCTTACGAAAAACGTATCGAGAGCGACAGATCTGTCTAGGCCGCTGCGCCGGCCTTGTAGTAGAGTAAAAAGCTGCCTCTATTGTGTCATTCCGTTTGTAATGTGTTGCTAAAAGCTACGACCTATTTTAAACGATGCCCCATCAAAAGAGAAGAAGATTTGACTTGGTCTTGGAAAAATCGGGTTGCAGGGGGCGATTTTCCGAAAAAGTCAAAAAAATTTTTGTTGTATATTTAAAATTTACAGCACGTCAGCTTTGTTTTCACGTAATATTATGCTTTCTTATGAAGCGCCTTAATGAACTAACGCTTGCCCTGAAACGTATCAATTCACAAATCCTTTAACTCATCATAACTCGAAGCGTGTTCATTTTTAGAAAAATACCCCTGAAGTAAACGTTGTACGTTTGTTATCGAGGATTTAGTTGTTTTTTTTCAAATTTATAATAGGATTTACCGTTTGATTTGTGGGAGTTTTTTTGTGGACCGTTGTCGAATCTCGCTGACCCAACCACGGACATGCGAGGAAGGTTCATAATTACCGAACACCCCTGCTATACCCGTCCTTATGCTATTGAGTACGCATACAGTCGATTTTCGTCCGATAACTGTTTAATCGTTGCCTTCTGAGACCGTTTTCTTTCTAATTCTTTCTCTCAACGGTTGTACCTATATTATAGAGACATATTATTATTATCGAAGGTATTTAATATATAATTATTCAGTTTTTCGTAGTATGATTAATAAAAATGATGTTTATGAAAAATGAAATGCAGAAAATAATTTGGTGTAATTTAGAAGGCATATCAGACGATCCTATAGGACTTCGACCTAGAGCAGAATAGTTGCATCTGGTATTTTCAATACGCTTAAGATACTTGCGAAAGTTGCAAGATCTGTGAATTTTTTTGACTAGAATATCTTAAATCCAAAATAATATATGCTTTTAGAAGATTCATAAAGAGTGAGAGGTAGAGCAAAAAATGAGCGGCATTTCTATCAAAGGAAATAGCAGGTTTATCATTGAAGCTCTTAGGGGAGTCAAATTAAATGTTCACTTTCCCGATCGATGACTTTTAATGGAACGTGTTCAGAAAGGTGTGGAGAACAAAATGTCAAAATGCCACCGCGAGAAATTGTGTTGAATATTTTTTATTAAACAATTTAGGTGCAAAAATACGATATTTCATGAATAACTTTTTAAATTCAATTTCTATGCAAAAACTGACAGCACCATTGGAAATAACTCGAATAACGGATATGGCGCATCTTAAATATGGAGTAATTTAATATGCTATTTAAAAAGATTGTTTATATAAAAAATAATTTAAGTCTAAAAGTCTAAAAGAAATTATCGTATTTAAGAAATACAGTCTACACATATACACTCACACTCACACACACACATACATTATTTATTATTGGATTTCATTCGAATTTAGCCTGCCTTGAAACGGATTTATGTAAAAAATATTTTTTTCCACTGCAATTTCGAAAAAATTCTCTCCAGTTAGGACTTTTGACAAATTAAACTATTTTGCGGATTTTTTAAATGTATCCATTAGTGACAATTAAACTGATATAAATTTCAACTTAAAAGATATAACTCCAATACTTCCAAATTTGCTCCTCCATATTTGATCACTAACCAGACCAGGGATGCGCCAGGCACACCCTGTGAAGAGCACACTATGAAATTCCAACATTATCTGTGTGAAACTTCTTTGCATATTTTCCTGAATTATAAAGGAATTGACAATTTATTTCTAGCTACAAGCCTATCACTAATACCCAACCACAAAATTATCAGTTTCTTAAAAAAATGTATATATGAAAATATTGTTTAGGTGCCAACGTCGATGATACTAATTGACCACAAGCGTTTATTATTTGGTGAAAACAAACACTACAAGATCATGCCACAAGCACTAAAAAATGATTTTGAGGGGAACAAATTTTATAATGTATAAAATATTAAAATACAAGTGCAAAATATGATGAATATAACAATATAATGATCAATAACATCTAGAATCCAGCTACTCTATCATTATTCAATTTTTGTTGGAGTCGCCGGTGGTGCAAACATGACCTCTTTATTTCCGTCTTTGAGAAATTTTACGAAAGAAAGACATAAGGCATATGTTTGTCGAATTAAAGTTGAGCGAGCAGTAATTTGTTAACTAACGCTCCAAGTCGCGCTATGTCGGCCGTCTGCTCACGTTGAAAGTGGCTATAACTTTTGATTGGCAAAAGCAAATGATATAAAACCAATTGCATATTAAAAAGTAACATTTCCTCGAAGTATTGCGTGTGTTGCAATAATCCTAGTCAATTTAGAATTAAACGTTTTGTTACTGTCGTCACAATACTGAAAACCAAGTAGTTTTCAACCGCCGTTGCTCTGGATAGTATCGTATATTACTATGCATACAATTTTTAATTACTTGTTAAAGCTAAAATGTTGCCTGTACGTATATCGCATATTGCAGAAAATAAATAAATAACAACCAAAGCAAATTATGAAATTTGCGAAACCCGTACAAATGCAGGCCCTTGAATCTGCTTTTCACTCTTTTTGAACCGACAATAGATAGAGAATTAAGTCAAATATAAATATATAAAAACTGTTGGATGTTCCATTGAAAGAACCCAAGTAACAGCTTGCCACAACTATGTGAAATATTATGTAGATTTAAACATAATTTTAATATACGTCACTTCTGATATCCTATAATTTCAAACGGTTGAGGGGATATTGACCATACACGCATTAGTGACTCACCCTGTGTTTCAATTAGAACAAAAGTTTACTAGAGCTTTTTGTCTGTTTCCTATAATTTATAGTAAGTATGCTTCCTGTATTTTCTAGATAATTATTCATTACCCTTCTGAGTATCCTGGCCACCAAGCAGTTTCCAAAATAGTGTCAGCAGGAAGAGTGTCATACATGCAAATCTCAGGAACTAAAAGTTTTTGCAGTGAGAATGTAAGAAAACTCCCCATTAGTCAGAGACATTGCTTATACCCTAACGAATTTAAGTTAAAATATTTTGGGAAATATAGCGTATCCAACTGTTTAATGGAATGTGAATCGGAACAGTTTTTTGAAAATTGTGGCTGTGTTCCTGCTTATCACTCATTTGCAGGTAAGATATAAAAGATTGATCATTATACATAAAATCTCTCAAAACTTGGAATGAACATACTTGCCATTCATTTGGGAGCCCAATCTCTTACATACAGGGTAAGCGACTGGTACGTGGACGGTCAATATATCCTCAACAGTTTGAAATTTGAAGAAATAGTTCCGATGAAAACTGTATGCTCTTACTTAAAATGGTTCAGCAATCAGTTACCTACACGATGATAGTGTAGATGTACCTAGATATTACATAATTTAGGTCGGAGCCGTGTCGCCGCTAAGATATCTATCAACTCTACTCACAAGGGGGATTCAAGTTACCCTCCAGACTCCCCAAGACGAAAATAGACAAAATTATACTTACTGTGACTGCTGCAGTCTGCTCTTTTCGTCGAAATCATATGTCGGGCGCATTTCTAATGAACATATCTTATAATTAGCACTTTCTCAGAAACACTTCTTAATAAGTAAGACCGTCGATGGATTCTATGAGTATTCGGATAGGTACAACAACGTGACGGGATAAAAGGTGACCCGTAGTAAGTAGTTATCCGACTCACGCCACAGAATGGCACGTCGGTCGCCAATCTTATAATTAGTGGATCAATAAGAAATCGAATTCAAAATATATTTTCGTGTATTGAAATACTTTATAAAATGTGAAAAATATAAATATTCAACACTTAACTAATGTATATAAGACAAACATTAGAGAGCAAGCCGTAACTTCCCGTAGGATCGTAACTCATCCAGTTCGAGAGAATTATGACAGTCGACTGTACAAAAAGATTCAGACTCCCAGTTAGTTATGATTGTAAAATGTATGCGTAACTTTTTGAGAATTATTCACTTTTAATTTTGCACTTATCAAAATGCTTGAAATTCTTGTCAGGATGCTTAAAGAAGCTATTTATATGAGTTCGATGGTTTTCCTGCTTGCATAAACATACTAACGGCATCGAACCCAAATATACTTTTTTTTCCGCCGACTCGCTTTCGAGCGACTACTATGACGATGCCCGCCTGAGCCTGGTTTAAAGATATTTTGGGTTCGTTGGAATCGACTCTCCGACTTTGAATTTTTTGACTAATTTTATGTACGTTCTTGTGGTTTGGACACTTTGGACACTTTCACTTTGAGGATAATTAAATGAGGATTTTGGTTTTTATTGGAAAAACCGTCCCATTGATTTTTTCTTAAATTTTGACGTTTACTCGCTACATCCTGGCTGAGGATTCTGGCTTGTGCACCACCTAATTTGTGGTACTTTCGAAAAACCAAATTCGTGGTACTTTAAAATGAAATTCGTTGTACTTTCGAAAAATTTGTCGGACGGAGCGGTTTTCCACCCTGTGCAATTCTCTTCGTGATATTTTCGAAAAACCAAATTCGTGGTACTTTCGAAAAATTAAATTCGTGGTACTTTCGAAAAGTTTGTCGGGCGGAGCGGTTTTCCGCCCCGTGCATTTCGAAATTTTTTTCAATTTTTTGAGTACTTTTGATAATTCGAACGACGGAGCCCAAAGGCGATTGACCGTCGTCCTCGAGATGAAAAATTTATCCAAGTCAATTTTTTGGTAATTTTTAGTGAAATAATTTTTTACGCAGATTTCGATGAAAGATGATGCCAAAGGTGGTTATAATTCTTTTTTAATTCTTTTTTTCATGGGGTTTTTTGTCTGAATTTAATTTCTTAGTAAATTGGATATTTTTCAAAAGGATCATTTTACTGGGTTCAATAACAGTAACGTATAGTGAAAACATTTTTTCGACCGTTTCTGAAGTATTCAGTTCGAAAAAAGCAGTCAGTATGAATATCAGCGTATAAGTAATTGATTGCTGAAACTGGTTGGGACTGGACGTCCATAAATCAATTATATTTTAATTTAAATTATCTCTAATTCCTATTACACTAGTTGATCTTATCACCAATAGATGAACCTAGTAGGTATTCTATTTGAATAAAAGACTACTGCTTTTACTACAGAAAGTGTAAAATATAGTTTTGGTTTTGTGGTAGTTTTTTTACGTTGAAGAGAAAAACCTATATAGATAGTAATAGTAATATATAGCTAGATGTAACATATGGTTGTCACCGCGAGATGTCGAAATTTTAGATTACTGAAAAACTGATATTAATCTTTGATAAATATTGTTAGGTATTAATTTCCCATTTTTCCTTCCCGTTACCCCACTATACCTAACACGGCTGCAGTTTGGAATTGGTAAGTCAGTTTTTCTTTATACTCACTACAGTCCATTTTTTGTTGCTGTTTCTTATTAATTAATTTCTAATTTGAAAAATAGTTAAAAAATAGAAAATATCATACAGAACCTTCCATTTGATCAAAATTAGTTATGATTGTTTAAAAATATAAAAATTTGAATCATCGTAAAGAACATCCTGTAAAATTGGGTTTGAGTTTGAGAGGTCTGAAAAGTATTGCGTAGTCTTGTCTAACATGCAAAGTAAAAAGACGGCCAAAATAAAATTCATTTAAAAAAAATTAGGCTTTACTCTTGGCCGTTGAAAGTTCATTTTTTATCGGAAAAAGTGGAATAAACATGGCAATGTCGCAATGTAAGTCAATATATTCCTTATAGAGTCAAATATAAGTGTACAAAAGAATGTTGGGTGTTCCATTTAAAAATCAAAGTTTTACCTTGCCACTACTATATGAAATACCCAGTAGATATGTAAGAGAAAATATGTCAATACTGATATCCTGCAATTTTTGTCTTTCATATTTTTCCAAATTTGAAACGGTTTAGGAGATATTGACCATGCACTACTGGTTCCCCATATATAATTCTACTGCTTTATAATCTCAAATTATTTTATAACTGTTTATACGAATCTGATGGCAAAATGTTGCCGTAAATTGATTGGGAACGTCCAATGTACATGAGTTATATATGCTAAACTGATCTCAGTAATAAAATTAGCACTGAAAAAAAATTAATGATATACAAAACGTAAATGTATTATTTACTGTGGGTGATCTTATCACTTTGCGTCAGAAGAACACGATAAAATTTAATATGATAAGGACGCCAGTAGTACCATCTAAAACACCTGGTGATTACTTTTCACTCTCATGGTGATTCGTTTAAACTCGGCGAATATGAGAAAGAAACATTTGAGAACTCTTAAGGATAACGCAGCTATTTCCTGTGTTGAATCGGGGCCCTGAACAAACGTAAGGGAATATGTGAAATTTCGTGGAAATTAGTTGCTTACTAAAATCAATAAATAGTACAAGAGTTAAACATAAAAAGAAATTAGCAGTAGTAAGATTTGAATTCGGTTAATACGTGTATATATTGATTAAACAGTTCAACTGGTGTAGGGTAAAAAGATTCAGTATCTATGTGAGTGATTGTATATAAAATAAATCAGATCAGGGAATCACCCATGATAAGTGAATCACACTGATTCCTGATCCTTTAAGTGATAGGAATTTATATATTTTTAAAATCGGGTTAATCCAAACAGCCATGAGAAATAGATCAATAACTTCATTTGATATGCATCAAGAACAAATTGAGAAAGTGACAGACATTTTGAACTTGTAAGGTGTCTACTTTTAAGCCATGATTAAATGTCAAGCTGATTTTTTTTAATAATAAATTTAATTTATAAATCAATTTTCCACCACTAAGAAAACTTCTCATATCACTTTTCTCGTTTTCCACACTCAAAACCAAAAGATTGATCATGTCTCTAGCTTACAAAAACGTGTCAGGTAATTGCACGCTGGCCCCTGCACTATAAAGGAAATATGTGTTGATAATAATTAGTAGTTGCGTACCATATATTCCGTATTCTGATAACGTTCTCTATTTTAAAATTGATAGACAGGCAGATAGTTTGCAAGCTAATGATCCGAAGAATGAATTACATAATTAGAACTTCTTTTTTTTTTTCAGACAAACCAATATGTAACATCTCTAAAATTCCCTGTGTACAAAGTCTTAAATTAAGTAAGTATATAACACGCATGCATACGTTCACGTTGTTTTTGTCAGTCGACTTATAAACAGAATCAAAGTTGCAGGCCTGTAGTCATTAAACGGATAGAGAGAATGGTATATAGTTTTATTAGATGAAATAGAAAGCAATAATTTTTGTTAAGCATGAAAATGAGGAGCAAACCTGCAAACCATATAGTTTAGGGATTAGTTAAATTTACTGGTGATCTGTGTGAAGTCCTGCCGACAAAGCGTCCCATAAGCAAAGTGTATCAAATCTGAACCTAAAGCTACCCTCCAGTCGTTTAAGCTTTAACTGGGAACTAAGGAACGTACATACCCACACACATACATAGATAGTTAAGGATATTACCCTTATGTGATGCAAGTAGATAAAAAGTAGAACTCCCTCGTCCTATCCCTAAAAGGAACAAAAATTAAAAAAACGAATTACGCTTTGAAACTTCCTGTTTGTCCTATATAAAATTTAGTGCAAGTATCACAAAATCTACTCTACTCTCATGTTTTTTCTAGATCTGTCTATTTGCTTTAACCAATTTACCAGGCGTATTAGTTTCCTAAGCAATTCTGGAGTTTTGGTTTCTAAGATTTTCATATTTTTAGTAAGTATTGCTGTAGATTGGCCAATGTAAGAATTTCGCCTTTGAATTATTTGTGGGCAAAGGAAGGATTCTTATTGCATTCTGAAAGTTTTTGCACCCAAAACATTATCTATCATTGTACTGTGGCCATTGTTGATGGCAATTTTTCTTATGGTGTTAAATCTTTAACAAAATTTTAATGATAATGAGATGTTTGCTAACTGATAAGTGTCTTGCTTGTATTTTAAAGGATATGTCGAGGTGTTCTGTATTGTGGCGTTAATATGAAAATACGGTAAATCAAAAATTGGTAAAGATTGTTTCTTTTAGAAATTGTCAAATAAAAAAAAAATTGAGGCTTCTTTATCATTTTTCGGATCCTACTGAAAACTACTTACTGTGCTTCTCATTACCGCTGAGTTGAGACTATATACTTATAAACAAGAACCTGACACAATTGCCGAAATGTCCCTTAAGCAAATGCAGCCCCATCCAGAAATTTTACACATGTTCAGTCCAGATCAAATTCCAAGACATGACTAGTCCCCGCCAACCCCGGATATGGTTCTGAATGGGTGTTTCTACATATTAGCACAATTTAATATTACCCGTTAGAGATATTGCAAAAACGACATGCCTGTAGATATGCATGGAAGATTATACTAAATAATTTACTAATATTCCAGACAAACCAACTTCCTGGAAGAAAAGTTGTGTATGTCAATCTCAATGCGAAGATACTTTCTACAATGTAATGTCGACGTCTTCGTATAGGTTACCTAATGAGAGTATGTCTACGCAAAATTTGTAAGTAATTTTATTATATTTTAAGTCTGTTTTACAAATTCTCCAAAATAGAATAATGTGGTGCCACTGGTAAGGAGCAGATTTTATATTTATAATTATTTAATAATAATAAATGAATTTATTTAGGATCACAATTCTATAAATTTTCGATGTTGTTGCTAAATTTAAAATTGTCAACGAAATTATGTATACGCTAGCCAATGAGCATATATGTTTACACAAAACATGAAATTTAAAAAAATTAAAGCATGAAACACATAACAGTACCGCACGTAAACATTTCTTAATTATCATATAGCATGTGAAAAATAATAATTACACATTATTTAAGCACAGCTTGTAGACCTGTATAACACACGGTAAGGTAAAGTAAGTTTCTAATCTCCACTAAATGCAAGGAGGATGTTTGTTAAATTTTGATAAAAAAAAATGTTTTTAAGAAAAAGTCTTTATTTTAAAAAACTATACTAAAAAGTATTTTTTTTAAATTTGTACACCTGGAATCCTAAAGCTTTGGCGACGTGCTGTATGCACGGTTGCGTAGTTACTTTGCTCAATTGATCGTCCCCAAAAGCTTTTGGTTTCCAGGTGTATGAATTTTAGAAAATTATTTTTTACTTTTTAGTATAGTTTTTAAAATAAGAGCTTTTTTTTAAAAATATTTTTTTGTAGACTTATATTTTTTTCGACATAAGTGCACTTTATTTACTCTTGAGCGATTTTCATATTCTTTGCCCTACCCTGTATACTACTTAACTTGAAGCCATTCTAATTGCACCTGAAATGGTTATCGAATATGCAATAACTTTTGGGAGTATTTAAATTTTGGTTGTGCAACTAAAAAAAAATGTCCATTTGTCGCACACTTAACCGACCACACTGTATATCCTGGGTGTAGAATCAGGTGCAGAATGCATTGTCATCGAAACTGAATTAACGTGTAAAATATCAACTCCGTAGGATAAGCGGAAGTGGGTCTAATTCAGCTTACAAGATTTGACCTAAACAAACTAAGAAAGCAAGTTAAATAAAACCTTTTAAAAATAGAATTTTCCTTTTGGAATCATAAAAAATTAGCTAAATTTTGGGGAAATGTACCAAAGTGTGGTAACAAATGTAATAAAGTGGTTAAGAAATTAAAATTATTTTTCATAAAGTCGCACAGTACTTATTTTGTAGAAAGTTGGGATGCCAGTTTAAGGATCCTAAAAAGTCGTAAAGATGTCGGATGTGATATCAGAGAATTTCTAGAAGTAAATACCTACGATTGTATACATTTATAGTTTAAAAACCATACGTCTGCCACAACGACAAAAATCTTTTCGGCAATTACTTTAAAGTATTATGTATTATATTTTCCAAACCGGAATAGGTTTATTGCAAGCTAACAATCCTCGAACAGGCCTTTACAAGGACCAATAACGCCGAAGTCTGGGAAATTTCAGTACAGTCAGTCTCAAATTGTTTTTTATTAGAAGAGTTACAAACGCGAGGTCAATTACCCGGGAACCGGTAACGCGACACCGTATTAACGAATATTTAAATCAGTTAGGGTACAGGTAGAACCATAAATATTATAACTGGTCCAGAGGTTCTCAAACATACTGTAAAATAAACAGGTACCAGTAGGTTTTTCCCTTAAAAAAGTATGATAAAAATCAGAGGGAATTTAATCACAAAAAGATTTTTTTCACCTCACTAGAATTCGTTTGGTGTATATATAGAGTAGATAAAGTCGTTATTAAAAGATTGTTTTCTTTTTATGGGAAGCATTTTGGCCCATATTTGTACTATAAGAAACGCCAGTTGCCGGTTGATTTAAGTGCGCTAAAGAGGGGCAAGTTCGCATTCATTGGTACAAGTACTTCAGCATTATCACGCTTTAATCACAACGATTCGGGAAAGAATAAGTCACTTTTCGTTTAGCTTTCTGGGCGTTAACATTGTGATTCTTTTAAAGTGATAATTACACAGGCGTGTGTGCCTGTGTTAATATTGTCAAATGGGTACATTTGTGGTTTTTGAGGGTTTTGTCTTAAAAAGTAACTTAATGTCATTAAATTTCAAGGTAAACTTTAAACCATTGAAATTGTCGCTGGCAACTGACGTTTAGTTAACTAGTTTTTGAAACTAATAGTTAATGTTCATTAATTGTAACGGTTTCTTCTCTACCCTTCAGGTTTAATCAGTTTGTGTTTTATTGCAAACTAAATTATCATTAGCAAAGTAACGCTTTGCTTAAGTGTTGGACATCGGCTCTTTTTGTTACACAGGCCCACACAAAAAGGGATCTGCTCCCGTGACCCGACGTAGTAATCCTTATGTATTTCGACGTGCTGAATACGAATTCGATGTCGGTTTAGCTCCATTACCGACCAATTTTTAAATTGCGAAAATAACCTAAAGAAATCAGGTTTCTTAGGCTATTTTCGCGACTAAAAAAAATTGGTGGGCCATAAAGACATCGGATTCATGTTCAGCACGTTGAAATACATAGGGATTACTATGTCTGGTCCCGGGAACAGACCACTTTTTATTTCCCTCGCATACCGCAGGGAAGTATTGTATTAGAGAAAAAATCACCCTCCCAGATTTTTTCGGATTTTCACGTTTCAGATTATGTAGATTACGAAAATATAAGTTTTTCAATTCCATCAGTCAGTATGTCTGTCGGTCTGTCTATTGGTGCATTAACTAAAAAAGTACTTGACGAATGACAACCAGAATTTGGTAGGTAGCTGATGCTAGCGCCACCGAAGAAATGGTTAGACTTTCACTGGACAATATATGTCTAAAGAACCAAATAATGGATAAATTTTGTTTTTGCTCTAATTAAAAATTTCCACGTCTCATGACATTCTAAACCTATTTGAAAACAATTTTTTTTGAAAATTAAACAAATGACTGAATTTTTTAAATCACAAAAAATATAATGGATTTTTTTTTGCTCAAATTTAAAATCTTCACGTTTGCTGACGTTCTAAACTTACTTCAAAAACATTTTTTTTTGAAAATAAAAAAAAAAAATCCATAATTTTTTCGAAAAAAAAAAGTTTAAAATTTATCCTAAAAAATTATTTTTATATATGTTTGCCACTACGCCTGCCCTGTTTAAATAAAGAGGGAAGTTCTATGTAAATACCTTTATCGATGTTTTTTGTATGTGACTGTGCAGTCACAAATCTTAAAACACGTCAATTTTCAATTCTGAAATAACATTTCTTGAGCATGATTTTATACCCCGTCCCTTCAACCGCCTTGGTGAGACAGCTACCTCTTTAAATTTTTTAAATGGAACGAGGGTGCGTGTGATAGCTCACTTAAAAGGGCTTTTAATTCTCTAGCCAGCACTATAATATTTTTTTAATTTCTCTAATTTCTTTATTGAAGAATATTACATTTTGAACATTACTAAGTAAACAAAAGGACCTGAAATACTTTAAATGAAATATTCAAACTGGGCGCCCGTTGCTTCTTGAGAATAATGAAGGTGTTGCTGAAATTCTTCTAAAACAATTTGTATCGTTTCCGGGGTGATTTAATTAATTTCTTCCCTTATTCTGTCCCTTAAATCATCGAGGTTATTCGGTCTGTTGAAGTAGACTTTCGGTTTTAAGTAATCCCATAACAAATAGTCATACGGGGTCAAATAAGGAGAACAGGCAGGCTACTCAATTTCACCGCATCTACTGATCCACCTATTGGGATAAACTTGATTGAGATAGGCTCTTACTTCCAATGCAAAATGTGGTGTAGCTCCATCCTGCTGATACCAAATATTTCTATCAATGATATCTGAACATTCTTCTAATTTCGATATATACACATTAATTTGTGAATTAGTTCTGTACAAACATACAATGCAATAAACTTTGTCACTTAGTGTAATTTCATTAGCGAAATATCCATATGTCATATATGTGCATAAGTTCATAATTGTTAATTCTCTGTTGTCTTGAAAATATATCTGCTTAAAATAAGGGTACGACCATGTGAGAATTACTTCCTACAATAATAACTAGATATGCTGTAGCAGGCAAAAAGGGATATACAGTTACAGAGAACGTCAATATTTTTTTGAGATTAAGGTACACAAGTAAATGAACAGAGTTAAGATGAGAAATAAAATAGAGTGGTATAATAAAATTCATTATTATTAGATATCCATAAGAGCAAAATTTTTCCATTGTTTTGGCTTGTTGATATATTAATATGGCATACACGATATTAACTTACTACATTATTTAATTGTCTTATTTATATTAACGTCCTGGCGGAGTTTTAGATAATGTTATTCTCAACCAGGACACGTACACATAGACATCAACACAACAACCATTCTCTGCGATATTGCCATTTACCGCAATTGAGACTCGATCTCAGGATAGATAACAGTGACTGGACATATTGTGTCACCCAACAGCGGTCTAGCTCACTGCTAGCATCTCGGTAACACATTAAAAACGTAAGTAAACATCCATACCCTGGCCAGGATTCGAACCCGGGACTCCGTGGTTTCAAGCCAGACGCCTTAGCATTACGCCACTGAGCCTATTATTCTACTTTGGAGAAATTTACATAGTGAGGTCCACATGTATGGAATAAATTCATTTTAAATGTCATTACGAACTTTCATGAAAAATTCTGAAACAAGCCGAATTTTAATTTAAAAATTTATTTTTTCTAGCATTAAAATAGTATCTTCCCTTTCATCCTCTTTGAATAATTATGAATATTCCCCTAAATGTTTAAATTAGAAAGAGGGTCGTGCGACACCTCATATGAAAGGAACCTTGATTCCCTATTCACCAGTAGAAAGTTTTGTAATTTGGTGCATTAGTTACTGAGAAAATTAGTTTTGAGAGTGTAAAATTTTGTTAATGTTTTGTAAAATCAACTGAGGTATTTCTTGCTAAATCATATTTTTTGAAGAAAAGTTGGAACTGATCTATTGGTGTTAAAAAGTTTTTAATATAGAATTCTACCATCCAAAAAGTTATCCAAACAGCCCGTTCACAAGGTGAAAATGTAGATGTACCTAGTATCGTATGGTCTGATGGACACGACAAGGATTTTATATAATGTAGGCCGGAGTAGTGTCGCCGCTACGATACTTATCAACTCTACTCACAAGAGGGATTCAAGTTACCCTTCAGACTCCCTAAGACGAAAATAGACAAAATTATACTTACTCTGATTGCTACAGTCTGCTCTCTTCGTCGAAATCTTATGTTGGGAGGTGCACTCCTAATGAATATATCTTATAATTAGCACTTTCTTAGAAACACTTGTTAATAATTAAGTCCGTCGATGGATTCTATGAGAATTCGGACAAGTACACAAACGTGGCGGGATCAAAGGTGACCCACGGAAGTAATTGTCCGACTCACGCCACAGAATCGCACGTCGGTCACAAATCTTATAATTAGAGGATCATTAAGAAATCAAATTCAAAATATGTTTTCATTTACTGAAATAATTCATAAAATGTAAAAAATATAAATATTCAATACTTAGCTAAAATGTATATAAGGCAAACATCAAGAGCACCACCACTCGGCAAGCCGTTACCTCCCGTAGAAGTGTAACTCATCCAGCGTCGAGAGAACTATGACAATCGACTGTACAAAAAGATTCAGACTCCCAATTAGTAATGATTGTAAAATGTATGAGGAACTTTTTGAAATTTATTCACTTTTAATTTTGCACTGAAATTATTGAAGTGATTGGTACCCATATGTATCATGATGAGATCTGGAAGTTCATTATATGCGCTAATTTCGGTGAAGGGTTTACAGGTTAAATATGGGTAAATAAGGGAAACTCAGTAAAGCAAGCTGGTAAGAGTACGCACGTTTGGGATTCGTTGTATATACTAGAAGTCAAGGCCTCAGATCTTTTAATAGTACTGAATTAATGAACCCAAGAGACAGTATACGCGGAAAAAAAACCGCATCGTGTGAACGCTCAATCCGGTTCGGTTAAATTACCGTGCCTCATCGTGCCGTGTGAACAGGCTGTAAAGTAGACACAAAAAAATTTGTTAAAAATCCTGAAGAAATAATACCATTTATTGTGCAGTCAAGAACTATCAAGTGGGCCATGGAATATATTTGTTTCTAATTAGTGTCACACTCTTCTAAGTTACTCACACGCATCAGTGTATTTAATTAAGATTACTGTATTTATTCAAGTTTATTACGTTTCATTTAATCGAAACTCAGAGAAAATATATATTAATTTATGATTGGATGCAGTAAAATAACAAGAACTCAAAAGGAGATTTGTGAAATGTTTAATAATAAATATCCTGGTCCCACGTATTACAGTCTACAGCCAAAAAGCAAATTTCGTGAAACTCAACATGCAAAAAATATTCAAAAATCAGCTAGAACTCGATTTGATGAGGAAAGACAATTAGATGTAGATTGAGGAAAATCTGCATAAAGCAACTAGACCACCTACTGGTGACATTGTTCCAAGTAAATAAAGGATTCTGCAAGTATTAGAGAAAGAAAAATACCACCCTTATAAAGTTAAGTTAGTTCAGGAGTTAAATGAGGATGATCTGATCGAAGGCAAGAAATCTGTGAATTAGTGATGAACAGAATGCTAGCGGATTTGCAGTTTATAAGCAAAATAGTTTTTTCCAATGAAGCCAGATTTCAATTACACAGAACGGTAGACCATCAGAACTGTCGATATTGAAGCAGAGACAATCCTGATTGGATGATGTAGGCTCACACATAATTTCGTCAAACAGTGAACGTTTGTGTTGGTATTATTGATAATAAAATTATTGGCCCTTATTCTTTTGAAGGCAGACTTAACGATGATGTTATGATTTTGTTGACGAACTTTTTATTATCTACAATAAAACTACTTATTTCTGAAGGTAATTATCCAAAGGAAATATATAGCTGTATGTTACCAACAAGATGGAGCTCTACTGCATTATTCACATACAGTGAGAAATTATTTAAACGAAGTTTTGTACAACAGGTGGGTTGAGAGATGTGGAGCCATTGAATGGCCACCTCAGTCACCCGATTTGATCCCACTTCATTGCTTTTTTTTGGGGTGTATATTAATCAACCAGGCAATATTTCAGATTTAAAAGATAGGATAACTGAAGAAATTCACCAAACAAGACCTGAGGTTATACAAAATATCATCCGGTAACTGGCGGTCATTTTGAACATTTAATATTTATTAGTAAAATAAATTGGAAATACATTCCTAATATGTCTGACTGCGCTTCATTTTATGAAAAGTGTTGAAGTGGGTACAGTTTTGTATTAATAACTTTGAAAGCAACAATAGGTCAGTTACAACTTTTCTTTAAAACCAATAATTTAGCAAAAAATACCCCAATTGTGTTTACAAGGCATTAACAAAATTTTGTATTTTTAAAATTAATTTTCACAGTAATTAATGCACCAAATTTAAAACACTTTATATTGGTGAATAGAGCATCAAAATCTCTTTTGAACGAGGTGCTACACGATCCCCTTTCTAATTTAAAGCTATCGAGAGGGGATGGTAGGTGGGTAGGTACTGCCTTCATGATAAAAAATAGAAATTAAAAAAAATTCGACCTGTTTTTATTATTTAACATGTTAGTTTAACACTTACAAACGATAAAATCACAAATAGCTGCTAAACTCCGTGGTGCGTTTTTGAGAGCCATCCGAAGAAGCCCATTCTTTAGTTTTTTCAAAATAACTCAAAGACAATCCAAATTTGGAGATTTTTACAAGAATACTAATGTAAGCAGATACTTTAACTAAACGATGATATAGTAGGAACTAAAGGTTAATTTAAGAGTGATTTAAAATACATTGCATTGTATTATTAGTGCTACAATTAAAAATATCAAGGTTCAACTGATAGCTTAAATAGTTAGACCACATATTGTGACTAGGAGAAGATTTTAATACATTTGTTCTTGGCGTAGCTAAGTAGAACGGGGCGTATGAGCGAGTCTGAAAAGATGGAACATTGAAATCTATGGAACTGAGAATATCCGGGCAGTCTATCCGACTTGTTAATAGTTTGTGTAGGAACAAACCAGAAAAATAGACTCGTGTCATTTAGATTAAATGTGGCTATAAGTCAGATTGTGGCGTGCCTCTGGGGGGGAAAAATTCCATCAGCTTTGAGGGAGAGATATTTAACGTGCCTTCTCTGAACTCGTTCCAAATTAAGAATATGAATATTGTATTGTGGGTTCCAAACAATATCACCGTATTCCAGTTTTGGGCGTACAAAAGCATTAAATAGGAGAGAAAATGTGGAAATATCTTTAAAATGCCTTGAGTTTCGCATAATAAAGCCTAGATTTCTGTAGGCATTAGCAATTATGTGATCAATGTGGGCAGTAAAAGTCAATTTTGAGTCAAAGATGACTCAAAGATCCTTGAATTGAGTGCACCATATCATTGCATGAAAAGTTTATAGAATTATTTCTTCTCGTAAAGGTCATCGAATTACATTTTGATATATTTAAGGGTAACGTATTATTTTCGCACCATGTGTTTATTTCTGTGAGGTCGTGTTGCAATCGATGTCAGTCTTCTTCGGAGTTAATAGATGCAAACAGTTTAAGATCATCGGCATATAGGAGGACATTACATTGTATATCTTACTGCATTTGTTCTCTCTTTTCTTATTATTTTCAATAAATCAATTTATTTTGGCGCAGTAAAATAACAATTTTAAGAAAATTTAATAATAATACAAATTTTCTATTAACGTTCTAAAATAAATATTACGTTTTTCCGAAAAAGTAATATTACAAACAATTAATGTTTGTGATTGAGCTTTATAACATTAAAATTAAATTTTATTATTTAAATTAAAGTGGTTTTTAAATATATAAATGTTGTAGGAAAACATTATGAACAATAAACACATTTCAAAACGTTTTTATTCGTGAAGGTAAAAACATATTGTAGATTATTAATTTTAAGAAGTCGGTTCTTCAATATTAATATTTTCGTTGGCAATATCAACTTCGTTGTCGATATATTTATCGACATCTTGTGATATTTATAGCAAATTTGGATTTTCGCAATTAATTTCTGCATATTCCTTGCAAAATATGGAGCATTTGATGCCAAACTTTCTGCAACAACAATTTCCATGACAGCGTTTTAAATATCAACATGATATTCTTTCAATTGTGATTTCGGTCCAGGAGACAGAGTCACGGTAACTGGCATCAATCCATTGCTTGCTTTTTTCCAACCCCACTGGATGGTATTTAACATATTTCCCTTCCATTATTGGATCTATAAATATGTTGTCTGTCCATGCATTCTAGCAGTATTAGCTGTTGGAGGTAACTGTAATAGTGTAAACGATGCATTCTTTGATAACATAGGCACACAAAAAGAAAAAAGTTGTCGATTCTACATACCAGATCAGTCATTTCCTACGTATTTTGGCTTGTTAAATCCGAATCCGGTGTCAGTCTTACCTCAACTCAGTTCGAGCAACGAGGAGCAGTGTTAAAAGCTGAAAAAATTAGTAATTGTTTTATGAAATTGGAAACAGTTAGACGTCCGAGATACGACAACAGAAAATAGTTGTGTATTTTAAGTTAGGAAAAAATCTGATTTTTTTAACGAATTGAGTGCATATTTTTTCCCAATCAGGTATCGAAAACTAAAAATCAAGTCTTTGGTCTCTATGAAAATCAATGTAAACAATAATAAACAGATAAAAACAAGACAACGAATACTAATAATAATAATAATCATAACTTTAATGCCCAATAGTTAACACCCAATAACTGGACAATTCTTTTGAATTTTTTACAAAAATTGTTCGAAATGACCTCCATCTCCACGTATACACATTTCGGTACGTCGAACTAATAACATACTTACTCCGTTCAACACATTTGTTAAATTAGGATCATTTTTTATGGTTTTTATGCACATTAAAATACGTCGTTGCAATTGTTCTAAAGCTCTTCCGCACCAGCTGCATTTCCACCACTTTCTCCATGTACCAAGTCCATATCCGCGAGCTCTGGATAAGTGTAATCTACCATAATGTCCAAAATCTGCGTTTTAAAACACCACACAAAACTGTGAATTAACGTTATCAATAAAGAAAACAAAAAGAAAAATTTGGTCCAAAATCCAAAAAGTAACACAAAAAGCACGAACGAGAAGTAGTGTCTTACGTAATCAAGCACTAACGACTTGAACGATAAGTTAATGAAATAAATCTTAACATAAGTGCCACAAAAAGAAAACAGACAAAACCAAGGAACGGGTACGTCGCGTCATGCGTGCGTTCTTTACCAAGTAAGGACAAAATTGAAATTATTACTTGAGAATATTACAAGGGAGAGATAGCACGCCTAATAGGATAATTGGCCGCGAAGAAGCAAAAAACATGACAATGTCCTCTGTCGGCCGCTTTTAACTGCTTTGTCGGCATACTTATTTGCAGGAATGTCAGAGTATCTTATGCGACAAGGCGCGAGGCAATAAAACCTACCCCAATATGCCAGCAGTTCTCAAACTAGGTTATTAAGTATTTTGGAAATTTTCGTTTATTTTTTTTCTCCAAAACTATGAGCTTTAGACCCCATGTTATATAAGGTTTTTTTGTTTGTCTTGTCGTTCCCTATCACCAGTTTTTTAATGACATGAAACTAAATTACACCCTGTATATATACCTAGGATGCCGTTAAAAAGTTATGGACTAATTACTGAAAAAAGAAAGTACTAAAAACAGGAAAAAAATATTTCAACAACGTACCTGGCAATTTAATTTTCTACAAAAAAGCAATGTTGTAAAAATCTCCAAATTTGCATTGTTTTTGAGTTATTTTGAAAAAACTAAAAAATGAACATCCTCGGATGGCTTTCAAAAAATCACCACTGAATTTAGTAGCAGTTTCCGATTTTATCGTTTTTAGGTGTTAAACGAACATATTAAACAATAAAAACCTTTTAACGCAATTGTTCCTTTTTACCCCTTAAATTTGGACACATTCAATAGCCTAATACACATAGACTGCACTGTATAGAATTGTAATCGACAAGATGTAGAAAATATAATCTTTAATTTTTCTTCTGTTTCAGTGGAAACGACATTGAAGAAGATTTCGTACTCTTAAACGTACACTTTCTAAGTAACACTCAAACTATTCTTCAGACGGATACAATAACTTCCAGCATATACTTGCTATGTAATTAATTTATTTTATTATTTGAATCTGTTTCTTGTGATTGATTTTATAAAGGTTGCAGTAATGTAGACTTGATTACGGTACAAAAACCTCCAAAATACACAATCCAGTAGTTACTATATCAGCATATCGGATGTGTTGCGCTTTTTGTCTTAAATTCTTTATTTGGGTGTTCAAAGAAGACTCATTTGTAAATTCTAACTAACTCGGGACTCAAGAAATTAATTTTGAAAAAGGTGCAACAAATAAAAAAAATTGTCAATTGCTTGATTCTAGTTCAACCTAAGTCAACAGTAGTTTTAAGAGAGATAAAGCCGTAAATAAGAATTATAAATACTCCAATGTTGGTAGTTTCTGATATACGAACATTCTTGCTTTTCTGCAATTTTTGGCCTGAAATTGTGCTTCTTGTATTCTGGTAATAACGTTCTTTCTGATGATCATACATTTCCAAACTATGTGGCCAAACAAATATTTTTCCTTTATTTTTACTAGATTTCCTTTTTGATTTATCAAAAACTGAACATTTTTTTGTCTACTTCTACATATAGCCATGAGGAATAAAACGTCTGAAAAGTACCATAAAAATATTTATAAAATGTGTTTTTTTGTAAGGAGAGCAGGACCAGAATATTTTTACTTCCACATCCACGTAGTGGAAAAATATTATAAAAAAGTCTGATGCCTTAGCTTCTAGTACATACACCGAATTTCAAGTTTCTGTACTCTTATCAGCTTGCTTTACCTATTTCCCCCTGTTTATCCCAATTTAACCCTCCCCAACCCTTCACCGGATATGTTAAAAAAACAATCCAGTTTCAGATCTCGTTATAGCATATATATGTACAAAATTTCAAGTCAATATCTTAAACCATTCCGGAGATAAAGTGCGGACAAAAAAAAGAGTTACAGACAGATAGACAGGCCGACAGATAGACAGACCGACAGACAGACAGAAAGAACATTTTCTTTCGCTCAAACTTAAAATCTCGACGTTCCATGATATTCTAACCTATTTCAAGAAAAAGAAGATTTTTTTACGACTACTAAACCAAGAGGGGTGGAAATCCGTGGGTTCAAATTTAAAACAAGAGATAAACATTATCACTATTTATTTAACAACATACTGAAATCTACACAATACTTTTATTAACTAAAATACACTTCTACTGATTACAATAACCCTTTACAATGTTTATTTCTTGACATTTCCACTTTGTATTCACTTCGAATTTTCTAACGTTCAACTCACTTCTCTTTTCCAAAATAGCTCCCTCTTTATATATCCAACTAGAGACATTTAGAAAATTCAAGTAGGGTCCAAAACTTTTCTAGTACAGCATTGCGGATCAATGCAGCAGTTCTAGATCTATCTACAAGTCCCCAGAAAACGTACCACCAAGGTCTCAGAGATGGAGTGCATAATCAGCACACCACAGACATGCAGTTTCCTTCCTGTCACCATTGTCATTCAATTTTCAGCTTTCACTCATGAGCTATTAGCGCGTAAGCGCGTAACACGGGCAGCATGATCGTTCCGGTCAGGCAATTCAGAATCATCAGTGTATTTTGCCAGTCTATCCAAATACACGATCTTCATCTTTTTGCTTCATTGAATTTGATAGACGACATCATTAATTCGGCTAGTAACAGTATACGGTCCATCCCAAGGTGGTTGAAGTTTCGGTGACCTTGTTTTCTTTCGCTGTGGGCTGTACAGCCAAACCAGATCTTCCGCTATATCGATTGCAATCCTCTCAAAAAGAGCTCCGACGTCATATTGTTTCATTACACCCTACTTCTAGTTTGTGGTCCTTTACTGGCTGCACAAATTTTACAATTACGACACCAACCTTCCGCGTCTTGACGACTATTTACCCAGTAATAGCGTTCTTGTACTTTATTCAGGGTCTTATTAACACCGAAGTGTCCAGCGGATGCTCCATTATAAAATGCTGTCGGTACTCAACACCTGGGAATCACTAAACTCATAACAACTTCCTTCCCATCCGGGCTTGCTTTCCCTTGCTCTCCTTAACAGCCCGTTCATGACTCTGTGCCCAGTGTGCCCACAAAGCCTTCAATCCAACTGCTTTGTCCGAATCATCCTTCCATTCTGGTCGAATTCCTCTTTTCTTTGCTCTCAATATAGTCCCAATGTCTGTATCGTTCAATTCTTCTTGTCTCAGGGCTTCAGCTATCCAATCATCTAGAATCTCTATTTTGATAATGTTGACCGTTCCCGTGCCCTGCAATTTCTCCACGTGGCAACAGTATTTACAAACGTCCTTGCACGATTTTTTAAATAAAGCATCTGCGTTCTTATGAAATCTTCTAGGTCGAGGTTCGATTTTGAAGTTATACTGTTGCAGCCGTCCTATTCAACGAGCCAATTGACTTTCCGGGGTTTTCAACTGTAACATCCATTTTAACACAGTATGGTCGGTCTGGATCTTGAAATGTCATCCATAAATATATTTATGGAAATAGTCCGCTAATTTAAAGATGGCCAGTAACTCTTTCCCGGTTACACAATAATTTCTTTCCGGTTTGGACTGCACCTTGCTGAAGTACTCGATCACTCTTTCCTGCCTGTCCTGGATTTCGGACAGTACACAAATGACCTTAGAATTTCTGGCATTCGTATCTAAAATAAAAAGTCTATTCCGTTGCGGGTATGCTAGCACAGGACCAGTGCATAGAGCTGCCTTCAATTTTCTCCATGCCGTTTCACACACCGGTATCCACTGGTACTGACTGCACTTTCTCCTCTAGCAGCCAGTGTAATCGCTTTGCAATATCTGCAAACCCTGAGCTATTAGTCCATAGGGGAGAAAGCGAGTAACAGTATCAACCGACTGATAAGTAAAAGAAATTGATAAAGCCGTATGCAGAATAAAGAACAGTGACAGATAACATAATACCAGACATGGCATAGAGAAAAGGGATATCAACGATAAGAATGCATAGAGGTCATAAAACGCTTGTCAAGTCGTTGTGAATAAGAAGAACTGTACAATAAGCATTCTTTAGAAAAATTTTATGTTTATAATTCCATCACAATTATTTTGAGACATGCGTCGCTATGCGTTGGGTGAAAATATCATAGTCCTTATAAACTAGATCTTTGAGACTTTCTAATTCTAGTAAATAAAACACCATTTTAAGGAGGGTTATTTTTTAAAAACCATTATAAGTTATTGTCTAGAAAATTGCACTCTAGTTTTTCCTGAAACCAAGCTGAGCCATGAATTATACAAAAAAGTCAAAATGGATACCAGTTTAGCAATCTAAAATATCAATTTCGAATTTCTGTTAGCTTTCTTTACTTTTGTTATTAAAATTATGAAACATGAACATTACAAGATTTTAATTTAGGTTTATCTAATAATCTAAAACACCAATTCTGAATTCTGGATTCTCTTCAGGTTTTTACTTTTGTTACTTAAATTATAAAAAATAAAACTACGGGACTTTTCACATTGGTTTATGTAGTTCATTAAGACCAATAATAATAATAATTAGCTGAATAAAACATATTATCCTAATAAAGAAGACAGTAGAAGAACAACGTTTGTAAAAATATTAATAATTAAAAATGTTGCTTTAGTAGCTGTTTATAATGATTACATTTTATAATAAAAGAAATACATGAGAAATTTCATAATTATATAACAGGATATATTCTAAACATGTCTGGTAATTATGTCATGTGTAACATGCATACAAATAGGAACAAAATTGAAATGTGCATTGTGCTAACTGCGTCATATACATTATTATTTCTGGAATATTTGAAGGTTCATTTGATTCATTAAAGAACAACAAACTTGGTTATTATAGCATAACCAGCTTTTACTTTGAGCTTGCTATTACCCTAGAAAATATTTGCTTTGCCTTTCATTTAGGGTGCTATTTGTTTGCGTTTCATTTTATCTCATTTAATTTTTGTACTTTTCGTACAGACAAAGAAAATTTGTTTCCTTGTTTGTATATACCTTTTAATTTGTGTTTATTTTGCACGGAGGGAACATTATGTATAACTGCCTACTAGTCACGATCTATCATATCTCTAATCGAAACATGTATCGGTGTAGGTATATATATGGTAATTTAGAGTAATCAAGCTAAACTTTACCGGACAAAGGAGATAGTTTTATAGGAAAACAGGTATATGAAACGAGCCTCGGGATGCGCCTATAATAATAATTTATTTATGTTCAAGTCATTACAGTTAAGTTACCAAAATATGAGGATATAACCAAATATGCTTTAAATGTTGCTGTCTAAAAAGATAAGGGGGTCAAGATTCAAATTATTTTTTCGTTTTTTTGCAATAACTCAACATCCTCTTGACTGATCTCCAAATTTGCTAGAGGGACTTTTTTTATTATAAGAAACAATAATTTATGTATTATTTCAAGTTAAATCATAAGGGCGTCACAGGACCTGTATCTGACGATGAATTTTTTTCATATTTTTTTTTGCACGAAACGCTGTGGTACTTCTGAAAAGAAAATCTGATGAGGGCGTCATTTCCACGTATCAAAGGTTCACTTGGCAGAACTTGATAACTCCGACCGTTTTCGAAAAAAATGCCGTTAAACATTTGAATAATTTTCTGAAAGAAAATTCAAATTTAATGAAACAAGGTGTATTTATTGGAAAAAGTACAAAACGTAAGGGAAAACAAAATCGTAATAGCGTAAACTCTTGCTCACTTTCTTATGAACTAATGGAGCATTTTCATAGTATTGATACAAATACATAAATCAAAAGTTTGCATAAAATAAAGATCTAATCTTATTAGAAGACTAAAAAATAACATAAAAGTTGACTTAATGACATATATGGTCTCCACCTTAGTACAGGAAAATTAGCCGTTTAGGGTAACAAAAATTAATAAACGGATGATCTCTGGGATTTAAGTAGGTAATAACCTGGACAATGAGATGATGCATTCTTTGCACTTCCAAGTGCAAAGGAAAAGGAAAAAATTTGGAAAAACTTTTTTATTTTCGGTTTTTTTGCTCTAGCGGCCAAAATAATGAAAATGGAGAAAAAAGTTCACAATAAAAGTTGTAGCTCGTTTCTTTCTCTACAGAGCAAAGTGAGAATTCTCTGGGAGTTTTGTACGACCGGGCTTATCGATCAATAATTCTTACTATTCAGAGCCCCTAAAAAAATGAAAAAAACGTGAAATGTAGAGAAAAGTCTCAGCTTTAATGTGAAACTAATCATAAAATTAATAAAAAAATTTGTCATAGAGAAAAAGTGTCAGAAGATGGCTTAGTAAACTTTGTACAGTTGATCCACAGATTTATTCATATCTTTGCCGGGAGTCGTTAGAATGATAATTCATTTTGCTTGTACATTCTTATATAATGACATACTAATCCAATTAACATTTTATTGCAATTACTTTTGTTGGAAAGATATGCCTTGCGATCAAAGTAGAGTTTATATTTCTCATCGATCAATCATCTCCAAATTTTGGAGTTCAATTCGCTATATCTTAATTAATAATAATAGCACAGACTTAATTTTTGGATTATAAGTACAATAAAACATATTCTCTCGAATGACTTTAGAGCTTTTTAAATGCGTGCAGTACTTTTTGAATTTATCTACATTATTCATACACGTTCAGAAAATGCACAATTATACAGAAAAACATATACAACTTATTTGTCTCTTAACATTCTTCAATGAAATTTTCACTAAATATAGATTAAAGTGGCTCGAATAGAGTAATGTGTTGACATTAAAGCTGAGACTTTTCTCTACATTTTATATTGTTTTCGTTTTTTTAGCGGCTCTGAATAGTAAGAATTATCGATCGATGTGTCCGGACGTACGAAACTCCCAGAGAATTCTCATTCTCCGTACATTTCGGAGCGGCTCAAAACTATAAGTGGAAAACTGAATTTATCTCCTAAACGGCTTAAGTAAGACAAAAATTTGTAAAGACTTTTTTTGTAGAGAAAGAGACGAGCTACAAATTTTGTCCAAAACTTTTTTCTGTATTTTCATTAGTTTAGCCGCTAGAGCAAAAAAATCGAAAATCAAAAAGTTTTTCCAAATTTTTTAAAATTTTCCCGGAACTTGGAAGCGCAAAGAATGCATCATTCCATTCTGCAGGTTATTACCTACTTAAATCCCGGAGATGATCCTTTTACTAATTTTTGCGAGGTCTTTACAAAATTTTGCCTTCATTGCCTGTACTACTACTTCTATGCCTTTTCTAATTATTTTCATAAAAGATTCTCTTACACTGAAATATACATTTTTCTGTCCTCTAATAAAATTGACTGCGCTTTGCAATTTTTCCTACAGTTCTTCTCTTGAATTGATAGTATTTACATAGACTAAGGACTTCAAATGTCCCTCACACACAATAATCCAAAGGATTATAATCAAGACTCCTTGGTAGTCAAGCAAACTCACTTCCTCGACCGGTCCATGTGCGTGGGAAGTCTTATCAAAATAATTCCTGACTTCAATGGAGAAATGAGAGGGAGCTCTATCTTGCAAAAACCACATTCTGTTCCGCATGTCTAACATGAAATCATGTAATATATCAGCAAGAGTATTTTGAAAAAAAAACAGACAAGACTATCCATTCAAATTTGTAGGAAGGACAAATGGTCCCAATAACTGATCGCTGATAATACCACATCAAACGTTAATCTTAAATTCGAGCTGAAAATGCCTTTCTTTAACGGCATGAGGATTTTCTACTTCCCAGTAATGGATATTTCTCCAAAAAACGCCTCGGTGAGTAAAAGTTGCTTCGTCGGCAAATAAAATGTTCTTAACAAAATCAATCCCTGTTGTGTTTATTTAAAACAAATTGACGAATTGTAGCCTTTGTGTAGGATCTCTTCGAAGTAAGTTTTGTACAGGAGTGAAGTGATATGGCTAGAAGCGTTCTTTTCGTAAAACTCTTAGAACAGACTGTTTACTCACCCCTGTTGCTGCTGATAAACGACTTGAGCTGACTTGAGAATCTTTATCCATACGAACTAAAATTTCTAGTTCTTGATCTGGAGTAATTCCTTTCGGTCGTCATACATAATTTTTATGGCGAAATGAACTCGTTTCTCTCAAACGACGAAACAGATCTTTGAAAGTCTTATGGTTTGGCTGTATTCTAATGATTAAATGACGTACATGACGGAACTAAAATGTAACCAAAGCACATTTTTCAATAAATACGCTTTGTTTCATTAAATTTGAATTTGCCTTTCAAAAAATTATTCAAATGTTTAACGGTCGTTTCCTCGAAAACGGTTGGATTTATCATGTTCTACCAAGTAGACCTTTTATACGTGGAAATGATGCCCTCATCAAATTTTCTGGTCAGAAGTACCACAATGTTTCGCTCAAAAAAGATATGGAAAATATTCATCATCAGATACAGGTCATGCGGCGCTCTCTATGATCTAACGTAATATAATACATAAATTATTGTTTTTTAGAATAAAAAAATTTCCTTTAGCAAATTTGGAGAAGATTAGTCAAGAGGCTGTTGAGTTATTGCAAAAAAAATCGAAAAAATAACTTGAATTTTGACACCCTGTATCTTTTTCCGCAGCAAAATTTTACTAAAGCATAATGGTTATATCCTCATATTTTGACCCAAAAAATATATTCCTGCACCATGGCCTATTATTAATGGTCCATCCTGTATAATATTTTCCAAAATTAACAACAACATTCAACGTAATTTTATCAGGTATTTTTAAATTTTGAACTAATGCACTGCGGCCTAACTCAACTAAACTATGAATATGAATGTAAATTAATGAAAACTATTAAACTGAATTTATTATGAAGCAAACTGAATAAATCATGTATAGCTGTCTCCATTTGTTTAATGCACATAGAAAAGTCAATAAAAACCAGCGATATCCAAATATCAAAGACAGCGCAATTGCCTGCCGACAATGTACTACAGAGCCGTATTTTAGCCGTAAATTTATGAGTTTTCAAAAACGTGTTTTCGGTAGAAACTTAATGACGTTTCTGGTAAATTAAAAAATATTACTCTGTTTTGCATCAAGATAAGAATATCTGATGTGTTGGTGGACATATTTCCCGTCCTTCATGACATTGACAGATAAATTCAAAGTACGTCTCTGTTTATCTGTCCCTTAGGTATGACATTTTAGTTAGGGGTGATTCGCGCAACTATATCACAAGAGTTGGAAATCTTAATTAAAAGAGGTGTGTCTTAATTAATCATGCCAGAACATATTATATTTGTCATTTAATCTAGTCTAGAAAAATTCAGTATGCCCCGGTCGCATATTCGTCAGTTACAGACACAAGCGATTCGGTTTTCCGAATGTTACTGATTAAGTTACCAACGTGGTTAATCAGTATATGGTATCAGAGAAGTGTAAGGATCGTTCTGGCAATTGAAGATAAATTGCGATAACGGAGCAAATGCTTCTTGTCACAGTTTAATGGTATACAGTTGGGTCACTTCCCCTCATTTTTGTCCAAGACCTCCCACTCTTGCCATCGACGCGTGGGCTACGCTCAGTACGAAATAAGTTAGTTCTTGATTATAGCGCGCGAATAGAAGGTCAATTGTTCAAAAGTTGCAAAATAAGATTACCGGTTGTGTATTATTTGTTTTCGTATTCAAAAGTTCAAAACTATTCGAAAAATGAGCTGCAAGTTATTTAAATTATTAAGGAATTCATTTAATAACCCCTCCAGCTACTTCCAGGGCAATTATTTTAGAGATCGTACAAATCTCAATGAACTATTTGATTCACTACAATATTAGTATGCGTGTAACACCATGATAATATTCTTTAATGCTTGAAACTATTTCCTAATTATGTGAATTTTATGCTATGATTATATTACAACATAGGAGATAACCAACAAATTTGACATTTAGTTCGATACGCCGCGCGCCGGTGTTCGCTACTCGATTTTAAAACTGGCGCCATTCTCCTCTGTGCGCGTGGTCTTGCGCACTCGGTCTGGCCTAGAGCATAAAAAACGAAACCAAGTCCCATTCTTTCCACATAGAGTAGATAGGGAGTGAGTCTGCTGTATATTTCTCTACTGTGTCCTTGCCATTCTCGGATACCACCTACTGACTTTATGCATAAAAATAAATTATTATTTTGAATCCACATTTTTGTCGTGCCTTTTTCTCAAATATAATTAATAGTGCAATACGTTGTATGTTGCAGACGTAAACTGTTAATACATTGGTAACTTATTCAGAGTCGTTCGGAAAACCGAATTGCTATTTGTGTCTGTAACTTACGAACATGGGCCCCGGTCTCCTTATATATTAGCTCGGTCGGCAGCTTTGAGTTTTTTATGTGCAGTGTAGATATGAAGTGAACTATATAAACATATATAAATACCAACCACAGATACATACACGGTAAAAACAGATTTGTTAGTTAAGTAAACTCTTTTTTTACTTAACTAAAAAAAAATTGCTCATTCAAAATATTTTACATATATTTTTTTACTTTTTGTTGGGTATTTTGCCACTGAAAAATATTTAAAAATTTTTAATGAAATAACTTCTGCGCCAAACGGATCAGACAGATACTTGATTGTTTCAAAAAGTCTCACACCTAAAAATGTATAAACTAGAACAATGTCATAAAATAAGCAACGAAAATGAAAGCTATCGGCAGTTAACGTTTCGGAAGAGAATCTACTTCCGTTCTCAAAACTTCTGGATAAGTGTTACGAAAGGTGTTGTTATGTGTTTGTATGACAGAGCCAAAATCAGCAAAATGCATAATTTTTTTAAACATCACAGATGAATAGATCACTAAAAAACATTATCTTTCCAGTATTTTATTTTTGTTTTATGTTCTAATTAAAGGTTAAAAAAATTATTTACTGCAGCTGTCAATTTAACTGCGTTTAAATGGAGAAGTTTCCGCGCTACTTGTGTGTGACGTCATCGGGTACATCGCACCGACGGAAAACGTATTGTGATTGCGAATGTGTACATATGATTTATGTTGTGTTAAATACAAAGAAAAGTAGCTATAAATATTGTATTGTGCCCAAATGTACAAATACTACAATAAAAACTCCAGAAAAGTTATTTTTTAATGTGCCTAGACGCGATAAAGTTAGGAAGAAATGGTGCAGAGCTATGAGACGAGACGACCGAAATGCAGAATTATCGTCATCCTCAAGATTATATTGCTGCCAGGATTATTTTGATGTAAATTTACCCATTAAAACTAATTATTTTATAATAATATTATGAAAATATGTACCTAACCCTAATAATATTGTGATAATTTGTTTACATATCATGGCCAATTTGGTCACTTTCTTATTTATAGGAATACAAAAGTTTACTAACTTCTGTTAATAGGAACCTTGAATTAAAATGTATAAATGAATAAGAATGGTGGGAATAATGTAACTTCTCGACGTTCTACATATTCCAGTTATATATTTATATATACCTATGTATGTCAAGTTATTTTTACTATTAATGTACCTACCTACCTAAAAGTACGTACTTAGTAAGTGACGGGAGGTATTTATTATATAAAAAAGTAAAGCATTCTAAGATGAAAAATATTAATTAATATAACATTAAAACATTGCCTTGTTTACCTATTTTGAGGTTAGGTACATAAATAATTTGTTATATTTAACTACAGTAAAAGGATAAAAATGGGCACAATTGAATTAATGTTTAGAATAATGAATGACACATACCTTGTTGTTTTAGTACCTCCAATTTCTGCACTAATAAAATCAGTATTAGTAGCAAAAAAGTTTATCATCGTAAACACATCAACAACGGGCAAATTGTCACTCTGGCCCCGTAAAACCCATTGTCCGTCATTTTTACCACTTAATAATTAAAATAAATAAATAAATGAATGATTTGTTTTATGAAAATATCAATACACATTTATAAACCACAAAACAATTTACGATTTAACCCCTTGGCAGATAGACGACCATTAGACATAATGCCGAATGACGTCAGACCAATAGCGTGGTGTTTTCAGTCACGTGGATATGTTCCCATAAAATTTTGAATTTCAAAGTCGTCTATTTAGGCTACACATTTTTTTTATACCTTTTCTTCATTACTTTCTCAACTTATATAAGTAACATATATAACGAAAAAATAATAAATTATTGCATTTCATGCATGTTGCTCATTGTTTCTTTAAGGAACGAAAAGCAATTTATAAAAACTGTCTTATTGAATAATCAATAGTAGAGTAGTAGAGAGAAATATTACAACCTGAGGTCAATGGCAGTAATTCCATATATACATGGTATATCGGATAAATTAGGAAAAATTGGGAATATGTTTTCCGTACAAACGGTTTTTTAAACGGGCTCCACGCTAAGATCGGTTTTATAAAAAACCACACTTCTAAATATTGTTCAAAATTCAAAAAATTGTATTTATAGCGTTCCGTGTGAATGCGGAAAACATTACGTAGGTGAATCATCTAGACCTTTAAACGTAGAGCTTGGTGAATATAGAAATTACGCTAGAAGGGGAGAACTTGAAACATCCAAAATTTGTGAATACGCGTGGGATAATAATCACAGGATTCAATGGGACTCGACGGAGATTTTGGAAAAAGAGAGCAACGGAACTAAAAGGAAACTTAAAGAATCCGCCATTATTTTATTAAACGAGGATAGATGCGTTTCAAATTATTCAATAGGTTTTTGTACTAGTTGGTTGCCAATCCTTAGAGACGAAGTAAGTAAAAATAATGTCTCACGTCACTGTGGAAATACATAAACAAAGCACTGTCATGGTTGACGGCCAAAAGTTTTGAGAACGGAAGTAGATTCTCTTCCGAAACGTTAACTGCCTATAGCTTTCATTTTCATTTTTTAGTTTATAACATTGTTCTAGTTTATATATTTTTAGGTGTTAGACTTTTTGAAACAATCAAGTATTCAAGAACCAACATTTGCCTGATCCGTTTGGTGCAGAGATTTTTCCATTAAAAGAATGTTTTAATATTTTTCAGTGACAAAATACTGAACAAAAAGTAAGAAAATCTGAGTATGCAACAAATAAACAATTGTAGACAATATTTTACATATATGTTCTAAAAAACGGCAGCATAGAAGCAATAAAATGATGTATTTGTTAATTGTTTAAATTTGACACATAAGTTGTTTCGCGTAAAGAAAACTTATTTATTATGTTTGATTATATGTACGTTAAAGCAAACAATTAATATAATTGCTTTAATGAATACAGCTCGTTTTGCATTAACACAAGTAATTTTTGTTTTAAGTCGCTTGTGTTAGCTTCGTATTGTTCTTAGTTTTGATAAAACAATGATATTTATTTTAAAACCATTACTTAACCCTTAATCGGCTAATATGTCTTATGGAATACGTTATCATACAAAATTTTCTATATAAATCTCGTGTAAGTTGAGGTGAAACAGGCTGTGTATGTGTGTATCCTACAAGATACACAAGCATAGAATTGTATTAACCCATCTATTTATAGATCACAAGAGACATTTTTTTTTAACAGGACAATAGCATATTTAATTTCGTAAAAACTGATTTTAATTAATATCTATAATTACTACAACAGTAGAAGACCATTTTCTAATAATTTATCAAATTGGAAGTATTCTTTTTAAATTGTTTAAAATCTTGAAAAAAATTGTCGTTTACACTAACAAATTTATTTATTTATAAACAAAAACCTAATGAATTTGAAAATATGTTATATGTCATAATGAGTCCCTGAAATATTAAAGTTTATTATTCCATAACTCATTTTACAATATTTTCTTTATCAGTATAATTGTAAACAACTTTATTTAGCTGATCTATATTTATACCACTGGGCACATATAATATCTAACTGGAACTTTGAGAGTTTATCCGCATCAGATGTGTTAGGTCATTGTTATTATTGTCATTATTATTATTATCTGTCAATCTTAGTCAGTGTGTGAGATAAAATCTTTCAGTGCTATTTTCACTAAAATGTCACCTCTTTCCGTGGTATTGGTGAAAAATATAATTGGTAAGTAATCCTTTTTTTCTTTTGCGTTGATACAGTCAAACATTTGTAAGTGGAAATTAGATATGATAAAATTATAATATAAATAATTAAAACATTGTGATGGTTTGAATAATAATAATAATAATTTACTTTTAGAGGACATGGATTTCAAAAAGGGCGCTTGTCTATGATAGAAGAAGAAATTATTGATGATCGCAATTTTTATATTGACGATGATAGTGCTACTCTAGACATTGTTGTAGACCATTATTATTAGTGTAATCTCTGAGCAAAAAGGTTCGAAAAAGCAGATACTTTCTAATTCTCTACCGAAATGGAAACAGTGCGATCCCCCGTTTACCGATACAGACTTTGCTACTATTGAAAAAGAGAATATGGAGGCACTGATAAAAGGACACCCCGTTAAAAATTTTTGAGATATTTCTTTCAGATGATGTAGTAGATTATATAAAGGAAGAAAATTTGATTTAATCATTAGTAAATATGGAATCTGGATTCGTGGAAAAAAATATCCTGGTCAATGTTCATTCTTATTCTGGATGTGGCACTAACAAATGCCTGGATTCTATATCGCACCATGCATGGTCGTGAGGCTATCAGCGTCTAGAATTCCGTAGAGCAGTTGCAGTTCCATATATGAAACTCACATCCTCTGCTAAAAGGAAAACCAAAGCTGCAGCGGCCCCTGAAGACTTTCGATTCGATGGCCTAAATCATTTTATGCAATCTCGCGATGGTCAGAGATCCCAAGGAAAAGATTGCAAGAGTAGACCTAAAACCTATTGCATCAAATGCTACTCTTTGTGCCAATTGTTTTCTACCTTACCACCAAGCATAGCTGTTAAATTTTGCCATTATTATTAAAATGTAACGATATTTTACTGAGGTTCTAATGGTGATATTGTTACATATATAAGTAAAGTAAAATAATTATTATATATTAAAATATATATTACATCTGCCCAGTGATCTATTTATAGATCACCAGTTTTTTAATAAACCACATGATGAATATTTTTTTTGTTATTTTTTACGGTCATTTGGAAGCATTTTGAACACACCGAATATTTTTGCAAAATTCAAAAAAAAATTGTCTTGGGCGTTAATGGGTTAAGATGGTGGGGACGCATGAAGCTCTGAATTAAGATTTAAAATGTACAGTGTTTAGTGTTTCAGTAAGTGCCATGGCAGCATCAACAAATGTAGACGAGGTAAGTACAATAGTGGTAATATACTGCAGTTCTTTATTTATTTGTCTATTTTGCATTTTATAAGCTAAGTATGACCGTTTCAAATCACTCATAAAATATTAACTTCAAGATTTAGATTTTCTAACCCATCCAAAACATGCTCTGACTTGTTTGTATCTCCAAATGCACACTGTCCACAATAGATGACACATTTTCGAATAATTATATGATCATTAATGTATCAAAAAAAATAATGTTTTATGTTTCTTTCAGTTTTCAAAAATTGGCTGCAGTAGATTCTACAGCAGAAAAAAAGAGATGTGGAGTACATAGCAGTGTTATCACCAGAAAATGCCAATGTTTCTGAGGTCACTGCCCTATATACCTATGGAAACATCTGATGAGAATAACTCTGATGATTACTGGAGCACGGACGTTGAAGTGCCATTATCAAATATCGCTTCAATTTCAAAAGTAAATAACACAAAATATAAGAAACCAGAAAAGCAAAAAAATTACTACAAATGGGTAAAAGAAGATTTTGAACATAATCGGATTCCTATTGACAACGAATATGAAGCCCTGACTCATGTTCTTACAGGACTTGTGTATTTTCAAATATTTTGAAATGATGAAATTATTCAATATATCGTAGAACCAACGAATATTTATTCTACCTTGACAACTGGATCCTCAATAAATACTTCTCCATCTGAAATAAAATCTTTCATTGGGATAGAGCTTCTAATGGTAATCATACGAATACCTTTGAAGATTACTGCGCAATCAATACATGATATAATCTTATAGCTGATGTGATGCCCGTGAAAAGAAGAGTGCCTTTTTGTAGTCCGTTCAATGCTCTGCAAAAATATTCAAGTATTCCGTAACTTTACAGGGCCACTAAAGAAATATAGCCAATTAAATATTAATTATTATGAAAAAAAATTGAAAACCAAAAGATGTTTGGTTGTTGTTAAGTTCACATAGAGTACTTATAGATATATAGCTCTCACCAAAATTTGAGAATTTTATCTTCAATGTAACGGTAATTATTGGAAAGAAATGTTCTCTTCTGTCTCACTTTAAGAGGATCACAGGTTCCCGTCCGGGAACTCAATTCTTGGACTCCCTGTATATACAAACATACACCAGTATGGATGTTTGTATAGACACAACGTCACTTCATCAGAAAAAGTAATTTGTTTATTGACTGGTTGATTGATTTATTAGCCAGCGTACGGTAGGCATTGCTGCCACTTCAGCATATCCAATTTAGATATTTTTATATACCGCAGGACCGGCTACATACGCCGGATTGGATATGAGACAGGCTTGTTGCCAGCAGTGAGAGCCGCATGACCCATGGTATAAGAATATAGGATGGGAAGTGTAGGTGTGTGTGAGATGATTCCTTTAAGTTTCCATGCTTCTTTGAAGTTTCCATCTATCATCAGATCTTTGTTTATTCTTCTTCTGAGTCTCCTGTTTCTGGATCTATCAGTGTGCAGTCCTCCTGCCCGCTTGCGTACAGATATGGTTTCATGTTTCATAGAAATTTGTGTTTTTTTTCGCTTCAACGTCCTGCGTCCATCCCGTTTGTTTGCCAAGACATACATTAGCTTGTTGTAAGAAGCTTTTATTTATTTATTTACCGTTCCACAGGTAAATAGCTATTTACAGTGGAAGTGCAAGGAAGAGCTCTGAGAGAACATTTGAAACACTTCGTATACTGATTTGCTAAGGTAAAGTAAAATAAAATAGTAAAATCTGCAAAAAAAAAGAAAAAGATCTGGGAGAATATTTGAGACGCTCTGTATATTAAGCAAACCTTTATTTTCGCCTAAGAAATATTTTTGTATTTGTAAATAAATTTAATATATGGACCACGTGACAGTTGCGAGTTGAAACCTTCCTGTTGTGGGACCTGCCTTATGTTTAATACATTTTTAATTTTAAGAAATTCAATTTTCATTAATTAATAAGAATTGGTAAAATAATATTACTAATAGAACTTATCCTCGTCCGGGTGTATATCTTGGCAGCTTTATCTCCGTTGTGTAGGATTGCCACACTACTTGCACTCGTTGGTTCACTCTTCTTAGAAATCAGCATGTTGTTATTCACTGAAGCTTATGGTGCAAAGTATATATTATATCTTTCCAGATGTTTGTATCCCCTTTTCAAGTTGTTTATAGACGCCAGGTGATGCCAACACATTTTAATCAAATATCAACTATACGAAATAGCCAGCGATACTAATTTATATCAATTAATGTAGAATTGTCCACGCTTCAATTCATCACAATTTCTTACGACATCTCACAGTTCCAACCGAGCTTATTAAAAATTCGTAGGAGCTATAAAAACGCACCCGCTTTCGACGTCATCCGAAATCGAACTGCTTATCAGAAGAAGTAATTTATTGACAAGTTGCCTGGAAGAACATCATATTGTGAAATTCATTTTAATACTGACGACACCGAACTTGAAACTTCCTGTAATCCCAACAATGCAATGAAGTTAATACAAAATTGTTTTAGTGATTTCACAGTTGTGTAGAGAGAGTAGTCTTACCATGAATCCCCAAAAAGCACCTAATTACAATGCGAAAGGACTTTAAATTTAGTCCTTTCACTGTTTTCACCTCGGCTTAAAATAAATAATTTAAACACAGACATTAAAATAAATTGCACTGAAAGTCCTTTTAAAAATTGTTGTAAAAACATAAATATAAAATCTGATGAACATTAATATATTGAAAATGACATTATAGCAGAATGTGAACAACTTTAGATGATTGTAAAAATTGCAGTATATTTTGCAAGCTCATACCAAATTGAATTTGATTTCTCAACACAGAACTGTGAAATTTAAATACCGTTTCTTATATTTAAGTCCAAAGATACAAAAATAAGTATGTCCAGCAAAACACCTTGCAGCTTTAAAACAAATTGAAAACGTCTATGCTAAGAAATCATATGGAAAATGAAACAATTAATCATTTAGCGCCATGTTGAAAAGTAGTACCTGGCATTTATTATTTGTGATAATAAATTGATGCACATTTATTTTATTATAGTTTTATTAACTGTAAGTTGTTTGTATTTAACAAAAGGCTAAAGTAAAGTTTAGCAATTCCCTCCCCTTTTGGGTAAATATCTTTTCAATAAACATTATTATTATTATTATTATCATTATCAAAACAACTATTTCATTCGTCCAAAAATTGTACAAAAAATTAACTGTTCGAGTTTTTGTTGAATGACGTCCATTTCCTTGACGTGATTTACTGTATACATTATCATCATAAGGTACATATATACTAACTTGTATTTTTTGGTTTCAGCATCATTTGGAGGAGTCTACAGCCTTTTCATGGGATGCAGCTTAATAACTATTGTTGAAATAATATACTACTGCCTGTTTAGATTTGTAATTAATATGAAATTATTTGGGAAAGTTGATACTGATGGGGAATATCGCGGTAAAGATAAAATACGAAAAAAACAAAAGCACATCGTTCTTGAGTATTTTTCTACTACTCAACCACCACCTTATTATAATGATATATTACTACATTAAGTAAATCTATTTTCATGTTTGTTGTAAAATTATGTATCGTCCATAGTGATTGATTTAACAAATTTAATGGACCAAACACGAATAAATTTACTTTTACGCAGCATCTTATAGCGACTAAAATATTATTTGCTTTCTTCATTGTAACAAAAATCGAATTAGGGGTAGTCAAGTACGTCCCTGTCGTATATAGAACAATCGTTATATTGGCATTTCAAGTCTCGATAATCTTTCAGGGGTCGATACTTTACTCCATTGAAGTACCTAATTACTTAAGTAATTGAGAGAAGGGTTTTTCATCTGCCTTACTTGTATACATGTTAGATAGGGCAAATTAGGATAAAATGAAAGATTCAGGATTATTCACAGCATCATGTGATGTACATAAACTCATTTTTCGTAAATTTTATAGTCCGTTAGGCAACTTTCAAATTAGGTAGAGTTTAGCATAGGGAACGATTTAATTAGTAGAGCTTTTAGGGTGTACCACCCACTTATAAGAGATCTTATTTCCAGAAGATAAAACTGGCACTTCTGGTTTATCATATCTTCGGACATCTACTAATAAATAGTTGTGTCGCGAACCCTTATCAGTTTTAGAGATTATGTAAATTTGTTCGGTATTTTTTCGGTTACAACCAGAGATCGGGAAATTTATCTCGGTGACGTAAAAGTCAGGGTTGGCCCTGCCGGCGCGAAAAGATTTCTATGCAAATATGATACAGTTTATCTTACCCTATACTTTTTTTAGGGAATTCCGTAATATCTAAAGTTAACATGGTCGATTTATTATAAACATTCATTCGAAGAGGAGGTATTGGGGGATGTAACATTGAACTAAAACACACATGTATTTTTCACTACCTTAAAGTAACACACTCATATGTAATTGTTCACTGCCTATAACGAATATAAAAGTATATTATTAATATTTATTTGTTCTAAATGTTCTGAAGTTAACCTTCGCCGTTTGTCATTAAAAAGCCATTTATATTGAGAAGGAAACCGCTCAACGTCAACAGATGTCATCGGGGCGTATTCAAAATATGTGAAATTTCTTAAAGTCGCCCTACTGACGCCTGGTGTAGAAAAGTCTACTTCCTTATCGTTTAAAAGGTCTATTACAAATCCGGGATTGGTTTTTAAAATTCTTTGGAATTTTGTTTGAACTCTCTCGGAGATTTCTCTAGGTAATTGAAAAATATTTTGCCGCAGATCGAACACGATGTTTATTACATCAACTGCAGTCAATTTTGATGTTGTTGGCATATATTTAAGGTTCTGTATGGCTAGAGGAATTCGCAAGAAACTTCCGTGTATGGTCTTTAGATTTTCTTGAACAGCTGGATCCATAAATGCCTGTTGAGCCTGTGAAATAACAACTGCGTCATCTGGATTCAACTACAGTACTACTAGTTTGACGTTTTCAAAATGGCAAAAATAGTATGACACCGCCATTAGTGAAGTTCCTCACCGAGTTATAATGGGCGCTGGAGGTAATGGTGTATTTGGAAGTATTTCTTTAAATAACCGTACACGATGTGGTGCTTTCAGGAAAACTTTCTTTACACTAGATATTAAGTTATCAATGTTAGCGTGGCACTCTCTAATCAGCAATTTTATGGAGTCCACATGCTAGACATGCTACATGCAGCATATTGCGATATGTTTCTTTCATAATTCGCCCTGCAGCTTTCATATAATTCACTCCATCGGTAAGAAATAATAAGACCTTGTCCTTATTTTCTACACATTTGCCACCTCATTACTCCTGTAGACAAGAATTCACTGTCGTGACTATAATGCGACAATTTGTCGTTTCTGCAACCTTGGAGGAAGTGTCAACGCAATGAACAATTTTCCTCCAATGCACCCACTAAAACATTAGCTACCTTCTCACCACAAGCATTGGTGGTTTCGTCCCCACTAACCCAGATGTATTTTCCAGTACGCCCAGAAGAAAATTCTTGTGAAACATTATGACACTCCGTTGATAAATATTTTCTTCTGAGTGTCGTTTCCCACGGTACTTGAACATTGTTATATTTGCCACTAATACATTTTCCCAAAATTTTTCTAAAGAGCAGATTGTCTAATTTAGATTACGATATGTTTCGTCCCACCATCACTTCCACTAAATCTAAATTAAAACTACGTTGACAGGCACTATCAGTAGAGCCATTAGCACTAATATGCTTCTGTGAGGAAATATGTCTATTATCATTTGTTTTAGATGTTCCAAGAAATTATTTTGTTGCAACTACTACAACAAAGATCTTTTGCATCAAATTGCAGTCCTGGGAAATCTCGAATCCACAAGTTTATTTGCAGCCTGAGAAGCACTAAACATTTTTGTAATCCGCCGCGCCGACTCTGTGTAATTATAATTTCACACTAGGTTTGTAGATAGATATGTACATCCATATAGCTAGATTTATACTATGGTTTGCAAAACTGCAATCTGAGATCGTCTACCCTTTCCCTTTGTTAAATGTTGACGTAAATGGCAATAATTGCCACAGTGTAGGTAAATAACAATATAGAAATGTTTCACAATTCCGGCGGCGTCGTATAATTAAAGGAGATAAAACTGCATAAGTAAAAATCATAAAAGTACACTGAAATATAATGTTGATACTTGGTCGGGTCGAATGCCTTTAACACTGCAAATGTTACCAACTATGTTTTTAGGCAATTGTCAGTACTTTTCACAAATGTGGGAGATTTCCAATAATAGTAAATTATACGTATTAACATTTTGAAATGAAATAAAATTCACTTTATCACGTTATGTTTCTGCCATGCCAATCCTTAACTGTGTTTGCCATGTATGATTTAATATTATATAAAAATGGTTTAATTTATTGGGAAAAATGTTTTCTGTGCCAGCAGTTAATTGGATTTTCATTGTTACATCACTACTTGGCCCTAGAAAAATTAACAATGATATCACCGGTTAAGGTGATAACCAAAGGCAATTCAACCAACACACAAGTAGTGACGGTGAACGGCTAGCTGATCTGGTGCGTGGCTGGGATTTCGTGGGTTCAATTAATATATATTTTTTTAAATCAGCCAGAGGTTGAACCAATATTTTTGTGATATTTTACCTAGCTAGTTTGTTCCAACACTCAGAGGTAGCTTAAAATGATGTAAATATTATGAGCGCCATCACGGAAAATTTAAGAGTTACTGCTATCCCTGTAATGGTGAAACCAACCGCCGTGGAAAGATTTGATCTTATGGCGGACAGATAAACAGAAAAAATGAAAAATTGAATTCTACGATAAAAGAGACATATTTATTAATAACTTCAGAAAAATCATCAATATAAGAACAAATCAACGAATTTAATTAATATAAAAAGTATAAAATAATGTTATCAATTATGAAATAGAAATATTAAGTAATATTATCACAATTTCCAAGAGAAAATATTTATAGCTTAATTAATTTATCATTAAAAGAAAAGAAATATATTGTGCAATGAAAGTTATACAGTAAATATTACACAACAAAAAATATCAATGAAATTCTCAGAATCTCACCAATTCTCCTGATGATGGATAGGTAGTGGATGTGGGTTCCTGGTGAGTTCTGGTAGCTTTTCCTAACAGCCTCTCCGAACACAGACGGCTCCTCGACGTGGTTTGACGTCTTGCTAACCTGTATAACGCTAGGGTTTTGCTGTTGGTTTGGATTGACTGGACTAAACTGGACTTGACTAAACGGAATTTGACTAGACTATGAATGCTGAACTTGACTATACTGTGTTTGACTGGACTATCTGTCTTATGAAATCGAGCAGGCATTTAACCATCAAACGAAAGAAGTGATTTTCCATGCGTAAATTATGTAGACTATTCGGTAAATTATTTAAATAATTTGTATTATCTATGTAAATTATTTATTAATTATCTATATAATTTATTAATTATCTATGTGTTAATTATCTATTATCTATATAATCATCTATTTAAATAATCAGTTGACAGCAAAACTCTACGTTTGGGAAGAAGAAGAAATATTATCAGCACATGTTTCAGAATTATGCTTAAGTTTAGTTAGCAGGAATGAAAAATATGGCTGAAGGCCGTTAAATACTAATGAGAGGAATCAATTAAATAAATGTAATTACCGTTTATTAGATAGATCACTATGAGAAAGTTTGATAATAGCAGAAGTGACACAACTCGTGACTGAATGATTATCAAAAACTTAAAGTCAAAGTATATGCTGCTACAGAATTGGCTACAGAAATGGCCAATTCTGCTATCAGCCAGCTAATAAAAGAGACATCCCCTCTCAAGTCTCAATTAACATATTACCATACTATAAACTAAAAATTACTAAGAATTTGGGTATGCGTTGTTCTACGCAATCCACAATACTTCCTGCAGTATATTTGGTTTAACCAATAATTAAGAAATAAGTGCTGTGAAATACAGATATATTTGCTATTCCATCGAAGCCCCTGTGTTCTATGAGAGCTGTTAGCAAAAACTGGAATACGAAAAGAGTTAAATGGTTGAAATATGAAAATATTATAAATGTGTACACCTAAATTTAAACAGATTACCTACGATAATTTAATGTCTGGTGTTTTAGTTACTAGAGTATGGCAAATACCTGTACATATTTCTCAAAAATTCATATTGTTTACTAGAATGTATTAAAATTACCTAAAGTTGCCAGATGTACGTAACATCATATTTAATTATTATGAAAATAAACAAAATGAACACGTCACACATTAAACAGAACAGGAAAGTGTATGTTTGATTCAATATTGTCTTTTTATTTGCTATATATGTTTTACATGTTTTTGTAAGAACTATTACCTTTCTTAAGTTAAATTTATTACCAAAAATACAATGTAGCTGGCAATAAAAAATATTTCACCATTTCGTCCTTTCTCTGATTGTTTCAGTAAATGTTTGCAATATAATATTACGTCTATATGACAGCCAAAATTCCCGATTTCTGGTTATATCGTAAATTCATGTGATGTAATTAACCTAAGAGTACTCGACCCGCGATTCACCTCAAGATTTGAAATGGCTGAGGACCACCTTCATTTTCTTGTATTGCGTAATTATTGTTTGTTAATTTATTTTATCGTCAAATGTTTGTATTTCTTGTTTCATTTGTTTTCATTATCTCTGTAAATATAGGATTTAAGTGTTTTGAGAAATAATGTGCTTTATTACTCGATACGTAGAGAAGCTCAATGTAAAAAATCAGAAAGGCTCACTTGTGAAAGGTCCTGTTTGTGTTGTACATGGAAAGGATACAAACACCTAAAAAGGAGAAGGGTAAGCACAATCTCGATCTTGATAATGTACTAATATAGACGGAGCCTGCAAAGTAATCGAGACACTTCCTACTATACCAATGGCAATGTCTAATTTATGATGTAATTAAGGGAATTATAACCCCAGTTATTACATCAATTGTGATTTGAACATTGGTTTATATAAATCAGATCGGTTGTCATTTCATCTCATAACAATTTATAACTATTTATCTTGTTGACCATGATTTTGAAAACTGCAGAATTATAACAATTTTGGAAATACTTGCATTTAGCAAGCTAACTGAAAAATCAGTTCTGATTTTTACGTCTCTGTATGTTTTAAAAAATTTGGATTCTGAAAATTTTATATTTAGCAACGAGACAAGATCTTATAGACGATATGTTTGAAATGTAGTAGCAGCATGTACTTATTTTTGCCAAATAGCTGTCCAAATTTTTTTTCGCAAAAAGAGCCTTATGGCAAAAATTTACAGATTATTTCTTGTGCAAAGCCGAATCAATTTAAACAGTTTTAAATTATTTTAAGTGACTATTCATTTTAATTCATATCAAAATTTTACTATTGTTCGAATGAACACTGAAGTTAAAGAAATACCTATTGTAGCAAAAACTATGTTCAATCTGCTTAATTATAACAATTACAATTCCATTGAGAAGCGATGGTTTATTCAATTTGAGTTCCTCTAAACATATCAATCGACCACTATATAATTTATATATTAACTCCTTTTTTAAAATAAATTTCATTGACCGTTTCCATTTATTTTAGTAAGACAAGGCTTTGTTATCCACCAGTCTGATTTAATAGATAGTTAGAATAGCCTTTGATATGATCGATCATACTATTTTATTACATGAATGTAAAAACATAGATTTAAGTGCATCGTTTCTTCAGTGGCTTCATAGTTATTTAAGCCATTGAACCTTTAGAGCTGCAATAGGAAAGTCTGGACCATTTCGTCCATTATCAGAGCTAAACAAAGCTATCCTACAATCAAAGAGGAGACACTGGAAAGACATCTGTGATGACCTGGAGAGAGATGTTTGGGGAGATGGCTAAAAAATTGTAGTATAACGCCTGGGTAGCTATTCTGTAATTTCAGTGAACGTGAGCGTTTGTCGTGAGAGGAGAGAACTCATATCACGATCCCTTCCCAGGGAAACAAAAATACTATTCTGTAACTACAGTGACTACACGGGAACGTGAAGTGATCCTTCCAGCGTTGCCAACAGTTGCTCCTACATTTCAACCAATAGAATTGCCGCAACGCCAAGATCGAAGGTCGTGCGTTGTATGACGGAAAATGCATCTTGTCAAAATGCGAGTTTCTGGCATTCAAACTTAGTGCAATATCTATTATTTTGTAAAAGTGACATAATTTACTGTTAGGCTAGGATTAACATCAAAAATCCGTTTCAACCCGATGAATAGTGCCTTAAAATACATTTTGATTAAAGGGGTGGAAAACAACAACAGCTTCTGTGAATTATTTACAAATCAGTTCACAAAAAGATGCCAAAAAATGTGGGAAAGAGTAACAACCACTTTAAATGCTGTCCTTGGAAACCAATAAAAATAATTCGGAGCAAACGAGAAAAGTAAATTTCATTTGTAATATAATAATTGGATTGTAAATAATCTGACTTGTATAATATATTGTATAATATTCCCAAGCATGTTCTTTATTTACTTAATTATGAAAGCCCTGTATGCTAAGCCGAAGGGATTGCTCATGCAATAAAGTTGTCGTTTTTTTCGAAGATTTTTTCAGCAATCTGAAGGTCTCATAATGCCTCATTGATAATTTAGTACATCGGCAATATTCATCTCCCTTTAATCCCTACAGTTTAAGAAACACAAAACCCATTGTGTGATCTAACACAAAAATTACTTCAAATAAACAAATATCATGCCACTGACATCCAAATAAAATGACGGTTTGCCCAAAAGTGAGGTTATACTTTCATCCTCTCACGTGTGAACGGTCCCGTTCCCTACAATTTACCAAGAGAAGCAAGTTCCCCGATTTTTGGCGTGATGTGACCGCTCCCACAGTTACAGAATACGCTATTTTAGTTTTCAAGAGAACTCCGCCCACTTTCTCATGAAAACATGTGCTCACATCACATCACACCGATACAGAATAGCTACCCTGGTCAGCTACCAATCACGGGAACGAACTGACCAAACAGAAAAAAGGAGATTGTAGACAGCCTTTTTCCCAAATATAGGAATAGGATTAGGTCAGTCTCGGTTGCTGAAAGTCTCCCCCCCCTTTGCGGTGGAGGAACTGAAAATGGCCATTGAAAAAATGAAAAAGAGAGCACATGTCCAGGGTTAGACATCATACCAGTGGAGGCGGTAATAGACGCGGTGAACCTAGCTCCAGTAGTTCTAGTTACTAGATACGTACAATCAACTGCTGGAAAGACAGGAATTTCCAAAGGTGTGGAAAATGGCAAGAGTGGTACTGATATGGAAGGCAGATAAATCCACAGAGATGGCGTCCTCATACAGTCGAATATGCCTACTGAACAGTAGGCAAGCTGTTTGAGCGATTAATCAGAGAGCGTCTGGAGGACCAGATAGGGCAAGGACAAGGCAAATCAATATGGATTTCAGAAGATCTACGAAGATCTACGATCCAGGCGCTGCAAAGGTTCACCGAACTAGCAACGGAAGTAGATGACGGGTGGTGTGCGTTTATTACGCTGGATGTACAAAATGCGTTTAACTCAGCCCAATGGAGCCAGTGGAGGAAGTACGGAGAAGGGACATACCTGACTATATGGTCAAACTGCGATAGGTGGATCAGACTCAGAGAACAAGCCTTGACCGAAATAGGGGAAATAATCTCCATAGATATCATAATAGAACGTATGCTAAGTAGCAAAACAGAGTGGGATATATTGACAACAATGATTAGGGAAATAATGAGAGAGAAAGAAAACAAGGAAAGGGAAGAAGAAGGAACCAACCCCCAAACCATCGGCAACGAATGGAGGACATAGATGAATGGGAGAACTTGTGAGCAGTTGACAACTCAGTACATCGGGGTACAAGGAGTGGGAACAGGTTGTTCATGATGGATCCCCCCCTGCTCAGGAGTCCCTCTTAGGTCCACTGTTGTTTTCGATTTGCATCAATGACATATTACAAGAATTAGAATGTAAAACATCATTACTTACGGCCAACTTAAAGGTATTTAAGAAGGTCAATCAATATGAGTGATAACAACTGCAAAATAATCTAGATAAACTGTTACCCCGGAGTAAAAAGAATAATTCCGAATTTAATACTAACACATGAAAAACACCAACTTCTTCAAAAAGAAAACGAAAAATGTTATGTAGATTGACTAGTTTGGGCATAGATAGAGCGAATCTGACTTGTGTTAATAACATAGACTTAGTCAAGGGACTCCTTGATCGCTGAAATGTAAAAAAAATATTTTTTATACGAAGAAGAAGGTATTGACCGTGTCGCCACCGCAATCTTGTAAGCGCACCCCTGATGCTTTTAAAATATAATGTACAGCCCATTTCACCATATGTTCAATAAGTTGCGTATTTTGCATCAATCGTCATTCATAAACTATTTTGTACATACATTTGTAATGCCTCACATCAAAATTTTGTACTGTAACTGGATGAGGATACTCCAATCCCGTACTTGTAAAGGGTTCAGTTTGAAATAAATTAAGCATGCATCTCTATGATGGAACGAGAACGCATAGGAAGTAAAACTATGTGTACTTTTGACCTTCATTGGCTCGACATGTTGATTTGATGTACTTGGAAACGTGGAAAATGTGTTACGTAATACCTTTGTTTATACAGATAGGACATATAATAGAGATTATCGTAACACGCGAATGGAAACTGAGCAAGAGATAATAATTAAAATACGTTATTGTTACTACTACACTTTTTGACACACTTTATTAATATTGTGAATTTTAGTATATCATATAAAGATATGAAAAAATTAAGAAATTAACAATCTAATTTAAAAAAAAATTGCTGCCGAAACCAGGGATCGAACCAGGGACCTTTAGATCTTCAGTCTAACGCTCTCCCAACTGAGCTATTTCGGCGCTTAAAGTAAGTAAGTAAATAACTACTCTTCTGGATAAACTAAATTTGTTATAAAATTGGAAAAAGCATAAATGAAATTTAAGGAGATTGAGGCGTTACACTCCGAACCAAAAGTAAGTCGAATTCTAAATCGGAACTTTTCCATAACAAATTATTATCAGTCGATGATACGAATAAATATTGTCATAAAGGCATAAATAAATCATTTTTTATTATTAATTAATTATTTAAGTAGATTTAATTATTTTACTTAATGAACTAACTTTTGGAGTTTTGTCCAAACTTAAAAAAAAAAAAAATATGTAAATATCTGTGTACTTACCTGTTTTACAAATTTATTTCAGCAATATTATTTTAAAAGAAGCAGATGAGAAGCAGTAAAGATTAAAATTAAATCATTAAATAATTGAAAAATCAGTAAAAAATCGTTAACGAAAAGAGAAATTTGACAGTTTACAAATGTTTAATCATTTTTTTTGTTTATTAGAAGTTTCCTAATTAAATTGGAAACAATAGTAAAATATGCGTAAAACATTAATGCTTTACATAGTTAGTTTTCGGAACTGCTGATATTATTTGGTTATTTGCTATAAATTAAAATGTACCAAAAATTTGATTGAAGGAGCCATTATACTCCGTGGTAGTTAATCATTTTGCATAAATAACTAAATAAAACATGGTAGTGTGTTTTATTTACTTATTTGTGTTAAAATGTACCTACCGTTTGCAGCGGTTGACATATTTTCTATAAGACTACATGTAAAAGTTTTTAAATTTTTTAAGTTTATGAGTTTCCTAATGACTTTGGATTTTTTAGAGAAAATTGTGTCATATAGAAATGTATTAAAAAAAACTTTATTTCAGATTTTTCATTATTTTCGTCGAACGCCCCGACATGTTTTTTAGGTGATTCTCTTTTAAAACATTATATACTTATCTGTATATGAACACAAGAGTTCATGGAAAGTGTTACCACTTATAACTATAAAAATATTTAAACAAAATTTTAAGGAAAGAAATTAAGGGGTAAGGCACCTAAAGGACACTAAGATAGGCCAAAACTCTATCTTCGTATGAAATTTCAATATCAAGTGCAGGCTGAAATAGACCGTCTTTTATTATAACATTAAATTATGTGTTAGCTATAACTGATTTGAAATAAAAAACTAAGTCCAGGAAATTACCATTACATCATCGACTCTCATCTGTCTTGGGAAATTATATTGATTTCTTAATAAACAAAATTAAAGCAGCATGTTTCTCAATATCAGTTAAAAAGTCATGTTAATTTAAATATTCTTAAAATGTATTATTTTGGAGACGTTCAATCGTGACCTAATTATAGCATAATGTTTTTTTTCCTTCTTCAATTCTTTGGGACTTCCTGCCACATACATGTGGCAGGAAGTCCCAAAGCATTGAAGAAGGAAAAAAAAAATAAGATAATGCCACAAATAACATTTAGACAATAGCATAATGTGTTAGGCAAACAGCAACAAAATTAATGAACTGTTCACTCTGCAAAAGAAAATAATACATATACAATGTCATTCAAAGACTCGCCAAGGTACTCCTTCAGGAATTTATTCTCACAGATAGGCATTCTAACAATTTCTTGTTCATATGTTTTAAACTGTGTCTGTTATTTTAAGTGCAATCCACAAAGTTCGTGACCAACAGAAATGAAACTGATAATTATTTCTTAAGACCAACGTACATTGTCGATGTATAGGCCATGATTAATGACTAATAGGCCCATGATCATGCCAATTAAATGATTCAGTAAACTACCACTTTATCTCAAATTACTGAATGACCATTAAATTTCCAAATATAAAGTAAAAATTATGCTATTAAAATATAACTTTTACTCTGTTGTGGAATTCTCGGAATGTCCTACTGTGGAAGAATAAGCGACACATGTATTAATTTACATAATTTTGTATTATTTTTTCTACGACCATGAATAATACATTTATTATAGATACGTTTTTAAATAAGTAATGGGGCTCATTACTTACAGCCGTGGGTTGTATTCATTATTCAATAGGCCAGAACCAATTACAAGAGTTCATTTTCATTGTTCAATAGTTTTGAACCAATCACAGGAGTTCATTTTCATTATTCAACAGTTTAGTGTTAAAATATGCACGTGTCGTCGAGATTTCGAATCCTAGTAGTGTTGAACTTTTTTTTTAATAATTTGTTTTTATATCTTATATTATTATTACATATAAAAAAAATACAACTAGTTGTATTTACAATCTTTTATATAAAATAATATTGTGCACAACTGTAAAAATTATTATTATGTTTGGCAATTTCCTGTTGATTGGTCGTAGAAAAAGTATAGCATTCTAGTCACGTGTAATAGCTATCATTTTATGTTTATCTATCATGTTTATCTGTATTTTACCCATATATATTGTGGTGATAACTCGGTCCACACCCCAGACAAATATTGAACATTTTGAAATATTATTTTTAAAATTAAACACGTTAACGAAATATAATTAGTGTAAATTTTAAAAAGCATTCGTACGTATAACCTCACTTTTTATAGCAATATCTGTTAAATCATAAATATTTAATTGATGAAGTGTTCGATATGTTGTAGGATCTCATATTAGATTTAAGTTGTTCTCTTTTGAATTTCATAAGATATAGTTGTACCAATATATAAAGTTGGTACCAAATTTTCTAAAAATATTTCAATGTTAATATTAGTTAAATGTTGTTTAAACATGTAATAGGGGTATATTTGTGCTCTATTTAAGATAGTTAGTAGCCTGGGATAGGATTTTATAGGAATAAGATTAGTTTTAAAAAACAAATTTATAAAAATGATGCGAGAAAGGAAAATTTCTTAAATATCAGAAAAATCTACAAACAGTATTTCAAAAGATTTGGAATAAGCTCAAAATGAAGATGACAACAATAGTTTTAAACATGTAATCAATAATAAGTCTAATAAATCAAGATAAAAGTTTCCAAATTTTACAAAATAAAATCAAATTAGTGCATTTTTATAAAAGTGTCAAATTGGACAGATAAGTTCTTAGTAACGAAAAAGTTGTTGATTAAAGAAATTAGAGAGAGCAACGTCATCAACAAAATTAGGAACAAGATTTTTGGATAAAAGTACGATAAAATTAAGAAATTATATTGAAAAAGATATTAAAAGTGAATACCTTCATTCATATTATAGTAAACACCTTTTTCAAGTAGTTGTCAAAGTCAAGAAAGTGGAAAACCATACATTTGAATATTCCAAATATTTACACACAAAATGATAGTCTAGTGGATTTAAGTGGAAAAGTTAAGAAATTTTCTATTTCTGTTATAAGAAGCAACAAGAACAAAACTTTGTAAACCAATATCTAGTTTAGGAAAATCAAAATTTGTGCTTCGAAACATTTTGAACTAATGCTACAAAAAGGTAACGGTTTACCTGTTTTAAGAAGTATCAAGTATTTATAAGAAGAGTGGAAGTTTGCTTGGAAAACACGGGTTTCACTGAGATAAACCACATCTGTGCCATATTCGAGTGGAGTTACATGGAATAGGCCCGCGTACTTCACAGAAACAGAACACATGTAAGAGATTTCACGAATCAGGTAATTGATCTCATACAGATAATGAAAAAAACCCATGGTAAAAACTAAAATCTTTCAGAAAGTAAAAAGAATTCGAATTAACAAAGATTAAAAATAAAAGGCCAATTATTGTATACATTTTATTTAGATTCTAAGTTTTCTGTATTTTCTTTTTCAGGTTTTGTAAATTTTATTATTTCCGTCTAAGGAAAATCATATTATTCTTGTTAATATATTTGTTTATTGAAGAATTCTAACGTGTTTCATTGAAATCTAAACTTTCAGATCACTTGATGCAAGGAACTCACATGAACCCTGAAAGAGTAAGTTTACTCCGAGTAGACCTCATGCTATTAAAGTTATTGTGTTTATGAGTCTGTTATTGCTATTATAAATAATTTTGGCAGTGTTTTACACTGTCTGGCGTCCAGCATATAAAAAAAATATTGAAAATAAAAATCATTCATATTAAAAAAATAAAATAATACAGACTGATAAAACATAATAATATGTATTATTGTCTAGGTTTAAAATTGTTTTATGATTGTTTGATTACTTGTACTTTCGGTTTATAGTTTATTAGTAGTGTCCGTCTTGTTATTTCATTTTGTTTTATACAATAATTATATCATTTATTACTTGACTGTATTTTATACTTACTTTGTAAGTGTAATGAATATAATAAAGACATATTATTATTATTACAATTTGCTTCACTGTTATATTCTACTAACGTTTTTTATAGGGGAAACACGATTATTGTTTACTTCAGCTATGAATTCAGATAAATTAAAATGAAAATGACCCATAATAATTATTAGTTAGTCTTGGATTGCACTACGTGGATGTGGAAGTAAAAATGTGACAGATGGCAATAATATTTGGCACGTAGTTAACAAAATTGCCAAGGAATACACCTATTATATTTTTAATTTAACAACGTTGGAAACTTGTAAAAGTACACAGAGAGAAATCGCTTTGGAACATTTTGCACAATGTTGTGGAACAACGTCTTGTTGCATTTTTTTAAACAATTGTAAAATTTTAAGGCACAAAGATATATAGTTTTACATATGTTAATTGTGCATAATTCTTGTGCGTTTTATTTGTACAATATAAATACTTAGTTACGATGAATTTATTGGAAACTTCGACCAGCAAATTGGCGAAATTTAGAGTTAAATTTATTTATTTTTTCTCAACAAATCATAGCAAATTTAACTTTGTAATTCTCTCAAACTATGTATTTTGTTGCCATTCTATTTACAATTAGTTTTAAGTAATTGTTTAAAGGATTTGCACAACTTGTGTAACATAAAAGTGTGATTTTATTTTATAAACAGTTGTTGACAAACTTGTGAAAGTAGGAGTCCCAATATATTTATTTCTGCTGAATAATAGTAGTAATCTATGCCGACCGCACAAACTGCACAATTTAATGACATACTATTCACAATCATTTTGGTGATATTCTTTTAAAATTTTGTATAATTGTTTCATTTATTTCACGTAAAGTTTATTGGTTAAAAATTGTACTGACCGCGCCGATATACTCGCAGGCAATTACGCATCAGATCCAGGTGATGTTTCGTTAAGTGAAGACGTACACTTCCGAATTATACAAGTACTTACATTTGTGATGGAATTTGTTGAAAACTTATTAACCGAGTGGGGTTTCCTAGATCTAATTCCAGCATTCACAGAGGTAAGTACTTCACACAGTGTTACAGATTTGCATATATGTTCTCTTAAATTAACTTCGTTAACATATAGATATAAAAATGGTTTCTTGTTTATATGTGAAGAATGCATGTAACCTATCTTCTAATACTTGATTTCGTTTACAGCTTGAGAGTAATCTCGTTTTCATACGCGAAGCGACAGAAAGCTGTTCCTAAACTACTAAACCCAAAAGGCAAACTTGTAAAAGAACTGTTTCAAAACGAGGATAACACTTCTCATGGTAAGCAACAAATTTAATTTTTGTGATGAACTGATAAATGTTTCTTTTTAAGAATATGACGTGACTACGACATAAGCTTTATTACTACAAACTGCGTTAATAGAAGCTAATAAGAAGAAGCACTGGAAGCCACCCAAATTAGAATTATTAAATGGATTTATTTTAAGCATATACGTAAGTCAAATACTTCTCTTCAACTAAAACTTTATGCATATAAAATTAATTTGTATTTAAAAAAAAATAGGAATGTTTTCACTTACCATATTATAATATATAATTGCATGCTCTATTATGTATTGCTGTTCTGTTAAAATAAAATATTTATATTCTTTAATTTTTTTTTTATTGAAATCCTTTAGGAATACCTCCAATTTTGGAAATAATATTTCACAATCTGTATTACAGAATAATACAATTAAAATGAAGTGGATACATATAGTGTGTGAAATGAGTGCACGGTGAACCAAAAAATATATACACAATTTGGATATTATAGACAATTGTGCAAAACTAACCCTAATTCATACACTGAAGAACAGCGTCTTTGAATTAAGTGTATATATTGTGCAAAATGAATTACAAAGTTGGCAAAATAAACATACAATTTGTGGATTTCTCATTTAGAAATTGTGGAAAACTGAAAACATATTCTCTTAAAAAACTATAAACATTGTGTCACTTAAGAGCACAATTTTTTGTAAATATGGTTTACAAATGAAGAGGGTTAAATGTGAATATTTGTTTAGGAAACCTTCAGAATATATTTAAAAATTTCACACAAATTGTAGAAACTAACTTAATCTGTTCAAATATTTGTTCCACAAGTGGAATAAAATTATGTATTTTTATGCAACCATAATTCAAATTTGTAAAGAATTCAATTTATGTGATTTTTAAGTTTGTACAAAAATTTCAAACAACGTTAATACATAAACTGTACAAAATCATTGCCCCAATGTATTATTTATTTGCACAAATTGTTCCTATCACCATTTTAAGACCAATTTGGAGTACAATTTTCTACAATTGTGGTAAAATATCACACACATTTTTCTCTGTGTATTTACGCAAGCCTTCCATATTTGGCGCCTTTTATTTAATATTTATTTTTTGCCCTGGGGCGACCACCCTTGACCGAAAGATATCAGGTTTTATTTGTAATAGTAGTGATAACTAGTCGGATTATTATCATTCTCATATGTCGTTTCTTAATTAATAACACTGGTCTACAAAAAAAAAATCTGTTCCAAGGACTAAATCTATCATTCCTTATGTATTTTTGTGTGCTGAATCCGAATTTTTAATTAAAAAAATTGGGTAGGTTTCGAGTAAATCGCCGTTTTTATTGCCAAAATACGGTTTTGACAATAAAAACCGCGAGTTACTCGAAATCTGCGTTGTAAAAAAATTATTAAATTGAAAATTCGGATTCAGCACAAAAATACTTACGGAATGATAGGTTTAGTCCTTGGAACAGAAAATTTTGTTTTTTTGTAGACCAGTGTAATTTGTTAGAGTGAGATTAAGAGGGAAGTTCTGTGTAAATACTTTTACTGATTTTGTATACAGGGATGTAATCAGTTTCATGTCATTAAAAAAAACTGGTAATGGGGACCGAGTAGACAAACAAAAAACCTTTTTGACTTTTCCCTCTAGGGGCACTTTGAAAAACACTGATCTAGGCTAACGTAGACAACTATTGAGAACCACTGCTTTTCTTGGTCGATGGATTTGTATTTCCCAATTATCCAACTTTTAAATTGTCATAAAAAAGTGCTGGCCGGCACACGCGGTGTCAAAGGATCAACGACCGCCTTTGATGTACCGCCTCAACTGAACTGAGGCAAGTATAAAGAAGTGAATAATTGGTTCTCTCTTCGTGCACAATTGCAAGCAAATAATGGCCATAGAGATTTAAACAGAGCATTTCTTTACACGTATTTTTTAATTTGGAACAAAATATTGGATTGTTTATAATTTAAATGTGGTTTATTAACATTTGTAACATAAATGAGTCTCCTGGGTTAAGAGCTTACTACCTACCTAAATGATTCAAAATCTCTGCATCTGTATCAATACACAGTTCGGTATGTCGAAATAAGTACATACGCACTTCGTTCAACACTAAACACTAAACTATCAACTAACGTTGTCAATAAAGAAAGATAAAATAAAAGCTTGGTACAAAAGCCAAAAAGGAATACAAAAAGAACGAACAAGTAAGTTGTGTCTGTACCTAATCAAGAATTTGACAACTTGAACCGTAAGTCAATAAAATAAATAACACAATGACGCGAAATTCAAATATAACAAAAACAACGACGGGTTGGACGCGTGTACATAACGAAACACCGACATGACAGTAACTAAAATATTGCACATGGGAGAGTTAGAGTATAGTTTTTTTCAGATCAGATCTAGATCTAAACCTACCTCAATATTCCAGCAGTTCTCAAAAAAAATTTATTGAAAATTTGCGAAATTTTTGTTTATTTTTTCTCTCCAATACTATGAGCTTTAGACCTCATGTTATATAAGGTTTTTTTGTTTGTCTTGTCGTTCCCTACCACCAGTTTTCTTAATGACTTAAACTAATTTCACCCTGTAGATGTGATAAACATAATAAAACGCGAGATATGCGTCGCAGAAACTTTGAACTGGGCCAAATTTGGCCAGCGTTACTGCCCTAGTCAGTATTATAAGTACTACTACTTAGCCTGAAAATATCGTATTTTTAGAAAATTTTTGTTTTAAGAAAAGGCGTTGCGGTTAAGTGAAAAATTTTCAAAACTTTCTTCTCTTGAGCCTATGTATGGCCATGCAAAATATTTGTAAATTTACAACAGCCATCCTGCCCAGCAAACATTTAGGTATTATTTGACGTCAAGACCTAAATTATGTATAATAAATTTAGTCGCAAAATTAGAATTAACCATGTTTTGGTAAAATTTACGTTGACGCTACGTGGAATTGACATAAGTGGAGAATAAGACGACGTCGAAATAAAGTCATATCAACTAAAACACGTAAAGTTACACATAAATCGCACTTGTAGCCGTACAATATATTTGGTTACTAATACCTATTTAGGTGAATTTTATTTGTGTTCTTGACTAGTGTATTCTGTTGACAAATGAGTGAACCGAAAGTATCATAGTGGAGCTCTGTAAGATTGCCTTGGTATTCAGCTGCGCCCAAAAGTACTGGAGGCTAGGCTAGCATTTGGCAATGTCCTTTTATTAAAATTCTATGACCAATTATTTTCACATGTTAGAGTGCAAATATAATCGAGATATTTTTCTTTAAAAAGACTTGGATGAGAAATCTGGATGTGGAAGTAGTGGTTCCTTAGGCAGCGTTTATTTACATCACACTTCATTTCTATATTGGCATCACGAATTACCCAACTATATTCCTTAATGATTTCTTTTATTGACTGAAATGATTTTTATTTTTTAGATAATAACTAAACCACCTACCTAATTGTTAAAATAACCTAAATAATATAAATTTTACAAATGGGTTAGCTTCTGAATTACTATTTTATAGTTAAGTTCACTTTAAGGTCGATTTGTCAGATTACTGTCACACAGAGGTTTAAAATTTATTTCTTCAGAGTACCTTTAAGGCCAGTTTAACGGTAATTGAATGGTGGAAATCACGTAGACAATCTAGGAAGAATTTATCGACGTTGTCGACCTAATATTACTTCAAAGAAGTGTAATAAAAATGACCAAACAGGTTGCTATTTAGGTAAACATTACGTAGGATTTGCAATAAAATTTACCTAATAAGATATTCGACTATTAGATATATTTATAATCGTGAAAAGGTAAATACTACCTAATTAAATTACCTATTTCGGCCCTATTGGGAATTTATCCTTGAGGTCATTTTTGGTAGATTTTTTAGTAGTTTTTCACTCGCTCTTTTCGTTAAATTCACTTTCACAGAAAATTGTTATTGAGGTAGATTAACTGGTATTATTTACGTAAACTGAAATCTAAATTAAGACCAATTGGTAAATTTTCATCGGAAGTCTATTTTTCCAATCAATTTTACGTCATAATTACTTTAATAAGTAAATTTGTCTTTTCCCAAGTAGAGTTCGAGCTAGTTTTTAACAAAAATGTTTGCTGGGTGTATACTACAAAATATGAATATATTTAGTGCCAATAAATAATTTAACTCCCATTAATATTAGTATTCAGTAAATATATTATCATATTAGCATTAAATCGATGTGTATAAATAATTTTCCAATTAACATATGATTTGACCTCTAACACTACTTCCTTTTGTGGAATTTGTGGCAAGAGATACACGATCTGCTCTAAAAACATTATATGTATCAGAGTTGGCTATTGCTGACATGCATATAGATCCACATTTTCTTGCAGAGTAGCTGTCGAGTTAAACAATTTATGAATCTTGATATTGAGAACTGGAACATTTTGATAACAAAAATGGAGTTTCTTGCAGCTACCTACTTACATGGTTCTTGTTTAACTGAAAAAGGTATATCATTTTTACCATAAGGTGATTTCTCATGCACGTATAGTACAGTAAGAGCCATTTAATATTTATAACCTCCGATATAAATTCCTGTAACATTTATAGAAGTAACATAGGTTTCCATAAAAAGTAGCCCAATTAAAGTGAATGTCCATATTTTGTTTACCTTCTGTATAAATATATTTTGTTTACTTCCTGTATAAACAAAAGAAGCGTTAATTAAAATCTGCAATATACTGTTCACGCACATCACTTCCAGCACAATTGGACATTCAGCATTCAGCTTCTTTACTGCAGTGTTTGAATAATGAATAAAACGCCAGTATTTGAAACATCTATGAATTTCCAACGCATCATAAATAACACAATAATCATAACTTACAAAGAAGCGTACATTTTTAAAGCATTATGAACAGGAATTGAGTTGAACAACAGCCTGGTAAATATTTTTATTCTTTCTTATATAGAAAAAGTTTATAAGTTTAAGGTGACCATTCCCTAGAAAGAGACATCCGATAGGGAAATATTTACTATATTTGGCCATAATTTTTTTTTCTTAATACGTATTTTTAAAACAACAATAAGACTACCCAAGTATAACCTTAACAAGAATATTGCTACGAATTATATATTCAATATTATCAGTTGTTTGCAAAATAAATTAAGAAATTGAGAAAACGAATTTAACGGAAATAGCATATTATGGCAAATGTTCCCAAAAATTCACAGCGTCAACCTGGATAAGACAAAAAGGTTTATTTTAAAAATACAATACAAAATGAATAAATTGATGTACTATTTATTATTAATCGTACAGCCTGGAAAAAATACAATAATATTGTAGATATAGGCGGCAACTAAAAATGCCAATAATAAATGAAAGTAAAAAATTTAAATATCTTTCAGGCAGTGACCTATAAATACATAACATGTAATAAAATATTTCAAGAAATTTAGCGCCAACCTGGAATGGAACAAAATGTTTAAATGCTCAATCTAAATAAATCTGTAGTTGTCTTATTATACTCTTCGTAGATACAAAACGAAGAGTATATTGCATTCGATCGGCACATTTCTAAAACCGGTAATATTGCTCGTAGAGAAAAAAATTTCATATGACTGTGTTGGTGATTGAATTCTGAATAACTTTCCAAATGTCCGTCCGTCCGTCTGTCTGTCTCCGTCCGTCTGTCTGTCCGTCCGACACGTTTCTTGTAAGCACGATAAACACACTACGTTAGTGTTAGCTAGAGTAGGAACCCTATTGTTTTTGGAACAAAATCGATCGAAATAAAAAATTATGCTTTACTTCCTAGTTCGTAGTTTTAAATTAAACTATTTTGCAAGGCACTGAAATTATTGAGTGAAAATTCATAGTAATAGTCTTGTTATGATTCTACTTAAGTGGTCTTATATTTTTTTAAATATATGTACTAGGAAAAAAAAGTTATGGCCAAAAATAATAAATATTTCCCTATCGTACTTCTCTTTCTAAGGAATGACCACCTTAATATTAGAACGCACAAAATTGATTGCATTATTTTGATACAACGTATATAGTAGTTTGCTAAATGAATAATTTTAATCCTTGAATGTAATTTAAAATTTCTTTGATTTCATACTTCGGGCCAGTTCATTAATGATGTCACGCCTCTTTTGAGAATTCTTAACCCCCTCTCCCCCTATGTCACACATTGTCATGCTCGTCCGATAATATCAAGGATGCTACTAATAAATAATCAAAATATTAGGCATAAACTTATTTTCTCATATTGTGACATCACTATTGCTTGAGTCCCCCACCCTCCCCTGTCACAAAGTGTCACAACTTTCAGAACCCCCCTCCCTGACTTAAAACGCGGCCCCTTCTCTGGCACTTTGCCTGTCTTTTGTAGCCATTTCTTTAAACTTTCTTAAGACTTCCTTTGTATCGGGTTTCAGATTAGGGGCAGTCCATAAAATACGTCACTCAGAATTTCACTTTTTTGGACCCCTCCCTCCCCCTTCGTCATGCTAAGTCACACTTTCCGCGATCCTCCTAACAAATCTTACGCCACAAAAGCTAGCCCACTCACCCTATAAATGATTTCTTTTCAATACCCCTCCCTCCCCCTTATTTGCGAAAGTATTTTATGAACGGCCCCTTACCGGATTTACATTTAAAATGGTTCTGTTTTAGTAGCGGTACTTCATTTACTATCCTTGGATACTATCACTATGGATTTCTTTGTTCAGCACCTTTGAGTATAAATATTTTGACGATATCTGTGAAAATGTTGGCTTTATTTACTTAGCCACTGTCATTATTTTAGATTTGATAACTTTAATTCATTGATTAACTAACTTTTCATTGCTTCATTAGTTCCTCTTTTAAGTATTTAAGTGCCGCTTCAATACATGCTATTTCTGAAATATCTTTTTTAATACTTCTAAACTTGGTATTTATTATACTCTTCGCAAATACAAGACGAAGAGTACCTATATTGCATTCGATCGGCACATTTCTACAATCGGTAATATCGTTCGTATATAGAGAATAAAATTTCATATCACTGTGTTGGTGATCGAATTCTGAACAACTTTCAAAATTTTTTCAATATACAGGAAAATTATGCTTTTTAATGTTTCAAACAGTTTTATTAAAACTCTACACGTGTTTCGGCTTATTAGGCCTTTATCAAGAGTACAAGATAATACTGACCCGCTGACTTTCAAAATGTTTGTCCATCCGCTCGCCTGTCCATCGGTCTGTCTGTCTGTCTGTCTGTCCGCCCATCACTTTTCTGGTAAGTACGATAACTTAAGAACGAAAAGTCAGATTATGGTGAAATTTGGACAATAAGTTAGTGTTAGCTAGAGAAAGAATCCCATTGGGTTGGAACAAAATCGATCAATAAATATAGAACTTATTGATTATTTAAATGAATTAAATTTATATATTTATACCATATAGTATTGTTACATTGCAAAACCGGCAATAGTCCCTATTCATATATCATATATCATCTTAACAGCAATAAATTTGTCACAAATGCGATAAGATTACTGACTAAGCTTTGGCGGCTTTCATTCAGCTCGCAGTTAGAGAAGGCCATCACTTGCTAATACGAACTAACATTATTATACTATTCACAAATATTTTTTTATTAACAAAAAAACTGCCAAGAGTATTCTACAGAATTTGCAACAATTATATAAAAAGTGCAGTAAATCGGTGAAGAGTATAAAATTTAGCTTGTTATATATGTGAGAGCCCGTAGCCAGAAAAATTGTAGGGAGTGCCTATCAGATTTCAGGGGACGGCAATTCATTTATAATGCTGAAAAATATGCAAAATATGTCAACGTAGGTAATGTTGGAAATTATTCAGCGGGTGCCTAAATGTTTCCAAAGGGTACAAGGCATCCCCTGTTACCTCCCGACTACAAACCTGCTTGTGATGATTTATCTACTATGATACAACTCATTTTGCAATTATTTCTCATGAAAAAAATATCTTTGACTTCTTAAGCAGTGGCGGCTCGTCAGGGGAGGCAGGGGAGGCTGAGCCTCCCCTCGGAAGAACCACCATATCTTCAAAAGTAATATCTTAAGAAATTTCAATTAGGTATATCTCAATTTTCAATATTTGTTATTGTTTATAATTCATTAATTAATGTTCAGTGTATATATAAAAGTTTTGCATTTCCTTTCCACAAACATACCTATAACGTTACGGTCCGGATAGTCTTTGTATGCATATTTCCCGGTCGGCCGGTCTTTTACTGAACGAACACTGCGGTTCGCTGGAGGCTAATACGAAATAGCTTCCAACTTTAACGCATTTACTTATAACATGAATGACCTTGAATTTCTTTGCGCTGTGTAAAATAGCAGAGCACTTCGAATAGCCAAAGGAAGCCAGCCTCCGATCTCAGTTCTTTATAGCGCATGTCCACATTGTGCACAGGTCGTTCAGGTGATTCACAAAGAAAACGAAATGTTAGTTGCGTTTAGCTTTAGCCGGTTAAGTTGACGTAAAAATACATAAAACATTTGATAGGCGGGCTAAAAATGAGTGCTCTAGGTGAAAATATGTCTTGTTGTCCAGACGTGGTGGATTATTTGTTATTAAATGGATTTACTACTCTTACTTACGACGAAAAGGTAAGAATTAAAAGAAATGCCAGGCCTACACCAGCAATGACTTCGTTAGTTTTTAAAAGTGGTAAACAAAACAGAGGGTTTTGTGATAACAATTATAAAAAAGTCGAGTGATTAACGGCATCAACAGTTAGAAACAAATTATATTGTTGGAGATGTTTATTATTTACTAATGATCAATCCTCAATTTGGGGCAGGGCCGGGTTTAATAATTTGCAAAATTTATCGCGAGGTTTAGAAAGGCACGAAAAATCCCAGGAGCACATTTCATCTTGCATTTAATTCGAAATGTTTGGTAAACAAAATATTGTAAATTTCTTGTATTCTGGACATAAGAGAGAAATAGAAAATTTTAACGAAAAGGTCCGTGAAAATAGGGAAATATTAAGGAGGTTAATAGATGCCTTTATATATTTATCTTCACAACAAAATTCTTTCCGAGGACATGACGAAAAACGAGAATCGTGTAATAAAGGAAATTTCAAAGAGCTGATAGATTTTTTAAAAACGTATGACCCAAAATTAGAGAACTTTTTGAATAACGCCACTGTTTTTTCCGGAACGTCTAAATCAATTCAAAATGATCTATTTGAGAGTGTTAGCTCGATTATTAAAGGCAAAATTTATGAAGAACTATATAATTGCGAATTTTTCTCGTGGCAAATTGACGAAACGACGGACGTTACTTGTAAATCTCAACTTTAAGTAATTTTTAGATATGTAATGCACGGAGAAGTTATTGAAAGGTTTGTTGGTTTTTTTGATGTGAGTAGTGGAAGAAACGCGGAGAGTTTATTTAAATTATTAATCGATGCATTTGGTAAATTTGATTTGAAAAATAAATTAATAGCACAAACTTATGACGGCGCTGCAGTTATGTCAGGGCATCTTAATGGACTCCAAACAAAAATAAAAGATATTGCTCCTCAAGCTTACTTTGTTCACTGTTACGCACACCAATTAAATTTAGTTCTGAGTAAAGCATGTAACGGAATTAAAGAAGTTAGAATATTTTTTTCAAATATTACTGGTTTTTCGTCATTTTTTTCAAAATCTACCAAAAGAACTGATGTTTTAAATAGAATTAATATGAAACATAGAATTCCGAAAAACGCTCCCACTCGTTGGAATTTTTCATCTAGAGTTGTTTTCACTGTTGACAAATACAGGAAAAAACTTATTGACGTTTTTAATTTTATTTCGGAAAGTGAAGATTTTTTAAATGACGATCAGATTTTACGAGCAGCTTACAGATTAAAATCGTTATTGTTGGATAAAAATTTCATATTTTTTCTAAAGGCTTTTAAAATGATTTTTGAGCAAACTGATGTTGTTTTCCAAATTTTACAGAATAAACTAACTGATATAACATATTCTAAAATTAGACTTAATTCACTTATATCTAAATTAAAAGAATTTCGCAATACCGAAATACATTTCAATACTTTATACAACATTTTTTTAGAAAATGTTGAAAAAGTAGACGATGACGATGAGCCTGAGCCACAATGAAAAAAGAGAAAGACAACATATAACTTTGACAGGGCAGATACACATTACAAACAAATTTTTATAGAAATTTTGGACACCATTATAGTCCAAATTGAAATGATATTTTCTGATTTAAATTCTTTGCAATGTTTCGATTTAGTAAATCCCAATAATTTTACAACGTATTCTAAATCATTTCCTACTAGTCTAATGGAGAAATTAATGGACCATTATCCTTTTTTTGACCGTATTTCGTTAATAAATGAACTATGCGTGTTGTATTCTGACCAGCAACTTTTAGCAAATTCAAAATCATCTCAAGAAATGCTTACTTTTATATATAATAACAATTTAAAAAGCTGTCTCCCCGAACTGTACAAACTTTTGTCCTTAGTGTCAACAATTCCGGTAACCTCAGCTTCTGTAGAACGATCATTTTCAGCACTTAAACGCATAAAAACATTTACTAGAAACAAAATGAGTGAAGACCGCCTCTCAAATGTATCGCTTATTTCAATAGAAAAACGTTTTTTGTCAGAATTGAAGAAACACGATTCATTTTATGATGAAGTAATCAACCATTTTGCCAGTTCCGAAAATCGCAGGTTACCACTCATTTATAAAAATATTTAGGCTTTAAAGCAGAGATTAATATAGGTAGTTGTTATTTTAGAAAAAATATTTATTTATGTTATTTATTTTTTAGGAAATATTTTTTAATTCTCCATAATATAGAGTTCCGCGGTTATATTTTTTTATATAACTTCTGTCTCAAAACAATTTTAATTTTTATTAAAAGTTATACTTAATGTTACACTCCTGGCAGTGATAATGAATACAATTTTTTGTTTGTAGAAAAATACTTTAATTTTTTTACTAAACCTGTTTTTATTTTTATTAAAAGTTATATAATTTAATTACAAGGGGGATAATAGGGCTCCTTTGGATACCGATACTCGAGTCGTAGGAACGAGAATTTCATGAGAATGATTTTTTCATCTCATCATATTTTCTATTTCCTTTTCTTTCTATTCTTTTATTAGTTCTATTCTCTCAAGTCATGATTCGGTATCCTGACGAACAACCCACGGCAAAAAAATGTAACGCGCCATTGTACTACCTCAGGGGTGGTGGGGAAATGTACAAATTGTAGTCATATTGCACGTCAGTTGTCTTTCAGAATATCAAGCCTCCTCTGCAGACAATATCACGAGCCGCCACTGTTCTTAAGCATCTTAAATTGTGCATCAACAATAGCCACAGATGAGCGGTGAAATCATTTTGTACAGGCTTCCTCGCGTCCCATAAGAGAACCTCCTATAGTTTTTTAACACTGCACACTCAGACATTGTTTGCTTAATATATTTATCTCTGAGGATTTATACAGAAAGAAAAGAAATACTCAAGTTTCAAATAAATTACACTTTCATTGTTTGTACTTCACTTTCCTTCACTTATATTACTAAGTACACATATTTAACAGTGCTACACGTATACTCCTACATGCGCTATGTGTGTCCGTCCGCTATTCATAAATAATAATAATTCAGTAAACTACAAACGTAACTTCAATGAATGTACGAGTATCAGTGACGTCATCGAAGATGAGTACGATTTTCCGAAGAAACTCCAACGTAAACATAATGTCAACATATAAAAAAAATGAGAAGAAAGTCTCTAATTTTGTCGACCAACATAGCTATACTAGAACTTGCGCTAAAAGTAACTGGATCTAGCAAAAAGACTGTTAAATTGAAGTCTTGCTGATCTCACGTCAGAATCATTTATTTGTTTTTTTTCATTTGATTTGCCAGCGTAAGGTGGGCATTGCTGCCAATTCCGGTGCATGGAGATTTGTTCCACCACGCGGCCCGATCGCACGCCGAACGTCCATCTGCAGTCGCCCAGTTGTCTATTACACATTCATGCGGCTCCACCCGACCGACCAACGGATCATCCCACCGTGTGCTGGAACAAACCCCCGGTGCTTTTATATACCGCCGGATCGGCTGCATACGCTGGATTGGACATTGGACATGCTTGTTGTCAGCAGCGAGAGCCGCATGACGCATGGGGTAGGAGTATATAGGATGGAGCGTGTAGGTGATTGTGAGATGTTTCTTCTTATTTTGCTTCTGTCTTCATCGGATGGAAAGTGTAGGTGTTTGTGAGATGCTTCTTTTTAGTTTCTGTCTGTGATCATCTTCTCTTCTATTCTACTTCTGAGTTTTCTGTTTCTTCTGTTTCTGAGTCTGGCAGTGTGTATATCCTTGATATTTCTGAATTGTATTCCGTTTTCTGTTGTGCCGATTTTTTCCAGTGTGTGTAATCCTTTCCTAGCTTATTTATAATCCTTTGATTATTGTTCTTTCGTCTAGTAATGTTGACAGTTGGATAATGTCCCTTTTAGCTCTTCTCAGGCTTCTTCGGTTGGCCTTTGTCGTTGCTGCGTTTTTGACTACATATATCATCGTAGGCATTATGATGGTCGTGTATATCTTTTTGGTTAGGCACCATGGTGGTTTATTGTCCTCAATGAAGGTCGTCCTTTCCTATATGCGCGTTGAAGTCTCCTAGTATTATTATGTTCATTTTTCTATTCCTGTTTCTTCTAGTCTCTTGCGTGATCTGTCTGAATACTCGTCCTACCCGTTTGTCGGAGGGCACATGTACTCCTAATATGCATATGTTTTCCTTTCCAATTTGTTAGTCTGCCGTGGTCATGTTTTCGTTTACTTTGCTTGTCGTAATCTGGATAGGGGTGTTCCGTCTTATTGCCCATGCGACTCCTCTGCTGGTTTCTTTCTTTATCCCCTCCACTTAGATGCCATTTGTAGTTTTGAGTAACTACGGTTCCGTCTATCATGTGTGTCTCTTGTATGCACGCAACGTGTATGTGTCCCATCATAAGAGTCGATTTCATAGATTTTTTCTCCCTTTCTCTCGTTATGCAGCCTCTGACATTCCATGTCGCCAGAATGATGTCATCATGTTGTAATTCTTGACTATTGGCTTCTTCTGTTCTTTGTGATATTTGGTACATGTTTATGCGCGTTGCTTCCTCTAATTCTGGGCGGGGTGTTATTGCCCCAGTTCGAGCGTATGTTTTTTCTGGTTGTTCTTCTTCATGTTTTTCTTGTGCAAAAATCACGCTATCGTGGTGATTTCTTTCGTTTCCGTGCTTCCTATATACTATCTCTAGTGGTGTGTTCTCTCTTCCCTGTTGGTTAGTAGGATGGAAGATTGTATGCTCTCCTTCTTCTTGGTAAACTATTATTGTCCTGTTTTTCATATTTGCTGTTGCAGCAATAATTGATTCCTGCCCCCCCCCCCAAATCCTTCTCTTCTCAGATCTCAGATGAACGCATTTATTTTTCTCGTATTAGAGTTGTATCTATTGTAACGGGGTGCTAGTTTATGGATGGATGCCTGCATGAATTTCATGAGATGATCTAAGTGATTTTCGATATAATCAGCTACTTGTTTTCGTAGGGTTTTCGTTGCATTGGTATGTGCCTGTGATGTTATATTTTCTCCCTCCAGTTGGTGGCTTAATGCTCCATATACGCAGTTTCCGCCGCCGTCGATTTTTTTTTGTACCAGTAATTGGTGTGTTCTCGTGTTCTCAGCGTCCTGTATTAGTGTGTCCATTTTATTTGCTTTGTTTTTGAAGATCTATATTAACTTGCTGTAAGAGAGTCTTTTTATTATATTATCTATGTCGCGGTAAAATAACTTTTTACAGCGAGTTGCAAATAAGAAAGAGGCCCGAGAGAAGTCCCCGCACACCCTGTATATTGTTTTGCAAACTGCCGTTTCCCAAATGGGAATAAAATAAGATATTATAAAATTAAAGTAAAAATAATACTAAAAATAGACAGACAAACAGAAAAAATAAATTATAAATTATGAATTAATTAAATAATTAATCAGTATAGCTTATCTTTGTTGCGGATTGCTGGCATCTGCTTCATCTAATAAACTCCACTTCATACAAATTGTATGTTTATTTATTTACACTTTCCAAGAAACCATTGGATAAATTGCTCAGTTCCAATTAAAGGTAGGGGTATTTATTTATTTCTAGAAGATTTCTAACCAATCTTGGGTTTTAGTCAATTTACCACTTAAATTCGAACTTCGCCATTTGCATTGTCTTCTAAATGTTCCGCCATACTGACAGTTAATCCGAAGAATTACAAATTGCTACCATTTTCGGCAAAGGGACTTAAAGTCATATGTAAGGAGTGTCTTCTACTATTTCAGGCCTTATTTTTTGGCATTTCTGGCATACACTACGCCCCAGTCGGAAGCTTAGTGCCAACTATATCAAAAAAGGTAAAGCAGACCAAGTTAATTATAAACAAAAATTGATTCTAGTTCAGCCAATAAAGGAGGTAGAGTGCGTGAGCAGGGACCTAAGTGATTCCTTTAGAAAGTAGTTCAGGATGCTTAGGGAGTGAACATACTGAGAGTCCTGACGTCTAGATGGAGGGCGGAGAAAGGGGGGGGTCACAAAGAGAGTCCCACGTTTGGTCTTTTCGCTTATATCTCGAAAACGGTGCCTCTTAGGAACAAAATTTTTTATACCAAATGAAAGCTCATGAAATTCTCTGAAACTTTCATTTTATATACTCTCGAATTTGCAACCGTTTTCGAGCTACATGCTCCGCAAAAAATCGAAAAACAGATTTTTATCTGACAAATAGAAATTTGTATTTTAAAGATGATAAAAAAGTCCATTCGCCTATGGCATCCTCATCCTCAGTGCTGGGTGGTTCTTGCTGAAGGGGCACTACGTTGTTCTCATCGTCGTCCTCGTCGTAAACAGGCATGCCGTTGAGGTATTTCCCTTGTCAGTGGAGGCACGTCGCAGAATAGTTCAGCATTGCTTTCCGGCATCCACATTTGCCACTACCACAATCCTTGGTGCAGCGGCAAAATAACGTTTTCAGTAGGACCTCCGGTGCTGGTGGATCTTCTGTTGTAATTGGCACCAGGGTGCCTCCTACATGTTTCTACCCTCACTCTTAAGGGGGCAGCTCATTCCCGAGCTACTGCTGCACTTGGTGGTAGGTGCACCGAGAATGCTGTTTAGTTGCGCACTTAGTTGGTAGGAGGGAGCTGACGTCAGGCTTACTATTTGCCACTAACCTTATGCATGACTGGAAGCGGTACTGGTTGAGGGAGGTCTATATTGCTGGTGCCCCATACCATTTGATGAAGTAAATATTCCCAGCCTCTTCAACCTCGCCTTGAGTGGAGAAAGGGTTGTAAAAGATAGCGCCCTTGATGATTTCTGACTTTAAGTACAATTTTGAGAAGCTCACCTTGCTTTTCCTTAAAGCTGAAGACGTAAGGTAAAAATCTGTTTTTCGAAAATTTTCACTTTCCGGAGCGTATAGCTCGAAAACGGTTGCGAATTCGAAACAAATATATGAAATGATTCTTGTCCAGAAATTCATGAGTTTTCATTTGATACAACATTTTTTCCGTACGACGCACCGTTTTCGAGATATAAGCGAAAAAACCAAAAGTGGGACTTTTACAATCTGTATTTTCAAGTAGAGTTGAGTGGTATATGGCATACTGGCGATTCCCTGTTAATTAGTTCAATCAAAAATAATTTAAAAATCGAATTGGTCTGCCATCGACAGTGTACTTATGTTGGGAAAAGAGTTAATTCACAGTTTGAAAAATGTTTGTACATTATACTTTAGTTAAATACAAATATGTATATTTTGTACTCGAGTATATTTTCCTCTGGTTCAAAATAACGATAATTCATATGGTACCACTACAAAGATATAAGAAATTATTTTTAGAATTCCATCACTATCCAATCGTATAACAGGATAAATAATTTATAAATCATGTATCTTCTAACAAGACATTATTAACTTTATTACAAAATATATTATTTTATATAACTTATGCACTGTTCTGCACTAGCCTACTTGAATTTTTCTCAACAAATTCACAGCACGCAGCCTCTCTCGGCCAGTCGCAGTAACTTTTAGCTTCATTGAAGAGTAAGTTCGCGGGGCAGTCCATAATAAAGGTCCCCGCAGCACCACATGAAATGAAGGACCTACAAAAGAACAATATGTTATAGTACCATCCTCCTTGTCAATAATTACTTTTATATAATTCTAAAAAAGTACTTAGTAATGAATTAATACCGTATCCACATATAGAATTAAAGCTTTTTGTTACTAGTTACTAAACTCGAGCTACTATAAATGCGACAAATTCCTGTTTGTGTTAAATAAAAACTGCTTCACAACCTACTTAGGGTGAGCACTAGTGTTAAATTCACCGAAATAAGTAGGTAAATTAAATGTGTAAAATTGGAAATCATACTATACAGTGAAACATCTGGCGATGAGCACATAACTTTCTTATGCAAGAGTGAAATAGGACTAAAAAAGGAAATTGTTGTGATAATATAATGAATCTGTCATTTGGTTCATAATAATTATTTCCTACACAATTTTTTCTCTTATTTATAAGATAGGGGGGTTGCCAAAATTATTATTTCAAGTTTCAAGTTTTCCACAAAAGTTACTTTGCCGCTACTGTCACATTGAAAAAATGACTGCCAAAATAAGGTTTCTCGGTTGCCTTGTTTAATAAAAAAATAGTTATTACCAATTTTGCAGGGAATAAAAAAGCTGAAAATTTTAATTAAACATTCTTGATCTTGAAAGGAAAGAAAAACTATCCATGAGAACTAAGGGAAAAACTGTATATAAAAATATTAATGAAATCTTTGCATTCTTTCGATAACCTGACTTTTGGTTATGCTAACAAATAAAAATTCTTATTTGCCATTCTCATTTTAACACTAGCATCCAACATAATCCCCTACGGCCAGGCAGGTTAAACTAGTATCTACATGATCCCCTACGATATGTAAATTCAGTTAAAAATGAGAACAAAGGCCTGTTTGCAAAATCCTATAAAGAATATGTTTCATTACTATAGGCAAACAAATAATAAATAGTTCACTTTTAAACATGCATAGATTATATAGGCTCCAATGGTAGTTAGCTAATAGATAGGTGAAGATCTGTTGTCTTTTGTCAGTCAATGTCAAATATAAGTAAATATTTTATACTTATTCATGGATATTGTCTTGACTTTGCATGGAACATCGTTATGAGTGGCTTTGGACTTTTCCGATGAGTCCACAATAAGGACGAAAAACGTTTCAAAGGCTAAGCATTTGCAAAAAACTGAATGAGATTTTATGAAAATCTAATTCATTAGAAGGAAACAAATTTTAAAGACAAGGTACGTAAATAAATTAATTTCAGGCCTTTGTTCTCATTTTTAACTGAATTTACATATCGAAGGAGATCATGTAGATACTAGTTTAATCTGCCTAGTAATAGGGGATTATTATGGATGCTAGTGTTAAAATGAGAATGGCAAATAAGAATTTTTACTTGTTAGCATAACCAGAAGTCAGGTTATCGAAAGAATGGAAAGGTTTCATTAATATTTTTTTATATATAGTTTTTTCTTTAGTTCCCATAGATAGTTTTTCTTTCCGCTGTTTGCTGTTTGCAAAAGAATATGTTTCATTACAATAGGCAAACAAATAATAAATAATTCACTTTTAAACATTCTTGATCTGTTGTTAAAACTTCAAAATTTCCAGTTTATTCCATTGAAGGGTTGGGATGCAAAATGGAGGTAAATAATTAAGTCCAAAAACAGATTTGGTGTATACAGGGTGTTTAATGAGGAACTGTACATACTTCCAAGGGCGGTAGAGGACCACTTGGGTATTCAGAAACGGCCATTGAAATTTTCCTGTCGATCTTAAGTTCTGAGATACAGGATAATAAACTTATTTTGGTCTAAATTTATTTTGGCCAGAACGTCCTTAGTGTTGATCGGACTTTGTTTAAATTTTAGGCACTTTATACACTTATCACAGTTGATAGATCGCTATTATGATTTTTTTTTTAATTCCAGTGCCGGACGATTTAATTCTATTTCTGTAAAAATAGCACCCTGTAATATTTTTTTAACATTCAGGTGCCAATTATATAAAAAAAATTATTATTAAATTATTACATAATTATTAGTAGGCCTTTGACATTTCCTGCTTGTTGTCATAAACAGTAGAACTAGTATACTTGGTTAACTTAGGGCCGGTTTTTCAATGTCCAGTTAAATAGCCTAACTGCCAGATAAAATGTATCTAGCAGGTAAACTGTTTTTCAATATGCAGGTAAAATTTATCGGAGGGTTAAACTCACTATCTGAAAGTAAATTTAGCAGAGAGTTGAAAGTGCCAGTTAAGGATTTATTCTACTGTTAGTGGATTTGCACATGTGCATTTGGTTCAATTTCTGACAATTCTAAAACATTCTAACCTAAAAACCAATGTGATTGATATGTTCCTTTTTAATTTGCGATTTATATTAAGTATATTACTGCCAATAATGAATAATAATAATAATATTCTGGATATGAGTGATGATGACGATGATATTATACAATTTATAAAGAATGAAAGGAGACTCTATACCATAAGGGAACAAGAAAGAATTATGATGATAAAGGTTTTTTAATAAGATTTCGACTGTGTAAAGAAACTGTTTTAAATATCGTTGAGATGATAGAGGACGTTGCAGGAATAATTCTGTTTCTCCAATCACTTAAAGTGTACCTAGTTAGCACCTTTTTTCCTTTTTACACTTTCTATTGCAATTATTGCTGATACACAAATGCACAAAATTAAGAACAGAACATCAATGAACACGCTAGACAACGCAATGAATTTTGAGGATAAATTAGATAAACTGTCACTAAAACACGCGCGCAATTTGAATTAAACTAATTGAAAGAAACTTCAGGTAGAATCAGTAGTGCCAACATAGCTAAGAAATAATTCAAATCATGAATACGTAGCTGGCAGTTAAATTACTGTTGATAAACACTACCGTAGATATAACTGCCAGCTAAGCGTAACTAGCAGCTACCTATCTGGTACTCTTAACTGGACATTGGAAAACCGGCCCTTAGTGTGCAAATAATCATGTCTTATAAATTTACAAATGAGGAATATGACGATATTGTGTTTGTTTATGGATTTTGTGATGGTAATGGTAGACAAGCCACAGAGGAACACAATGTTCGATTTCCTAACAGAAAAACATCAAATCATCAGACATTTGTATATCGTTATGCAAGAGAGCACGGTAGTTTTCCATCATCAAATGTGGAACGAAATATTGTTCAAAACGTTGAGGATCAAGAAAATATCATTAACATTGTTCAAGAACACCCTGAAGTAAGTACCCGACGAGTAAGTGCCCAATTAGGAGTTCCTCATGTGCGGGTTTGGAGGACTCAAAATATAGAAAGATTACCGAATTACCCAATTTTAATAAAACATTAATCTGAAAGCATTGACCATTTGTTCTTTTTCGCAAAGTTTCGGCGTCTCCAATGAAGTACTCAACTCCATGGGCACTAAAATAAATGGAGAAATGACCGACTGGGGGCATTATAATACAAAATACCATATTTCGTCATAAATAGGAAAGGAATAGTATTAATCTGACTGGAAAGAGATGTATGCATCCTTGCTTTCACGAGACATTTAAGTTTATATATGACGAATTAGCTCCGTTTTATTTTTTTGTTTTTTATAAATACATGTTGATATATGCTGTATAAGAAATGTAAGGACCAATTTTTTAAATTAATTTGATGAACATTTATTTTTATAAATAGATATATAATTTTAAACATGGGATCTCAACTCCATGGAAGGCAATTCCATGGACAATCGCATCCATGGAGATAATCGATGACTATGGAGTTGAACCTCCTTTAAATACGAGTGAAGTTCATACATTTTTTTAATCTTCGCAGGATGTCTAAAGCCGAACAGAGAAAAGAACAAAAGAGAGAAGCTGGAAGACGACGACGGGAAATAATTAAAAGCAATCCAGATTTGTATGAAGCTCCTAAGGAGAAAGAACGTGATAATCATAAAATAGGAGCTGAGACTAAAATAAAATTCATAAAGGAATTAAATCTATGGTCAAAGAGAGTAGTAAGAAAGATATGGAAGAAAAGCTCTGCGAAGTACAAGCAGAAAATCAAAGTAAAATATTGCAATAACATTTGGGCAATTCTACACCTCCTGCCAATTCTAGAAAATGTAGAGGAAATCGGTCAAAGACATATTATAGAAGGTTTATGGAAGCTGAAGAGGAATTGCAAAATTATAGACGAAAAGCTGAGATATAAAAAAAATTACAAGGCTTAAAGATAAACTTAAAAATGAAGATTCTCCAGGATATAAAGTTAACAAACTTTTGGCTCAGGCCGGTACCACCGGAGGTAAAAAAGAAGCTAGTATTTGCTGAAGCGTTGACATCACAAATTGACTTAAATTATAAAAATAAATTAAGCGAAATTGAGACACGTGTTCTTGTGCAATCTGTTACTGGTCCTATTTTGAAAAAGCATCATGTCACTCGTGAAATTACCAATGCTCTTCGAACAGGAATTGACAAGAGACTACAACCAAAAAGCCGGAAAAGGGTAATGCGTATGAAAAAAATAAAAAAACATTTGAGGTTGTATTTGGAAAAAGACGAATGCAGTCGTATAGCCCCTGGAAAAAAGACACCATTACCATGAGGAAGGTAAAAAAACAGAAAAGGTATCGCAACGAGAGCCTAAAAATTTTCTGAAAGTCACAGAGATACCAAAATCTCCTATGCGACCTCTTGCAAACTCAAGCCATATTGGGTACTTATACCAAAAGTTGGTTTACATGAAACTATGCACCATTCATGAAAATATGCGCTTTTTTATAGGATTTTGCAAACAGCAGAAAAGATAACTATCTATAAAAGAAAAACTTTGTGTAGAAATATTAATGAAATCTTTGCATTATTTCGATAACCTGAATTCTGGTTATGCTAGCAAATTAAAATCCTAAAATGAATTTGTCTAATTTCATTTTAGGATTTTAATTTGCTAGCATAACCAGAATTCAGGTTATCGAAAGAATGCAAAGATTTCATTAATATTTCTACACAAAGTTTTTCTTTTATAGATAGTTATCTTTTCTGCTGTTTGCAAAATCCTATAAAGAATGTTTCAATACAATTATAAGCAAACAAATAATAATTCATTTTTAAAAAATATGCGCTTGTTACTAACGAAAATGAAATTTCTAGGTATGTTTGATGAAAACAAATCTGATAAATTATGTCACAGACTGTAATTCTCAATTGAAGGAAGCATGCTCAGAAGGGAGTTGGGAAAACTACAAAGGACGAAAACCAGAATTCAAAAATTTTTATCAAGGAAATACGTCGCACAAGAAATGGATACCAAAAAAGTTTAAAATTCTAATAAAGGGAAGAGAAAAAAAATGTAAAAAGGCTGTAAAAGAGGAAATGATATATAAGAAATTAGATCTGGTAAAAGTTTTGATGAAGAATCTGCGAAAATATATGCAACGTATTGCTAATATTAAGCACCAGTACAAGGCCTTAGACTTTATTAAAGACAATCTACAGGAGAATGACGTGTTAGTTCATATAAACTTTTCAGAGAATTACAATTGCAAATATTACAGATAAACTTAAAGTGCACATTTCGGAGGGTCACAGCCACAAATTTCACTGCACACTGTAGTATGGTGCCACCGGTCACTCATTACCAGAACAGAACTGTCTACTTTTTCTTCTCTTTCTGATAATGTAGCTGGCCCTGTTGCAATAGTTGCACATTTAGAACCCTTATTCAAATTAATTTAAAAAAATCCTAATTTAGAAACTGTGAATTTTGCAAGCGATGGTTCTACCAACTAATATCGTAATAAATATATGATCCATATATTGGGGACATATATAAGCAAGGTTTTAATTGTATCAGAAATAACTTGAAACTTTTCAGAAATATGGACATGGGAAAGGGGCTACAGATGGAGTGGGAGGTTATTTTAAAGGAACTGCCGATCGATTAGTAGCGGAAGGAGAAGATATACCTGATTTTGAGACAATATTGGAACTACTGAAAATGAACTGTCCCAATATTTGGATTGAACCAATAATGCCCGATGATATAAGTTAAATTCAGCGCTTGATTAGGGATGATATAACTATATTTAGTGGTACCCTAAAAATTCATTAGATCACCTGTAGTGCTCAAAGAGAAAATTCTCTATTTGTTCGTAGATTAAGCTGCACAGATTGTAGCTCATCGGAAGTCTTAAGTCATTTTCCTAACTTCGGGTCAGTGATGTCTATTCTGATGATTCTAATAGAGACAACACGGATAACACAGGCCCATAAAAAAGTGATCTGTAGCCGAGCCAAGCATAGTAATCCCTATGTATTTTAAAGTGCTGAACATGAATCCCATGTTCTATTAGCTCCATCGCCCATAATTATAACCCATAACAGAAAACTTGAATTTTTTGGGTTATTTATGCGATTTACAAAAAATTGGTGGGTGATGGAGCTTAACGGACATCGGATTCGTGTTTAGTACGTCGAAATACATATGGATTACTATGTCGGGTATCGGATACAGATCACTTTTTTTTTTGTGGGCCTATGTAATTATTATGAACAAGATACAAATTTAATATTCCAAAAAGAACAATTTATTCTAACCGAATGGCCATTCCAGTTAAATATATATTATATTGGCCAAATTGTCGACATTTTTGAAAATGAATTAAGTGCACAGTTCTTACGTAAAATTCCATCAAAAACACAGAATCACGTATATATTTGTCCTGAGAGTGTAGACCAGGAAAAAATTGATTATGAAAATTATTATTATTTTACCATCTAACATGTTGCATAGGAACAGACTCTTGTTCCCTGATGACATATTTTTAAAATACAAGAATGTTCATTTTAAATAGTTTAGTTGACTTGTTTTGCAATGTGTGTTATGTTTAAAATATATTGTTACAGTTTTCTCACTTTCTGAAATATTTGTATTGTACTAAGATTTCTTTTAACACTTTTTGTGCGATTGTAACATTTGAACTTGAAGAAGTATTACTTGAAATCAACTCCATGGACTACCGATCAACTCCATGATTGTTGAAATTTTTAAATTCTAAAATCAATAATGATCTCGGCCACTACTTATTTACTGCTTATTTCATTTTATAGATTTTATTAAAGCAATAATAGAAAATAATTTAGAGAAAGTAAATAAATATATATTTTTATTCTGATTGGAGGATTTCTAGAGAATGATCCCTATACACAAGCCGTTAGAGGATGGAGCGAAAATGCTGTATTTCACTGGACTGGGTCACCCGTCCAAGTACTGACCGCGTTTGACGTTGCTACATTTTCGTATCGAAATACGAGTATAGGCAGACGTATCTACGCTCGCTAAAACAGAAGGGTTTAAATATGTTTCAAATGGAATACTAATATTATTTAAATTCTTTATTTAAATATGACTTAAATCATGATGGGTACCTTGATATGGGGGATGAGTTTGTATCAAAAACATGTAAACTATTTGAGTTCACTGTGACGTAACGGTACGACATTTTGAGTTCTAGTTTATGCCGAAAATTGTGAAGAGCCGATGCTGTTATCAGATCTGAATAAATTGGCTGTTTTATAAAAAGTGAGTCGGGAAGGCTAAACTACCTTTTCTCATTTTTCTCAAATGGAACTATATGTATAGTACAACTCCAAAGGATAGCTATTTGGTACAGCTTTCCATTGATAAACGATTCTGTTTGTCATAATTGCCGAGATATTTGACATAATTCAAGATTTAAAATAGTTGCATTATGAACGCTTTACCTTAAGAGCGAAGTAGACATAATGGGTACATCTATTGTCCATCAGTATTCAATTGTTTTATGAGTTTTCGGTGAATGTTTTCCCTATGGTCGCGTCAATTTAGCATGAAAAATCTGAAAACCTCTAAAAAAAGGTACAGGGTCAACTGACTTCACTTTTGTTGCAAATAGTTCAGAAAGGCATTTGGAAAAAACAGTACCGTTTATTTCTTGGCGGAAATGTTTGGTTTCATTTTCTTTTCCAATAATTGGGCAATTTCAATGGCCAATTTAATTAAATTAATTGAAAAATCTGTGGTGATTACGAATCCGAGGTCTAATTTGCGAAATTCAAAATGGCGGACCGAAAGTACGGTCAATTTCTCAGGATTCTCAGTTATTTTTTCGTTTTTGGGCTGAAAATGGGAACTTGGGGGTTATCGTGGTCGCTGATAACGAATCCGATGCACAGTTAGAGAGTATTCAAAACGGCGGACCGGAAGTAGAGCCATATTCTCAGAAAAACCTCGCATTTTTTTTCTTGGGCTGAAAGTATGAAAAATACGAGTTTCTCATGAAGAACGTACTACTTTCGGTACGCCATTTAGAATTTTCCCTAACTGGACATCATATTCTTTATCAGCGACAACGAAAACCCCCGAGTTCCCACTTTCTGCTCAAGAAAGAAAAGAATACGAGTTTTTCCGGAGAAATTGACTGTTCTTCTGATCCGCCATTTTAAATTTCGTAAATTTGACCTCCAATTCGTGATCAGCGACCTCCGAAATGGCCATTAAAATTGGCCAATTATTGGACAAAAAATGAAACCAAACATTTCCGCCAAAAAATAAAAGGTACTGTTTTTTCTAAATGTCTTTCTGAACTATGTGCAACAAAAATGAAGCCAATTGACCCTGTACCTTAAATTTTAGAAGTAAAATGCCAATATGACGCGACTATTAAAATTATCTGAGAAACAACATCTTGAAATATTTTTACATAGGAGCTTCATCCCCATTTAGTGTGTGGTAAACTGTTAAATTGTCGAATCTAAATAAGTCAATACCAGGAGTAAATGTTGCGATCATATTCCCGTAGCTGATTACTACTTTAGTGTGACATATCGTTGAAATTAGAATAACATCTATATTATGATGCAAAATAAGAAAGTTTCTGTCAAAAAGGCACTAAACATCACCAGATCTACACTAGAACCCATTTCGTTTCTCAACCACAAAAACATATTGTATGCATTTCTGTCGGCTAAGAACCCCTCACAATGACCCAAACCTGGTCATTGATGGCAGGGCGATAGAGGTCGTGCCTCAAGCAAAATTTTTAGGTGTTATGTTTGACAGAAAATTGACGTGGGGGCCGCACATAGAGAATCTCGCAGTTAAATGTAATAAATCATTAAATGTTATGCGTTGCTTAGCAAATATTAATTGGGGGGCAGATAGAGACGTTTTATTAAAATATTTTACATCTACCATTCTCTCAAAAAAGGACTACGGAAGCATAGTCTATTCTGCGACTCGCAGATCTCGTCTTAAGGTGTTGGACATTATCCATAGTGCAGGCATGTCTGGCAATAGGGGCCTTTAGAACTAGTCCGTTATCCTCCCTATATATTGATTCGGGTATACCGCCATTACGTCTAAGAAGAGATCGCCATTTGCTAAATTACGGCATAGGTATATGGTCACAGCCTAATCATCCAAACTACAGAATATTATTTAATGAAGATGATTATGATATACATGAAACAAGACCTACAATAACAAGACCAGCAGGGATACGAACAAGCGAGCTTCTGAATACCCTCAATGCAGCTTTTACACCAGTTTATAGTTTGGGCTTTTGTGAGATTCCTCCCTGGAAATTGAATCGTCCAGTACTCCATTTAGAGAATGCCGTCCTATCTAAATCTGGTACTAATCCTCGCCAATTTCAAGTGACCTTTAATGAAATCATTGATAGATACCCTAATTCATTGGCCATTTACACAGATGGATCCAAAACAAATTCAGGAGTCGGGAGCGCGTTCGCTAGTTTAGGTGAATTACACTCATGGAGCCTCCATCCGTGGACAAGCATTTACACAGCTGAGCTGTACGCTATATGGCAAGCGCTACTCTACGCTATGTTTAGGAACTATCTTACATTTCTTATCTGCTCAGACTCACTCAGCGCCATAAACGGAATTAATGTGTGTTTACTTACGATCCACTTATCCAACAAATTCATTCTCTGATTCACCATTTACATGAATCAGGGAAAAAGGCAATACTAATATGGACCCCCGGTCACGTTGGCATCACCGGAAATGAATTAGCGGATCATTCAGCAAGAACTGTAGCCGATAACGGGAGAGCAGAAAATATTCCCATACGTTCTGATGACATGAAAGCGTTCTTCAAAGAGATAATTAATAATGTATGGCAAACCGAATGGAATACACACGAAACTAATTTAAGGCATATTAAACCATGTGTAAAACCCTGGACACTTTTCTGGAAATTGACCCGTAGAGAGGGAGTGGCCCTTACACGTCTCAGAATTGGTCATACTCACCTTACCTCTTCATATCTATTATTGGGCTCGAGGCAACCCAGGTGTCCCAGATGTCAAGTACGATTGACAGTAAAACACATTCTCTTAGACTGTGCAAACTACGCAAATGCCCGTCAACGGTTTAATATACCAATCACCATTCCAGAATGCCTGAGTAATGTAGAAAAGATTGAGTTAAGAGTAATCGATTTTCTGAAGGCCACCAAGTTACTGAATAAGTTGTGAAGTCGTCTTATTTGCTAATTTATTTATTTTATTTTAAATATTCTATGTAGTTCGTGCAAACTATTTTTCTTTAATTTACCTATTTATTTATTTATTTTTTTTTGTATAGGCCCTTTACACCCCTGTTTGTCTTATATGAATGAAACGTTTTATTTATTATACATTTCCCAATATTGCGATAACACACATATATACAATTGTCCATAATATCGATGGATGAGAATGCAGCTAATGACCATAGAAGTCGATGCTGCGAAAAAAGAAAAAAAAAACATCTATATTATGATGCAAAATAAGAAAGTTTCTGTCAAAAAGGCACTAAACATCACCAGATCTACACTAGAACCCATTCAACTCGGCAAGAAAAAACAGTATAAGTACATTAAAATATTGAATGGGTTCTAGTGTATATCTGGTGATGTTTAGTGCCTTTGTGACAGAAACTTTCTTATTTTGCATCATAATATAGATGTTATTCTAATTTCAACGATATATCACACTTTACTCTCTTCCGTTCATTTACTATTAAAAATCAAGTCCTGTGACGGCTGGTCGTTTTGAATATTACATGATATATATCTGGTTTTATCTACGTAGGCCACGGTACACCCACTCATCCAAAGTACCTATTATACTACCGTAGTTAAAGTCAGTGTCAGAGCCTTAAGGTTAACAGTTTCAAATAATTTAACAACATAGGTTAGTCTAGTTTTGAAGGTATCACATGACTATACTATTTCGATTTATTCTCTGATGATGGTACAAGAAAATTTTTAGTAGATGTTGGTAAATATTTCTTTTAAATGAAGCAAAATATGTTTTCAATATGGTGGTCATACTTACGCATGTTCTTTTAATTAGGTTTAAGATAAAAGTTCAAAATATTTATGACATATATGCGAAAAATGCATCAACGTGGTGTCATAACTTTTTACATTCGGCTCTATAGTATGTTCCATACCACTCTTCATTTAAAGAAAGATAACACAAGAACTATTAAATTTAAACTCAAATTTAATTTTAAGAAATTATGGTTTCAGATTGGTATGTAAATACAAAATGATATCATTAGTAAGTAATGGAATCTCTTAATTCAAAAGAATCAAGGAATGTCCGCAAATATTTGGCGCGGAAGTTCCAGCCGCTTCCACTAGCTGCCTATTTAAAATTAATTTATAAATATACTGTTGCTATCCAAATTTAGTGAGGTTGATTAACATGTAAAACTAAGGTGTTCAAAAGTAAACTTCATATTTCTAAGTCAGATAAAAAATTTCAAAGCTTTGCCGCCTATTACCACTAGGATAGAGCGGGGCATGGATCAAAATAAGAAATTAAGGGAAACTCGCCAGTATCAGTTATAATTTCTAATAATTACGCCACTCACTCCTAAAATATTTTACGATCTAACGGTCACTACTGTTTACTTAATTTTTTACACACATACATAATGCTATAAAAGGGCAAGCAGAACGGCACAGGTATTAAGCGGAGACGGACCATATTCTTCCGCGATATTTCGAACAAGTTGTGTTATATTTAGAATATATAGGTTATGTGCTTTATACAATAATACACTGTGTGGTTCAGTGTTTACATTTTATTTTGATTGTGAGTGCCTAGAATGTATAATACTTTAACAGATAAGTGAAATTGCTCTTTGTTTAAGCGTATTTTATGTAGTTGTGTAAAAATATTCCGGCGGATGGTGAAATATTCGAGTGTTTTCCGTTTTTTAGTGGCTGTGGTAAAATAATATTGCGATAATGTTCGGGCCTTGGGAAGATCCTCAACCTAGCACCAGCAGAGAATTTAACGAAGATATGGGAAATGGTAATGGCTCGCAAATTATAGAGAAAAGTTCTAGACAATATTTATGCGAACATACTAAAAAAGTAGTTTTAAACGTTTATAAAAATATAAAAGAAAGTGAAGGTGAAAAAGAAGCCGTGGAAAAAATGGCCTACTTAACAGAAATTTCAGAACGCTCTATCAATAATATAATTAAGGATGTGGTACCTAATCGAAAAATTAGATCGGATAAAGGAGCAGCACGAGCATTAGATTCGTCTATGGTGAAATTGTTAAGAGATTTAATTTATAGTAAGTATATGGAAAATGAGGTACCAATGGTGGAATCAATACATATGGAACTGAAAACAAATGGTGCAGTGTCAGTTACTCAAGCAACACTTCGGCGCTGGAAAATAAAGATAGGATTTAGGTTCAAGATTATTAATAATAGGGCAGGTATTATGGAAAGCTTCAGAATTGTGCAGTGGCGTAACGAATATTTGGAAAATATAAAAAAATTTCGAAATGAACAACGACCTATTTATTATTTAGATGAAACTTGGTATGACACCCATGATGCAGCGAAAAAAGGCTGGATGGATGGTTCAAAGAAATGTAAAGTTGATATGCCTGCAAATAAAGGAACCAGATTAGTAATTGTACATTGTGGATCAGAAAATGGATGGGTGCATAATGGTCTCAAATTAAGTGGGAAAAATGGAAGAATCAAACGTTGACTATCACCAAAACATGACTGCGGATATTTTTGAAGCATGGTTTCAGACTTCATTGCTACCAAATATAGAAGAAAACAGCGTAATTGTTTTAGACAATGCTTCGTATCATTCGCGACAAATTGAGAAAATACCAAATACGGCAACAAAGAAAAAAGATATTCAAGAATTTCTCCGAAAACATAATTTGGAATTTGAAGAAAATTTTAGGAAGAAAAATCTTTTGGAAATTGTTAAGAAGCAAAACTTTCCAAAACAATATGTGATTGATAGCATGGCTAAAGCTCAAGAACATATAGTTTTACGGTTACCCCCATATTTTTGAATTTTTAATCCGATAGAACTAATATAAAGTCAGCTGAAAAGCAGTATTCGCAAAAATAACACCTTCCCCAAATTTGATGCCAAAGTAGTCGACCTTATTAAAGCTAAAGTGGGAGAAATAACACCAAGTAATTGGAAAAAGTGTATTCAGCATGTCATTAAAATTGAAGATGACTTTATTAAGTTAGAAAAAAGCATCAGCCCTAATCAAGACCGTTTAATAATATCTGTAGATTCAGATACCGACGATGATACCGACATAGAAAGTGGTTGTGAAGTGTTGAGTGGGTGTAGTGATTAGAGTTTTAAATAAAATGTTATATGTGATTTGATTTAATGTACATCGCGAATTTATCGTTTCATTAGTGTTTTACATACGCGCAAGTGCAATATAACGTGATTTTTATTTATTATATTATATGTATACATATTTTATTTGATAATTATTTATTTGTTTCTTTTTCAGAACTGAATTTATTTATTTTATAGTTATTTATTTGCTGTCCAGAATTGAATTTATTTATTTCAATTATTTGTTTGTTTTCTAGAATTTTATTTATTTATTTAATCTGGGTTAATTAGATTACGGGTTATTGACATAAATTCAATATTTTCTTTATTTAATGAATTTAAAGATTTACTTTATTTCTTTGACCTGTTTTAATAATATCGACAACCTTAACTCTGAACCCACATTTTTTGGCAAGGAATTGCTCGTATCTCCTCGTGGTTCTTGCCGGGCAACAATAATAATTCAATAGGTATGTTAAATTATTATTGGCGAAACTGAGCAACAAATGAATATTTGGTATAACTTTAATTTAGACTGATAAAATTCATCAATGCTCCACCAACATATAAAATATTATTCCTATCTTAACACAAGCAAAACAGAATAAGTTTTTTAAATTTATCATTATCACTGTAACAAATAACTATTTATTTATCAACCATACATTAAATTAATTAGATTGTAACACACGGCACAATAATTTTAAGTACGGCCCTAAGCCGCAATAAATTACGTCGGCTTTGACACTTTTATGGCCGAGTTTTATGGCTTTTTTTGGGTGTCTCGCGCCGTGTTCACTCCTTTGTCGGGAATTTTTTATTTGACTTAGAAATATGAAGTTCACTTTAACATATGTTGCATTAAATCTTGAGAATATTGAATCCCCCTTACTTTAAAACTACAATGTATCTATATAAGAAAAATTCATTATTTTCTCTCAGATGTGACACTTAAATTGATGAGTATTATTTACCTGCAGCTGGTAGGATTTGGAACTGCACCTGCATTTTGACGATCAAGCGGGCATTCATCGCCCCCTAAAACTGTTGATGAAACACCAATACTTCTAAATTGACAGGTGAGTGATGCCTTGTCCAGGTAGGTTCCAGATGGGCATTCGACAATACTAATTTCTTGGTTGGGAAGTATCCTGATAAAGGAGTTGTCATTGAGGATTTCCTGTATTGGAAAAACAGGATCTTCGTTTGTTATTACGTAACATCTTGCAATTGTTACAAGTGAAACTGAAAAACATATAGAATAGAAACATTGTTACATGTTTGGGAAATATTTATAGATGTATGGATTTTAATAAATAATTAGTGGATATCATATTATCATCAAGTTAAATTACTTTACAAAAAAAATGGATTTACAAAACAGTATTGCAATTTAACACATTAATATATTAACATGCTAAATATCTTTTATTGTTGTGATCATATCGTTATACCTTATACAGTAGGTACCTTATATAAGAAGAATTTTTAAAGAGTTAATATTTATACCTTTATTTGCCATCGCTTTTAAATAGTAACATGCACTACTTGTTTCGTTCTTAACTCGCACTAGGATATGCTTTTTCTAATTTATCTCTGTCAAAGGTAAAACCCAGGAACATAATTCCATCTGTGAAAGTCACATTGAATTTGGCCGAATAAATATTTTTTCTTGGTCTTTGACTAAAATTGTTGCAAAACGTTTTGTGAAATGTAACTATTTGGATTGTAACAATGATTTATATCCTCTAAACATTCATTTACTCCAAATATATGATGGGTCATATTTTACAATAAAAAGCAAGTCGTTAGTCAACAAGTAGTATTACTTCCCTCGCATACCGAAGGGAAGTATTGTATTCGAGAAAAAATCACCCTCCGAGATTTTTACGGATTCTGACGTTTCAGATCACGGAGATTACAAAAATATAGGTTTTTCAATTCCGTCAGTCTGTCTGTCTGTCGGTCTGTCTGTCTGTCTGTCTGTCTGTCTGTCTGTCTGTCTGTCTGTCTGTCTGTTGGTGCATTTACTAAAAAACTACTTGACGGAGAGCAGTCAAATTTGGTAAGTAGTTGACGCTACTGTCAGCGCAGAAATGGTAGAAATTTCACTGGAAAATATACAGGGTGGACCGTCTAAACGGAATAAATAGTGAAAAAAAATTTTTTTCGCTCAAATTTAAAATTTCTACGTTTCATGACGCGCTAATCCTATTTCGGGAAAAAAAATGTTTAAAAATTTTTTTCACCAACATTTTTTAAAAAATTTTTACCAAGATGAAAAAAATTTTTTGTGCTCAAATTTAAAGTTTCCACGTTTCATTACACGCTAAACCTTATTTCTGAAAAAAAAAAAAATTTTGAAAATTTTTTTCACCAACATTTTTGAAAAAATTTTTACCACTAAAAAAAATTTTACTTCCCTCGCATACCGAAGGGAAGTATTGTATTCGAGAAAAAATCACCCTCCGAGATTTTTTCGGATTCTGACGTTTCAGAACACGTAGATTACGAAAATATAGGTTTTTCAATTCCGGGAAAATATACAGGGTGGACCGTCTAAACGGAATAAATATTGAAAAAATTTTTTTTTGCTCAAATTTAAAATTTCCGCGTTTCATGTCGTGCTAAATCTATTTCAGAAAAAAAAAATTTTGAAAATTTTCTTCAAACATTTTTGAAAAAATTTTTACCAAGATGAAACATCTTTATGAATGGCTTTATGTCTTTCTGATGAGCTCCAGAATAAGGGCGAAAAACGTTTCAAAGGCTAAGCATTTCCAGGAAACAGAATGATAGATTTCATGAAAATGTAATCCATTAGAATGAAAAATTTTTTTAAGACAAGGTAGATAAATAAATTCATTTTAGGTCTTTGTTCTCATTTTTAACTGAATCTTCATAATCGTAGGGGGTTATGTGGATACTAGTTTAATCTGCATGGCCGTAGGGGACTGTGTGGATGCTAGTGTTAGAATGAGAATTGTCAAATAAGAAATTAGACAAATTCATTTTAGGATTTTAATTTGCTAGCATAACCAGAATTCAGGTTATCGAAAGAATGCAAATATTTCATTAATATTTCTACACAAAGTTTTTCTTTTAGTTATAGATAGTTATTTTTTCTGCTGTTTGCAAAATCCTATAAAGAATGTTTCAATACAATTATAAGCAAACAAATAATAATTCATTTTTAAACATGCATAGAGTATATAGGCTCCAATATTAGTTAGCTAATAGATAGGTGAGGTTGTTTTTATCAGTCAATGTCAAATATAATTATTTCACACTTATTCATAGAAATTGTCTTGGTTTTGCATGAAACATCTTTATGAATGGCTTTATGTCTTTCTGATGAGCTCCAGAATAAGGGCGAAAAACGTTTCAAAGGCTAAGCATTTCCAGGAAACAGAATGATAGATTTCATGAAAATGTAATCCATTAGAATGAAAAATTTTTTTAAGACAAGGTAGATAAATAAATTCATTTTAGGTCTTTGTTCTCATTTTTAACTGAATCTTCATAATCGTAGGGGGTTATGTGGATACTAGTTTAATCTGCATGGCCGTAGGGGACTGTGTGGATGCTAGTGTTAGAATGAGAATTGTCAAATAAGAAATTAGACAAATTCATTTTAGGATTTTAATTTGCTAGCATAACCAGAATTCAGGTTATCGAAAGAATGCAAATATTTCATTAATATTTCTACACAAAGTTTTTCTTTTAGTTATAGATAGTTATTTTTTCTGCTGTTTGCAAAATCCTATAAAGAATGTTTCAATACAATTATAAGCAAACAAATAATAATTCATTTTTAAACATGCATAGAGTATATAGGCTCCAATATTAGTTAGCTAATAGATAGGTGAGGTTGTTTTTATCAGTCAATGTCAAATATAATTATTTCACACTTATTCATAGAAATTGTCTTGGTTTTGCATGAAACATCTTTATGAATGGCTTTATGTCTTTCTGATGAGCTCCAGAATAAGGGCGAAAAACGTTTCAAAGGCTAAGCATTTCCAGGAAACAGAATGATAGATTTCATGAAAATGTAATCCATTAGAATGAAAAATTTTTTTAAGACAAGGTAGATAAATAAATTCATTTTAGGTCTTTGTTCTCATTTTTAACTGAATCTTCATAATCGTAGGGGGTTATGTGGATACTAGTTTAATCTGCATGGCCGTAGGGGACTGTGTGGATGCTAGTGTTAGAATGAGAATTGTCAAATAAGAAATTAGACAAATTCATTTTAGGATTTTAATTTGCTAGCATAACCAGAATTCAGGTTATCGAAAGAATGCAAATATTTCATTAATATTTCTACACAAAGTTTTTCTTTTAGTTATAGATAGTTATTTTTTCTGCTGTTTGCAAAATCCTATAAAGAATGTTTCAATACCCTTAACCTATTTCAGAAAAAAAAAAATTTGAAAATTTTGTTCACATTTTTGAAAAAATTTTTACCTAGATGAAAAACATTTTTTTTTGCTCAAATTTAAAATTTCTACGTTTCATGACACGCTTAACCCATTTCAGGAAAAAAAAATTGAAAATTTTTTTCACCAATATTTTTGAAAAATTTTTACTACTAAAATGAAATAATTTTTTTTCCTTTCTTCAATTTTAAAATTTCCACGCTTCATGGAATTCTAAGCCTGATTCAAAAAAAAAATTTTTGAATTTTTTTTTTACCATTTTTGAAAATTTGTTTACCACTAAAATAAATGGAATTTTTTTGCGTTTCTTCGAATTTCAAATTTCCACATTTCATAGCGTTCTAAATCTATTTAAAAGAAAAATTAGAAATTTTTCTTACTATTTTAAAAAAATTTTACCACCAAGATAGAATTTTCTTTTCTTTCTTCAGATTTTAACTATTCACGTTTCCATGACATTCTAAAACTATTCAAACAAATTTAAAAATGTTTTTGAAGAATTTTTAAAAAAATTTGAAAACATTTTTAATCCATTTATGTATCACTACTATAGAACAGACGAAAAAATGTTTTTGCTCAAATTTAAAATTTCCACGTTTCATGATATTCCAAACCAATTTCGGAAAAAAAATTGGCAACATTTTGTTAGCAGTTTGGAAAAAAAATTAACACTAGAATGCTCAAATTTAAATGACATTCTAAACCTAGGTATTTAAAAAAAATAATTGAAAATTTTTCAAAAATATTTTACCACGTTTCATAGCATTCTAAACTTATTTTAAAAAATACGTAATTTTTAATTTTTAAACTTTTTTTAGCACTACTATAGAAAAGAAGGAAACTTTCCTTTTTGCTCAAATTTTAAATTTCTACGTTTGACATTTTAAACCTATTTCAGAAAAATTTTGAAAATTATTTTACCAACATCTTTTGAAAATTTTTTTAAAAAATGAAATTTTTTAACCACCGCTATACTTCCACTCCATTACGTGAATGTTGGATTGAAAATGTGACAGATGGCAATAATATCTGGCATATGCACCTATTATACTTTTATTGAAAAATGTACAGGGTGGTCATCCCAAGAAATAATTCAGTCATGGTGGACATTTGTAAAGGTATTTGCGCAAACCTGCCATATGTGGCATCTGCTATTTAGTATTGAACTTTTGCTGTTGGATGTGCAATCTGTATATTTTTTTGACCAAAACTTATCAAGTTTTCTTTGTAATAATAGCAATAACTCTATTCCGATTATTATTCTCAATGTCATTTCGTAATTATTAATTTTTTAGAGTGACTGCCATGCACAAATAACGAGGGAAGTTCTGTGTACCGATTTTTTTTTATTTTATTTTATTTAATGGCCTTATTTATATTGCAATCATGGCAGAGCACAGCTAAAGCTATTCTACCACTCAACTAGGACACGTACACATAGATATCAACAGAACGACCATTCTCTGCGACATTGCCATCTATCGCAGCTGATGCTCGAACGCAGAAGAGATAACAGCGACTAGATATGTCGTGCTACTCAACAGCGGTCTGGTCCTTTATCACTGTCTCGGTAATACATGAAAAACATCACTAAACATCCATACCCTAGCCAGGATTCGAACCCTGGACTCCGTAATCGCAAGCCAAATACTTTAGCACTGCGGCACTGAGCTGTTGAGTCGGCCATATTTGAAGGCCAGATCATATAACTAGAGTAGAGATAGTAGTGGGCCTAAAACTGACCCTTGATGTACCTCACTCATATTTCTGTCCCACTTTAAAAATGTGAAAAATTATTTATTGCAAAATTTTCCTCAAACTAGTACGTTGTTTTCTATTTAATAAATAAATCTTAATTTATTTCAATGATAATTCTCCTACTCCATAATGCTCCAATTTAAGAAAAATTTTATATAAACCAACACTATCGAATGCTTTCAAGAAGTCACACGCCATATCAACTCTATGGTATTATATTAACATGATATCACAGCATAACTTCAAGAACCCTCAGTAATTATTGTTTGTTTTTGTTTGATTTCCTTGTTTTATTTCTGGTTTTAAATCAGAGTATAGAACTGTAGATATAATGCTGCCTTGATAAAACCCCTAGAGTATAAGATGGGTTAAAATATTTATGAAGTCTTAATTCAATAAATTATTATAGAATGCACGGAGTTTGCCTTTTTATATCGTGGTTTGATTTACATGTGAGAAAAGCATATCCTTTTTAAAACCTCTTATTTAGGAAGTTTTAACGGAAAGGTAAATCTACCACATAAGGGAAAATTTCATTTTTCTTGTTTTCTTTGTTCGTGATCAGATGCCTCTGGTACAACATTAAAAGTTGATTGAAATCCGGCTGCTTCTTGAGTATGATAATGGAGCAGCTAATGCACTGGGGTGATACTTCTAGTTTCAAATTTCTTTGCTAACAACAACTACGCAAACAATTTTGTGAAAACTACCAAAAGGAGTTGTTTTCATTAGTTATGCGAGCCATCAGTAGGATGAAAGTTTTTGTCTAGTATAGGATGACGCAAGATTAGAGCAAGTAAAAGTTTACTATCGACTCTAGAGGACACCTTTATATAATAATAAAGCATCCATTACGGCAGTGTGTGCTTCTATTCTTGTCGTGCAAAATAGTACAAATTATATTTACTTGTAATAAATTAATTTGATTGAAGGGAAATATTAGTCAGATTATCGATCGATAATGTTAACACCTGCAAGATTTATATGGGCCATTTATGACGGTTATAATTACGAGTATAATATATCAAACTAAATAAATATTCATTAATTCAGTGGCTTGGACAGTTAGCCCAACGTTATTGTTGACTAATCTACCACAAACATAAGCTAGTCGCAGTTAATTTTCATTTATTTAATAAAACTGAATATATCACCAAGCGGTATTAAGTAATTTCTATGAATGTACGTATTCACATATTTTGTTTGGAATTGCCGCAGTCTGTTCTGTAAGATCTGGGGTCAATTTTGATGTAATAAGTGACACACGACAGAGTTTGACTCCCTGATCCAAAGTCCTCGTGGGCGTAAAGTTCATTATTCAATATTTCCGGAGCTACAAACCGTAGAAAAAGTAAATTTGTAGTATTTAATAATGGGACTTCTAAGCTCCGTAAATATGTAATAACGTGAAGTCCTGTTATTGAATATTGAAATTTAACCACTTCTACACACTGTAGCTTCGAAAATATTTTGAACAACGGACTTTGTGCCCATCAGGACTTTTAATCAGGGAAGCACAATCTGTTGAATACCACTTGTTTCATCAAAATACACTAAGACTCAAATTCCCATATATTTATTTATATATATTTATATTTATATAAACCAGATAGATAATGTTAATACTAGTAAATACGTAAGCCTGCTCAGAGCGCCAGCGGGAAACTGACTTTATCTTGCTTCAATCAAACCTATATCTGCAAAAAATAATCCAGGGAATTTAATGCTGGAGATATTGGTGACCACCGTGGTTTCGAAATTACAGTATTATTTCCATTTTTTCTATTAAGAACAATTTCTACACAAACATCAAAATACAAATCCATTTGGCACATCTAACGCGATGATCGCCAGATAACTTTAATTATTTTGAATGCACTTTTATAAGTCGGCTATATGCTTTTTACTTTTCTCGCTATACCCAAACGTATACTTTACGCACAAAAATTATGAACAAAGTACAGTTTTTTAACAGTCGCACAGTGATCCAGACAAAAGTTTTTTCGTTCAAAATTGTCTAGAGCTTTTATTTTGTAACCGATGGATATATGTTTTTAAATGTTTGTGATTTAATTATGAAAAAATCTGTCATGGCTGATTTTTGAAATATGAAACCTGAAGACGGTTAATGTGTCTAAATTGCCATTTTTCATAAAAATCTTATAGGAACATATGTTTTTGAAACATATTCTTTATAGGAGTTTGCAAACAGCAGAAAAAACTATATATATGAGAACTAAAGGAAAAACTATTTGTAAAATTATTGATTTGCAATCTTTGCATTCTTTCGATAACCTGAATTCTGGTTATGCTAGCAACTGAAATCCTAACATGAATTTGTCTTTCTTACTGGACAATTCTCTTTTTAACACTAGATTCCGCACAGTCTCCTACGGCTATGCAGAGTTTAACTGAATCTTCATAGCCGTAGGGGGTTCTGTGGATACTGGTTTCCTCTGCATAGCCGTAGGGGACTGTGTGGAAACTAGTGTTACAATGAGAATTGTCCAATAAGAAAGACACATTCATTTTAGGATTTTAATTGCTAGCATAACCAGAATTCAGGTTCTCGAAAGAATGCAAAGATTGTAAATCAATAATTTTACAAGCAGTTTTTCTTTTAGTTTTCATAGATAGTTTTTTCTGCTGTTTGCATAATCCTGTAAAGAATATGTTTCATTACAAGTATAAGCAAACAAAAAATAATTCACATTTAAACATATATTTTTTAAACAATTTACATAAATCTTGCTACCCGGGGATTTTCGAGGTCGCTGACTACGAATTTGACATCCAAATTGTCGTGAACCAACCTGCAAGGTGGTGGAATCAATATGGCCGCGCGGCTATACAATGTTAAGAAATGAGACAATTTGGATTTAAAAGTAGTTATCAGTAATATTTGAAACTTGTCAGTATTAACTTTAACGAAAATATTTTTTTATCATATTTTAGCATTCTATAGCCGCCATATTGATTCCGCCATCTTGCAGGTTGGCTCACGACAATTTTGATATCAGATTCGTGATCCCCGACCTCGAAAACCCCCGAGCAGCAAGATTTATGTAAATTGGATAAAAAACAATATGTTTTTAATAAAAAATGACCATTTAGATACATTAATCGTCTTCAGCTTTTCATATTTCAAAAATCGACATTGACAGATTTTTCATAATGAAATCAAGAATATATTAAACAAATCCCACTCGGTTGCAAAATAAGAGCTCTAGACAATTTTGAATGAAAATAATTTTTTCTACACCACCGTGAGTCGTCGATAAATTGGTATTAATGATGTGTTTCAGTATTGTATATGGACTTGGTTTTCCCCTAAGACCTCAAATGTCCATGCAAATGACAGAAGAGGTAGTCAACCACCTCTTCCCGGTGCACTACCCACTAAACTTCGACTGCGATAGAACTGTGGTATTTTTAGATTTTACGCTAGAAGAATTAAATACAGCATAGAATAAAAACCTAATAAAGCACCAGGACCAGCGTACATCCCAGTGGAAATCCTCAAGAAAGTAGTGCTTAATAAACCTGAATACGCACTAAGGGTCTACAATGAACTAGCGCGCAGAGGAATATTCCGAGAAGACTGGAAGTAGGCTAAGCTGGTACTATTCAGGAAGGGAAATAGACCATGTAGCATCATATAGGTCCATATGTTTTTTAGACGTAGGTAGAAGGGAAACTATATGAGCAGCTCGTTCTAATAAGGCTTAAAAGAGAACTAGTTCTGACTGGTGATCTGGCAGAAAAACAGTACGGCTTCAGGGAAGGTCGGCAAACGGTAGACGCTATAAACAATGTTATTCAAATCGTCAGAGACGCTGCAGATTACGCATATCGACATCGAAGACTATGTGCCTAATAATCTTAGACGTGTAAAAAGCTTTCAATAGCGCATCATGGCAAATCATCCTGAATGACCTACGAAAAAGAGGAATAGACGTAGTCAGGGTAATAGCATCCTATCTATCACAGAGGAAAATAATCCTGGAAGCAGAGGATGAGACAAAGACCGTAGAAATAAGCAGTGGCGTTCCTCAGGAATCAATACTTGGACTAACCCTATGGAACATCCTGTATGATGACCTGCTAAAAATGGAACAGCCAAAGGGTGTTACATTAATCGGATTTGCTGATGATGTAGCCATCACAGTAGTTGCAGAAACCGAGCACATACTTAAGAACAAAGCAGACACCGCCCTCCAGTGAGTTGAATGACTCGAAGCAAGACAACTAAAGCTTGTACCAGATAAATCGGAAGCAGACCTCCATGCCACTAAAAGAAAAATAGCGCCGATCTGTTTCACCATCCTAGATACCTCTACCTTCGCGGAACACATCAAGAGAACTACCAAGAAAGTGGGAAAAACCGTCGCAGCACTGACATGCCTTATGCCCAACATAGGAAAGCCAAGAGCTTCGAAAAGGAGAGTAATGGGAAGTGTGGCTCACTCCCAAATACTGTATGCCATGTCGGGTTGGCATACTATAACCAAAATTAAAAAACGAACGGCAAAATTGGCCAAACTCCAAAGGCTGACGTAAATCAGAATCGGCAGTGCGTACCGTACCATTCCAACTAAAGCAGTGGGGGTCATAGTGGGAGTTCAACCCATAGATATCCTAATATAAGAAAGAGCGGAAAAATACAAAGGATAGGAGGCCAGAGCAACAAGAGAGAATGCTGTTATAATATGGCAACAAAAATGGGAAACCGCAAAGTATGGACGATAGACCTATAGATTGATACCCATCATTCCGACATGGATAAATCGCCCCTACGGAGAGGTGGATTACTACCTAACTCAAGCTCTCTCAGGACATGAATGTTTTAAGAAGTACCTCTACGAACGTAGAAGGGCAGAATCAGACCGATTCAATTAATGAGACGAGGTGGATGACGTAGAGCGCACCCTGTTTATATGTATTAGGTGGAAAGAAATCAGGAGGAACTGTACCCTACAAACTGGGTCAACCTTCAACTGGGCAAATATGGAAAGCTTATGCTTATGCAAGGAATCATGGCAACATGCATACGGAGTAGTTCGTAAAATAATAGAGACAAAAGAAAGAGAGAGTCGATAAGGAAAGTAAAAGGGTGGCTCCAGACTGAAGCTATGCGAAAGCGGATTCCGTTGGGAGAAGCGAGAAGAAGGAGAGGTTCTAGTGGGTACGTTCTCCCCGTCAGGGAGGGAATCTTACACATCCCTTGTCAAACCACATTACAGATGGGGGCGCCTATGAAGGTATTGTCTATGGGCTTTCCTCGTCTGTAAGTGGCTGTTTGTGCTGTTTCTCTAATTTCACGTCGATACTATTATATTAATTTAGATTTCACTATAAAGACTACAAACTCATTAAAATTGTATCCATGCTTTAGTTCTATATTTCGACAGAGTGAGGACTACAGTTTAAAATTATGCAAAATCAGCATTTATGAGCTTGTGAATGTTCTCGTTTGGATTCTACAGCTGTATAATGGGTGAAACTATATAAAAGATTTTACTACTGCTTTAATCTCCTTTCAAATACGCACGAACTCCCTTATTTACAACAATTCGGTGGACGTTTTCTTGATTATCCGCACCTTCACAGTAATAGAAGAAGACAAAGAGAGCTAAAACGTCAACCACTTTTATCATCTCGTACCATGCGCTGCATTACATCTCTGTCGCACTAAATTTTGCACAACTAGCAAGTTGCCGATCTTGTTAGCATTCTTCCTCTAATTTTATATTCTGAGACTGAACGTTTACCACCTTCATAAAATTGCTAATGGGATTGGACTTATTTATTTATTGAATGAACCTTCTGTGATATCTTTATTGGTTAGAATTACATTTAGCTCATCAGATCATTATTATACTCTTAGCAAATAGAAAACGAAGAATATAACGCATTTGATCAGCATATTTCAATCGGTAATATCGCACGTAGAGAAAAAATGTTCATGCCACTATTTTGGTGATCGATTTCTGAACAATTTTCAAAATGTCTGTCCATCCGTCTGTCTGTCCGTCTTTCACGTTTGTAATTATGATAACTTAAGAAAGAAAAGTACGATTGTATTAAAATTTGGGCAGTAGGTTAGTGTTATCTAGAGAAAGAGAGAAATTCATCAATAAAAAAGATAACCATTACGCTATTCGCAGATTTTTCTACACTTTTTATATAATTGTTGCACATTCTATAGGATACTCTTCGCAGTTTTTTTTGTAAATAATATTAGTTTTTGACATTTTTAGTGTAATTGCAAAACATTAAGAAAACATTTTTTTTCTTATTTAATAAATTAATAACTTTTTTATTTATTGATCGAATTTGTTCAAAAATAATAGGTCCTTCCTTTACCCAACATTAACTTACTGTCCAAATTTCAATACATTCGGACTTCTCGTTCTTAAGTTATTGCGCTTACAAGAAACGTGACGGACGGACGGACGGACGGACGGACGGACGGACGGACGGACGGACGGACGGACGGACGGACGGACGGACGGACGGACCGACCGACCGACCGACCGACAGACAGACAGACAGACAGACGGACAGACGGACAGACGGACAGACGGACAGACGGACAGACGGACAGACGGACAGACGGACAGACGGACAGACGGACAGACGGACAGACGGACAGACGGACAGACGGACAGACGTACAGACGGACATTTTGAAAGTTGTTCAGAATTCGATCACCAACACTGTTATTTAATTTAATAAAAATTCTTTACGTTTTGTAATGAAACAAAAAATCTGTAAAACTAATATTATTTACAAGAAAATTGCGAAGAGTATCCTATAGAAGGTGCTACAATTATATAGAAAGTGAAGTAAATCGGAAAAGAATAGGATGGTTAGCTTGTTTATAGATTAAATACTTATAACTTGAATTTTTAAGCGAGAAGTAATAGCTATCTATTGTATAAGTGTCTTAGATAGCGTTTTATCCACGCAAGAAAGTTTAAACTCGAGAACGAAGTTCGAGAGTTTAATCTTCTTGAGTGGATAAAACGCGACTAAAACACATACAACGTTTTATCCACAATCACGGTCATTTAGAATCAGATTTCATCAAAAAACGATTTGAAATTTCGCTCTGTCAGCAGCTGTAACGTCAAAAACTATTGAAATTAATTAAAAAAAACTTGGAAGGTGTTGAATGGTTGCTATTTAGCTTTCTTTACTTATCGATTGCATTTGAAAAAAATTGTGAAGTTGGTGAAAAATGCAAGAAAGCGATTTTGTTCCTGAGAGAATCCTTCGGGAAGCTGAAGAAGCAACTCTCCAATTATTGCCTGCGAAGTCCTGGGGACATTATGAAAAAGTATTTTCCGAATTTAATGAATGGAAAGAAAAACGGGGGGTAATGACAATAAATGAGGAAGTTCTGCTATCGTATTTCTTAAATTTGAGGAAGAAGTATGCAATTTCATCCATGTGGTTGAAGTTTTGACGATGAAGGCCGCTATAAAGGTCCATAAAAACATAGACATTTGAAAATATAGTAAGCTCACTGCCTATCTGAAGAGTATGTCGAGAGGGTACAAAGCAAAGGAAGCTGCGGCATTGGAAAGAGCACACGTAGAAGAATTTTTGACAAGGGCTTGCGATAAAGAATATTAAGATGATTAAGGTAATATATTTTAACCTTTTAGACATTTTAGACAATAAACTTTGAAATATTTTAGGTGGCACTAATAATGAGGGAGCCTGGTGCCTGTCGTTGCTGTGAATTGACGAACTTGAAAATCAATGATGTAGAAGACAGGGGCGCATATCTGCTTGTTTTTATACCAGATACCAAGACCGGCGTCTCACGAAAATTCACAATTATGGAAGAAGGATTCTCTATCAATACTATGGAGACGTGTAGAAAATACATATCCTTACGTCTGAAGAAGTTATCCAACGACAGATTCTTTTTACGATATACTAATCAAAAATGTACTTCACAACCAGTTGGATCAACACTTTGTCGAAAGTTCCCTCAAGAGTTGCTTCATTTTTGAATCGGGTAAGCACAGAAGCTTATAGCGGCCATTGTATGAGGCAGACTTCAACAACTTTACTGGCTAATAAAGGTGCTGTAGCAGGAAGTTATATCGAGGATTCCATATCCAACAAGCTTGATATCGCAAGGAAAATCCAAGGTACTCCTGGTCGTTCCTTACAAGTAGTCCGAGAGCTGGCAGTAAAAACAACTTCCTCATAAGTTACCAAAGGTTTGAAGTGACACGTCGGTTCTACTTTAGATTGTAATTTTAAAATCACCCGTCTGCCGGGGGAAAGTGGTCGCTTTATTAGATTTAAAATAAAAAAAATAAAAAATTAAAGTAGCTCATAACTACCCAATTATTACCAACATAAATGTTTTATGAAAATCGCCTAAGATCTTAACTAAATTGATATCGTAAGCGTCTGCCATTGGGAATGATCGCTACTTCGGAGCAGACGCTGTCGAATATTAAAAAAAAAAGCGTCATCAACTTCCTCACAGGTTATCACCGTTATTTTTGTGTCAAAATATTACTAAATGTGTTACTAACCAAAGTTAAAAAAGAAATTTTTGGCAGACGGTCGCATTCAAACCGCAGACGGAATTTTAAGTTGAAAAGTAAAAATAAATTGTTTCGACTCGAACAGCTAATTTTAGCTTATAAAAGATATTTATTTGACTTAAAAGATATTTTTTATTGTGTAAGTAATGAAGACGTATAAAGAACACTTCGGCACACGGTCGCATTTAAAGGACAGACAGACGGGACTGAATTGCTATCAGTATATTAAAGTATGCGTAATATAATATTACATAAACGACCTCGGGAGTATTGAGTCCCGTAAGCAAAAATTTTATGTAAAAAAAGAAGCTAGTGATATAATATTTATTGAATATTTATTGAATTTTTATTTAATTCTAAACTCCCAATAAAAACAGAAGAAATAGAAACAGGAATAAAAAAATAAATAAATAAAACACAAACAAAATCTATGTAGCAAGCGATAGAAATAAATAAATAATATTATGAATATGAAAATAAAAATGCAAATTTAATGTAGGTACTATTCATCTTCATCACTACTTGCATTGTAAAATACGTCATCTTCATCAATGTCCGGAGCTGGGATTTTGCAAATTTCTTCGAGTGTAGAAGAGGTTTGTGGTCCAATAAACCATGCCAGTTGGTATCTTCCATCGACTAAAAGCCAGCCATGTTCTTCAGGATTAAAAAAATTTGGATTGGCCTCTGTTGCATAATTCCTGATGGCGCAAACTTGATTACCTCTTTTTATTTTATTTATTAGTACCATTCGACAAGGTCCCATCAAAATTTTTAACTTTATCTAATGGATTCTTCCTTGGGACACAATACCACCATGGTTTCTAAGAAACAACTTTAGCCTTGCTTCATTTACACTATTAGCATTATGCCTACCATACATGCGGCATACGAATTTCTCAATGCCTTCAATTTGCTCGTACGATATAATTTGGGAATGGCCAAAAGAAGCTAAAATTTTGGCAATATTTGAATCTTTCTCAATAATGTTGAGGCTTTATTTTACCTTTTCGAGCAAATGATGCGGTATAATCACTGCCTGTTAAAGCGTGATAGGTAGGTAAAGCTTGAGAAAGGATGTCTCCTAAACTTGTGTATATATCGTTAACAGAAACGTATCTCAAAGTATTCTGACTGAAGTCCAGTTTCTATCCAAATATGCACTTTATTTGTTAGTTTGTGCATATTTCCCACTGCTATTATTAATATATCAGTATCGGAGGCACGTATAACAACATTTATTCTTACTGGTAGTTTAGATGTATGAAATAAATTCTATTATCAGCTTCATGTAATGATGACTACAATATAAATTATCATCAATTTCACAATTCACAAGTCCATCAATCTCATAAAACATGAAACAAATATCTTCACAATTTACTCTAAGAATTTTGTCTCACAAAATACCCGGAGAAATACTTGTTTTCCAGTATTTCACTAAGAACTTCCTGATACCCCTGCTCTTCTGTCTCTTTCGATGTCTTTTAATGATGGCACTACACACTTGTCAAAAATCAGGTCTATTCTTTTGCTTGATGTTCTGCATAATTTCTTAATAATGTATAGAGCCAATCTACCATAAGTAAGAGGATCTCATAGACATGCAAGAAGAATCCGTTAATAATTGTACAAATCTGTTTGACTTTGACTTGAAGAAGTTGATACACGATTTTCTAATAACTTGTATAATTTTGATTTAGCTGTTTTATTCATACTTCCGTCGAGATGACTCAGTGACAACAGAACGGTTGTCAAAGAATGCGAAAACACATTTAATAAATCAGTGTTATGTTCCAACGATAATACTAAAAGTCATCCCAGGAGGTTTCTTTCCACTTTCACTTCGGCTGTTTTTCGTTAATCAAGTTTGCGCCATCAGGAATTATGCAACAGAGGCCAATCGAAATTTTTTTAGTCCTGAAGAACATGGCTGGCTTTTAGTCGATGGAAGATATCAACTGGTATCTTTTATTGGACCACAAACCCCTTCTACACTCGAAGAAATATGCAAGATCCCAGCTCCGGACATTGATGAATATGACGTATTTTACAATGCAAGTAGTGATGAAGATGAATAGTACCTACATTCAATTTGCATTTTTATTTTCATATTCATAATATTATTTATTTATTTCTATCGCTTTCTACATAGATTTTGTTTGTGTTTTATAATTCTTGCTTCAATTTTTTTATTCTTGTTTCTATTTCTTCTGTTTTTACTGGGCGATTGAAATTAAATAAATTAAATAAGTATTATATCACTAGCTTCTTTTTTACATAAAATTTTAGCTTAAGGGACTCTATACTCCCGAGGTCGTTTAAATAATATTATATTACGCATACTTTAATATACTGATAGCAATTCAGTCCCGTCTGTCTGTCCTTTAAATGCGACCGTCTACTGAAGTGTCCCTTATACGTCTTCATTACTTACACAATAAAAAAATATTCTTTAATTTAAATAAATATCTTTTATAAGCTAAAATTAGCTATTCGAGGCGAAACAATTTATTTTTACTTTTCAACTTAAAATCCCGTCTGCGGTTTGAATGCGACCGTCTGCCGAATATTTCTTTTTTAACTTTGGTTAGTAACATATTTAGTAATATTTTGACACAAAAATAACGGTGATAACCTGTGAGGAAGTTGATGGCGTTTTTTTTGAAATATTTGACAGCGTCTGCTCCGAAGTAGCGATCATTCCCAATGGCAGACGCTTGCAATTTCAATTTAGTTAAGATCTTAGGCCATTTTCATAAAACATTTATGTTGGTAATAATTGGGTAGTTATGAGCTACTTTTATTTATTTTTTTTAATTTTAAATCTAATAAAGCGACCACTTACGCCCGCCAGACGGGCGGTTTTAAAATTACAATCTAAAGTAGAACCGACGTGTCAGTTCAAACCTTTGGTAACTTATGAGGAAGTTGTTTTTACTGCCAGCTCTCGGAGTAAAGAGGAGGCATCCATTGTTTCTACAGATTTATCAAAAAATTCGACAAGCAGTAGGCACTATGCGTTCTAAGACCGATGACAACTACAAGTTTGTTATTAATGGAAACGAAGTGAAATATGATAAAACAAAAAAGGAAATGTCTATTAACATAAATGTTAATGTTAATATTAAAAAAATTAAATAAAATGTAATTGGTTTAAGATTTCATTTTTCATTATTCCACTAATGGAATAAAGTAATTTCATTATTCCACTAGTGGATAAAGTAGTACTTTATATGCTTCATAAGTGTGGATAAGACTCCAAATATAATGTGATTGTGGATAAAGAAATGTATACATTGTTTTAGGGGTCTTTATATAGCTATTTATTATATGCGTATTAATTTATTAACAAGAAATTGTGTATATCGCAACACACTAGAAATTTATAGTATTTTCAAGGAGTTTATGCTCAAAACATTCATTAATAGCCACACATAATATAATATTTACTTATCTAACTTTGAGGCAGTAACAAAAACGAAATATTTATCTACACGTGTTTTGATAAGACTACGTTACTGATATGATTCGGTATATATTAGAAAATTGCACAAAGTATGTAGAAAATATATTTTTTCTGTTTCTAAGACCGACGTGAAACTGATGTGTTATTTGCTGATTAATAAATTTAAATGTTCAGTTATCGTTTTTAATAAATTAGTCTATTCTAGTGTTTTACGTTTACCAGCACCTGCCATATATGAAACTTTGACACATCGGCGTCGCGTAAGCGTCATTCATTTATAAAAGGTATTAGTCTTGTATAGTTACTTAAATAACTTTTTATTGCTGTCTGTTTTTGGATAAAAAAATATTAAAATTAAAAAGTATTAGAATGGAAGAATAAAAAGGTACTAGGAAATTTTATCTCGATTATACTAAATAACAAAAAAATATGTATTTTGTATCTTACCAAAAATTAATACGTTAATCAAAGGCGCCATTTGAAGACCAGGTTTTTGAACAAAGGTATATTTAAAATGATGTAGAACGAGTCTATTTTTAATTTATCAATAAACAAAGATAAGACTAGGTAATTGGTATTATCTTTAAACTATCGAAATACCCATAGAATTGCTTTACATGTAATATAAATATTAACACAGATTTATTTTATATTCAGCTTTAGTTATGGGTTAAAAATGTACATTATCGCCAAAAGAAGGTGAGGAAAATACAAAATATTGCAAGAAATTAATTTTCTATCTTAATATAAGTAACTGTTAATTTAACGTAAATAGGTAGGTAGGTAAAATTGAAGCTGCAAGTTGAATTTAATGAAGTCAAACACAGATTTTGTGCACTTTATTTACGACAACTGAAATATGTTCCTCACAATAAAGTTCCATATTTTTTATCTACATTGTAGGTACTTGAAGTTTACTTACAATAATGTAGATAAAATCATCATTTTTATAAAATGATATCATATTTCTATTTATCTATACATGGCGTTAGGGGTATAATTACACAGGAAAACAAAAAAGTGGTTTGCTTCTTGGACTCCATTGGGTGACTCTTATGTACATCGACGTACTTAAATCGCGAAAATAATCTAAAAAACCTGAATTTCTTAGGTTATTTTGTTATATACTAAAAACTTGTGGGCGATGGAGCTAAACGGACACCTTATTCGTGTACAGAGCATAAATAATGAGCAATCTAATTTAAGAACCGTAAAACATGGCGTACCTCAGGGTTCGGTCCTGGGTCTATTATTATTTATTATTTATGTAAACGATTTATTTTACTACCTATTTCCAAGCAGTATTATCATGTTTGCCCACGACACAACTCTTCGCGATTCTGATAAAAGTCTAGATAAATTACAAGATGTCATCTGTGAGAATGAAAATTGAGCGGAACTTTGGTATAACTGCAATATGCTAAAATTAAATAGTGATAAGACTCAAAAATTTCTCTTTTCCACAAATAACAATAACACAAAGGGGGACAGCGTCAAACTTTTAGATGTTGTTCTGCATGACACCCTGAGTTGGTCATGCCATGTTGAGCAACTCAATAACAAATTGTCAAGTTATATATTTCTTCTGAGCCGGCTTAAACATTTTCTCAATAATAATACACCGATGAGCTCAGAATAAGGGCGAAAAACGTTTCAAAGGCTAAGCATTTCCAAGAAACTGAATGAGAGATTTTATGAAAATGTAATCCATTAGAATGAAAAAATTTTCAAGACAAGGTATGTAAATAAATAAATTCATTTTAAAACTTTTTTCTCATTTTTAACTGAATCTTCATACCGTAGGGGGTCATGTAGATACTAGTTTAATCTGCTTAGCCGTAGGGGACTATGTTGGATGCTAGTGTTATAATGATAATGTGAAATAGGAAACTGGACAAATTTATTTTAGAATTTTGATTTGTTAGCATAACCAGAGGTCAGGTTATCGAAAGAATGCAAAGATTTCATTAATATTTTTATGGTTTTCTTTTAGTTCTCATAGATAGTTTTCTTCCGCGGTTTGCAAAATCCTACGAAGAATATGTTTCATTACTATAAGCAAACAAATAATAAATAATTCACTTTTAAACTAGTACACTCATTTCAGCTTATTATGCGCTTTTTCATTCACAAATTAGCTATGGTATCGTATTATGGGGAAACGCGAGCAATGGGATAACAATTTTTAGGCAACAAAAACAGGCAATTAGAATTATTTCAAATGTAAGTTCTAAGGAACACTGCAAACTTTTGTTCATTAAATACGGTATACTGCCGATTCGGTCCTTATTTATGTATGTTTCGCTACTTGAAATTAATAAAAATAAAAACCTCTATAATAAACCAGTGAATTACCATAGTCATGATACTAGGTCAGCAAATTTACTAAAAACACCAAGATATCGCTTAACAAAATCGGCCAAGAATTCTCTTAACCTAAATATGTACAATAGGTTACATGAACAAATAAAAACTTTAACACTTGATGCATTCAAAAAAACGATAGTTTTATGGTGAATGTAAGGTAGTTTAATAGTACTAGTACTAGTAAGTTCTAGTTTAGTCGGCATGGCCGTAGGGGACTGTGTGGATGCTAGTGTTAGAATGAGAATTGTCAAATAAGAAATTAGACAAATTCATTTTAGGATTCCAATTTGCTAGCATAACCAGAATTCAGATTATCGAAAGAGTGCAAAGATTTCATTAATGTTTTTACACAAAGTTTATCTTTTAGTTGTAGACAGTTATTTTTCTGCTGTTTGCAAAATCATATAAAGAAGAATATGTTGCAATACAATTATGAGCAAAAAAATAATAACTCATTTTTAAACACGTATAGAGTATATAGGCTCCAATACTAGTTAGCTAATAGATAGGTGAGGTTGTTTTTATCACTCAATGTCAAATATAATTATTTCACAATTATTCATAGAAATTGTCTTGGTTTTGCATGAAACATCTTTATGAGTGGCTTTATGTATTTCTGATGAGCTCCAGAATAAGGGCGAAAAACGTTTCAAAGGCTAAGCATTTCCAGAAACAGAACGATAGATTTCATGAAAATATAATCCATTAGAACGAAAATTTTTTAAGACAAGGTAGATAAATAAATTCATTTTAGGCCTTTGTTCTCATTTTTAACTGAATCTTCATGATCGTAGGGGGTTATGTAGATACTAGTTTTATCTGTATGGCCGCAGGGGACTGTTTGGATGCTAGTTTAGAATGAGAATTGTCAAATAAGAAATTAGATAAATTCTTTTTGGGATTTTAATTTGCTAGCATAACCAGAGTTCAGATTACATATGGAAAGAATGCAAAGATTTTATTAATATTTTTACACAAAGTTTTTGTTTTAGTTTTAGATAGTTATTTTTTCTGCTGTTTGCAAAACCTATAAAGAATATGTTTCAATACAATTATAAGCAAACAAATAATAATTCATTGCTAAATTAAAAAGTGTTTCTAAAATTTTTCGGTCGACACTCATGTCCATGTTTCTTTGTCGGTCGTTTTCTTATGATTTCCAAACTGACTTTGGATATCTTACACCTACAACAATGCTGACAGAAAACACTGATGACATTTCATAATCTGTGATACGCCGTTCTCATTTTACAGTGCTAGTGGCCCGGACAAGAAATATTTCATATCGCATTTGTTGCTTAGCAACCGATGCGAAATGAAATTCTGTACAAAGTGTAATTGTTGATTGAATTTACGTTAATTAAATGAATATTATTCGAGGTTGTTGTAAAAAAAAATTAATAATTCTTTTAAATATACCGTTATCGAATAATGAAATAGAAATCGAAGGGTAACCCTCTGCAGAAATCAGGGAAAATCACGGAAACTCGAGAGAAATCAGGGAAAAGCAGGAACAGCAAGAAGAAATCACGGATTATTAAGAAAAATCAGGAAAAATTAGGAGGAAATCTGCCATCTTGATAGCATTCAAAAAGACAGCGTATATTCGAAAAATAAAAACAAGGCAAATTGCAGTAATTACAACGCCCTTAGATAATACAGCGACGTCTTTCAGCAGTTAGGGAAGTAATGCTAGATCCACTTCACCTGCATCTGTATGTGAAAAAGAAGGCAACCCTTAGTGCCCTAAGGCTGCAACCAAGTACCCAAAGCCCAAGCCAGGCGATCTGGTTGGTAACTTAATGATATTGGAGCTGATTATAATCGGAGCCCATGACCAAACCCATTGATCCAATGTCAACAAAGCAGGAGTTTGACTGTCAGTTTAATGAGCTGATTGTTATCCGTCAGTCGAGTACTGTAAAAGTATTGCGGTTGAAGAAAAGGTCATTCATCTGGCACACAGATGGATTGAAGACAGTTGAAGGGATTGGTGTGTGAATAACGTGGCCTATTGCAGGCTGTCTAGAACCTAGGCACCACCTAAAGATTCTCCAGGCTGAAATTTATGCCACATAGATCTATGGGCGCAGGAATATATAAATAAAGGTGTTTCAAGGCCAATGATATATACACTTAGCTAGCCAGGCGCTTGTAAAGATTCTCAGGTCTTACACCTTTAAATGTGAAATCAATTGGCAAATAACAACAAAGTTACTTTGATGTAAGTACCAGGGCACGAGAGAATAGAAGGTAAAAAATTAGCTAACAGCCTTGCAAAAGGTTGCTGAAGCCACATATTTCGGACCAGTATCGTTTTATAGCTTATCTATAGATCACATAACGGAGGTCCCAATATGGAAAAAGAACAGGACAAATCCTTCTGGGGGAACACTTCAGAGCAAAGACAAGCGAAACAGTTCGTAACTAGTTCTACAAAGAATGTTACAAGGCTGCTAAAACCGAATAGTCTGACTTAAGGCTGATGTCGGCCCTGCAATGGGTCAATTTACCTTAAAATATTATTTTAAGAATATGGGCGGCCAGGCATATGCATGATAAATGAAGAGACAGCAACATAAACTGCGGAACATATACTTTGTGAATACATGTTATTCCACATTAGGCTAATGTACCTAAGAAAGGTGCAATTAACGTCTAGAGGGATATGAAAATTAGCTCCCAGGAAAATCATGAGCTTTGTAAAAGGTGTGGGAATTCTAATCAACTAATTATTATAGGATAATTCCCAAAAGTTTTCTTAGGTCGATACACTTCACACTGGTACTTCGTTCAATTTCATCTCGCCATAAAATTTCAGAACACATTTGTTATTATTTTTCGAAAAACTAATTTTCAAAAATTAAAATAGTTTTTAAAAACTATATAAATAAAATTTCGGCACCTATGATATAAACAGTATTTTTGGTCAATTTCGTTTAATATATCACCTCTAAATGACCATATCATACCACCAACACTCTGTATATATGTTAATGATATTTATGCTAAATCCATTTGATTGAATAGAATTTATTTGAAGAGGCTTTGTACGCATGGAATTCCATTTTGTGGAAAATTCATTAAAAATTTTTACTTCAGCTAAAGGCAAAAGTTTTCAGAGAACAGATAAATACCCTTTTTCACATTTTGACTGATGATAATATGCTATTTTACTAAACTCAAAATCGTTTAATAAAGTGACACTTTACCACATGAAAATGCCACTTTAATATATAGCAATATTAGTGTTAATAAAAACAGTTTGACTTGGATTTTAAAGGAAGTAAGTTCGAAGATACTTCTCGAGCGGAATTTAAAATGTCTTCAGAACAATTTTCTAAATTGTTTTTAGTAGCAAGACTCATTTTCATAATCAATTGGACTCACAAAAAATAAACTGAAGTTATTTTTTGAAATTCATCATTCAATATTCTTAGTTCACTGTGGGTAGTAATTCCACTTTTGAATGGTAGAGCTACTACTGACGCTTGCAGTTTACTTTACATTCATCGAGAAGCTTTGATAGGTTACTGATAGAGGACACTAGCTCTTCGGTTTGAATTATTATAGAAAATATTATCGTCCAAACTTTCTTCGTCTATAGTTAAATTGTAGGATATATAGGAATAATTAATTCTGCAATAATGGATAAATTTAACAGCGGATAAAAAACCGACTAAAATATAGTCACAGATAGTCGCTTTTACCTAATTATGACAAAAATAAACGCACTATTTGGGAGTCAGATGTTACGATTACTATTAACTTTACTCTGTAATTTCCAGTTTATTAAAACGATCAAATTTTATACAATTTTCATTAAGTACTTTTCTTTTATTTTGAGACTTGTGCAAAAATACTTAAAAAGGATAATGTTAAGAATACCTAGGCGATTTGTGGCTCCTCCGGGCAACGAATGTCGACATCAAAATTCGATTCTGTATGGTTCATAGAAAAAGAAAATGCATGTTAGATACCCTATTTTCCGGGGAAAATTAGTATACTACCTTCAAAGTATAAAATCCTCCCTCAGACCAGCAGCGATAATGTAATACAAAAATACAACAAAGGTGCCATTATAGTGACATATATATCTGTGTTTAAAATTACAATCTAGAGTCGGGTACAATTTAAGCTGACTTGTGTCATGGCCACTAAAACATCTGAACTAAGATTTTATCTGAAGAATAAGAAATGCCAGTAGTTCTCAAACAGTTCTTTCCTATAACAGCCAATGATGTCGGTAAATAATTATACAAAAATAGGAAAGATATTATCATAAAATGTTAAGATTATTAATTTAGTAACTTCGTCATTTTAGTGGAATTCGGATTATACAGTGTCCGCCATAAAGTGGCTACATATGGGAGAGAATTGTATGGTTGACATTTCTAAAGAACTCTATTGGGGGTTCGTTTATGCATGTCCGACAACAAAAAATTACATTTTGACTCCTGTCATGTGTTCACCGGTTTGGCAGGACTATAAAAAATAGTTGATGGTGGTATCGAAAATTGGGTCAAATTGTTAAGATATCGAAAAATTTTATTAAGAAAAAGTGCATAGAATACAACAAGGACCCCATATCAATTTTGAAGCAGATATGAGGAAAATAAAACAGTGCAAATTTTACCCCTATCATTAATTACTATATGAAAAATCATAAATTCTTGTGTCTATTTCGCAATTATTTGACCAGTTTCGACAAAAACTTTATGTACTTTAGTTGAATAAAAGTATTTGCATGTAAAAAAAGAAACGAACCCCCAATAGAGTATTTTTTAGTAATCTCAATAATACAAATTATTCCCATATGTAGCCAACTTAATGGCGGACACTGTAGGTATATAGGCTCGGGCACAAATGAAACCGATAACAAAAAATGAATTGCCCAATTCAGTCAATAACAATGAGTTATAAGAAAAAGAAATCAAAGACTAATATTGTTACAGTCCGGCAAGAACCACGGGGAGGTATGGGCATTTCTTGCCAGGAAAAGATAGGATCGTAGTATTAGTAGGGGAAATGATGTTAGTAAAAATAAAATATTTTATACAATAACAAAAACAATCTGAAATCTCTATGAGAATAACGAAAATAAATTATTTTTCTTTTAGGGGTAATAAATAAATAAATATTATGGTTGTCAAAATACACATTAAAATTAACAATAATTGTAAAACAAATAAATTAAAACTATTCTGAAAGAACAACGCATTGGCACGTTTTCATAAACAGTAAAACACTTTAACACTACACTTGAAAAATTTACGACACGTTTTCATAAACAATATAAAACTACTCTTGAACAATTTATCTACTCGACGCAGGTTTCACCATTCGTGTATTAATATACAACGTAAGAAAGTCGATTTTATTAGAGATAAACACGCTCTAGTGGTAATAAGACACATTTTTGGGGAAAATAAAGTTTTAACAAAAGTCGCGGCGCGGTTTAATAAAACAAGAATTTTAGAAAGAAAATTATTAACTTTTAATAGAGCTTAATCAAATAAAAAAAAAGTAATTAGAAGAGGATCGAACTCACAGCCACCACATTTACATTTATTGCTGCTTGGGTATCTTACCGATTGAGCTACGCGATCCTATGTTTATTATATTCTAAAATGTGTAATATGTACATACTAGAAAAGTGTAAGACTTAGTGGTTTGACATTGTTTGTTAGACGGAAGAATATCCACTATTTACCACTAAAAATAACTTGAATATTTCATATAAAGACGTTTCTCACATTTAGAGTGGTGTTAATTCACGGGAATAAATAATATTCGTCGTGAAATCACACAGTTTGAGAATCGCTGAGCCTATGACTATGTTCCTCACTGCTCAGTGTACATTTCGAATTTCCGTCTCAAAAGTGAGAAATAATCTTGGTAGACATACATTGACAATGTCGTTATAGGTTATTGCTGTTTGTGTGCAAGTGCAAGAGGTAGTGAAAACGTACGCGCAACATTAATTCATACATCGGTTATTTTAAACTGGACCCGACTCTACAAGTAAGAATAAATTTATTACATTTTTCACACTAATGTATGGCGGTATACTAATTAGAAGCGGTCGGTCTCCTTTAGGTTTTGTTGCGAGCTTTTTTGTATCGCTGAATTATCTATGGAAACTACTATACTACCCCCAACTATCCCAATTAGAGGGTGTCAAGCAAAAGAGACGTGTAGCAAAGATTGGCGATTTCTTGGCACTGATGGAAAACGACTTTAGATCTATAATACCGATTGTATATTGTATGTACACAAAAGTAGTGCACACTAGAAACTCTCATTAAGCGAAAAAAATGTTAAACTACCCGTAAAGTACAAAAACTATCCGAAAACTTGCAACGGAAACGTAAGAATGATAAATATCCAGAAAAAGTAGTACGAGTAAATCTAATTATAAAGAATGTTTTATTTTACCACATAATTTAAAGTGATATTCATATTATGTGACCTCCAAGTAAAAAAAGAGTTACACATGTATCCTAACTAAATACCAGTAGTCATAGTACTTACTAGACTTTTGCAGAAGTATTTATATTACTGAATAATTTGTAGAAATGGATAGCAACCTCGAAGATCGGACTCAACGTCTCTGGAAAGTTGTCTTTTGTATCAATTGACCATTTGCCAATTCTTAAAAGAAAATACGTTCACCGAAGGAACTAGAAGTAGGTATTGTTCGTATTATTGTATAAAACATAACGCAAGAAATTCTATACATTATTTTGGAAAATATGAGTGAACAATAACAGAGAAAAATATAAACAACCCATATTTATCATATGATATCTCTCGATATATCGAACTGTTAGAACTGAAATTATATAGAACTACAAACTCGAAAGCCAATACTTTTGCAGGAATGTACTTATGTACGTCGATACGACAAAATATAAATAATCGCTGCCTAAGGAAACACTACTTCCACACCCAGATTTCTCGTCCAAGTCACTTTATCTTGACTATATTTACACTCTAGTATGTGAAAATTATTGGTCATAGGATTTTCATGATACAGATATCAGAGAAAAATTTGAGGAGTTGGTTTTACTTCCACATCCACGTAGTGGATTGGAAGTATAGTAATCGCAAAAAAATTTTCAAAAATTTTTATTCGTGAAATAGGTTTAGAATGTCATGAAACGTCGAGATTTTAAATTTGAGCGAAAAAAAAATTTCTGTCTGTCGGTCTGTCTGTCGGTCTGTCTGTCGGTCTGTCTGTCGGTCTGTCTGTCGGTCTGTCTGTCGGTCTGTCTGTCGGTCTGTCTGTCGGTCTGTCTGTCGGTCTGTCTGTCGGTCTGTCTGTCGGTCTGTCTGTCGGTCTGTCTGTCGGTCTGTCTGTCGGTCTGTCTGTCGGTCTGTCTGTCGGTCTGTCTGTCTGTAACTTTTTTTGTCCGCACGCTTTCTCCGGAACGGTTTAAGATATTGACCTGAAATTTTGTACACGTATATATTATTACGAGATCTGGAACTGGATTGTTTTTTGAGGAAATCCGGTGAAGGTTTGGGGGTTAAATAGGGGTAAATAGGGGGATATAAGTAAAGCAAGCTTGTAAGAGTACAGAAACTTGAAATTCGGTGTATGTACTAGAAGTTAAGGCCTCAGATTTTTTTATAATATTTTTCAACCCCCCACCACCCCTACCCCATTAAAGGGGTTGATAAAATAAAGTTGAGATATTCATTTGAAATTTCGTACACGTATGTATTATAACGATGTCTAGAATTAGATTATATTTTGGGATGATTCCGTTGAAGGGTTGGGGGTTAATTTGGGGTAAATAGAGGAATATAAGTAAAACAAGTTGGTAAGAGTACAGAAACTTGAAATTCGGTGTATGTACTAGAAGTTAAGGCCTCAGATTTTTTTATAATATTTTTCAACCCCCCACCACCCCTACCCCATTAAAGGGGTTGATAAAATAAAGTTGAGATATTCATTTGAAATTTCGTACACGTATGTATTATAACGATGTCTAGAATTAGATTATATTTTGGGATGATTCCGTTGAAGGGTTGGGGGTTAATTTGGGGTAAATAGAGGAATATAAGTAAAACAAGTTGGTAAGAGTACAGAAACTTGAAATTCGGTGTATGTACTAGAAGCCAAAGCGTCAGATTTTTTAATAATATTTTTCAACCCCCACCACCCCTACTCCAATTTGAAAAGGGTTGATAAAATAAAATTGAGATATTCATTTGAAATTTTCTACACGTATGTATTATAACGACATCTGGAACTAGATTATATTTTGAGATAATTCCGTTGAAGGGTTGGGGGTTAAATAGGGGTAAATAGGGGAAAATAAATAAAGCAAGCTGGTAAGACTACAGAAACTTGAAATTCGGTGTATGTACTAGAAGCCAAGGTCTCAGATTATTTATAATATTTTTCAATCCCCACCCTACTTCATTATTAAAAGAGTTGATAAAATGAAATCGAGATATTCATTTGAAATTTGGTACACGTATGAATTATAACGACATCTGGAACTAGATTACACTTTGAGATGATTCCGTTGAAGGGTTGGGGGTTATTTAGGGGTCAATAGGGGGAAACAAGTAAAGCAAGCTGGTATGAGTACAGAAACTTGAAATTCGGTGTATGTACAAGAAGTTAAGGCCTCAGATTTTTTTATAATATTTTTCAACCCCCCCCACCACCCCTACCCCATTAATGGGGTTGACAAAATAAAGTTGAGATATTCATTTGAAACTTCGTACACGTATGTATTATAACGACGTCTGGAATTAGTTTATATTTTGATATGATTCCGTTGAAGGGTTGGGGGTTAATTTGGGATAAATAGAGGAATATAAGTAAAACGTTGGTAAGACTACAGAAACTTGAAATTCGGTGTATGTACTAGAAGCCACAGCGTCAGATTTTCTTATAATATTTTTCAACCCAACCACCCCTACTCCAATATGAAAAGGGTTAATAAAATAAAATTGAGATATTCATTTGAAATTTGGTACACGTATGTATTGTATTGACGTTTGAAACTAGATCATAATTTGAGATGATGCCGTTGAAGGGTTGGGGGTTAAATAGGGGCAAATAGGGGAAAATAAGTAAAGCAAGCTGGTAAGACTACAGAAATTTGGGATTCGGTGTATATACTAGAAACCAAGGCCTCAGATTTCTTTCTAATATTTTTCAAACTCTACCACCTCCGCTTCATTATTAATGGGATTGATAACATCAAATTGAGATACTCACTTGAAAGTTAGTACACATATGTATTGTAGTGACATCTGCTTGAGATGACTCCATTGAGGTGGTAGGTTGTAAATAGTGGAAAATAAGTACGGTAAACTAGAAACTTCATTTTTAACGTATATGGTAGAAACCAACTCCTCAAACTTTTCTATGACATCTACCCCAAATAATATTAAAATTCTATGACCAATAATTTCCACATACTAGAGTGCAAATATAGTCAAGATGTTTCCTTTAAAGTGATTTGGACGAATAGTCTGGATGTGGAAGTAGTGATTCCTTAGGCAGCGGTTTTTACCATATACGTTAAAATAGAAAGAAATCTGAGGCCTTAGTTTCTAGTATATACACCAAATCCCAAATTTCTGTACTCTTACCATCTTGCTTTACTTGTTTTCCCCTATTTACCCCTATTTAACCCCCAACCCTTCAACGGAACCATTTCAAAAGATAATCTAGTTGCAGATGTCGTTATAATATACATATGCAGTATCTAAACTATGTGAGCCTGTTTCTGCGAACAATATAAAAAACCGCTGCCTAAGCAATCACTACTTCCACATCCAATTTTCTTCTATTTAAAGGTAATTTTCTTCACTATATTTGCACTTTAATATGCGGAAATAATTGATCATAGAATTTTAATAATATTTGGGGCAGATGTCAAAAAAAAAATACCGTAGTTGCAATTTAACAAGCTTCGTTAAGACATTGAAAATTAACTTGGCTAATTTTCAAGCCTGATATGATATTTACAAAATCTGCAAAATGTATAGAGGATAGAAATAATGAAAAGTTTTAGAAATTTTCAAACTTTTATTTAAGCCGCGGATAAAAAATTTAAAAACTTTAACTTTACATTAATATTCCACAAAAAAAAATGGGTTTCGTAAAAATGCGGGAACACGAATCTAGGTATTAAAATTTATCAAATACACAAGTTTTACAAAAACGATGCTAGGCGTCGGTCGGCGTCGGTCGGCATCGGTCGGCGTCGAAACATAAAAATGCAAGAATAAGAATCTAGGTATTCAAATATATCAAATACACAAGTTTTACAAAATCCACGCTGGGCGTCGACCGCCGTCGAGACCTAACAATGCAGGAATACGAATTTAGGTATCAAAATGTATCAAATACACAAGTTTTATAAAAACGAAGGCGTCGGTCGGCGTCGAGACGAAAGTGGAAGAATATGAATCTAGATATCAAAATTTATAAAATTTAGAGGTTTTACAAAAACCACGATAATCGTCAGTCGACGTCGAGACATAAAAATAAAAGAACATGAATTTAGGTATCAAAATTCATCTAATACACAAAAGTTTTACAAACATGATACTACGCGTCGGTCGGCGGCGAGATGTAAAATTGTAAGAATATGAATCCAGGTATTAAATTTTGTCAAATACACTAGTTTTACGTCTAGACTTAAAAATGCAAGAACATAAGTTTAGATATCAAAATTTATCGGACACAAGTTTTATAAAAACTACGCTAGGTGTCGGTCGGCGTCGAGATGTAAAAATGCAAGAACATGAATTTAGATATCAAAATTAATCAAATACAAGTTTTACAGAAACGACGCGTGGAAACATAAAGGTACAAGAATATGAATCCAGATATCAAAATTTATCAAATACACAAGTTTTACAAAATTGAGGCTAATCGTCGGTCAGCATAGAGACGAAAAAATGGAAGAATATGAATCTAGGTATCAACATTTCTCAAATTCAGAAGTTTTACAAAAATCACGCCAGGCGTCAGTCGACGCCGAGACGTGAAAATAAAAGAACACGAATTCAGGTATCAAAATTCATTTAATAGACAAGTTTTACAAAATCGACGCTAGGCGTCGGCCGACGGCGAGACACAAAACTGCAAGAATATGAATCCGGGTATCAAAATTTATCAAATATATTAATTTTACAAAAACGATGACAGGCGTCGTTCGGCATCGAGACCTAAAAATTCAAGAACATTAATTTAGGTATCAAAATTGGTCAAATACACAAGTTTTACAAAATCGAGTGTAGACGTCGGTGGGCGCCGAGAGGAAAAATGGAAGAATATGAATCTAGGTACCTATCAATATTCATCAAATTTAGAAGTTTTATAAAAACGACGTTAGGCGTCGGTCGGACTCGATGAAATCCCAAATCTCTGTACTCTTACCAACTTGCTTTACTTATTTTCCCCTATTTACCCCTATTTAACCCTCAATCCTTCAACGGAATTATCTCAATATAATCTAGTTCGTTATAATACATAATTATAATACATACTATACCAAATTTCAAGTGAATATCTTATCAACCCCATGGAAAATATTATAAACAATTTTGAGGCCTTGACTTCTAGTATATACACCAAATTTCAAGTTTCTGTACTCTTACCAGCTTACATTACTTATTTCCCTCTATTTACCCCCCAATTTCGCCGAATGTGTTCAAATAAAAATCCAGTTCCATATCTCGTTATAATATATACGTGTACAAAATTTCAAGTCAATATCTTAATCCGTTCCAGAGAAAATGTGCGGACAAAAAAGTTTACAGACAGACAGACCCACAGACCGACATACAGAAATTTTTTTTGCTCGAATTTAAAATCTCGACGTTTCATGACATTCTAAACCTATTTCAAGAAAATTAACGATTACTATCCTTCCAATCCTCCAAGTTGAAGTGGAAGTAATTAGCTCTTAGTAACGTTAAACATAGCATCACACAAGGATCCGTTTTGGAACTACTGATGATTATATCGTTTATCAATCATATTGAATATTTCCTTTATTCAAATGGTAGTTTGTAAGTAAATTTTATTGAAGTGGAACTGCTATTTAATTTCGAAAGTTGCCTACATCTGCAACCTTTGTATCGTATGCTACGAATATATCATCTACGTATCTCAACCATACCTTAGAGAAGTACTCGATATATTCCATCATCTCTGCTTCGAACCTACTGATGAATAGAATGGCAATAAATGGTGACAAGACTTTACCCATTGCAGTTCCTTTATGTCGTTTGAAGAGTGTATCATCGAATTGGAAGAACTTTTGCTTAGTAAGGTCAATACATTCCTTATCTAGTTATTCACTAATATTATTTAATTCGAGTGAAGCCCGAAGACATTCCAACGTGAGTTTAGTACACTTGAAAAAAATTAATAAACGTTAAAGGAGATCAAAATTTCACCTTCTTGCAATGTAATCTTGCTAATTTAGTTGATAAAGCTATTGGATTTAATTACAATGAAACTAGGTTGCATATGGGGAAATATTCGAAGTTCACTGCTAACCGTTTTGACAGGTAGTAAGTTGGTGATCCTATTGTGGACACAATGAGCCGCATCGACCTTCCCAGTTTATATATCTTTGACAAATAGTATAATCTAAGTGCTGTTGGATTAGATACATGTTACCGAACTTTTTCTTCTGATGTAATCGTACAATTTTTCAGTATATTTCTAACTTCAGTAACTTCGATAATGGATTTCTAAGCCTTTTATAGAGACTATTATTCATAAAGTTATCTACCCCCCCATAATAATTCTGTCCACGTTATACACAGAAATTAGTAATATTTGAAGATTTCTGTCTTCTGTCTGCTTCTCTAACAAAACGCTTGGAAGAAGCAAATGTGCACTGAACTGAATATTCAGCATTTGTGATAATTTCGTTTAAAAGAGCGTCGGTGGACGGTTGTGTAAGCGTTAATCTTTTGTTCAGGAGATTAGGCCCTATTTATCAAACGATTATGAATAATGATTTTTCACAATGTAGATGACATTCTGAGAAATATTCTGAGGCATATTATGATCTACTATTAGAGGTAAATTCATTGAGCTTTATGTTTTATGAAGATACTTGATGAATTTTGCGTTAATTGTTTGAAACATATTTCAATGAAAATCGCACTAATGTTCTTACCCTAAATTATTTAGCTTAAATGTAAGCTTTGTGAAAAGTCTACATGTTTCTATTACAAACATACTTGATTTACAGTACAAACGTTTTATTTCTAAACCAACTCTAATCTTAGTACGGGATAACAAATAATAACATGCCATAAGTAATACTAGCACTAAAACTATGATTAAGTAAACTCTTAGCAAACTCTAGTTTATTGTCAGAACAACTGAATTACGACTCGCTTTAAATACCTCAAACTTAATAAACACTAACAAAATATCAGAAATGTTTTCTTGCTTGAAATACTTTCATTTATGATGTTTAATACATGATACAAAATTCCTCAATGTATTCTGTATCGTAATCTCTTTAATTTTACTAAAATAAAATTCAAATGTAATACGAGTTACAGTTATTACTACAGAGTATAATTTAAGAGATATGCTTTCTAACATTTTTATTGGAACTGCCTTCGTTTTAATATACTAATATTTTTATGAACATCAAAGCATATGCAAATCAAAACATGTTCTTTTATTTTTATTATGATAGCTTAGCAAGTGCGCTGAAAGTTAGAACGAATAAAAATGTAATATGTTGTGTATGCTTTATTCCCAGAGCAAATATTTGAATTACTTCTAGAGAAATAATTTGTGCGTTTGTATACAGTTTTATACGTAGAGGTATGTGAAGTTATCGTAAATAATATATTACGGCATTTCATTTTCCATATTATATACAACGCTGATGTATATAAATTATAAATAATAAGCGTCAACTTAAATATCGTTATAACTGCAAAAGAATGTTACTTTCAACATTATGTTTCTGTATTTTTAGACATGTAATGAAGCAATTTTCCACCAGGAATGTCTACAAGGAATTGCTATTGCTAATTTCAAAATTATTGTGTATTTGTCCTCTCAGGTATGTTCAATGATAATTTAGTCATGTCAATTAGTAGAGTGCTCGCGTTGACAAAAGTCGCTTAGTTTTCGATCCCGTTGGCACTTTTAGAGTAAAATGTATGACCTTGTCAGATATGTTACTTATGCCCTGTGGATTACGAATCCACTTGTCGTCAAAGAATCGTCATGAATATAAGGGCGCAAATCAAAATTTTCTAATTAACTACACCACGCGATATAGTCAATCATGAAGCGTATTTTATCCAAAAATCATTAAATTCTCTGTAGAATTTTTATTTTTAAAATAAATAAGGAAACGAACTTTTGCATAGGCTTATATGGCAGTAAAAATCAAAAATCCTTATTTTCTCTGTTCGACTACGGCTGAAAATTAATTATTTTTCGTCTACTTTTCCATTCCCACGACGATATCTCCCAAACTATTATATTTATCAAAAAAATATATTCTTTATAAAATATTTGCCATATATTCCAGATTACAATGGTTTTTAAATCAGATTTTTTGAGAATTTAATAACCAAAATATTTAATAATGTGTAGCGTGATATTAATTTTCGAAGCTTATCAGCGGCATGCGTTCGTTGCAAATTCTCGCTCTCCCACTCTTTAAAACTGTTTCAACACACCCCACTTCGCACCCGCTCTGGCCTACCGTTGGATAGATTGGCGCATAGTAGCTCTCGTGGTTCATAATATTTTGAAATTTATATCTTGAAAATGATTATTACTACGAAATAAATGTAAGTATATTTGTAGAATATTAATTCAGTGTTACATGGACTTACATAAAAATTATGGCATGCCTAAAATTATTGTGTAATAGATTAACACATTATAAAAAACTCCCTATAGTTCACTGTTTGCAAGATACTTTCAGCTGGTATGTATTTTAAATTTTCTACCATATAGGTAACTGATGTACATGCTTTTTAGAAGAAATTAAAATGAAAAGTACTACTGATAGCACAAGTTCTGAAAGTGAGATTGAGAAAAATATAATTGAATGTAAGACAGATTCGTAACATATTAGCTTAATTTGTATGAAACCGGGCCCTGTAATCAAAGGTTTTGAGAAATCGTTTGCAACATTTACTGATTGTTTAAAAATCTATGAAAAAATAAGTAACCAAGGAGAAGATGATCTATATCCTAGCATTATGTCATTCAAAAAAACAAACAATTTTGACTGGTTTGACACCGACATTGCTATTCTAGTTTTACTAGCCAAAGAAATATAGAACATTTAAGAAGATAAATAGAGAAAGAAATTGAAAAGAGTTCAGATGGATGCAATGCCTGTCCATCAACTTTTTCCTATGTGTATTTTCGTAAAATAATTTTTTTAAATAGAGAAATGTACTTTTGTCAGAAGTACAACAATAAAGTTTTCTCAAGTAATGACCACGGAACCAGAAAGAAAAGTAAGACTACTAGCCCACCAGAATCCCATAATTTTCGAAAAAATTTGTGCTAACGATTTAATACCTATGGAAATTGAATATCATATTTTATGTTTCTAAAGTCGCTATATAAAATGCAGAGGTCTATCTAAGAATAAAAATAAAAGTGGAAAACGGACAGTTCTACTAAAATATGTAAAATTCTTGAGAAACGGTTTTTAAAGCAAAAAGGGTATGGTATGTCGTCAATTTATGATGAGAAGTATCTAGAATGGATAGATATAGGTCTAAAAGAGAGATCAGTAGACTACTTATAAATACATTTACCGACAAAGGAGTCAAAATTGTTAAATCTACAAAGAGAAACGAAAAATATGTTAATTCAGAAAACGAGGCACGAAACTTTGCATTTTCTATTGTGACCTTAGAAATAGTAAACATGATATTTAGTTTCTATAGCATTTAAATCGTTAGCACAAATTCTTTAGAAAATTATGAGATTTTGGTGGGCTAATAGTCTTATTTTTCTTTCTGTGTTCCTGGTCATTACTTGAGAAAGCTATTTTATTGAAAAAAAAATTAATTTTACGCAAGGACACGCCTGAAGAAGTTATTGGACATGCACTTCATCCATCTGAACTGTTTTTAATTTTTTTCTCTTTCTCCATTTTTCTCCTTCAATGTTCCATATTTCTTTTGCCAGTAAAATTAGAACAGCAATTTCGGTGCCAAACCAAACAGCCAAAATGATTTGTTTTTCGAAATCGCATAGTTCTAGAATATACATCATCTTCTCTTTGGTTTCTTATTTTTTCACGGAGTTTTAAATAATCAATAAATATTGCAAACGATTTATCAAAATCTTTGTTTACAGGGCCCGGTTTCATACAATTTAAGCATTTTACGAATCTATTTTTCTTTAAATTTTATTTTTGTCTCAATCTCACTTTCCGAACTTGCGCTATCAGTAGTAGTTTCCATTTTCATTTCTTCTTCAGTTACCTATATGGTAGAAAATTTAAAATACATACCAGCTGAAAGTATCTTGCAAACAGTGAACTATAGGGAGTTTTTTATAATGTGTTAATCTATTACACAATAATTTCAGGCAGGCCATAATTTTTATGTAAGTCCATGTAACACTGAATTAATATTCTACAAATATACTTACATTTATTTCGTAGTAATAATCATTTTCAAGATATAAATTTAAAAATATTTTGAACCACGAGAGCTACTATGCGCCAATCTATCTAACGGTAGGCCAGAGCGGGTGCGAAGTGGGGTGTGTTGAAACAGTTTTAAAGAGTGGGAGAGCGAGAATCTTTAACGAATGCATGCCGCTGATAAGCTTCGAAAATTGATATCACGCTACACATTATTAAATATCATGGTTATTAAATTCTCAAAAATCTGATTTAAAAACCATTGTAATCTGGAATATATGGCAAATATTTTATAAAGAATATATTTTTTTGATAAATATAATAGTTTGGGAGATATCGTCGTGGGAATGGAAAAGTAGACGAAAATTAATTAATTTTCAGCCGTAGTCGAACAGAGAAAATGAGAATTTTTGATTTTTACTGCCATATAAGCCTATATAAAAGTTTTAAAAATAGAAATTCTACAGAGAATTTAATGATTTTTGGATAAAATACGCTTCATGATTGACTCTATCGCGTGGTGTGGTTAGTTAGAAAATTTTGATTTGTACCCTTATATTCGTGAAGATTTTTTGACGATAAGTGGATTCATAATCTACAGGGCATAAGTAACATATCTGGTAAAGTCATATATTTTACTCTAAAAGTGCCAACGGGGGGGAAAGATAGAAATTAATTTGCACTCTACTAAATGTAAAACCATGCAGAAATTATTCATTCATTCAAAATATAACAGTTCAATTTGTGTCTGTGACTTACCTATACGTTGCATTAGATTTCCAAACTCGTCTCAAGCTAGTTGGTCATGAGTCATGACCAAACAACCTAGGTAAATGTGCCTAGTACAGGTATGTTTCCGTTTCGTAAGAACATAGAGATTTGCTTTGCAAAGCGGTGACATCGATGTAGGATCACGACCTCGACCTCCACCGCGCCCATCGTGGTATCTTCTGTAACCACAATTTTCTCAGTTGGCTGCTGAGAAAATCGGAGTGACCCTAGCAACCAGTTATCTCAGTAGTTGGTTGAAGGTTCGGTGTGTAAAATTGTTTTAATTATCAGATTATTAACAAAAACCTTTAGGGCACCAGCGTATTCAACTATTAATCTAATAAACAAATCACTAATATTTTTGCAACAGAATTAGGAAACAGTCAAACAAACAAATTCAAACAATAATATATTAACAACAACGTTTAAAATTTACAAAGACTTTACGATTAAATATATGAGTTAAAATGGTTGAAAATAATGAATATGTAGAATACAACAAAAAATGATTTATGTTTAAATTGAATATTTATAGAACAAAATTTAAAAGTGAAAAAAAATCTCTACCAAAAAAATTTAAATTGAGAAGATCAACTGGTTTACAACAGTTTCCTTCTGACAAAAAAAGAGACACGGTGATTGTGGCTTACGTAACCTTGGTGGTGGGAGTAGAGTTCAACGATGGAAATGGCCACAGGTACCTGGGAGTGAGGACTTATTGATCGTGTCCTGGTCAACGAGGGTGTTCCAGGGAGACGCTGCGTTGAGAAAATGTCCAGCCATTTTTACATATAGTTTTTCTTTAGTTCTCATAAATAGTTATTTCTTCTGCTGTTTGCAAAATCCTATAAACAATATGTTTCAATACAATTATAAGCAAACAAATAATAATTCATTATTAACAATCTTTTATATTTGCTATAACAAATGTATCTTTTTTAATGTTTGTACATATTTTCACCATTTTTCTATTTCCATTTCAGTTACAACTCTCATCCAGCCAATAGCAAATCTACCATGTACTTGATCTAAGGTTGGTCGAACCAGATTATTATATGAAAAACAGTGGTAATTCAGTAACCAGTTGATACAAGTTAATTTAAAAGAAATTGAAGGAAATTAGTTAATTAATGAATTAATTTTAAAGCTTATTCAAAAGAACTACCAAGGAAAAGAAAATTAGAAGACCGTTGGCTTAGCCAAGGTCACAAGCTTTCATAAAAACTTTATAAGTTGTTAATAAAATTTTAGAATTTGTAATCTTAAACACCGAACTGAAAAAAAAAATGACTGAGCATCAATAAAAAAAACTCTACTACTAAACTTCGGTACTTAGGCTTTGAATCAACAAGATTCTTATAAATTATGACAAAGGTTCAGTTATCATGAAGCAAAATTTTCCAAAGTACAAATAATATTAATAAAAAAATGTTCAAAGTAGCAAAAAAACTAAAAATGATTAGTTACTTATTGCCTCGATAATTAATATTGCTATAAGAAAAAAACAAAGTTACTGAATTTTGAAATGTCAATTAGTTGATTTTACGTCTCATATTTCGATAAAATCAATAATCTACAATTAGACTGTAACGGTGAATTGAGATGATCTATATAAAACAAGTTTTAGAGCATTTGAAACAACTGCACAAAACAACAATTGCACAAAGTCAAATAAATAGTTATTAATTTACAAAATTTTCACTCACCTCAGGCAGATTTTCCTTATTGACGGTCCAACTCACGCTTTCTGGAAGTCACTTCTTATGGTGTCCTGCCCTTTTTATCTGCTTAAAAATCAGATTTCTCTCCGCAACACCCTAAACATAAAATATCCTGCAGTAATTGCCCAAAGAAACAATTAAATACGCTACAGCTAGGGTAATCAACTAACACGCTGTTTCTATTAACCACGAGGTTAACCTTAAATGTAATACAATAAATCACTAAATAACAGCATAAGATTTAATATTAATCACATATATCTCTGTTATTGTACTAATGCAATAATAATGTAATAGTCAAATTGGAAATCTCAAAAAAGTATTAACGGATGGCTTTAGTAACTCTAGAATCTTTAAAAAATATAGAAAATCTCACCTCAACGGCTATGAAACGGAAAGTGAAGCGTTTCGTACATGGAATTGGCGAGCCTCCCCTCACGCATGCCGGTTTTATCGCACCTGCGCCGTATATATCCGAGCGATATTTTGTCTGAATCTCAGATCATGAAAAGGGAGTATATAAATTTCAACACAACCAAACATTTTGTTACACTTCGGCATGCCCGTACCCTAGAGGTTTTAAGAAACTAAACATATTTAATATTTTTGAAACCAAACCCTTTGGTAAAATCACAGAAGCAAACTTCTTAGAAAAATATTATTTAGACAAATAAAATCTCAAATAAACAATAATAAACATCAAAAATTCAAAATTCTCTACTTTCGCCTCCATGGAGTTACTTCAGAGGTCTCATGAGGCTTTGATTTAAAAATTCACAGATATCGCAATTCTTGCAACCATCGGGACATTGGAAATGATAACACCATACATAAAACATAAACTTCTACGATCCACTCTTGATTGCGACACCGCTGTATTTCGACCTTAAATGAAAACTGGTAACTTAACCCCTGCGAGATATGCAACCTATATTACATTTGCATATATGAGCCGTTGCATATACGACAGTCTGACTCGACCGCGACACGTCTGTCTTTTGACCTTGAACGAAAACTGGTAACCCCCATATACGAACATAAACATTTCCAATGTTAAAACGAAATGCCGCTTATTGATAAGAAATACATAGGAAACCTCATGGTTTTGGAGACACGTTTTCAAATGAATCTGCTTGGCTCTAGTTTTTTGGGATTTGAAATTAATTTGGGGGGGGAGGGGCGAATTTTTTTTTCACAAGTATAAAAGTGCGCAACAATTCCTTAACATTACCAGCATATTTACAAATCTGGCGAATGCGCTAGTGACAATTGACAAATTAAACAAAACATACCAAACGGTCATTAATCATATCAGCTTTGTAAACACACATTTATAATATATGTGTGTTTTTATAGTCTGTACGATGAATGTTTGCGCGAGTACGAAATTAGGTAGGACATATGTGTAGTTGCTGAACGCATTGAGACGAGCAAATATTTCGTTACGTATGTCTTCTAACCGCTCGAGCATGCTAAGACAGCCGAACGATAAATTCAAGCGGAATTAAAAAGAGACGTCGATATGAACAGTTGTCGTAGTGAAGTGCTGTCAACGGCTATAATATCTGTCATTTTAGATCCAGTGGCGTTCTTGCGTTTTTGATGAAAATACATTTTTACGCTTCATTGTTATAACCATATTTAGTGGTAAATAATACATCTGTTATTATTCTACAAAATTAATTGTCATTTCATGAGTAGACGGCCGAACGATAAATTCAAGCGGAATTAAAAAGAGACGTCGATATGAACAGTTGTCATAGTGAAGTGCTGTCAACGGCTATAATATCTGTCATTTTAGATCCAGTGGCGTTCTTGCGTTTTTGATGAAAATACATTTTTACGCTTCATTGTTATAACCATATTTAGTGGTAAATAATACATCTGTTATTATTCTACAAAATTAATTGTCATTTCATGAGTAGACGGCCGAACGATAAATTCAAGCGGAATTAAAAAGAGACGTCGATATGAACAGTTGTCATAGTGAAGTGCTGTCAACGGCTATAATATCTGTCATTTTAGATCCAGTGGCGTTCTTGCGTTTTTGATGAAAATACATTTTTACGCTTCATTGTTATAACCATATTTAGTGGTAAATAATACATCTGTTATTATTCTACAAAATTAATTGTCATTTCATGAGTAGACGGCCGAACGATAAATTCAAGCGAAATTAAAAAGAGACGTCGATATGAACAGTTGTCATAGTGAAGTGCTGTCAACGGCTATAATATCTGTCATTTTAGATCCAGTGGCGTTCTTGCGTTTTTGATGAAAATACATTTTTACGCTTCATTGTTATAACCATATTTAGTGGTAAATAATACATCTGTTATTATTCTACAAAATTAATTGTCATTTCATGAGTATTTACGAAAAAAACATGGCTTCTAATTTGTCGGATGATGACTGAGAGTAAAAACAAATTTCTCATTTCCTTGATGCACGTCACTGCTGAACAGAAGCAGTGACTTTCAACAGATTACTTCATACCGTTCTTGTTTATGACGCACACGCAAAGATTCATCGTACAGATTATATAGATATTTGTTATAATATAAAGATGTAGCAACATTCTCTAAAATTTTCAAAAATATCTTACTTAAGTACCAACGTGTTACTTAAAGTACACATACTCAAAAAATTTGTAATATTTAAAATCACTGTTCAATTCTTCTTCTTTCGAAATTTAAAACCCGTATCATTAACAGTGATTGTTAAAGACCCGACGATAAAAATAAATTAATGCGAATGGTCACATTTGAACGAAATTTAGTAGGTACGGTTGATGTTATAACAGAAATTGGTAATATTTTATTAACTGACTACAACAAATTGAGAAAAAAGGGAATATCGCTTGTAGGGAAAAAAATTTCATATCACTGTGTTGGTGATCAAATTCTGAACAATTTTTGTCTGTCTATCCGCGTATTCGTCTGTCTGTCTGTTCGTCCGTCCGTCCGTCCATCCGTCACGTTTTTTTAAGCACGATAACTTAAGAACGAAAACTCCGATTGCATTGAAATTTGGATAGTAAGTTAGTGTTAGCTAGAAGGAGACCTTTTAACAAAGTGGACCAGTAAATAAAAAAGTTATTAATTACTCAGGCACACACACGAAAAATGTTGCCGATTTCATGGACCAGACCAATAATATCAGGTGTATTTTGGCTTGCTGAATCCGAACGTGGTGTCAGTTTTTCCCCACCACGTTACAATTTTTTTCTAAAAAAACTGTTAGAAAAATGCAAACATCTCACTATTTTAGCACAGTGTTCTAAAGTCAAAGTACTTGTATGAAATCTGGTACAAGAAATGTATTTTTGCTAGTTGACCCCTAATCCGATGTCAATCTTACCCCATCACGTCAAAACCTCTAAAAAATTGCAAAAATTACAACATTTAGTGACATGGGAATGGGTCCAGTTGTAAACATAAGATCTCGTTTTGGTTTTTGATCTCTTGTATTTTATTCTTACGCATTTCTGTATGAGGAAGCAATGGTTTTGAATAAGATTTAGTGGTAAATTGTTAAATTTTTTCGTACAAAAAAAAATATAAATTAAAATTAATCTTATGTCTACAATTGAATCGGTTCGTTGCTGGGAGTTGTCACTATGAAGTTGTAATTGCAATTTTTTAGCGGCTTTGACGTGGTAGCGCAAACTGCCATCGGATTCGGGGTCAACGAGCGAAAATACATTTCTTGCACCAGAAATCCTTTGACTTTAGAACATTTTAAGCTAAGAACAGTGCGATTTTTACATTTTTCTAACTGTTTATTGATATTAGAAAGAAAATTCTGACGTGTGGGACAAAACTGACACCGGATTCGGACTCAGCAAGCCAAAATACACCGGAAATGATTGGTCTGGTCCGTGGAATCGACGACTCTTTTTTGTGTGCCTGTGTTATTTCAATTTTTTTGAAACCTTTTTTTTTAACGTTTGTAACAAAACAACAAATGTCTAAAACGGAAACAGTCCCACCTTTTTGGGGAGGATTGTTAAAGAAATTTAGAAAAAAATAATTAAAAATTAATTAGAGAACATTTCAAAATTTAGATATTGTTACATTGTAATACCGGCTATGCATAAATTTCAATAGTCCCTAGTGTTTATAAACTTAGAAGTAATAAGTTTGTCGCAAATGTCATGAGATTATAGATCGGGCTTGGCGGCATAATTCATCTCGCAGTAAACAAGGCCAAGGTCACTCGCTAACATAAACAAACACTGTTCATTTACGATAAAACTGCGAAGAGTATCCTATTGAAGTGCAGTAAATCTGCGGAGAGTACAATGGTAAGCTTGTTTTTCTCTGTCACGTACGTAGTATTATAGACATAACATCAACAGACAGACAGAGACAAAAACAGACTGACACCGGACCGACAGACAGGCAGATAAACTAAATTAAATACATCAATTTTTGTAATCTACAAGTATGAGACGAGAATCTGAAGAAACTTCGGGCAGTGATTTTTTCACGTTTACCATACTAGTAAGTAAGCTTTAAATTTATTTTCAACATTTGTTTACTGAATCCTTTGTTTGCGAGTAAATCGAGAGAATCTTGCGTGAACATTGTAATATTAAAAAACGAGAGCGTGATAAAAGCAGTTTCAGAAAATAACTAGAGTAAACATTATACTCTTCGCCAACTTACTGCACTTTTTATATAAATGTTGTACATTCTATAGGATACTCTTCGCAGTTATTTTTGTTTGTTTTTTTATTGTAAACAATATTAGGTTTAGACGTTTTTCGTTTAATTACAAAACAAAAAAATACACACTTAAATTGTTAATAGCAAAATGATTTAAATAAATATTTAATAACATAATTAAATGTTTGTTATTTCTACTAAGCCACCATTTAATCTAAAACACTTTTCTACTATTTTTCTTTTATGATTTAGAACTCTGCGTAATTCTACTGGTGTCACCTCTCGACAAGCTTCTGTAATCTTCTCACATAATTCTTGTCTGTTTCTCGAACGAACGGGTTTTATAAATGCGGTTTTTAATTACTCCCCAAAAATAAAGGTCCATTGGCGTGACATCTGGGGACCGCGGGGGCCACTCACGTAATGGACTGTTCCTTCCAATCCACATTTGAGGAAAATTAGGATTTAGCAAATTTCTAACAACAATTGAATTATGAGCCGGTGCCCCATCTAACTGGAAAATTAAATTTACTATTTGCAACAGTGGAAGGTTCATTAAAAATACATCAAGATAATTATTTGAGAGGTTGAGAAAAGTTTCGGAATTTAAATTTTCCAAAAGAACGGGATCCAAAATTTTATTATTCAATATGCCACACCAGACATTGGCTACGTATTGATCCTTACAATTTATCACCCAATTCGATTTTCAGCTGCCCAATGGCGAGTGTTCTCTGACGACACAACCCCATTAGTTGAAAATGTGGCTTCGTCAGTGAAGATGATGTTTTTAATAAAATTCTGATCATTCAAATATTCCCCTTGTAACCACAAACAATATTCTAGCCTTCTTTCCTCATTATTATCTTTTAGAGTGTGTAAAAATTTCGGCTTAAAAGCTTTTAGTCTGTTTCTTCTTACACAACGCCAAACTTTATTTTTACTAACGTTTAAAACTCGAGCAACTGAGTGGATATTAGATGTTGGGTCATTTCTGAATGCCGCTATGATTCGTGGATCGTCAGCATATCTATTATTTAATATTTGATATTTCTTTTGTCTATACTTCTGAATACAACCAGTCTCATTAAAAAATCTATTAATACTACATACAGTTTTGCTGCTACAGGATCTCTTCGATCTGGATGTCTTGCATTGAAAATTGTGGCCGCTCTCCTATTCGAAATTACATTTTCACCCACTATCCGAATTAATTCGACTTTATCAGCTATAGAAAGATATTCCATTTTAAATAAAAAACTGAATAATAGTTTGAACAACAAATAATGACACAAGTAACCTACGAAGGCTGCCATTACTGTCAAGTTAATAATTTTGTTTACGATTTCAAAGGTGACTAGATTTATAACAGATAAACTGTATAGGGCCTGTATAAATGGGCAGAATTTTTTTAGCGTTTCTGGCGAGTACGAAGATATTTTTTATTATTACTTCAAATTTGTAGCAAAAAATGTATAACTTTGTTTCTAAATTCACCTCGTTCCGAATTAAAGACCATTAATTCTTGACAAAACGTCATATGTACCTGTTTATATCTCTAAAACTACTAGAGATATTTTAAGAAAAATTGAAACAACGGTTTTAAAGGATGCTCTATGAGATGGTGGTAATCTTAAAAATAAATCCCTAATACAATTTATCTGAAAATTTACCCCATTTTCACCCCCTTAGTCTGCACGTCTATGGAATAAATTAAATAGGCATATGCGCTTTTAGTTACCTTCAAGAGGTGTATAACTTAAACAAGTTTAAAATAAATCTTTTTATTAATAACTGAGCTACGTAGGTGTAACAATGAAAAATGGGACACACCGTATATTTTTTTAAATTAAAAAAATTAATAACTTTTTTATTTATTGATCGATTTGGTTCAAAAGGGTTCTTCCTCTAGCTAATACTAACTTACTGTCCAGTTGTAAGTTATCGTGCTTACAAGAAACGTGACCGACGGACTGACAGACAAACGGACGGACGGACGGACGAATGAACGAACAGACAGATAGACAGACAGACGGACGGACGGAGATTTTGAAAGTTGCTCAGAATTCGAGCACCAACACAGTGATATGAAAATTATTTCTCTGCGAGCAATATTACCGGTTTTAGAAATGTGCCGATCGAATGCAAGAAACTCTTCGTTTTGTATTTGAGAAGAGTATAATAATGTACCTGGGTCAGTTTTATACAAATGATAGATAATTTGATAACATTTAAAGGACCCCGCTCATTTCTTATGGGAAGTGGCCCCTGTTGTAATTGGCTGAAATTGATATATTTTGTTCCCTTTGACCTCTGGATCAAAAGCTCTCATGAGCACAAATATCGGGGGTGCAAAGGGGTGTTCATTTCTTTTGGGAAGTGGCCCTGCCCCGGTGAAATTCGCTGGAATCGATTTAGGTTGTTCCTTTCGAGCTCCTGATCAAAAGTACTCATGGGCAAAAGGTCGGAAAATGGTCAGTTTTCCAGATATCGGGAGTTGCAAAGTCGACTTTGCACCCCTGTTACCTGCAAATCTGTGTAATTTCCGACCATGTGCTCATGAGAACTGTTGATCAGAAGCTCGAGAGGAATAATATATTGTTCTATTATCTGATACTATTTTATTTTTTATACGTTCGAAATTACTTTTGAAAGTAAATTGAAATTAGTTTACTGGGCGCCAAACAGTTTCTTAAAAGCTGTTAATATTATAGACTATAGAACACCATTAGCATGACTATCTACAATCTATAGAATGACTCTTACTCAAGGTCCAACGAAGTCGGTTCAAAATATGCTCATCGATCAAGATAACAATCTAAATAAAAAGAAACTCAGTATTGAACGAACAAAGTATTAATTTATTAACAAATTTGAACTTGGAATGTAATTAACAAATTTAAATAACAAAATCTAACTTAACTAAAATGATAAATATGGCCTTTATTTAAAATAAATATGTACCATGGATTTCTGATATTGTAAAGCTTTACCTTGTCTTTCTTTTGACTCGAGTAATGTTAAATTATAACCTCTAACTGGTTATTATAATCCTTGAAATATTATGTCACTTGACTGACTTTTTAAACCTCTCAAGGCTTCTTCTTCTTCTTCTTTACTGAATTGACGTTTGTTTATAACCTCCAATTTGTTTTCAAGATTTCCTTGAAATATTTCTATCACTTGATTGACGTTTGAGTTCCTTCACCATATAAATTTGCTAACTGGATTAACAAATACTTCCCTCTTCTAAATCTGCTTTCCGGATAATCTACTTCGTAATACTTTTTAAGTTTACTCACTTTTATATTCAATATACTTTTACAAATTTTTCTTGATATCAATATATCTGGATTGTAATATCTTAACCTTCAACTTATTCACCACTTTTCTCCTATTTTCAATTTATTACTTATTCGTGGATGAATATTTTTCGCAGCTCGCTGTTCAGCGGTGTATGATCAACTGATTTGTTATTTTTAGTCGTTTCATTGGGTTAATTTCCAATATTTCAATTGTTTTTTTCTATTTTGATCTAATATTTCAAAATTTAATTTTAATTTAAAATTTAAACTATTCAGTTTTGTTTGTTCTTTGCATTAATTGAACACTGTTTTTAATTCTTTAATTTTCCTGATGAATTTCTTATTCTATTTTCAGGATTAAGTGAATAATTGTAATTACTCGAAATATATTGACATATTACATATACTTTCTTAAAATCTACTTATAACTACAATTAACAATTCCAATCTCAAATAAATACTAATTCATACATTTAGATGAATAGCAATGATAAACACAAAATGCTAGTAGTTAAAAACGTACTGCAGTTTTTCATACTGACATAATATTGATATAATAAACTAAAACAATAAATTGATATGCCAACAAACATTTAACATCATACTATTAGTCCTTTCTTTCTGCATGATGTGAAATATCATTTACAAAACACCTTTCTGCAATGATATTTGAAAATATCTGAAAACTTAAAATGTCATTCAGTGTTTTGTAATCTATGAACTTACTATTTCTGAATTTATCACGCTGCAATGCAACTACTGTTAATAGTCTTTCATTCAATATTCATTTTGTGTAGATTTACAGTGTTTCTACACAATTTAGAATTTTCAGCCCTAAGTTTTGACATGAATGTCAGATTTTATAAAATTTACTTTTCTGTTTTCCAATTTCATTCTAAATCATTTTAAATGAGATTGTGATTCTCTATAAGTTCATGTTTTATCATATACTATTTAGAATAACCTTGTTAAACTAAAATAACTTCATTTTATGTTTATTTAAATATTTTGTTCGTATTCAATATCAAGTTTCATTCTCTGCATCCTACTCGCTGAGAACAAATGAACTTGAATCAATTAAATAAACTACAGATATTCCTGCTTCTGTATGATCCGTTAATGTAAAACTGTTATGGTTATTTTCTAAAATACATACAAATTTGTGAATTTTATTTATGATTTCAAACACGATACTTGGGTATTGTTCCACAGTGTGGATACACAGCAATATATATCGATTTCAGCGAATTTCAACCGGGGTGACTTCCCATAAGAAATAAACACCCCCTTTGCACCCCCGATATCTGGAAAATTGTCCATTTCCCGACCTTGTCTTCACGAAAACTTTTAATCTGGAGATAGAGGGGATTAACAAATATCAATTACAGCTAATTTCAGCGGGAGACACTTCCAATAAGAGATGGTCGGGGTCCTTTATTGTTTAAGAGGACATTTTTGCTAAAATCAACAGTCCTGAAGGGGCCTGGAACCCTCGGCTGCCTCTGGAGCCGTAGTTTACACAAACAGCAAAACACCTAAATGTACTCGAATATTTACACTTCGTTTTAATTTCTGTTTAAATCATCTACTAATGATACTAACGTGGTGGTTAGCATAATGCGTGACGAGTGTTGGTCTGAACATTTTTGGTATTTGTAATTACATGTCTAGAGCCAAAATCAATATTGTTCGAAATATTTGTGGCTCATTTTAGCAATAAAAGTTTACAACAATATATTTTTATGTTTACTGGCCTATTAAGGGCTTCAGTCGTCTCGAATATAGGTATGTATTCGGTATTGGATATAAAAAATTCATTTGATTATTTTCATTTAGATTTATTTAAATAACGAAAACAAACAATTTATCCGTAGTACTATAATGTACATACAATTATTAATAATCCGATTTCAGCTAATTATTTAAAACTGTAATTTATAACAGATGTAAACACTGAAGTTTTATATAATGGTCGGTATATTTATATATTATGTAAATTTAGCATTTAAATCTTTATTTGAATAATGCTGGAATTTTATTATACATGAATAATGATTCGTGAATTTTAACATATATTTGAAAAGTAAATCGCATGAATAAAAATGGATGAATTAATTTATATCCTATAATTTAAAATACAAATCGATTCTATAAACTGTAAATAATGACTGCAGCATTATTCTGGTGTTAAGAAAGTTAAATAAATTATGTTTCAGTACGCGGTGTTTCGTGTATTAAGTCCAAAGTCATTACAAAAAATATGTTTTAAAACAAATATTATACACGTTGATTCTATCTTTGGCCACATTAACCAGTAAATGGAATGAATAATCAACACTACTCTCGTGCATCTTGATATATTTACAATATTGATAAAATAACGCTGCCTAGGAATCACTACTTCCACATCCAGATTTTTCATCCAAGTCACTTTAAAGGAAACATCTTGAATATATATTTGCACTCTAGTATGTGGAAATTATTGGTCATAGAATTTTAATAATATTAGGGGCAGATGTCAGAAAAATTTGAGGCGTTGGTTTCTACCGTATACGTTAAAGATGAAGTTTCTAGCTTGCTCTACTTATTTGCCCCTATACACAACCTACCACCTCCCACGACTTCAACGGAATTATCTCAATCAAATGTCATTACAATACATTTGTGTACTAACTTTCAAGTGAATATCTCAATTTCATGTTAAAAATCCCATTAACAATGGAGCAGAGGGCCTTGGTTTCTAGTATATACTCTAAATCCCAAATTTCTGTATTCTCACAGTTTGCTTTTCTTATTTATCCCTATTTACCTCTACTTACCACCCCCCCCCCCCCCCCACCCATTCGACGAAATCATGTCAAAATATAATTTAGTTTCAGGTGTCGTTATAATACATACGTGTACCACATTTCAAGTGAAAATCTCAATTTCATTTTATCAACGCTTTTAAAAAGGGAGTGGGGTGGTGGAGGGATGGAAAATATTATAAAAAAACCTGAGGCTTCCGCTTCTAGTATATACACCAAATCCCAAATTTCTGTACTCTTACCAGGTTGCTTTACTTATTTTCCCCTATATAACCCACAACCCTTCAACGGAATCATCTCAAAATATGATCTAGTTCCAGATATTATAATCCATATGTATACTAAATATCAAGTGAATATCTCAATTTTATTTTATCAACCCCTTTAATAATGCAATAGAGGCCGGTGGGTGGTTGAAAAATAGTATAAGAAAATCTGAGGTCTTGACATCTAGTACATACACCTAATTTCAAGTCTCTGTACTCTTACTAGCTTGCTTTACTTATTTTACCCTATTTACCCCTATTTAACCCCCAACCATTCAACGGAATAATTCCAAAATATAACCTAGTTTCTGATGTCATTATAATATATACGTATACCAAATTACAAGTGAATATCTTAATTGTATTTTATCAACAACTTTAATATAATGGAGTTGGGGGGGGGTTCGTTGGGGGATGGGAAAATAATGTAAAAAAAATTGAGGCCTTGGCTTCTAGTACATATACCAAATTTCAAGTTTCTGTACTCCTATTAGCTTGCTTTTCTTATTTTTCCCTATTTACCTCTACTTAACCCCCCACCCTCCACTTATTTCTCCCTTTTTATCACTATTTACCCCCAACTCTTCATCAGATATCCTCAAAAACCAATCCAGTTCCAGATTTCTTTATAATATATACGTGTACATCATTTCAAGTCAATATCTTAACCGTTCCGTAGAAGACGTGTGGACAAAAGAATGCAGGCAGAGAGATGTTTTTTTTTCGCTCAAATTTAAAATCTAGACGTTTCATCTTTATCAATAATCCACTATCAAGTTTGAAACAGATCTATTTGTGAAATAGATCTGTTTCACCAATAGTCAAAGTATCTTGATATTTTAAAAATATCATCAAACACCTATATCATCATATTCTAATTCTTCCACTTCTGATTATTTTCCTGTTAAAATTGTTAAAAATTGTTCCAGAGAATTAGCTACACCATTAACCGATAGCATAAATCAATGTTTTTCAGATGGCATTTTTCCAGATCCTTTAAAATTATCCAAAGTAATTCCATTGTTTAAAAAAGGTGACCGTACACAGCTCTGTAATTATAGACCAATTGCAACTTTATCCGTTTTTTCAAAAGTAATTGAAAAGCTAATCGCAATAAGAATATCTAAATTTTTAAATACTAACTCAGTCCTCTCAACAAATCAGCATGGCTTTAGAGCGAATACATCAACTATATCAGCTTTAGTAAGTTTTCTGGACTATATTTACGAAAATTTTGACAGAGGTCATGAGGTTATGGCACTGTTTATTGACCTTTCAAAGGTATTTGATTGTGTTAATCACAACATTCTCTTGGATACTATCGAAAAATATGGTATACGAGGGAAATGCAAAATGTTATTAAAATCTTACTTATCCAACAGACAGCAATATGTCGATTTCTTAGGTTCGAGGTCAGAAACGAAAACAATAGATATTGGTGTGCCCCAAGGTAGTGTTTTGGGACCGCTCCTTTTTCTCCTTTATATTAACGACTTAGATAATTATGTAAATGGATTTTATTGCTCCTTTGCTGATGATATTACTGTTGCCGTAGGTACAAAAACATTCAAGAACTGATTGATAAGTTAAATTCTACCCTACTTAATATAAAAAATTATTTCACTATAAAGAAATTGGTAATGAACCAAGAAAAAACATTATCGTTACAGTTTCATCCTGTTAGAGCTCATTACATATCTAGTTTGCTTCTACAGCTTAATGGTAGATCCATTGAACAAGTGTCAACTTTTAAATTATTAGGTTTGTATATTGATTTAACACTGGATTGGAAGTCACATGTCTCCTATATCTGCAATAAATGCTCAAGTCACTGTTTTGCGCTGAAAAGATTACGTCACATAACCAATTTAAAGACTGTGAAAATATTTTATTTTACTAATTTAGAGTCCCGACTACGCTATGGTATTATTTTTTGGGGAAATTCACCGTCATCCAACCGTGTGTTCTTACTACAAAAAAGAGCTATTCGTAATATGTTTAATTTAAGCTATAGAAAATCCTGCAATCAGACATTTATCAAATATAATATTTTTACATTACCCTGTCTCTACATATACGAAATTTTAAAATTTGTAAAAAAAACTTATCCACCTTCAATTCCTTAAATGCTAATCACAATTATAGACTTGAATTATACATATAAAAGAAAACTATATTACATGGGATGTATACTTTACAATAAGTTAGCCGTTGAAATTAAAACTATACCTAGTGTAAACAAGTTTTTGTCAGAATTAAAAAAGTTTCTGTTAAAAAATGCATTCTACTCGATAGATGAATTCTTAATGTATTAATATCTTTATCTTATTCTGGAAATGTATTTGACGTATTCTATATCATTGTATGATCTCTTGGATACATAAAGCATTATTATTATTATTATTGTTATTGTTATTATTACGTCTGCATCCACTATTGAGTTAGAAGGCAGGGAGACGACATCCTATATAAATTTCCTATACAGAAATGGCATCAGTAGGCGTCGTTAAATGTAGTAACAATATGGCGATTTTGTCAGACCCGGACTAATTAAAATAATACAAGAACTTTGTACCCCGACGAGACGGTCTATCCGGATAACGTAAATAAATGTTCAATTCAATAAATGCAACAGTTTTAACAGTTTTTATTTGCCTTGATATATAAAATGTGCAATGCTATCCTAAAATAAACAATTTGTTTCTATTCTACGAAATATATAACCTGAGCATATTAAAAAAACATTTAATTAGCTGTTTTTTTTTTATACGGCTCTGTTTGTTGTTTACACTACCTATGACATGTTATTCCCGTTAATTTCTTCTTGTCAACACCATCTCTAGAAGCGCAACTTCTTTTAGCACACGACACCATAGTCCTTTTAAAGTTTATTGTCTAAAATTGAACAAACTATCAGTAAAAATCACAATAAATCGCATGGAAAACAAACTGTCACTATTTGAGGGAAAAGTAGTAGCAAGATGGCGTTTTTGATCACGTGACAGCTTCTACCTACCTTCTAACCAAATGACATCCACGTAGTGGATTGGAAGTAAGTATAGTAATCGAAAAAACATTTCCAAATTTTCTATTGTTGAAATAGGTTTAGAAATGACATGAAACGTTGTGATTTTAAATTTGAGCTAAATAAAAAATTCTGTCTGTCTGTCGGTCGGCTTGTCCGTCTGTAACTTTTATTGTTCGCACGTTTTCTCTGGAACGGTTTAAGATATTGTCTTGAAATTACATATACTTATGCACTATAACGAGATTTAGAACTTGATTGTTTTTTTAACATATCCGGCGAAGGATTGCAGTGTCAGTAGGAGTAAATAAGGGAAAATCAGTAAAGCAAGCTGATAAGCTTACAGAAACTTGAGATTCATTATATATACTAGAAGCCAAAATCTCAAGTTTTTTAACATTCCATTATTAAAGGGATTGATAAAACAAATTTGAGATATTCACTTGATTTGCTGGTACACATATATACGATAACGAAATCTGGAACTAGACTATATTTTGAAAATATTCCGTTGAAGGGTTGGGGGTTAAAAAGTAGTAAATATGGGAAAATAAGTAAAGTAAGCGGGTAAGAGTACAGAAACTTAGGAATTGGTGTAATGGAAGTCAAGGCCTCAGATTTTTTTATAATATTTTTCAACTCCCCCCGCCACCCCCACTCCATTATTAAAGGGTTTGGTAAAATAAAATTGAGATATTTACTTGAAATTTGTTACATGTAGGTATTATAACCACATCTGTAATTTCACTATATTTTGTGATGATTCCGGTGAAGAGATCGGGGATAAGTAGGGGTAAATAGGGGAAAATAACTAGAGCAAGCCGGTAAGAGTACAGAAACTTGGATTTGGTGTAAATACTAGAAGCCGAAGCCTCATATATTTAAACCTCTCCGCCACTCCCACTCCATTATTAAAGGGGCTGATATACTTAAATTGAGATATTCACGATATTCAATACACACGTGTATTATAGCACGTCTGGAAATAGATTATGTTTTGAGATGATTCCGTTGAAGAGGTAAGTAAAGGTAAATATGGGAGAATGGGTAGAACAAGTTGGTAAGAGTACAGGAACTTGAGATTTGGTGTAAACTAGGAGCCAGGGTTTCAGATTTCTTCGACATATGTTTCACACCCTCCACCACCCTCCATTATTAAAACTGTTGAAAGGGTTGGTAAAATAAAATTGATGTATTCACTTGTAGTTTAGTTATGCATTATAATGACAAACGATTGCGATGATTCCTTTAAATAGCTGGGTGGAGGTGTAAAATGGGAAAAATTAATAGACGAAGATAAGAAGATTCCAGAAACTTTATTTTTGGCATGCGTGCTAAGAACCAACGCCTCAAAATTTTTTATGACATCTGCCTCAAGTGTTAATAAAATTCTCGACTAATTATTTCCACATGCTAGAGTGAAATTGTGCACTGAAGATGTTTTCCTTTAAAACGACTTTAATGGAAAATCTGAACGTGGAAACAGTGATTTCTCAGGCAGCGGTTTTTTATTAGTGACAGGACTGACAGGTACGAATTTAATCCAGACTGAGGTTATGTTACACGAAAGTGTCATATATCTAGTTATAACCATAGAAAGGAACAATTCCTGTCTTCTCTGGGGCAAATTTTTTCGGAGCAAGAATTTTTTTTAATAAAATCGTTTATTTTCACCGTGTTTTTACTATTTTATACATACATCAACCTTTTTTTTTATTATTTACCTAAGTAGAACCGTAAGAAGACTATTACCATGAATTATCACTCAATAATTGCAGTCGTTTCCAAAATAATTTGATTTAAAACTACGAAATAGGAAGAGTTTCCTATTATTATTATTATTATTATTAATTATTAAATTAAGAATTCAAAACCCCAGAATAAATAATAAAGCAGTAAGTGTATAAAATAATAAAATCACGTTATAAATAAACGATTTTATTAATAAAAAAATGTTGATCCGAAGCTTTTGTCGTAGCTTCAATAGAAGTCGAGATAATTGAAACAAAATTTTTACACCTGTTAGGCCCCCCTTCCCAACCCCCGGGACTTAAAAAATATAGAATTTTGTGCATCTGGGATACTAAATGGGGGCTTAAAACGTATGCAAAAAATCGCCAAGGTAGGTGATCTTGTCACAATAAAATAGGGAAAATCTCCCTACCGCCTGGACTAACCCTCCAATCGAGAGTCAAAAGGACAAAAATTTTAGTGTTCGAGTCGCCCTCTACGCTGGTATCATCGCTTTTGTCGTAGCTGCAGCAGAAGCCGAGATAATTGAAACACAATTTTTGCACCTGTTGCGGGACTTAAAAAATGTATGATTTTGTTCGTTTGGGATACTTTAGTGGGGCTTAAAACGTATGCAAAAAATCAGCGAGATAGGTGATCTTGTCACCATAATTTACCTGTCGCTTGTACTATAATAACGAATTAATAAAAGTGAAATTTTCTACTTGAAGTCTCTAAAGTAATCAATATTAAACATTAAACATTAAACATTAAAACACTTCAAAGCCACCAGAATACAGTTCATTGCTTATTTTTCAATGAAGCCCAATTTTGTCAATGTCTAAATTAATATCGAGAACAATTTAATATTGATTACACCAGATTGGTAACTGATAAATATTAAATTATAGTAAACTTTTCAATACTGCAACGAATATGAAAAAATCAGAAGTGACAAGACAACATTCAACGTGAAACACTAAGGTGATAAAAACGGTAACTTGGAGTTAAGTAGCCCACCTATATGTATAAATAACTATGCTATAATTAAATAACACAGCATAATTAAACCATAAGCGAAACAATAAAAATTCTTTGGAAATATTCCCAGGGAAATTTGCTTCACTATAGTACCAATAATTCATTCAGTAGGGATTCTTGTCTACAAAAAGTAGCTCAGAAACCATTTTGAAATATGTTTGTATTCTGACGAGAAATCCAAGTTTTCGACTTTGAGGGGAGGGATCGCGAGCCACCCTTTTAGATGAAACGTTTAGAAATATGTTTTTTTTTTAAATAACTCCCCAACGGTTGAGCTAACAACAAAAATGTACATAACAATGCTTAATGAAGATAAAATTTTTCGTACATACATTTTTTTTGTAAATCTAATATGTAACTAGATACAGCGGCGGAAAGATGAATAATTTTTCAAAAAATCAAACTCAATTTTTGTTGGTAAATCGTTCCTCTTCATCCAATGAAAAGTAAACAATTTTTTGCTAGTCAAGAAAAACACAACCAGTACAATTGGCATCTTCAAACATCAAAATGTAAACCCAAAAGATATAGGAGCACCCTTTCTCGTTATTATATATGGTGGCGACATGGAAGAGGGAACCGTGGACGACGTTTACTGACAACGTTTCGAAAAATCAACAACAAAAAGCGAATTAAATCTTGCTTCTTCGTCACCAACGAAGGACGTTTCATGGTATCATGTATTTAGGAGATACCACTAAGTCCAGAAATAGTGAGGAATTTTAAAATATCCTGAAGGTTGAGGCTGGAAACCTGGTACCGATGTATACACCCCTCGCTCTCATCGAGAGCGAGAACGATGATGTGAAAATTTTTCCAGATTCTCAAGAGCACAGCCGACGAGTCAATATGGCAAACATCACTCAACCTGGACCACCAAAAAGGAGAAAACAGTACTATAATTGCGAATCTTCATTACGGAACACGAACGCATTCTAGGCCATGGTGGTGCGGAAATGTTTTTTACTTTGAATTTACAAATTTTTTATAATTATGTAATGAGCAGCCAGCAATAATTTTAAAAAATACAAAATTTGGGAGTTTGATCATTTTTTGAAAAATTGTTCATTTTTCCGCCTCTGTAACTCGTTACATATTAGACAAAAGATTATCTAACTACAATAAAATTCAAAAATTTTTATTGTCTTAAAACTTTGCCATTATGTCGCTAAATCAACCCTTGTGGCGCTATATTAAAAAAAACAACAATTTTTGCACCTTTCATCAAACATGGCTGCTGGTGCATCACCCCCCCACCCCCAAGGTCGGATTCTTCAACAGGGTCCAGACTTAAACAACATATTTTGAAATGGCGTCTGCTTCATCTTTTGTAAAACAAAGGCCTTTTTATCCTTACTCACTAGATTATAATGTTTGATTGATCTACTGGAGTTGGCAAGGGGATCATATAGCTCGTATTCGCATGTTCGTATAGTATTTAAAAATAATAAAGTAAAAAACAATATCTAGGTAGAGCGACAATTTAGTCGTAAGCATATAAATAAAAAGAGCTGCCTAAGAAATCACTACTTCCACATCCAGATGTTTTATCCAAGTCACTTTAAAGGAAACATCTTGACTATATTTGCACTCTAGTATGTGGAAATTATTGGTCATAGAACTTTAATAATATTTGGGGCAGATATCATAGAAAAATTTGAGGCATTCTCAGTCAGATGTCATTATAATACATACGTGTACTAACTATCAAGTGAATCCCTTAGGAGGTGGAGGCATATTAGAAAGAAATTTGAGGCCTAAGTTTCTAGTATACATGCCAAATTCCAAGTTTCTGTAGTCTAACCAGCTCGCTTTACTTATTTTTCCCTATTTACCCCTACTTACTCCCCACTGCTTCAACGGTATCAGGTCAAAATATAATCTAGTTTCAGATGTCGTTATAATACATACGTGTACCAAATATTAGGTGAAAATCTCAATTTAATTTTAACAACTCTTTCAATAAGGGAGTGGGCCTGGTGGGGGGATGGAAACTATTATAAAAAAAAGGCCTGAAGTCTTCGCTTCTAGTGTATACACCAAATCCCAAACTGTACTCTTACCAGCTTGCTTTACTTGTTTTCCCCTACTTACCAATATTTAACCCCCAACCCTTCAACGAGATCATCTCAAAATATAATCCAGTTCCAGATGTCGTTATAATACACACGTATACCAAATTTCAAGTGAATATCTCAATTTCATTTTATCAGCCTCTTTAATGGGGTAAGGGTGGCGGGGGTTGAAAGATATTATAAAAAAAATCTAGTGCCTTGGCTTCTAGTACATATACCGAATTTCAAGTTTCTGTACTCTTACCAGCTTGTTTTACTTATTTCCCCTATTTAACCCTCAATCCTTCAACGGAATGATTCCAAAATATAATCTAGTTCCAGATGTCATTATACCAAATTTCAAGTGAATATTTTAATTTTATTTTGAAAAGTGAGGGGTGGTGGGGGATGGAAAATTATAAAAAAAAATTGAGGCATTGGCTTCTAGCACATACACCAAATTTCAATTTTCTGTACTCTTACCGGCTCACTTTACTTATTTCCCCATATTTACCCTCCAACCCTTCACCGGATGTGTTCAAAAAACAATCCAGTTCCAGATCTCGTTATAATATACACGTGTACAAAATTTCAAGTTATTATCTTAAACCGTTCCGGAGAAAACGTGCGGACAAAAAAAAAGTTACAGACAGACTGACAGATAGACAGACAAACCGACAGACAGACCGATAGAAATATTTTTTTGCTCAAGTTTAAAATCTCGACGTTTCATGACATTCTAAGCCTATTTCAAGAAAAAAAAATGTTTCAACTTTTTGTTACGATTACTATACTTCCAATCCACTACGTGGGTGTGGAAGTAAAATTGTAATTCGCATAATTTGCACAATAACGATAATTATTTTAGGGCATAATATACATACAGTTAATCATCATATATTATAGATAGACAACGACTTAATAAAACAAAACAACACACAATAATCTTCACCTTTAACGAATTTAGTGGGAAGTAGGCACCTACTCGTTTCATCTAAATATGAATAACTCATTAGGGATTCACCCTACTATATCTCAGCATAATTGTTTGAGGGCTTTGCGGTAAGGGGGCCGTACGTAGAATTCTTCCATTGCCCGCCTCTACTAGGGTTGTCAATTCCAGATGAGTATTTTAATCCCGGGATTTCGGGATAAGATTTTTATAATCTCAAATTCCGGGATTAATCGCTGTGCAAATATAATGAAATAGTGTAATTTTAAGTTTATTTAATAAACAGAATAATAAACGTAGAAAATATTAATATTATATCTTCTAGAGTATAGTTTATGTCTTATCCATATTCTTAAACAATCTATTTAGAGAAAATTAATTTATAGAGCATATATAGTTGGAAAGGCATCACATTCGATATTGTTAAAATTTTTTAGTTAGTTCTCTCCGGTCCCAGTCCCAAGTAACATTTTTCCGACGACCTTTGTTACACTAATTGCAACGTGGCCATTGGCGCTAAATGGAGTCAGTCGATGGCTTGACCGAGATGGCACTATCGAGAAATTTTTTCTCTACGAGCAATATTGCCGGTTTTAGAAATGTGCCCATCGAATGCAACATACTCTTCGTTTTGTATTTGCGAAGAGTATAATAATGGAGAGTCTTGAAAGCGAAGATGATTTATTATGTGATGTGCACAATATTTTGTATCTTAATGCGCAAAATATTTTGCGCACGATGTAATGGTGACGCAAACAAAATAATGTCAATGAAAAAATGTCTCATTCTAGACAATGACGTTAATGCGCAAACATGGCATTTTTTGACAGTTGTAGAAAAAAACTTTTGTTAAGGTGGCCATTTCCAAGAGAGAGAAATTCCATAGGGAAATTAATTTTGGCCATAAGCTTTTATCTTGGCACGTATATTTAAAAATATATATAAGACTACCAAGTAGAACCATAACAAGACTATTACTAGTCGATTTCCATCGAGAAAAAAAGCCAAATTGAAATACAATCATGAAATTCGGCAGTTATAAAATACAACATTTTAAGAGATAAGCCACCCTCCCGGACCCGTAGGACACTCGATACCGCCATTTTTCCAAAATGGCGACAAATAATTTTTAAATTTAAGATTTTTTCATTATAGGCAAATTTATATTCTATCCTATATAATTCGAAGATGGAGAATCCAAAAAAAAATAATACGTCGCTACTACCTTCAATGATCTCGAAAATTGCGACATGGCTTAAAAAATAGACATGTTTGCAGACTTTGCATTAAAAAAATTGTAAATAGCTAGCTTTTCAGTTTTTATAACTAAAAGAGAGTAATATACTTAAAAAAATGATAAAAATTCTATTTCGCAAAATTAAAGATGTCCACGACGAGCATGGGCGGCGCTTTGATTTTTTGAAATAATGGTTAGAATTCCTAAAAGTTTACGAAAATCAGCTAAGTGAGTTATATTGTCTACCATATGATTCTACTACAAAGAAATAGAAAAACATGTTTTCTAGTTGATATCACCGTTATTGACCTTGAAAATCATTATTCAAGCTAAAAATGGTGAAAGAAAAAAACAGCTAAAATGACAATTTTTTAATTTAGGTGACTCGTTTATTTTCACATGCCCTTGGCAAATGGTACATGCAGGAGTACAAGGAAGACCCGCCTTACAACAGGAACATCTCATGCTGTCGCACAGCCCTCTACACCCACACTTTTCAAGCCACTTTAGAGCAGACCAAATTTGGGGTTGTTGGCTCCATTTGGGCTCCCAACGATTTGCATTTGATGTCCAGCCCCATCCTTTAGGCGACGGAGGTGCCAAATATGGGGTCGGTCCTTAGAACGATATTTGGTAGGCTTGGTAAGCAGCTCTTCGACACTGCTCAATAAGGCTTCCTTTTGTTGGTGCACACATTGAGATTTGTCTATCACCACTACAAAATTGTACTTTTCTTAATTCGTTGACCTTTAATAATTCGCTCTTGGGGTCGTATAACTTCACCGTGAATGCTTCCTTTCGTGCAAATATATCATCCGGTATTTCTTTTACACTATCTCTTGATGATAAATATTGGAAATCCGAATCTGAAATAAAGTATTATTAATAGATTTTTATATGACACAATTTTCTGTAAAAAATCCAGTCATTAGGAAACTCATAAAGTTAAAAATTTTTAAAAACTTTTGCATGTAGTATTATGGGAAATACGTCAACCCAGTATGCAAACGGTAAATTTTAATACAAATAACTCAATAAAACACACTACTATGTTTTCGACCACATAGTGGTAGAAAACATAGTATTGTATTTTATTTAGTTATTTGTGCAAAATGATTAACTACCACAGAGTAACAGCTCCTTCAATCAATTCTTTGGTACATTTTAATTTATAGCAAATAACCAAATAATGTCAGCAGTTCCGAAAACTGACTATGTAAAGCATTGATGTCTTACGCATATAACACTGTTTCCAATTTAATTAGGAGACTTTTAATAAATAAAAACAATTATTAAACATTTGTAAACTGTCAAATTTCTGTTTTCGTTAATGATTTTTAACTGATTTTTCAATTATTTAAAGATTTGATTTTAATTTTTACTGCTTTTCATTTTATAAAAAATTGTTTACTGAAACAAGTTTGTAAAATACACAGATATTTACATAAATTTATTATTTTTTTAATAAGTTTGTACAAAACATCCAAAAGTTAATTCATTAAGTAAAATAACACAGCCCCACAAAAAAAAAATGTTCTGACCTAGCAATGAGACGAGTATATCCTTATGTATATTTGATCCGGGTTCAAAAAGTCGTACACCCCAAAAAAAAAAAATTTAGAGCCAAAAAACACCTCCTGAATAGGGTATATATGAGATAACGCACTGAAAATGAGGTTATCATTTTAATCAATCGTTTTGTTTAATATTTTCAGGAAAAATTGAATGTATTACGATCAAAATAAAGGTAAATTACAGCGTTCACCCTATCGGTATGAAACGCACCCCCATAGAGGTTGAGAACCACCCTCATCTTCCATCAAACCAATTGATAACGACAATGACTGAAAAACATCTAAAAATGTTTAAGTTTCGTTAAGTTAGCAATAAACTGACATAGAATTCACGTAATACCCCAAAACTACCCCAATAGCGTAATGGAAAACAACCCTTAACTTCAATTATAGGAAATAGAAAGGAAAAAACATGAAATTTGATAACAATTTCGTTAGGTTTGCAAAGAACCATGCCATAAAAAAAGAAGAACTAAAAGCTACTAACGTAAGAGTACTTCTCACCCCCTTCAGGGATGCGTTTTATACCCAAATGGTGTTAAGATTGGTGACAAATGACTGCTAATATCCTAGCCATAAGGATCTCTGCAAATAAGAACATCCATATAATGAAATCGTTATCAAATTTTATGTTTTTTCCTTTCTTTTTTCTGTAATTGAAGTTAAGGGTTGTTTTTCATAACGCTATAGGGATAGTTTTGGGGCATTACGTGAATTCTACGTCAGTTTATTGTAAACCTAATGAAACTTCAACATTTTTAGATGGTTTTCAGTCATTGTCGTTATCAATTGGTTTGATGGCAGATGAGGGTGGTTCTCACCCTCTATGGGGATGCGTTTCATACTGATAGGGTGAACGCTGCAATTCACCCTTATTTTTATCGTAATACATTCAATTTTTCCCGAAAATATTAAACAAAACGATTGATTAAAATGATAACATCATTTTCAGAGCGTTATCTCATATATACCCTATCAGGTGGTTTTTTTGGATCCAAAATTTTTTTTTTGGGGGTGTACGACTTTTCTTGACCCCGGAATCGGAATCAGCGATCATAAATACATAAGGATATACTCGTCTCATTGCTAGGTCAGAACATTTTTTCCTTTTGTGGGGCTGTGATAATTAAATCTACTTAAATAATTAATTAATAAAAAATGATTTATTTATGCATTTATGACAATAATTATTGGTATCATCGACTTATAACTTTTTGTAATAATTTATTATGGAAAAGTTGTAATCCTCCTATTTCATAGTTTTAAATCTAACTATTCTGGAATCGACTGGAATTATTGAGTAAAAATTGATAGTAGTAGTCTTGTTATGGTTTTACTTAGATAGTTTTATAGTTATTTTTAAATATACGTCCTAAGAAAAAAGTTATGACCAAAAATAATGAATATTTCCCTATCGGATGTCTCTCTCTTGGAAATGGCCACCTTAAGGTAGAAATTGAGGCAATTGAGAGAGCTGATTCTGCAGCACTTATTATCTCGATATATCAAACATTAGAATTGAATGGATATTTTGACTGAAGCTTTATAGGAAAATAGAATCAGAAATTAATAATTTGCTGTTATTTGAAATTATTAAAATACTGGCAGAAATTACTTCAAAATAAAAGAAATTAAAAACAGTCGAAAGGACTGATACTAAAAATTAAATATAAATGATTTCTTTTTAACGTTTGATGAGGTAAGGTAAAAAACTTACCTACTTTTTGAGTTTCATCGCAATTGAATCAATTTGTATTTTTCAACATGGTTGGTTCAAGATACTATATCGACAGAAATTCAAGGGATTAATTACTGTAGAAATACCATATCGTGTTGGAAAGCCGCATCTAGACCAATGTATTTATCCAAAGGATAGAACGTAAGAGACAAACCATCAAACTGACACCTTAACCTATCTGCATGCTTTGTTTCGTTCCGTGTCGTCGCGCATCGGGGGTAAAGACCAAGAAAGTAAGGAAATAAATCCATTAACTTGATAAATTCTTTTACCATTAAGGTAATAATTTATTAGACTTAGTGAAAATTGCATCATTATGCATACAACATTTAACATAAAAGCATCAATTTGCATTTGGTCTGGGCAGCAAGTTGGTGGATGAGTGAGATAGATACATTGTACAGGGGGCTGTTCGAAAAATAGTATCTACATTTCTGTCGTTCACAGCTTCCAATGAATTTGTAAGTAAACTACATGCGTTAGAAATATTCATTGAAAACAGCTGTTTATTACGTTGTTAAGCAGGCACTGTCCTTATATTTCGGAGATTTTGCTGATTCAACAGTTATTTGTAGATTATACACGAAATAAAATTTGAGTAAGGAGAGCTTAAATCAAACGTTAAACTACTCTTAAACAAGCTAACCATTAAACTCTTCGTCGATTTACTGCACTTTTTATATAATTGTTACACATACTATAGGATACTCTTCGTAGCGTTTTTGTAAATAATATTAGTTTTAGATATTTTTTGCTTCATTACAAAATATAAAAATAAAAAAAATTAATATAAAACGACTTTTTTTTTATCGATCGATTTTGTTCAAAAACAATATGATTCTTCCTCTAGCTAACACCAATTTCTCTCTTGCGCGGTATATTCTTTTTATTGCAAGAGCCAGTGACACTCAAAAGTTTCTTGCGTGTAAACTAATAGTCATTTTTATAGGCCGATTCAAAAAACTATCGAGATAATGTGTTGAAAATTATATAGTCTTATCAGCGTTTCCTTGTAGTGGGTATTATCTAAAATTCTACTTTTTACACAAACCCCAACTGATAGGCATTTGTGAAATATCTTCAAGTGAGGATATAAGCCTTTGGGTAAAATTGCCTGCTTACTTGCTATACAAGTGTCATTTCATTAAAAGCCGAAAGAAAAAAGTTAAAAATTTTGTCATACCCCAACCACTTGAAATTGGTGTCATTTTGTCGGTAGCACGCCAAGTCAAGCGCCTGCGCGATCAGTTGACTATTTGTTTACTTATTCAACAATAACGAAATTAAAAAGAAATATGTATTACATCGTATAATAATACTAATAACACAGATCTTTATTTAATTTAATTCTATACCATTTTATTGATATAAATGTTCTGGAGTGATGGCCCCAATAATCTTGGAAAGGCTGTATAAAAAGCCGCTGCCTAAGGAATCACTACTTCCACATCCAGATTTCCCTTCCAAGTCTCTTTAAAGGTAAACTTCTTGACTATATTTGTACTCTAGTATGCGGAAATAACTGGTTATAGAATTTTAATAATATTAGGGTCACAGTTTTTTTACTTTTTATTGGGTATTTTGCCACTGAAAAATATTTAAAAATTTTAATGAAAAAACCTCTGTGCCAAACGGATCAGACAGAGGTTGGTTCTTGATTACTTGACTGTTTCAAAAAGTCTCACACCTAAAAATATATAAACTAGAACAATGTAATAAACTAAAAACTGAAAATGAAAGCTATAGGTAGTTAACGTTTCGGAAGAGAATCTACTTCCGTTCTCAAAACTTTTTTGGCCGTCAACCATGACAGTTCTTTGTTTATGTATTTGCATAAGTTTATCTAATACATAAGTTATACAAAAATGACGCTGGGTGCCGGTCGGCGTCGAGACGTAAAAATGCAAGAATATCAATCTAGGAATCAAAATTGATCAAATAGACCAGTTTCATAGAAACGACGCTAGGCGTCAGTCGGCATTGAGACGTAAAAATGCAAGAACGTAAAATTAGATATCAAAATTTAACAAATACACAAGTTTTACAAAAACGACGCTAGGCGTCGGTCAGCGTCGAGACGGAAGAATGAAAGAGTATGATTCTAGGTACCAAAATTTATTAAATTCAAAATTAAATTTTGATCTTTCAAAAAGTATGCGATGTAACAGCACCGAACGCTTTCGTGTCCAAACAAACGACCGAATTTCCAAACGTTACACAAATCACTACTGGACTTTCGTATTACCGTTCCCTCTTCGATTTGTTAAACATTTTCAATGTTAAAAATTAATGCATTGGTTTCTAGCACATAGGCCAAAAATGAAGTTCTGGACTCTTTCTAGCTTGCTCTACAGATTTTTCCCAATTACACACCCCCCTCCACTCCTTCGACAAAAAATACATACTCGTACAATATTTAAAGTTAATATCTTAAGTCTATTTCATCAACCCCTTTATTAATGGAGTGATGGTGGTGGAGGGGTTGAAAAATATTATAAATAAATCTGAGGGCTTGGATTCTAGTATAGGTACACACCAAAAATCAAGTATTTGTACTCTTCACAGCTTGCTTTACTCACTTTCACTTATTTACCTATACTTACATCCCCACCCCTTCAACTGAATCATCTCAAAATATAATCTAGTTCCAGATGTCGTTATAAACCATATGTGTACCAAATTTCAAGTGAATATTTCAATTTTATTTTGTCAACCTCTTTAATAATGGAGTAGGGTGGTGGGGGGTTGAAAAATGTTACAAAAAAATCGGTAAAGGTATTTACACAGAACTTCCCTCGTTATTTGTGCATGGCAGTCATTCTAAAAAATTAATAATTACGAAATGACATTGAGAATAATAATCGGAATATAGTTATTGCTATTATTACAAAGAAAACTTGATAAGTTTTGGTCAAAAAAATATACAGATTGCTCATCCAACAGCAAAAGTTCAATACTAAATAGCAGGTTCCACATATGGCAGGCTTGCGCAAATACCTTTACAAATGTCCACCATGACTGAAATATTTCTTGGGATGACCACCCTGTACATTTTTCAATAAAAGTATAATAGGTGCATATTCCAGATATTATTGCCATCTGTCACATTTCCAATCCAACATTCACGTAATGGAGTGGAAGTATAGTGTTTGTTAAAAAATTTCATTTTTTTTTAAATTTTTCAAAAGATGTTGGTAAAATAATTTTCAAAATTTTTTCTTCTGAAATAGGTTTAAAATGTCAAACGTAGAAATTTTAAATTTGAGCAAAAAGGAAAGTTTCCTTCTATTCTATAGTAGTGCTAAAAAAAGTTTAAAAATTAAAAATTATGTATTTTTTAAAATAGGTTTAGAATGCTATGAAACGTGAAAATTTTAAATTTGAGCAAATAAAAAAAATTCGATCGATTTTAGTGGTAAAAACTTTTTGAAAAATGTTCGAAAAAAAAATTTCAAAATTTTTTTTCTGAAATACCTAGGTTTAGAATGTCATGAAACGTGAAACTTTTAAATTTTACTATTTTAGTGTTAAATTTTTTTCCAAACTTTTAACAAAATGTTACAGTTTTTTTTTTCCGAAATTGGTTTGGAATATCATGAAACGTGGAAATTTTAAATTTGAGCAAAAAAAATGTTTTCGTCTGTTCTATACTAGTGATGCATAAATGGATTAAAACTGTTTTCAACTTTTTTTAAAAATGTTTCAAAAACATTTTTAAATTTGTTTGAATAGTTTTAGAATGCCATGGAAACGTGGATAGTTAAAATCTGAACAAAGAAAAAAAATTCTATCTTTGTGGTAAATTTTTTTTAAAATAGTGAAAAAATTTCTAATTTTTCTTTTAAATAGATTTAGAACGCTATGAAACGTGGAAATTAGAAATTTGAAGAAATAAAAAAAAATTCCATCTATTTTAGTGGTAAACAAATTTTCAAGAATGGTAAAAAAAAATTTCAAAAATTTTTTTTTGTTGAATCAGGCTTAGAATGCCATGAAACGTGGAAATTTTAAATTTGAAGAAAGAAAAAAAATTTCATTTTAGTAGTAAAAAATTTTTCAAAAATATTGATAAAATTTTTTTTTTTCCTGAAATAGGTTAAGCGTGTCATGAAACGTAGAAATTTTAAATTTGAGCAAAACAAAATTTTTTTCATCTAGGTAAAAATTTTTTCAAAAATGTTGGTGAAAAAAAATTTCAATTTTTTTTTTCTGAAATAGGTTTAGGGCGTCATGAAACGAGGAAATTTTAAATTTGAGCAAAAAAAATTTTTTTTCACTATTTATTCCGTTTAGACGGTCCACCCTGTATATTTTCCAGTGAAATTTCTACCATTTTTTCGCTGACAGTAGCGTCAACTACCTACCAAATTTGACTGCTCTCCGTCAAGTAGTTTTTTAGTAAATGCACTAACAGGCAGACAGACAGACAGACAGACTGACGGAATTAAAAAACCTATATTTTCGTAATCTACGCGTTCTGAAACGTCAGAATCCGAAAAAATCTCGGAGGGTGATTTTTTCTCGAATAAAATACTTCCCTTCGGTATGCGAGGGAAGTAAAAATCTGAGGCCTTGGCTTCAAGTACATACACCGAATTTCTATACTCTTATCAGCTTGCTTTATTTTTTTTCACTATTTATTCCGTTTAGACGGTCCACCCTGTATATTTTCCAGTGAAATTTCTACCATTTTTTCGCTGACAGTAGCGTCAACTACCTACCAAATTTGACTGCTCTCCGTCAAGTAGTTTTTTAGTAAATGCACTAACAGGCAGACAGACAGACAGACAGACAGACAGACTGACGGAATTAAAAAACCTATATTTTCGTAATCTACGCGTTCTGAAACGTCAGAATCCGAAAAAATCTCGGAGGGTGATTTTTTCTCGAATAAAATACTTCCCTTCGGTATGCGAGGGAAGTAAAAATCTGAGGCCTTGGCTTCAAGTACATACACCGAATTTCTATACTCTTATCAGCTTGCTTTACTTATTTTCCCCTATTTGCCCCTATGTAACCCCCCCCCTTCAACAGAATAACCCAAAAATATAATTTAGTTCCAGATGTCATTGTCATATATACGCATAACAAATTTCAAGTGAACATCTCAATTTTATTTTATCAACCCCTTTAATAATGGAGTGAGGATGGTGGGGGGGTTGAAAAATAATATAAAAAAATCTGAGGCCTCGGCTTTTAGTACATACACCGAATTTCTGTGTCTGTACTCTTACCAGCCTGCTTTACTTATTTTCCCCTATTTAACCCCCAACCCTCCAACGGAATAATCCCAAGATATAATTTAGTTCCTGGTGTCATTATAGTATATACGTATATCAAATTTCAAGTGAATATCTCACATTTATTTTATCTTATCAGCCCCCTGCACCTTTACCAGCTTGCTTTACTTATTTGCCTCTATTTACCCTTATGTAGGGATAATTTACCCCTAACCCTTCACCGGCTATGTTAAAAAAACCAGATCCCATTATAACATACAAAATTTAAAGTCAATATCTTAAACCATTCCGGAGAAAATGTGCGGACAAATAAAGTTACAGACAGACCGACAAACCGACAGATAGACCGACAGACCGACAGAGAGAATTTTTTTTTTCGGTCTAATTTAAAATCTCAACGTTTCATGATATTCTAAACCTATTTCAAGAAAAAAACAATTTTGATTTTTTTTTACGATTAGTATATTTCCAATTCACTACTTGGATGTGGAAGTATCTATCTGATCTTTCAAAGTATCGATTGCCAATAGAACAAATTAGATCGGCTAAATCTTTTTCGAGAAATCCTAAAATTAACTTTCTTGCAGTTTTCTTGTTTAAGCAAAAAGCGGATGGACTGAATTTGATGAAATACCTTTTAAATCATATTGACGTTAATACACTTCGATTGGCACTACAACGAAGTTGCTATCATTTTTTATTCCCGAGATACCGTGCAGGAAAGAAGTGTCCACCACGATATCGATTTTCGGACTCATTACAGTAACTTCCTTATGTGCTTAAGTTAAAAATACAACTTAATTGCAAAATTGAAAAAATGGGTTAATGATTGTTATTTGTTTTTCAGATTAAACCATTTCTTAATTCTGTCTTTAAATATTTCTCAATTTAATTTACAGTTTCTTTATCCTACTTATGAGGATAGAGTATTTCGGGAGAAACTAGTACAATTTGCTTATGACTTAAGTTGATTTTGATAATTAAATTCAGAATCGGTATTGTGAGAAAATAAATATTTTAATTATTGTCGCTTTGCTTCAAAATTTTATAGATTCTATACTGTCATTTAATACTTTTTAATATTAGCTAGTTCAGTATAGTTTATTCCTATCTAACTTGTTCTTGTCGTGAACATCACGTTAATAAAAATGCATTTATCAAAATGAAAGATAATTTATTTGACTTCGTCTTGTAATTGTACTGGTGTTAAGTTTATATTTACATGAGGAAGGTTTTCGAGACTGACCAAAATAATGGACACGCTGTATGTGTACAAATTAAAATTTAACTTATTGTTACTAAGATTTTTTAAATGAAGTTAAAAAGTGCACCAGAAAGGCAGTAGCGCAAGTCCGCACAGCGTCACGGCGCACGGCGTCGATCCGGGATCCAGTATTTCGTGGTGACGCGACCGGGAAACGTCGACGTCGGTTGAGGTAGCATACCTTTAATTACGCCGAAGACGTGAGGAATCTCTTGAAACGCCGAAAATTTTTATTCGAAAATTTTGGTGGTTTTTCGCATTTTGTGATTTTAAAGTGTTTGAAAAGTTGAATAGTGCGTGTTTTGGTTGAATTTATTAGTTAAGTGCTGTTTTTTGGATATACAATTTGCAAAAATATAAATGTAAGTAACAGTTTTTAGAAATACTTTTTAAAGATTAAAAATATTTTTTTCTCTCCAATTAAATATAAACTTAGGTAATTTATCACAGAAAAATAAAAATGAATGTTTGAAAATTCATTGAGAATGAATGAATCTATGTTATTAGCTCTTTAAATAAATTATTAGGAATTTCCTGACAATATTTATTCATAGTAATCTATTGTCACTAATATGTCACTAATAAAATACAAATAATATTATTCTCACAAAGAATGTTTTCTTCTCTTGATTTTACTCTTGCAAATAATTGTTAGAATTTCGGCAGCAGTATTATGTTATACAAGTTTTGACAAAAATTATGTTTGAAAATATTATTATTTGGGTAGATGTTCCAATATATACAAAAATGATTAACGGTATATTATTAATTACACAAAAATACTGTTCAATGAAAGGTGTAAATATATTAATATGACAATATGTTTCAACGGTGAAATTAAAAGAATTACTTTGTATGAGAACTATACCTTTTAACTACATTCGTCAATGCCCACAAGACTAATTAAAGATTTATTTATGATTTATATTTTCTATCCTAATGTGGACGTAATATTAACTTTAATTAGATTTTTAACTTTATAAAATTATTTCTTTAAATACTTAAAAATATTAAGGAGACCAATGGTAAAGTTACAAATAAGTATTAGCTCTTTCTACCCAACGATGGAAAAAGTTGAATTTATTAATTTGAATTTAAGAAAAAGGTTTATTTTTAAATTTATCAACATGCAAATTTACCTAAACTAAGTAAGTAAACCCAAAATATAAATTCTAGAGTCCTATGTTGTATCCTATAAGCACTTATTATTATAAATTATAGATACAAGATCCTTAAAATTTTCGATAATATTGTATTGAACATCAACTGATATGAAATACGCTAAATGTTAATCTTTATTTTCTTAGTAGTTGCCACTTCTGCAAAACATTTAATGAAAGGAACCCCTGCGCCAAATGGATCAGACAGATGTTGGTTTTTTAATACTTCTGATTATTACAAAATATCTTATACCTAAAATTATATAAATAAAATATCAATTAGAAATGAACATTAAAAATGATTCAAATTTCGGAAATAATTATATTATATCTACACATGAATAGGTTGCGAAGAAGATTCCAGTAGATCATATTAAAGAATACCGAGTTCGTTCAAAAAGTGAATTAGAAAAACAATATTAATAGGTAGAGAGCCGGCTGTATAGATTTCCTATGAATAAGATACATGGAAAACTTTGTATGAGTGAGTAAGTACTACCACAGACCTACTGGGAGCCACTTTTCATATAAGCAAATTTTGCCAGAGTCATGGAATTTTACCGGAAGTGACGTCACAATTGTTGGATGCGGGCAAATAAGACGAGGCAGCCTATTTTTTTAATAACTACAAGGCTTGTACTTTAACTTAAAAAAAATAATTCAAGTATTCGATGACTTTAGAAAACAGAAAAAAATACTTTAATAGAGGGTGTCTCAGGGTTGCGGGCAAATTAAGCCTGCAGCCCTCTAGAATCTCACTGTATACCTCAAAACCTACATTTTGACGTAAGGTTTATGCATGTATTCGATGACACAAAAAATCGTGACCAGAAGTGACGTCAGAATTTCATGACGCGGGCAAAATTTGCAATAATGAAAAGTGTATCTTATTCATAGGAAATCTATACAGCCGGGTCTCCACCTGTAAGACAAGAGAGGATTTAACATCAAACGGAAACGTTTAATTTCATCTTTAAGAAAAGACGATAGCCTTAAAATTTTATTTGCCAGGAAAGATAATGCCACTATAATCTTAAAGACACTTACACATAATACAAATATTACGTATATTTTAAATGATGAAAATTAATGTAAATTAAATAAAGGTTCGACAAGCTTTTTAGATAATAAGACTTATTTAAACACAAAAACGAATTATAATTATTACGATCAAGATGCTAACTCAGGCTCCAATCATAAACTTTTTAGAATATTTGTGCAGAACTGGTAAAATAACCAATGAGAATGACAATATAAATATGTAGCAAATATATAATTATACAATATATTTCAACAGTGAAAATAAAATAATTACTTTATATGAGAACTATACCTTTTAACTGCATTCATCAATACACATAAGACTGAATAAAGATTTATTAATAATTCATATTTTTTATCCTGATGTGGGCGTAATATTAAATTTAAGCACATTTTAAATTTTTTAAGATTATTTCTTTAAATAATATACAGTATTATATATAATACATATTTAAATACCTAAATACTTAAAAATATTAAGGAGACCAATACAAAAGTTAGGTACTAATAAGTTTTAGCTCTCTCTACCCAACGATGGAAAAAGTTGAATTTATTAATTAGGAAATTACTATACTCTTCGCTAATACAAAACGAAAAGTATATTGCATTCAGTCGGCACATTTCTAAAACCGGTAATATTGGCCGTAGGGAAAAATTTTCATATCACTGTATTGGTGATCGAATTCAGAACAACTTTCAAAATGTCCGTCCGGTCGTCTGTCTGTCCGTCTGTCTGTCCGTCTCTCTGCCCGTCTGTCCGTCCGTCTGTCTGTCCGTCTGTCTGCCTGTCTGTCCGTCTGTCCGTCCGTCTGTCTGTCCGCCCGTCACGTTGCTTCTAAGCACGATAACTTAAGAACGAAAAATCCGATTGCATTGAAGTTTGCACAGTAAGTTAGTGTTACCTTGAGGAAGAACTCTATTGTTTTTGAGCAAAATCGATCGATAAATAAAAAAGTTATACGTTTTTTTAAATCAGAAAACATTTTTACATAATTTTTTTTTGTCTTGTAATTAAACTAAGAATAACTAAAACTAATATTATTTACAAAAAACCTGCGGAGAGCATCCTATAGAATGTGCAACAATTATATAAAAAGTGCAGTAAATCGGCGAAGAGTATAACGGTTAGCTTGTTTGAATTTAAGAAAAAGGTTTTTTTCCAAATTTATCAACATGTAATTTTATCTAAAGTAAGGAAACCTAAAATATAAATTCTAGAGCCCCATGTTGTGTTCTACAGGCACTTATTATTATAAATTATAGACACAAGATCCTTAAAATTTTCTGCAAAAATTGTATTGAACATCAAGTGATATGAAAGACGTTAAATATTAATCTTTGTTTTCTTACTATTTGATACAATTTTGCCACTTCTGTAAAAATATTAAAATATTTAATGAAAAGAACCCTTGCGCCAAATGGACCAAACACAGGTTAGTTTTTTAATAATTCTGATTATTGCAAAATATCTCACACCTAATATAAAAAACCGCTGCCTAAGGAATTACTACTTCCACATCCAGATTCTTCATACAAGTCACTTTAAAGGAAACATCTTGACTATACTTGCACTCTAGTATGTGGAAATTATTGGTCATAGAATTTGAATAATATTTGGGGCAGATGTTATAGAAAAGTTTGAGGAGTTGATTTCTACCATATACGTTAAAAATGAAGTTTCTAGTTTACCCTACCTATTTTTCACTATTGACAATCTACCACCTCCCACCTCTTCAATGGAGTCATCTCAATCGGATGTTACTACAATACATACGTGTACTAACTTTCAATCCCATTATAATGAAGGGAAGGTGGTGGAGTTTGAAAAATATTAGAAAGAAATCTGAGGCCTTGGTTTCTAGTATATACACCGAATCCCAAACAAATTTCTGTCCTCTTACCAGCTATTAACCCCAACCCTTCTACGGAATCCCAAAATATAATCTAGTTCCAGATGTCGTTATAATACGTGTACCAAATTACAAGTGAATAACTCAATTTTATTTTATCAACTCCTTTAATAATGTAGTAAGGGTAGTGGAAGGGTTGAAAAATATTATCAAAAAATTTGAGGCCTTGGCTTCTAGGACATACACCTAATTTCAAGTTGCAGTACTCTTACCAGCTTGCTTTACTTATTTTCCCCTATTTAACCCCCAACCCTTCAACGGAACCATCTCAAAATATAATCTAGTTCCAGATGTCGTTATAATACATATGCGTACTAAATTTCATGTGAATATCTCAATTTTATTTTATCAACCCCCTGAATAATGGAGTAGGGGTGGTGGGGGGCTGAAATACATTATTAAAAAATCTGAGCCCTTAGCTTCTAGTACATACACCGAATTTCAAGTTTCTGTAGTCTTACCAGCTTGCTTTACTTATTGTCCCCTATTTACCCACATTTAACCCCCAACCCTTCAACGGAATCATCTCAAATTATAATCTAGTTCCAAATGTCGTTATAATACATACGTGTACCAAATTTCAAATGAATATCTCAATTTTATTTTATCAACCCTTTCATATTGGGGTGGTGGGGGTTGAAAAATATTATAAAAAAATCGGACGCTTTGGCTTCTAGTACATACATCGAATTTCAAGTTTCTGTACTCTTACCAACTTGTTTTACTTATATTCCCCTATTTACCCCAAATTCACCCCCAACCCTTCAACGGAATCATCTCAAAATATAATCTAATTCAAGACGTCGTTATAACACATACGTGTATGAAATTTCAAATGAATATCTCAACTTTGTTTTATCAACCCCATTAATGGGGTAGGGGTGGTGTTGGGTTGAAACATATTATACAAAAATCTGAGGCCTTTACTTCTAGTACATACATCGAATTTCAAGTTTCTGTACTCTTACAAACTTGCTTTACTTATTTTCCCATATTTACCCCTACTTAACCCCCAACCCTTCACCGGATATCCTCAAAAAACAATCCAGTTCCAGATCACGTGTACAAAATTTCAAGTCAATATCTTAAACCGTTCCGGAGAAAACGTGCGGACAAAAAAAGTTACAGACCGACAGACGTCGGACAGACCGACAGACCGACAGACAGAAAAATTTTTTTCGCTCAAATTTAAAATCTCGACGTTTCATGACATTCTAAACCTATTTCACGAATAAAAATTTTTGAAAATTTTTTTGCGATTACTATACTTCCAATCCACTACGTGGATGTGGAAGTAATTATATAAATAAAATAAAATTGTGATATAACAATTAGAAATGAACATCAAAAACCATTCACATTTCTGAAAAAAATTATATTATAGCTACAATTGAATAGGTTGCACAGAAGCTGCCAGTAGATGATGTTAAAGAATGCAGAATTTGTGCAAAAAGTGAATTAGACAAACAATATTAAGACAAGAGACAATTTAACATCAGACGAAAACGTTCAATTTCATCTTTAAGAAAAGACAATAGCCTTTAAATTTTCCTTGCGGGGAAAGATAATGCCACTGTAATCTTAGAGACACTTACACATAATACAAACGTTGTCTAAATGTTATTTGTGGCATTATCTTATTTTTTTTCCTTCTTCAATTCTTTGGATAGTGAATATAATAAACATTCTTAGAGCTGTGTATTTATCATACACAGCAAAATAAAAAAAAATTCAGAAAAACATTGAAAAAGGAAACAGAATAGATTTCCGAAACGTCGGCGAAATATTTAATTTCAAGTTTTTATACTTATTTGTGTTGCTTATTTAAAGAAAGGAACCTTTAACTGATCCTTTGACGTAAAAGTCACAGGCGCAGAGGTTATTTACCAGTAACATATTGGTCAATTGTGATATTTTGTAGATTCCCCGAGCACCGCTTAAAAAGAAAACGTACATGTGGCAGGGAGTCCCAAAGAATTGAAGCAGGAAAAAAATACAAACATTATGTATATTTGAAATGATGAAAATTCATTTAAATTAAATAAAGATTCAACAAGCTCTTTAGAAAATAAGACTTATTTAAACAAAAAAACGAACTTACAATTATTAAGATCAAGATAACTCAGGCTCCAATCACAAACTTTTTAAAATATTTTTACAGAAGTGGCAAAATATGCATTGTGGAGAATAACAATATAAATATGTTGCAAATAAATAATTATATAATATAACTAAACATGCTTTAGTTGTTGCTGTGGAAAAAGATACAGTGTGTCAAAGTCGTATTTTTCTTCAATTTTGCAATAGAAAGTTAGTTATAAAACTACCTCTTAACCGATCGTCTTCACCTTTAGCAAGGAAACGTTTTTTAAGTTAAGTAACCATAATTTATGTCTCACATTACGATAGCCCGTGGAGGGAGCCTCATGAGCTATACCTGATGATGAATATTTTTTTTCTATCTTTTACGAAACTCTGTGGCACTTTTGACTAGAAAATCTCGCAGGAGTTATTTCCACGTACAAAAGGTACACATAATAGAACTTGACAATTCCAATTGTTTTCAAGAAAACTACAGCAAAAGATTTCAAGAATTCGTTGAAAACAAACTCAACTTAAAAAGTACAAATTGTATTTATTGAAAAAAGTACACAGCATAAGTAAAAACTAAAGAGTGATAACTACGCAAACTTACTGGCTTTCTTATTTCCTGCAACTTAAAGTAAATTTTCGATGTTGCCTCCACCTACTTCTATGCATTTTCCATGTATCTTTTCTCACAGCAAAAATTTAGTAAATCATGTCTCGTTATATCCTCATATTTTGATCGAAGCAATGTACTTTTCAATTATGGCTTATTGTTAATGGTCCACACTGTATGAATACAAATCTTTCAATATTTACTTTTTAAACTTAAATACATACTGAACTGTCTTCTTCTATATGCTAATGATCTGAAATTATTTTGTAGAATATCGTGCATTGAGGATTGTTTGATTTTGCAGGACAATGCAGATCGAATTAATGACTAATGTATAAGTAACAAATTATTTCTTAATCTGTCAATAAGTAATGTTCTATCAATAATAACTATGTAAAATATGATTACACAGTTGAAAATAACGTACTTTCTAGACCTGGGAAATTTACTGATATTGTTGTAGTGTTTGATGAAAGCTGTCATTATCCATCATATTAATTATATTCTGAAAAAGTCCTATAAATTTTTTGATATAATATGCATGGCTACGTCGATATTTTCAACTGCAATGTTGCCCTTTTAAAATTATGTATCTTTATCATTGTTCATTGTTGCAACACTTGTACTTTGGGCTCATCAAATGTCGTTGTAATTATTTAAAATATTTTATTTACTCTACGTGTTTATAAAAATTTACATTACTCTTGTCTCTTTCTCTTTTACGCTATTGTCCTATTCAGTAATTGCGTTATTCTACAGGTTGAACCGTGTATGTAAAAATAAATACAATTACCCATGTAATCGTCTTACATACGGTTATTTTCCTAACGATGATTAATAAATGAAACAAAAGGTAAAATCAAATAATCATGCAATACTCGAAGACTGTTTGCGGTCGAATCAAATTTCCTTTTGTGTTTGCTTTGTGGAAACAATATTTTATTAACTATGTTCTTCTTTGTTCTGTTATTTGGATCGTATCGCTAGTAGCCCTTTTCTCATTAATTTATATGTTAGACAATTTGACCTCGTTAAAGTAAATTTTATGTTTTGTACTTGGTATGTTTTTATTAGCCTGCTGTGATTGTATTTAGGGCGTTGAATGGGGGCGCTCAAAACTTGACATTTCTTTTTAAATAAAAATGGCAATTTTGCATAGTAAATGATAACTCACTGCCTTTTGAGTTAGAAACGATTGCTGCAGTATTATGCAAAAACACTGTTATCGCTCTAGATATTGATTAGTGAATCATCGTTTACCTTTATGTAATATGAATATAGAACTATTAGTACATTGTAAGCTGTCGTTTAATAAACACACTTTCTGTTGAAGTCTCGTGTTTAAATTATAAATCATAGTATTCCGGTGAATACTACATCAGAAGTGGTTGAACAGTGAACAAGTGTCGTGCTTCGATTGTTTCAAGATTCTTAAATCCCGAAAAAAGAAGTTCAAGGAGTAGAAAAAAAAATCGATCACCATCGACGTCTACATTGTCATCTACCTATCCACGTCTACATTGTCGAAGTATACATCAACATCCAATGAACGTAGAAGCCGAAACCGTAAACGGACAAAAGGATGAGAAGATCAAAAACTAATTTGACACAAAAACTCTGGATGTAACTGAATGGATTGAAATCATCCAACATACTGCCAAAACACATAAATCGGCCGATGGTTTCATAATTTTTCAATCTCTAAACAAGTTAAAAGGTACTAAAACGTGGTACGCTACTTTTATTCAAAGTGAGGAGGAGTGGTCTAGGCTTACTTGGGCAAAAAAAATCTACTCTCCACCTTTCAAAATAACCGTAACATTTTCATGAATTATTTGTGCAGGTGGCAAACCACAAACCAAATAAGGGTTGTTCTTTACATGAATTTCATTTTCAACATTTGGCTATACTTAACAAGTTAAAATTAATTTTTCTTACTTTTATTGGGTATTTTGCCACAAATAAACAATTATAGACAATTTAAGTTAAAATTAAGATTTCAAATGCCGAAAATATTTCCATGGTAATAAGCGCAATAAACGATAACATTATAAAATAGACGGTTGAGGCCACAAACATTACAAATCCTAATATCTTAGCTAGTTATTTAAAGAATAAATTATACAAGTCTCATCAAGACGTTGCCAATTCCGTAGCTGCTAGCACTTCCAGTAATATCACCCATAACCAGAGTTACAAACAGACTCTTCTGAAAAGCGAAAAGAAAAATATAAGTTGCAGGGCTTTTCGTAAAATGAGTCATGAACGAAGTGTTTCTAGACAGAAAAATAAAGTTTTTAATTTTTGTGCAAAAAAAGTCATGTTGAAAAAGTTTGCTTAAAAAAAAAATAATAAAATATTTCAAACAAAAGTAATAGTAAACCAGAAAACAACAAAGCAATTAGAAATTCTACAAAATTGGAAAACATCTTGCTAATTAATGATGCGACTAATTCTCCTAAATTCTATAAAGAAATAAAGATAAACGGAATTAATTTTAACGCCTTTATAAGATTTTATCCGTAACTGCAATCCTAACAACTTCTCTTGCACATAATAATATAAATATTGAAAATCTTGACAACCCTGTAACCCTATCTAGGCTTTTTAGGCATTGTTATAAACGTTACACAATTTGTACAGGCTATTACTGATATAGATGGTGTAAAGGTAAACACAAAATATTACATACCAAGCAATGACTCATTATGTTCTAATACTATTATCAGTTGCAATTTCACTGAAAAAAAAACATAGGCTTTATCGCGTTGGTGACAAGAAAATGTTTAAGTAAAAAAAAAAAAACCAAAATGTCCGCAAATATCATACATGGAACGTTGTTCGAATACTGAGATGCAAACTCTAAAAAAAAAAAAAAAAACTAACAGGTTATGAACGGTGTATCTTTCCAAATTTAAACAATCTCGGCAAAGCTCATTCGGTTATGCCAACGATCGAATTAACTACTAATAAACCTGTTACCCATCAAGCATACAGGGTGGCCGAAAAAGATAAAACAATTGTGAGAAATATCATTAAAGAATTGTTAGATGCAAAAATTATTCGGGATAGTAGATCACCCTATGCCATCCCTGCATTATTAGTTGACAAAAGAACCAAGATTCATTGTTGATTATCGTTCTTTAAATAAAATAACAGTAAGAATTTAATTTCCAATGCCAGTTATTTAACTTAGGTGGTTACAAATATTTCACTATACTCGGCTTGGCGTCAGAATATCACCAAATAACCAGAATGAATACCAATTACTGCACTTTAAGACCCGAAGGGCAATACGAATATGTATGTTTTCCGTTTTGTTTTCGTAACGCTCCTGTTGTCTTTCAAAAATTCATGAACGAAATATTTCAATTTCTTCGTTCTTATAATATAATAATTATGTGATAATAATAATGATAATAATAAGAATATTAAATAATAATAATAGTGGTAATAATGGTAATAATAATAATATTTTATGAAACATTTTTGATACTTTAGTCTATATGGCATGTCAAGATATAATGTAATTAATATGAGACAAACTTATTACGTGACAAACAACAAAACCGTATTTGGATGTTATTTTATTACCTTTCCGCATTATAAGTGAGGGTCTATGTCTTTTACGTGAAGTCCTAGAGATAATCAAATCGTACTGGTTAAATGTTAAAATTACAAAATTTTTGTTTTGATGAGTAATGTCACTTATGTGGGTTATGAAATTATCGAAAATCTAATCAAACCAAGTGGTTTAAAACAAGGGCAGTGCAAAATTTTCCATGCCGAGGAACCAACATCAGTTGAGTAAATTTTTGTATTTATTTGGATATTTTCGGATAATTACTCCGGAACAACACATTTGTCAAAAAAGATTCTGTTTGGGTATAAACAAAAGGTCACACTGAAATAATAAATTATTAAAAAAAAAAAAAAAATAGAATATCATCTAAGCTCATTCTAACTATGTTTAATTCAAAATTGCCCTTGACTTTTTATACTGACGAAAGTCGCATTTTTCAGCAAACAGAAAAATGATCAAGAAAAAAAATATCATTCTTTTGAATTAGAACTTTTTGCAATTATAAAGACGTTAGAACGATTCAGATACACGTTACAGGGAATAATTTTACAATTATGACCGACTGTAATGCAGTGAAGGGTGCCTTGAGTAAAAAAAGTATTATCCCTCGAATTGCTCGATGGATGTTACCCTTGCAAAATTTTTAATTTCATATTGAGCACAAATCTGCCTCGCAGATACAACATGTTGATGTATTGAGCAGAAATGTTTAAAAATTCGAACAACCAAACTTTGTTATGATAATTCAGGAAACAGATTGTATATGTGAAGCCCAAAGTCAGGACAAAACAATAAGCGAAATAAAGAAAAAATTCTTCTGAGCGGAGACCAGGAAAATAATAAAAGTATTTTTAAAGAATATGATTTAGGTGGGAATAAAGCTTCTAGGTAACGCCAAACGGCCGAAAGTAGGTCGTACCAATAAAAAAAGAATTGTCGCTTGAAAGTGATTAAATCTAATAATGACGACATTAGTCACTTTGCTTTGCTGAGAAAACTCTGAAACGATTAAAGAAGAATTATTGGTATCTAAAAATGCGCCGTTTTGTAAAAAGTATATAAACGCGTGTTTACTATGTCTATGTCATAAAGAAAATGGAGGTAAAAAACCAGATTACTTTCACTCCATTCCCAAGTACGCCAGACCACATCATACCTTTGACCACTTAGTCCCATTTGTGGAAGCGTTGAGTGCAAACGAGTATCTACTGGTTATGATCGATGATTTTTGAAAATTTGTCCACTTAAACCCAGTACCTGATACATCAGCAAACACGTTGTAAAATTAGAGTAAATATTTACAACATTTGCCAACCCTATACGGACTATCACGAATCCAGGGTCGACGTTCACGTCTAATGAGCTTAATACCTAAGAAAAAAATAATATTAAGTTACTTATAGTAGTGGTAGGTTTGCCTAGCGGTAATGGTCCAGCAGAGAGAACTAATAGAACCGTATTTGATGCGCTAAGCACTACAGGAGCTAGCACAACAGCAAACAACTGGAATGCAAACGAGGCAAAAATTCAACAAACATTAATAACACGACACACTGAGTCACGCAAAACACGCCTGCGGAAATACAGTTTGATGTTCAGTTCAATATGGATGGTAATGGCAGCCCTCTGATGGCAATTGTAGCCCTTTGATGGCAATAGCAGCCCTTTGATGGCAATTGTAGCCCTTTGATGGCAATTGTAGCCCTTTGACGGCAATGGCAGCCCTCTGATGGCAATTGTAGCCCTTTGATGGCAATTGTAGCCCTTTGATGGCAATTGTAGCCCTTTGATGGCAATTGTAGCCCTTTGATGGCAATTGTAGCCCTTTGATGGCAATTGTAGCCCTTTGATGGCAATGAAGATCTTGGATGGCAATGGTAGCCTGACGGCAGTTATAGTTATCCCATGTTGGCAATGGCTGCCCTTCGATGGCACTGCTTTCTTGGTAAGGTGGCAGCCCTCGGGTGGCAGTGATTGGCCTTAATGATATTAGCGTTCTGATCTCTTTAAAAACAAGCCTAGTACAGATACCACTGCTCAGCCAATTTCAAAATATACATACAGTAGTCATACACAATTAATAAATATTTTATCATTACAGCTCCAAGATATACCATATCGTCCGAGGACAGACGAATTGCAGGCTGGCCGTGCTGCAGTATTATGCAAAAACACTGTTATCGCTCTAGATATTGATTAGTGAATCATCGTTTACCTTTATGTAATATGAATATAGAACTATTAGTACATTGTAAGCTGTCGTTTAATAAACACACTTTCTGTTGAAGTCTCGTGTTTAAATTATAAATCATAGTATTCCGGTGAATACTACACGATGTACGATATTTAGTTTTCATGATATAGGGGTTTTCATTCACTTTATTATGGTCGGTCAAGTACTTTTCAGTTAATAGTTGATTGTTGCTGTACCATTGTGTTTGTTTATTGACTTGAAGTTAAGCGCAATTTTGTTTTCTGATTTTAAAACTGGTTCTAAATATATCAGCTTTACCTGTTAGTGACATTTTCTTGTCATTGTGTAACCCACCTCATATAAAACATGAATTTTGTGATTTTCTAAAACATTCTGAGAACAGTTCGATCCAGATCTTTTTCAACCGATCAATTAAGTTAATTGGCATTATATACATTCTGCTAACCATAGAAGCTTCAAGGTCAATTCAAGTACAAAACGAGGAGTATATTGCATTCAATCGACATATTTTTAAAACTGGTAATATTGCTCGTAGAGAAAAAAATTTCATATTGCTGTGTTAGCAATCGAATTCTGAACAACTTTCAAAATATCCGTCTATTTGTCAGTTGGTCTGTATGTCTGTCCGCCTGTCTGTCTGTCCGTCTGTCACGTTTCTTGTAGGCACGATAACTTAAGAACGAAAAGTACGATTTTATTGAGATTTGGACAGTAAGTAGAGAAAGTACCCTATTCCCTTTGAACAAAATCCATCAATAAATAAAGAAGTTATACATTTTTAACCTCCCCACAATAAAATTGTGGGAGGTTACTAAAATTGGTCCAAAATCGAAAATTGAGATAACATCAAATCTTTACGTTTTGAGGTCCCAGGAATCCAAAAAAGTGGTTTTTGAAAAATGCTGTGTGTGTGTATGTGTGTATGTGTGTGTGTGTGTGTGTTAGCACGATAGCGGCGAAACTACTGGACGAATTTGGATGGAACTTTGCATGAGGGTTTCTTTAGTGCTCTAGAAGATCTGAAAAGGTTTTGGTTGAGATCGGATTACGTTTAGTGCCATTTTGGCACAACAACTTGTTTATTTTATTATTACTTACAATTTGTAATCTAACCATTGGAAAGCAGTTAAAATTCCGATTTCAACGATATATCACACTTGCACCTTTTTTTTATATACTTACAGTTTTTTATACAAATTATTGCAGAGAACAAACAAAATTCAATGTCTCTATAACATTAACATATGTAAAAATACGTCATAAGTTGTCAATGGTCCAGTGCGCTAAAGCGTCGACTTACAAATCAAGAGATCGACGGTTCGATCCCAACACAGTGTTGTTTTTTTTTTCTTTCTTTTTTCATTATAAACTTTATTAATAATAATTGCGGAAAATGTTACATGATTAAATATCATCATATATTAGGTGTTTGTAATTATTCAGAGTTTAAGGATTGGTTACTAGTTTTAAATGAAATATAAATAATTCTATTGCTGTTTTGGCGGTGAACACATACGACGTCGTAAATTAGATAAATATAGGTGGGTCATATTACAATAATATATTTGATTTAAAGGCATGTCATGACGGCTGATTTGAATTGACTATCAGAGCTCGCGGCATTTGCTACTATTACGAATCAAATTACAGTTAAAAAGTAGCAGACTGCTTAGCAACCCATCACTAATTTCAACCACCGGGTGGGGAGGTTCCAGCCGCTTCCAGTAGCTGCCGATTTTTATTAACAAATTTGTTTTGTAATTAAACAAAAAATGTCTTACAACTGGTATTATTTACAAAAAAACTGAGAAGAGTATCCTATAGAATATGCAACACTTATATAAAAAGTGCAGTAAGTCGGCGACGAGTATAATGGTTAGCTAGTTTATTGCTAAAAAGGAAGTTTTTCGAGTGAACTCCAGCAGCGTTTGGGTTTGGTGTCAACAAGCTTCTTGTTGTAAAAAATAAAAATTGAATTTCTTGTTTAATTATTGTTAATAAAGAGTACAAATTAAGAACATTAAATTTCCATTTATTAGTTATTTAAACAAGATCACCATAGCACATCTGTCATTAGATGATAGTAAAGCAGTGTAATACTGGGTGGGTACCCTACTATGTCAATATTCACAAAAGTGCTTACGCACATCAAGAAAAGGTAAAGGTTGACTAAGATAGTCTAATAATATAAAGTAAAGGAACCATAAAATATATATAACTAAACCCTACAGTTAAAGTTAATAATTAAAAACAAAGATATATAGTATGGATAAATGTAAATACACATTAGTAAGGTAACGAGGTATAATGTAGAATAAAATAACATTTAAGTGTAAAATACGTAGATAAAAGGACTTCTTAAATAAATAATAATGGAGAAATAGACGTATTATATCACAAATTTGTGTGTAGAGAAAACTAAGAGTTGTATCTAAATTTCGAAAATAATGTACCTATCGGTACATACAAAGGACGTTATCTAGAAGTGATGATCAAAATCTGTGAATTTTAGAATACTGTAAAAAGCTCTATCAGGCAAATATTGCTTTACTTTCACCTTGAACTTTTTTATGCTAAGAGATCTTTCGTCTAGTGGTAACGTACTGGAGAACTGTATTCCTAGATAGGTTCTGGTTTTAGTTAGACGTAAGAAATTATTATTTAAATTATCTTTGGTAATGATGTTGTAGTCATGGATTTGATTTCTAGGGAAAAACGAGTCTTCGTTGTCTTTTGCGTATAGGAGACACTGAAATATGTATGTATACGGTACTGCCATTATTTTTAATATAATAAACTTGCTTACAATCACCTCTAAATTTTAGATCCGAAATTATATGTATTGCTTTTCGTTGGGTAGTAAACACATCTGTGGATGTTGTAGCATGCCCCTAGACTAGGATAACATATGATATTATGGAGTGTATGAGGCTGAGGTATGCAGTTGTTAGGATACTTTGAGATACTTTCCAAACAATATTTAAAGCAGATAAGAGTATTTCGAGATTTTATTACAGACATAAGCGGTGCCATTTTCCCATGACCGTTTAGGGTCTAAGTTGACAACAAGAAATTTTATTGAACCTGGATTGGTGATTTCTCATACGCTGTGCAAACTAAATACCATGATTTCTGTCTTGGATGAATTTAAACATAGGTTACTTGAGGCAAACCAGTTTTGGGCCTCTAGCACAATGTGTAGGTATTTCATGTAGCAAGCTCGTAATATTACTGTTGGAGATAGTTAAACTGGTGTCATCAGCAAACAATATGGCTAGGATATTATTTCTAAGTGCCTTGGCGAAGTCATTAATATAAATAAGGAAAAGTGTAGGACCGAGGACGGATCCTTAGGGAACACCATCTTTTAGTTTTAGTGACTGTGATTTTACACCGTCGTGTACAACAAATTATTTCTTTTATTCAAATATGAATTTATAATAGATCTGCTTTCCTCAGTGAAGTCGTAAAAACTTAATTTATGAATCAGTATATCATGAGACATACACAATCAAAAGCCTATTATGTGAAAAATTTTCGGAAAGAGTGACTGCAAAAAGGACTAAAATTCGCCTGTTTTTGCATAGCAGATAGCTGTCCAATGAAAAGAGCAAAATAAAACCTATAGGGCTCAAATTAAATTTTGAGAAATTTTACTTTTTTGAGAAAATGAAAAAATCACCCTTATATAAGGATAGAAAATATTTAAAAAAGGCAGTACATAACGAATATTTAAAAAAATTAAACAACTATTATTACTCAGATTTTATATTGTATGAATCGCTTCTCTTTCTGGGGGTGGTATTCTTATTATTACAGGGTGTAGGAGGGTGGTAACACAATTTTCTTGTAGATGTGAGTTCGACTAGTTATAACAATAATTCTAGTGAAAATCTCATATTGATCGTATCGTGTGGTTAGGACTTACGAATTGTTTCTCTTTCTAGGTGCGGTTATCTCATTATTACAAGGGGTAGGAGGGTGGTAGTAAAATTTTCTTGTAGATGTGAGCTCGACTAGTCATAACAATACTTCTAGTTAAAATCACATGTCGATTTTGTCATGTGGTCAGGACTTCCGAATTGTTTCTATTTCGGGGGGTGGTTTTATTATTATTAGGGGTAGGAGGATGGTAGCTCAATATCCCTATAGATATGAGTTTGACTAGTTATAACAATAATTCTAGTGGAAATCCCATGACGATTGTATCATGTATAATAATATATAATCCGTAAAAAATTCATACAATATAGAATCTGACTAATAGTTGTTTTATTTTTTAAATATTCATTATTTACCGCCTTTTTTAAATAATTTTCTACCCTTAAATAAGAGCGATTTTTGTATCCTTTCAAAAAAGTAAAAAAAAAGTTTGAGCACTATTGGATTTATTTTGGTCTTTCCCATGGCCCACTATCTACTATGCAAGAACAGACGAATTTTGCGGTCACTCTTTTAACTTTGGAAATGTTTAAGAAATCGAAAGTGTAACGCTAGACGTTACGAAAATATCTAGAATCTAATAGGGAACCGTATAAGCGACATGAGGTATATGCTATATGAGTCCTGTGCATACCTGTAGGAAGGTATAAACGTTTAAAATGTAACAAACGTTCGGTCGCGGCCGCGGGCGCTGGGGTAGTTCGATCGGAGTGTTGTTTGTACCATTGGGTAGATTGTCTCTTTCCGCGTCGTATGAAAGCGGTCTGGAGGTCCTACAATTACGGTGGCAATGAGGGAGGAAAATGTTGAACCCTTACATTCTCACTCTGTCGGGGTTTAAGTGCACTATAAGTGAAATCTAAGTTTTCCGAGACACTTAGGAAAAGGGGCAATTTCGTGTGTAGGGTGGTAAGTCAATATGTGGTTTTTAAAGGTGAGGAAAAATCAATATATATATATATATATATATATTGTTCTATATTCTGATATCTATTTTATATTTTTATATACGTTCGAAATTTACTTTTTGAAAGTAAATTGAAATGATTTTATTGAGCGCCAAACAGTTTCTTAAAAGCTGTTAATATTATAGACTATAGAACACCATTAGCATGACCATCTACAATCTATAGAATGACTCTTACTCAGGGTCCAACGAAGTCGGTTCAATAAATGCTCATCGATCAAGATAACAATCTAAATAAATCAAACTCAGTATTGAACGAACAAAGTATTAATTTATTAACAAATTTGAACTTGGAATGTAATTAACAAAATTTAAATAACAAAATCTAACTTAACTAAAATGATAAATATGGCTTTTATTTAAATAAATATGTACCATGGATTTCTGATATTGTAAAGCTTTACCTTGTCTTTCTTTAGAGTCGAGTAATGTTAAATTATAACCTCTAACTGGTTATTATGATCCTTGAAATATAATGTCACTTGACTGACTTTTTAAACCTCTCAAGGCTTCTTCTTCTTTTCTGGATTGACGTTTGTTTATAACCTCCAATTTATTTTCAAGATTTCCTTGAAATATTTCTATCACTTGATTGACGTTTGAAATTTCTTCACCATATAAATTTGCTAACTGGATTAACAAATATTTCCCTCTTCTAAATCTGCTTTCCGGATAATCTACTTCTTAATACTTTCAAAGTATACTCACTTCTTATATTTAATCAACTTTTACAATTTATTCTTGATATCAATATATCTGGATTGTAATATTCTAACCTTCAATTTATTTTCAATTTATTAATTATTTCTGGATGAATATTTTTCGCAGCTCGCTGTTCAGCGGTGTCTGATCAACTGATTTGTTATTTTTAGTCGTTTCAATGGGTTAATTTCCAATATTTCAATTGTTTTTTTCTATTTTGATCTAATATTTCAAAATTTAATTTTAATTTAAAATTTAAACTATTCAGTTTTGTTTGTTCTTTACCTTAAGTGAATACTGTTTTTAATTCTTTATTTTTCCTGATAAGTTTCTTATTCTACTTTTCAGGATTAAGTGAATAATTATAATTACTCGAAATATATTGACATATTACATACACTTTCTTAAAATCTACTTATAACTACAATTAACAATTCCAATCTCAAATAAATACTAATTCATACATTTAGATGAATAGCAATGATAAACACAAAATGCTAGTAGTTAAAAACGTACTGCAGTTTCCATACTGACAGAATACTGATATTATAAACTAAAACAAGAAATTGATACGCCAACAAACATTTAACATCATACTATTAGTCCTTTCTTTCTGCATGATGTGAAATATCATTTACAAAACACCTTTCTGCAGTGATATTTGAAAATATCTGAAAACTTAAAATGTCATTCAGTGTTTTGTAATATATGGACTTACTATTTCTAAAATAATTACGCTGCACTGCAACTACTGTTGATAGTCTTTCATTCAATATTCATTTTGTGTAGATTTACAGTGTTTCTACACAAAATATGATTTTCAGCCCTAAGTTTTGACATTCATGTCAGATTTTATAAAATTTACTTTTTTGTTTTCCAATTTCATTCTAAATCATTTTAAATGAGATTGTGATTCTCTATCAGTTCATGTTTTATTATATACTATTTAGAATAACCTTGTTAAACTAAAATAACTTCATTTTATGTTTATTTAAATATTTTGTTCGTATTCAATATCAAGTTTCATTCTCTGCATCCTACTCGATGAGAATAAATGAACTTGAATCAATTAAATAAACCACAGATACTCCTGCTTCTGTATGATCCGTTAAAGTAAAACTGTTATGATTATTTCCTAAAATACATACAGATTTGTGAATTTTATTTATGATTTCAAACACGACACTTAGGTAGTGTTCCACAGTGTGGATATACAGCAATATATATATATATATATATATATATATATATATATATATATATATATATATATATATATATAAACTTTTAGATGATAGCGAGTGTTATTAACATATGAATAAGGGGTGTGTGATTCGGCGGTTCTCGGAGTTGTTTGGTAATTATAGGGTAGGGGGTAGAAATAACTACATGTGAATTTTAATGACAGCTACGTTCATTTTCAATGTGTTAGAAGTTTGCTTGGTGGCGAGTTCTATAAATTTGTTTAGTTGCAATGGAAACAACAGATTAAAGGCTGATAATGGATGAAAAATGTAGATGTGAAATTTTTACAAAAATAGGAACAATTAATTACATTTAAAGATACAACATTTAAGGGGAAAAAAGGATTAAATAGATTTATTGACAAAGGAATACGTACAGCCGATGAGTTAACGTGCCACCGTCGTCATTTTTTATCCACTACTATACGTGAAAATTACGCTTCTTGTAGCTACCGCTGTGAACTCATATTTCATGATACCGAGTTCAACTCAGTAAAATTAGTGTTTTCCAAACCAGTGGTTTGGATTTCTACACAGTACGTTACAGTGCCGCACCCTATCCACTCGATGTTAGCGATTGAATTTAGAAAAACTAATTTTATGTGTTTACTGGAATACACACAAATAAAAGCGATAATTTTCTGCTCCATAAAAATATGGTTTTGATTGTATGTGTAAAAAATACTTTTTATAGAATTTCGTAAGCCGCAGAAATAGTAATCTACCAAAATCTAATTAAAATGTTAACTTCTAATCTTTGTAATTTCCTGGCGATCAACTTCTGGTTGTGCTGGACTTTGTAAATAACTTCATATTTCAGTTTTTAAATTACAACTATACCCAGAACACAGTTTATTAAAAGAATTCAATGATTGGAAATTAATATTTATATACAGTGTGTAATTAGTTTATTGTCTGAAAACTGGTAATAGGGACCGACTAGACAAATAAAAAAACCATATGACTTTTTTCTCTAGGGGCACTTTGAAAAAACTAACCTAGGTTTAAAATTTGAATGTTAAGGTAGGAAAAATTTAAGAACCACTATTTTTCAGGGTCAGTGGATGTTATAGTTCCGAATATTAGAAATAATAAAAAACTGTAATACCCGACTTGTGTTTCTACCGGAAGAAGTGCGGCACTTTGATGGGATTACTTGTACCGAACCTATTATACCACTAATTATGAAAATGTAAATAAAAACCTTTCCTTTCGGCACTACGCAAGCATAGCATGGCCGCTGGGGTTTAAATGGGATTTGTTTACATATGTTTCTTAATTTGGACCAAAGCTATTGTAGCTTTTATCGTCGTTTATGAGAATTTATGAAATTTAAATGTGGTTTATTAACATTTGTAACATTGTGTTAAAAGCTTAAAAAATTTGTAATTATTTTAAGAAATTGGAAAACGAACAGTTAGACATCCGAGATACGATAACAGAAAACAGTTGTGTATTTTAAGTTAGGAAAAAATCTGATTTTCTTAACGAATTGAGCCCATAATTTTTCCCAATCAGATATCGAAAACTAAAAATCGAGTCTTTGGTCTCTATGAGAATCAATGGAAACGATAATAAACAGTTTAAAATAAGACAGCGAATACTAATAATAATAATCATACATTTAATGCTCAATAGGTAACACCCAATAATTGAACAACTCTTTTGAATTTTTCACAATAATTCTTCGAAATGGCCTCCATATCCACGTATACACATTTCGGTACGTCGAACTAATAACATACTTACTCCGTTCAACACATTTGGTAAATTAGGATCATTTTTTGTGGTTTCTATGCACATTAAAATACGTCGTTGCAATTGTTCTAAAGCTCTTCCGCACCAGCTGCATTTCCAACAATTTGTCCACGTACCAAGTCTATATCCACGAGCTCTGGATAAGTGTAATCTCCCATAATGTCCAAAATCTGCCTTTTAAAACACCACACTAAACTGTGAATTATCGTTAACAAGAAAGAAAACAAAAAGAAAAACTTGGAAAAGTAGTGTCTTACGTAACCAAGCATTAACGACTTAAACGATAAGTCAATGAAATAAATCTTAACATAAGTGGCATAAAATTCAAAAAGAAAACAGACAAAACCAAGGAACGGGTACGTCGCGTCATGCGTGCGTTCTTTACCAAGTAAGGACAAAACTGAAATTATTACTTGAGAATATTACAAGGGAGAGTAGCACGCCTGATAGGATAATTGGCCGCGAAGAAGCAAAAAACATGTCGATGTCCTCTGTCGGTCGCTTTTAACTGCTTTGTCGGCATACTTATTTGCAGGAATGTCAGAGTATCTCGTGCGACAAGACGCGAGGCAATAAAACCTACCCCAATATACCAGCACTTCTCAAACTAGGTTATTAAGTATTTTGGAAATTTTCTTTATTTTTTTTCTCCAAAATTATGAGCTTTAGACTCCATGTTATATAAGGTTTTTTTGTTTGTATTGTCGTTCCCTATCACCGCTTTTTTTTAATGACATGAAACTAATTACACCTTGTATAATTATATAGTTGTTATTCTTTTAATCAACTAAGAACGTGTTGTTTTAAATTGTTCGAATTAAAATATTATTCTTATGATAATTTCTAATGTTAAGGGTTGTTAAAAGTAATACAGGATGTCATATAAATTACTGATTTTTTATACACATTTTGGCACGTCGAACTAAGGACATATGCACTCCGTTCAACACATTTGGTGAATTAGGATCATTTTTTGTGGTTTCTATGCACATTAAAATACGTTGTTGCAATATTTCTAAAGTGTCAATTGGACACGGTAAACCAGAGATTTAAAATGCCCCCAAAAAGAGAAGTACATCGAATTTAAGTCGGGCGATCTAGCAGGCCAGGTTAAAAGTCCGCCACGTACAATCCATCATCGAGGAAACTTTCTGTTCAAACAGCCAGACTAAAATGAACTGGCGCGCCATCGTGCAAATACCACATTCTACTGCTCGTAGCCAAGGGTACATCTTCCAGCAAATTTGGCAATGTTTGTTGCAAACAAATTAAGTATACATCACCATTTTATCTAGCGGGTAATTGCATAAGTCCAATTATTTCATTACCGCAAATTCCTGCCCACAAATTAACGCTGAACCGTCGTTGAAAATGCGCCCTTCTTATTACACGTGGAATTTCGTCCGTCCAATAGTGAATATTTTAAAAATTAAACACTCCATTTCTGGTAAAATACGACTCATCGGAGAAACACAGAACGTTTAAAAAATCCTCATTTGCCGCGTGTTTTCTTAAAATCCACCTACAAAATTGCATTCGCTCTGCAAAATCTTGAAGTTCTAGTGCTTGGATACGTTGATAGTGATAAGGATGTAAGTTCATATCTCTCAATGTCCTCCTTACCACAATATGGGATACTTCCGCACGGTTCGCCATATCGCGTGTGCTTAAAGTTTGATCCTCTTCTACAAGTTCCAAAATTTGAACCTTTACGTCAATTACCCTTTCTTCGCGTTGTGGACCTCGTTCTCCTCCATGTCCATCGAGACGACCTGTTTCTCGAAGACGCTGGTCAATACCAACAAATGTACGAGCATAAGGATGACGTCGATTAGGGAACCTTAAACGATAAAGCTCTTCCGCACTAGCTGCATTTCCACCATTTTCGCCATACACCAAGTGCATATACGCGAGCTCTGGATAACTGTAATCTCTCATAATTTCCAAAATCTGCGTTTTAAAACACCACACTAAACTCTGAATTAACGTTATCAATAAAGAAAACAAAAAGAAAAATTTCCATTAGTCCAAAATCCAAAAAGTAACACAAGAGGCACCAGCGAGAGGCAGTGTCTTACGTAATCAAGTACTAACGACTTGAACGATAAGTAAATAAAATAAATCTTAGCATAAGTTGCACAAAATTCAAAAAGAACAAAAGCAACAGACAAAGCCAAGGAACGGGTAGGTCGCGTCGTGTGTACGTTGTTTACTAAGTAAAGACGCAAACTGAAATTATTACTTGAGAATATTACAAGGGAGAGTATAGCACGCGTAATAAGATAATTTGGCCGCGAAGAAGCAGAAACATGGCGGTGTCCTCTGTCGGTCGCTTTTAACTGCTTTGTCGGATGCTTCTCGAAAACCCCCGTCGCGACCTAATTATCTTTTAGGCCCATCATACTTATTTGCACGAATGTCAGAGTATCATGTGCGACAAGACGCGAGGTAATAAAGCCTACCCCAATATGCCAGCAGTTCTCAAACTATGTTATCAAGTATTTTGGAAAATTTTGTACATTTTATTTTCTTCAAATTTATGAGCTTTAGACCCCATGTAACATAAGGTTTCTTTCTTTGTCTTGTCGTTCCTTACCACCAGTTTTTTTAATGACGTGAAACTAATTACACCCTGTATTTTGTTTTCTATTTTTATAGACTAATTTTCCTGCTGTTTATGAAATACCATAAAAAATACTATTAATTAGAATTATAACTAAAGCAAAGTTATTTAAAAACATTCATAGCTTTATATGCAATTATATACGATTATTTATTCTCTATTAATGAAAGAAACCTATAAATTTCTCATCTGACAAATCTTCAATGGACATGATTAAAGCTTCAGGCACAGCAAGTGTACCTAAAACTTATTGTCAAGGAACTGCGTAGAATATACTATACAAGGTTCAACAACTACATATATAATTCAATAAGCTAATAAAAGGCAAAATATTTACGTCTATTTGATGGGTGAATAATAAGAATAATTAATTCTTGACTATATTACATTAATCATGGTATATTTACATAAACAAATCAAACACATTTAAATACGTTCAACATGCTACCAAACTTTATTTCAATGGAAACAAATGAAGGTATTGTAGTTATTTTCAAAGCTAACAACATAATGACATTAATGAGGTATTATAACCCTACGCCTCTATAATTGTTATTTGGGGATACACAATTTAGGCCTGTTAGTGTATACTTGTATTTCTGTTAAACTTCAATGTCGTTTTGTCGATTACCTTACGGCTGTCTGACTGACTGACTATAGAAATGTATGAATTTATGTTAAAATGATAAACTAACATTATTTATATACCTATTGATTCTACTTTCCGATGAAAAGTTCAGACACTTTAGAGATGTATATCGTGTATCCATGAATGGAATAGGAAATTAAAAATATTTTTCAGCTCACACTTTGGATGTCCACTAAAATAAATAAAACATATAACCTTATATTTTGACTCTTACTTTCCTCCAAAATTTCTTCTGCTCGCTAAGAAAATAAAGATAGAATTTTGATTTAATCGAATAATCAGAAGAAGTCTGCGCTCAAAGTAAAAAGTAAAACCGGAAAAATTGTAAATTTTAAAAATCGTGTCGTAGCTCTCGCCACAAAATGTGTTTAAAAAATGTAATACCTTCTAGCTATAACTTAGACGATATGTTTGAAAACAAGATTGGTTTAATATTTTCCTTATTTTATATCATCTATGATATGATCACTCGCAACACAAGTTTTAAATTTTTTAAATTAAAAATAAAAGACCTTTTTCCAATAGACTTCTCTATTAGTCTATTATTGTGCAATATCTGCGGCATTTTATTTCATTTTTCTGTTGTCAGTCGATGCATTACATTTAAAATGTGTCGAATTTCACGGACTACTAAGTTCCTGCGGCTTAATAATTACTTCGCTTTTCACTGGATTAATTGATTGATTTGCCAGCATAAGGTGGGCATTGCTGCCAACTCCGAGTATGGAGATTTGTTCCACCACGCAGCCCGATCGCCCACTAAACGGCCAAATGCAGTCGCCCAGTCGTCTATTACATATTCATGTCATGGCTGGGCAGCTTCATCCGACCGACCAACGGACGATCGAACCGTCTGCATACGATGGATTGGACATTGGACATGCTTGTTGTCAGCAGCGAGAGCCGCAAGACGCATGGGGTAGGAATATAGGATGGAGCGTGTAGGTGTTTGTGAGATGCTTCTTTTTGGTTTCCATCTGTCTTCATCAGATGGGAACTGTAGGCGTTTGTGAGATGCTCCTATTAGGTTTTCGTGCTTCTTTTAACTTTCAGGTTTTTGTGAGATGCTTCTTTTTAGTTTCTGTCTGTGATCATCTTCTCTTCTATTTTTCTGTTTCTGAGTCTAGCAGTGTGTATATTCTTGATATTTCCTATTGCAATCCGTCTTTTGTTGTGCCGTTCTTTTCCAGCTTCTATAATCCTTTCCTAGCTTATTCATAATCCTCTCGATTTTTGTTATCTATGTGTAGCATGGCCTCCCTATTTTCAGTTTGTTGCTGTTCAGTCTTAGTGCTTTCTTAGAATCATATCCTTTCTAAAATTGATTTTAGATTGGTACGTCTTCTCCGTACACCATTGTTATCTTCGACCGAGAAAAAGGAGTATTTTTTCTATTTTTATTATTCGTCCATGGGTCTATATAGGTGACTTCTCTCGAAAATCCTTTCTCAATACAAAAAAATCTCCCCTCTAAACTTATCATAATGTTTTTATTTCTTGGGGTTCGTATTACCGGAATGATAACAATGTAACTCTGCAACTTAAAGTTTGCAATTAAATTGGTTTCTCTCTAGGACTTAAAGCTTTACAATTGATTGTTAAAGTTTGAACAATTAGAGCGTATCCTCATGTTTCCTTGTAATAGCTCGATTGAGTGCACTATGCCATCAACACACATTCACGGGATAGCGCTGGTAGAATCTCTCTTATTACCGACTGCACTATCGTCGTAAGACTCCCTGGTTGACCTGTACACAAAAATAATTACGTATTGAAAGATATTTTATTAATTACATTTTCTTCCACATTTCAAATATGTAATTTGCCAAGCATGGCAATTTCTCTTTACCTATTGATTGCTCATCAAGGCAACTATTTAAAATGCAAATGAAATCTTCATTAAATAAATAGTGAGAATTATGACACAATAGTTATTTGTGTATTAAGATTGTAAAGTGTAGCTCGAGAGAATACGGCTGTCCCAAGTAGAAACACAGTAATTGTAGTCGGGCTAAATATCGGGAAAATTGATTTTCAATGAATTGTGTTAGCCTCACAACATTTGAAGAGATATTGTCTTATATTTTCACAGAAGTTTCGTAAATGACTTGATTTGTCATTCTCCATTATCAGAGTAAAAATATATTTAAAAATGTTTGATTAGCAGCATATACTTTGTTTTTAAGTAGCTTCGCAATCTGTACATACATACTTATTTGTATGCAAAACACAGTAACTGCATTTACTGTATTTGTAAGTGGTAGATACTCAAAAAGTAAACATTAGATATACAGTAAGTGTGTTTGGGTGTAGGAAATTGACAATTGAGACACACGTAGGTATTTAAATAGAAATGAAGGTCTCTTAAACAACTGAATCGGATGCTGCCCATCATTGCACTTGACACAGTAAGTGGTGGTAATTATGGAAGGAATGATCTGATCACCATTTTCAAAACAAAATAACTACTCAGACCATGCAAAAACACAGTAATGTCAAAGTACTTACTGTGTTTTCCAATAGTATTTAGCTAATACTGTGTTTTGTTCCGGTACAGCTACTCATTCAGTGTCACTTACTGTGTTTTGTGCACATAATAACTCTTAAATGTTCATTATTTAATCAATTATAAGTGTTCCACAAGACGTGTTGGGACACAGTAAGTCCAATACTTTAGAAAACTCAATTTTTATAAATTTGTCAATTACTGTGTTTCTGCTTGGGACAGCCGAATAAGTTCAAGAGTAGAGAGCGACAATGACGCTTTGTGCTCCAATTAGCCACATGATTTTATCTACAATCATTTAAAATATCTAAATAAAGAAGTGATTAAGTTGAATAAGACAAATGCTTTCAGTTTATTTAAGTTTTGCTTCTAGTTAAATTTATATTGTAATTTTATTTAGGACAGACAACGGGTATTATGGAAAATCAAGCAGAAAATAGTGACGATGTCTCTTCATTAATTTTCATTATATTAACAATCAAAGTATCGGGGCATTATTATTTCATGAATTTCAGCACTCACCATATTGCTACTTGTACTAAAACTATTTGTGAGTGAATTCATTTGGGAGTCGTTTGATCTATAAAAAACCTATGTTCCGTTATTGTGACAAATTTCAGTAGTGCAGTTAAACTAAAATTTGTATTGAATTGTTTTGTGATAACAATTTCTTAGCTGAAACTTACGTCTAGATTTTCTAGAAAATAGTCCAGATGAGAAACTAAAAAATGCAACTTCAGTTGTTCACAATTTCCTCGACTATTTCCTTATAATCCAGAGTCCTGTAAATTCTAAGAAAACTTATTAACTAAACTAAACTTAACTAAAAGCCGTATCCACTCTTTCAACATAACTCAGATCATTGATTGAGTCCACAATATTAGGAAATAGTAAAATAATTGAAGGAAAATTTTAATGAATTTGAAGTTGTACTTGTTAGATTTTCATCGGGACTATTCTCCAGGAAATCTAGAAAACCAAATGAGGAACAGGAAGACAAAGTTTATTAAGACATCAAAGAGATGCTCAAGAAAGACGTACCAGTGAAGGAAAATATTGCATTTGTGTAGATCTTTCGAGGACCCGTTTAGGGTCAATTATCATAAAAAGCAATCAAGTTTTCAGGTGCAGGACATAAGTTCTCCCTGCATTCTGGATATATTTTTTTGAGTTTAGAGTGATGTGCTGGTTTTCTCCTGATGATCCATTTGAATTCAAGGGACCAGAATAGTATATAATAATGATAAAATTCGTATAATCTTGTAACTACTTTGCATTAGTGTACTAATCATCTCTGCCGAATTTTTCTCGATTATTTACGGAAATTTTTTAACATTATCGTTCGAAATTTTGGCTTCAGGTTCTAATACAGCGGATCCAAATACGTATACGTCTTGATATCAAGGACTTCTCAAGTAGCCATCTCATTTTTTCTCACAAAAACCGCATTTTAATATATTTTTTATCATTTTTTTAAATTTTGCGATTATTTGGGCTTGTCAAAATACATTGGAAAATGGGGGCACCAAATGTTGTTTTGTGTAGTTGTGTACTTATTTGAAATTACAATATAATATATACTGTTCAATACATCCACTTTAAAACTAATCGAGCACATACGAATAATACACAAAATAAATTAGTTCAAAACACAATATTATAGGAGGTAATACATACATTCTGTTTCCACAGGGAACTCCTTGTAGAGTATGTTGTACCATAAAAGTTTTAATTTAAATCTACTAACTATACTATAACAATGAAGCTCTAGTTATTATGGGTTAACATATTTACATATTAAGTGGGTTATGTTCCTGAGGGTTGACCGTTCCGGCTTAATGAAGGTAAAAGAAAATTTTAAGGGTCACGACTACTTTAAAATTAACCGACAGCCGCGTTGAGATCAGTTGTTTAGAAATAATAATTATCTTACATCGAATTATTTTACAGCTAACATCAAAATTATATACTCTCTTATATTATATACTCACATCTTAAATTTATCATGCTTCATCTCCATATTAGTAATGTCTGTTTAATATTGTTATTTGTATAAATAATATTGTTATTTGTAGCAAACAATATGTAGTTGCTACAAAAATGTCGTTATTTTTCTGTGGTCTTAATTTGACCATTAATTATTTACCGCCTCTTTTAATAGCTTACTGACTTGTTTTTTGTTCCATAGTATTGCCGGCATCAGCGCATCCGCCAAAAGTGTAAAATAAAACATCGGTAAGGGTATTTATTAACACCTAGTCCTGGAGCCTTAATTTTCCTAATCTACATAGCCTGGAATATTAAAGTCCGAAGAAATCTTGGACAGTAATTTTTCACGAGATCAATACTTCTCCTCGGTAAGTGACGAAAGTAAAAATACGTCACTAATGAAAATAATGCCAATAATTTGTATGTATTTACTTTATCACTGAATTAAAATGGAAACAGTGGTCGAAGTTGTAATGTGATGAAATTAAAGAAAAAGTTATAAGTTTTAAAAGCAATTAACTTATCCTCTATGTCAATAATTAATTTATTGGTACCGTTTGCATAACTTATACAGTTAAAGCTAATTTCATTTCAATTAAGGAGTAATTTATATCACGTGTCCATCGATTATAAGTTTCCGGCGTACTTATTTATCGAATTAATGTCGTAATACTTTAAGAAATTTGTAAAATGTTTTAGGATTTCTACTACACCTACAATTGACCTTTTTCGAGAATTTAAGTATTGACTTTAAGAGAAATCATGACTTTTCCTTATTAGTTGAGAATCATATTAGAGACTAATATACTAAACACTTTTCAAAGTTTGTTTTTCTGGGGAAAAATTCTGTTGATCTTAAAAAACGGCTGTCTTATGAATCACTACTTCCACTTTCAGTTTTTCCGTCCAAGTTTCTTTAAAGAAAAACATCCTAATACTATATTCGTACTTATATACAGATTCAGAAAGTGTTCGTTTTGGCATGGTAATATTTGGCAATAAGAGCAAGCGAGAGCGAAGCAACTAGGTTATTCTTTTCTATCGTATAGGGCAAAACGAGAACTGACGTGTGTAAGACGGAAACAAATTTAAACTCTAGAGATGTCCACACACATGTGGTGGAGATAGCAGGTGGCGGGCGCTTTGTACGATGTGTTATACATACGATAGAAAAGAATAGCCTAGTTGCTTCGCTCTCGCTTCCACTTATTGCCAATTATTGCCATACCAAAACGAATACTTTCTGAATCTGTATATATCGAAATAATATCAATAGTTAGAGATTTAAAAATGATGATGATTCTGGTCCCTGCGCCTTCGCCATAACTAAAACACGAACATTCGTTGCATCTATTCGAAAATCAGAAAATACAAGAATGCCATAAAAAGGAAGCATAACTTTTTGGCTCTAGACACCTAGAAACTGTGCAAAACGACATAATGTGGAAAAAATTGTGAGGACTTATTCATGTGTACTTTTCACAGTTTTCTTAATTTTCTGTGCACTGTGTATTGTTCAATAATTAATAAATGAAGAGAATTTTTTTTAAAACTCTGTGATTTTTTTATTATATTCATGATGTAGTTACGCAGTAATTTTTTCTGGGCAATCTCATTGTACGAAGACTCCCTATCATCAGTTGTTAAATTGGAAAAAATAACAATAATAGATTTTATTCTTTCTTACAACGGCGTACTTCTTTAAACACTTTGAAAAAAGAATGTGTTACACAAAGGCTTTTAACAATGATAGAGAAAAAGTTTCATAGTTGTGCTTGCAGAATATCCTTATTAAAAAAATAATGATAAATAAAATCGTTTCTTTCAGGGGATCCCGTCTGCAAATTACTGAAACTACTTTTTCAATTTCCTTTAATTAGAACTAAATCATATATTTTTGAAAGACCAATAATTTCAGTAAATTAAGAAAAATAAATCTCTAAATTCAAAAAATATTTGATCAAAAACTAATGAATGATGAATGAAGAAATCCGAACTTTTCACTGAATTTGTATTTTATTTGTATAAAAAAGTCAAAAAATTTTGTTGAAATAAAAAATGCTGTGCAGCTGGGTCATGCTTGTCCTGCTACGTTCTTGTAGCAAAACATCAAAAACCATCATTGAGGTCTCTGGTTTATGTCATTCTGTTTTTAAGGGTTAATTTAATTTTATAAAACTGTATTTGCTAATCGACATAATATACACGGGTCACCGGACGTCTATCTAAAATTTATATTTATTGAGAATTCACTACTATCAAGCAAAAAGAAGACACTGCTGTAGTGAAAATGAAGTATATCATAGATTTTCAGATTTTCTGAAGAGATTGTGAAGAACGTATTTCTTGAAGGTTGTAAAAATTCTATGAATACGTTTATTTATGACTTCACACCAAATGTAAAGAATGCAATTGGATCTTATAGTGAACAAGGCAACGCCTGAATATGGAGCAAATAATGATGATAATAAGACTCCCCCCCCCATGTCCCAGGTTGTCACATGTCACTATGCCCCTTCCCCTTGTGATGTCACATTTTTTTCAACATTAAATTCTGAGGTTGAATTATGTAATTCTTGTATTTTTTTAAATTTAAATCAATTAAAATAATATTACGAACAAAGTTGTATTTTTAAAAGCCGTGCTAATAAATCAATCCAAAAATGTATTTTACTGATTTTCATTGGCAGTAATCGTATCGATTAAATCGGTTTCATGTATGATAGAAAAAGCTTGATTGTTTTATTATAATATTTAACAACAATAAAAAAAAACAGGCAAACATTTTCTGTCTATGGATTTTCAAAGCAGTTTTTGAACTTTCTTATCACTGATGAATAGTGTTAGGAAATGTTAGCGATTTTCTTCAAAGGCGGCATCGGTCTTTGGGTATGTGTCGATGATGGTACGCGACCGATACAATAAAAATGTCTTGAATCACAGATGGATACGCCGACTACGTGTAACAAACTATTTTTGACTTTCAATTAACAGAAAAATATTAAATTTTCAGTATCTTACGTTCAATAGTATCTCTGCGATCAGTTATAATATATCAAATTAATAATATTATGGATCACATACACTTTGTATAATTTATGTAAAAATAGGGACAAACTTGTTGCAACCAACTACTTACCATATATATACAAATACCTGTTTAGAATTAAAAACGTTGTTTTCATGAAATTAAGCAACGTCTTTAGCTATAAGTAAAAAAAATATATATTACTTAAATGTCTAACCGCATTCACGATCTTACGTGCTTTTACTTCAAGCTGTTGCATTTTCCAAATGAAAACAAGTTGTTGAATAACTTTATTATAGATACATCTAGTAATGCAGATGTAATTATCTTCATTTCTTAAATAATGTCATGCAAAATATATCGTAAGTCTTGACTTCTAGTATATACACCAAATCCCAAACTGTTTTCTTAACAACTTGCTTTACCTGTTTCCCTTATTTACCCTTATTTAACGCCCACCCTTTACCAGAATTAGCACAAAATATAATCTCGTTCCAGATATCGTCATACATAAGTGTACCAAGTTTCAAGCCAATATCTTAGACCGTTTCTGAGTAATCATGCGCACAAAAAGAAAGTTACAGATCCACCGACAGACCGATAGACAGACATAAATGATTCTTTCGCTCAAATTTAAAATCTCGATGTTCTATGACATTCTAAGCCCATTTCAACAAATAAAATGTTTACCATTATCTACTACACATTACGATAACATACTCTACTAAGTGTATGCGGAAATAATAGCAGCTCGAAAACGTTTCCAATTTAAATCCTCTTAAAACTGACTTATAGCTCAAGACAATTGCTACAGACTTGGCTGACTACTCGTTTTAATAACTGTAACTTGTTTAAACTATACCATTACTTCCGCACTTCAACCATGATAACTGTAATACTCCCACTACTTGTTAGAAGATATTGTACATCCTAGGGTCGTTGGATATATTCACAGTTCAGTTACCAGACTAATAAAAGTACAAGTAGTAAGAGAACTAAACTCACATATCTTTCTAAAGATGCGGGAAATAGCCAAAGTACCATTAATATATTGTAGAAACTAAGATTGCGAAATAAACCTATCCGAGCAGAAATAGTAATACTAGTCTTGATAAAATTGTCTATAAACCAGACGGAATTCGAATAAGACTTACAACAACGTTAGTTCTGTTCTAAAAAGAACACGAAACTTTCTTGTAGAATCTTTGTTTATATTCTGTCTCAAGAAGTTTCTTTATAAAGTTTAACAGTTCTAAATTTGTTAATTTTCATATGTTGTTGGCTCTGCAAAATTAGGTTGAAGAATGGCATTCTTAACAGAAGCCCCTCATATCGACACTTTATTGTTGACCAAAAAAAACAAAATCATCCACATGTACCATGCATTAGTCTAGTTACAATTACTTAGATTAAGGTAGGACACTGGATTATATGACGGATGTCGAGACAAATTCAATCCATTTTTGGTAACAAGACTAAATAGAATGTATTATTACCTATTCAAGAGAATTATGTGACCTCAGCTCTGCAACTTGCCCGTCACATCAACATCAGTCATACTGTTGTCCTGAAAATATTTTAAAATGCGAAGACGTATCCTTATAAGAGGCAGATGCATGAGGCATTAATTGTAGATGGTGCGGATTGCAGAACTAAATAGCCTAGGTATCAAAGATTTCATCCATAATATATCTGTTCAGAAATATTAGGCGTTTTATCAAAGGAACAATTCATTAGTTTATACTTTACTCGAGTTGATTGACGTTTAAAGTATGGTACCTGTTTCTGGAGAAATTCCTTTGTTTTCCAATGTATTTATTGCGCAAAAAGCTTTATAGGACCGAGACTATTTAACCGCTTACCCGATGCTGTAAAACATCGAGAAAGAGAGTACTTGTTCTGAAAAAAACTAAAACTGCTTTTGTCAGATAGATGCTTCTATTTGTATCAGATTTTTTTTGTATATAAGGTGCAGTATGTTAGGTCCAATCACAAATTAATATATACTTATTAGTACGGGAGCTCGACAAAAGTGTCTTCGGGCATCCCAGTTGCCAATGGTTGGTGGACATATTGTAGGCATCTGTAGGTACGATTTCCCCCCAACAGCATGTCACGTACCCGCGTTCTCTTCGAGAGAGGGTTAAAGAACAAAGGACCGCTAAAATGGTGTCAAAAAAATCTGAAAAATTTCAGACACATTTTTTTGTAAAATGTAACCATTCTTTGTCTCTTGGTGTTTTTTTTCCAAAGCGCTTCCTTCTTCCGGAAAGAAATAACGAAAAAGAAATAAATTTTTTTGGAATTTCTTTACAGGAGAAGGAGGCACTTTGAAGAAAGAGTTTAAGAGACAAAAGCTATTTCTTTTTATCTAAAGAAATGTCTGAATTTTTTGTGATTTTTCTGAAGAAACAAAAAGACAAATCAAGGGAAATTCCTGGCCGAAATTATTTTTGTCTAAAAAGTTCTGAGGCAGGAGTGTTTTTTGGATAAAAATAGCCAACTTTCGATTCTTGGAGTTTTGCTTTAAAACACTTCCTTCACCCTAAACTAATTAATAAAGATCTATGAATTCTTTTTCTCTGTTATTTTTTTTTCGGGAAAAGGATGCACTTTGGGAGATAACACCAAGAGACAAAAGATGCTTATTTTTGCACAAGAAATGTGACTGAATTTTTTCTGAAATTTCTTGCCAACATTTAAGCGGCCCTTTTTTGCATCTCTCTCGAATAGAGCTCGGTCACGTGACTTGCCGTTGACGGCAAATGGTGCCTACGGATGCCAACAACATCTCCACCAAGCGACAGCAACTGCGGTGCCCGAAGCCACTATTGTCGATGGGCTCCCGTACTATATATCCCTTGTTTCTCTTTACAAAACAAAGTAAAAATACTTTGTTTTCAAATTTTAGATTGTACTGTATGTTTCTACTTAATGTGTTTGTCTTATAGAATTGTGTGTTTTAGTGTATTATATGTGTATTATATTATATATTTGACCATTAGTACTAGTACAAAATTTTATATTATATAACCGCAGTTTAAAATAGTATTTAAATTACCTTATCTACGTGATCCAAATGGACCAATAAATAGTTAAATTTGAATTTGAAATATTGCCAACAAATGACGAAATTTTGTAGCCGTAACTAAATGTTTCTGGAACGGATGCTTCTTTCGGGCGAAATTATGCTCACTTTATGGTGAAGTTAATCCACAGAACTGTCGTTTCTGGGCTAACGATAAGCCTAATTGGATGTAGGAAACCTATATTCAGCACCCACTAATAATGTGTGGACTGGGATAATTGGTGATCGAGTAATATAACGAATATTACTCAACAATACACTTAACGGACCAATATATCTAGCTTTTCTTAACGATGTATCACTTGGTGTGCCCTTACATTTAATAATAGGTTTGGTTTCATTACTTCGGGTAAATATAAACTAAGAATATTGCTTCTCAAATACGGTAAGAGACAGAGTAAAATTTATTTTTTTCTGGAAAATAGAAACACAGTATATATTAATTATATTACTCAACAATACACTTAAGGAGGTTGAGGCGTTAGACGAAAATAATGAAAAAAATCTGAAATAAAGTTTTTAATAGATTTTTATGCCTCAATTTTCTGTAAAAAATCCAAAGTCATTAGGAAACTCATAAAGTTATAAATTTAAAAAAACTTTTACATGTGGTCTTATGGAAAATATGTCAACACAGCTTGCAAACGGTACATTTTAACACAAATAACTAAATAAAACACACTACTATATTTTCTACCACATAGTGGTAGAAAACATAGTAGTGTGTTTCATTTAGTTATTTGTGCAAAATGATTAATTACCACAGAGTAACGGCTCCTTCAATCAGTTTTTTGGTACATTTTAATTTATAGCAAATAACCTAATAATGTCAGCAGTTACGAAAACTAACTATGTAAAGCATTGATGTCTTACGCATATTTTAATACCGGTTCCAGTTTAGGAGACTTTTAATAAATAAAAAAAAAAATTAAACATTTGTAAACTGTCAAACTTCTCTTTGCGTTAATGATTTTTCACTGATTTTTCAATGATTTAATGGTTTATTTTAATATTTACTGCTTCTCATTTCTTTTTAAATTATTTACTGAAACAAATTTGTAAAATACACAAATATTTACATAAATTTACTATTTTTTTAAATAAGTTTGGATAAAACATCCAAAAGTTAGCATTAAGGGCCGTTTTTTCAATGTCCAGCTAAAAGTGCCCGGTAGGTAGCTGCTAGTTACGCTTAGCTGGCAGTTATATCTATGGTAGTGTTTATCAATAGCAATTTAACTGCCAGCTACATATCCATGAGTTCAATTATTTCTTAGCTATGTTGGCTCTACTGATTCTACCTGAAGTTTCTTTCAATTGGTTTAATTCCAATTCCGCGCGTGTCTTAATGACGGCTTATCTAATTGAACCTCAAAATTCATTGGGTTGTGTAGCGTGTTGATTGATGTTCAGTTTTTGATTTTTTGCGTTTGTGTATCAGCAATAATTGCAATGGAGAGCGTAAAAAGCAATGATGTGAATGCTGAGTGTTCTTACCGGTCCGTAATGGTTTCAATTTCCCCCTCTATCAACTCAACGATTTGTAAAACAGTTTCTTTACGCAGTCGAAATCTTATAGAAAAATCTTTGTCTTCATAATTCTTAAAATTATTTTCTCGTTCCCTTATGGTATAGGGTATCATACTCTATAAATTCTATAGTTTCGTCGTCATCATCACTCACATTCAGAATATTATTATTATAATTCATCATTGGCAATAATGTATTTAATATAAATCACAAATTAAAGACGAATATATCAACCACATTGGTTTCTAGGTTAGAATGTTTTAGAATTGTCAGAAATTGAACCAAATGCGCTGTGCAAATTCACTAACAGTAGAATAAATCCTTAACTGGCACTTTCAACTCTCTACTGAATTTACTTTCAAATAGTGAGTTTAACCCTCTGGTAAATTTTACCTACACATTGAAAAACAGTTTATCTGCCAGATAAATTTCAACTGACAGTTAAGCTATTTAATTGGACGTTGAAAAACCGGCCCTTGCAAAATAGTTAAATCTACATGAATAATTAATTAATAATAAAATATGATTTATTTATGCCTCTATGATAATAATTATTGGTATCATCGACTTATAACCTTTTGTAATAATTTATTATGGACAAGTTCCGATTTAGAATTCGACTTGCTTTTGGTTGGGACAGTAACGTTTCAACCTCCTTAACGGACCAATATTTCTAGTTCTTCTTAACGATGTATCACTTGGTGTGCCTTTACATTTGATAATAGGTTTGGTTGCATTGCTTCGGGTAAAAATAAGATAAGAATATTGCTGCTGAAATATAGTAAGAGATAAGTAAAATTGATTTTTTTCTGGAAAATAGGAATACTGTAGTTATAGAATTTATTCAAGGTGGCAATCGATTGCATACTGTCAAAAATTGTCAAAATAAATAGACTTTTATTTTAATTTAATTTTTTTCATATTAATTTCTATTTTGATTTCTAACTTCCCCTCACCCTTTGAAACGTTTATACATTTTAGCAATGATGTTAAGTAAATTGTATGCTCTCAATTATTATTGAAACTAATTTTAGCCGATACATTGTGATTCACTTTATCATAAAATTTGTCATTATTCTACGCTTGATGTACCTATTTCACAAAACGCGAATATTTCGGGATTGATATTTTACATAGTTTATATCGTATTTATTTAAAGAGAGAATGGCTTGTTCGTTATACCACCACTGCTTAAAGGTATTCTTGTTCTCAATTAAAGTTCGTTGAGGTTCGCAACACATTTATTCTGATAATTGCCTCTTCAAGTGTGAAAAGATGCAATTCAAGTGCACGAGTTGGAAAACATAATTGTAATTGTCTACGAAATATACAAAGAGTGTAAAACGAATATGTCTCAACTCATCGAAGTACCAATTATATTTGAAATTGTAGTAGAAATATTTATACTATTTATTCACAATATCGAGTATCGCAAAGTGGATTATCTGCGTCTCTAAAGGTGCGTTTACAGCTACCAAACGGAGGCGAACGAGCGACAGTGAACAAACATTCGCCACTGTATGAGGTAGTAAAAACTATATATAACTCGGTGGATGGTAAGAAAAAATAAATTGCAATATTTTTAGATTTGGCTAAGGCCTTTGATACGGTGTCCCACGATTTACTAATTACTCAACTCAATGAATATGGTATAAAAGGTATTGTTAATAAATTGTTCAGTAGTCATCTTCAAAATAGAGAACAGTGTGTAAAAATTGGTGAATTAAAAGTAATTAAAAAAAGATGAAATATGGAATACCACAAGGAACTGTTCTAGGACCAGTTCTGTTTAATATTTACATAAACGAATTACTTCATATCCCAATGGACGGAAAAGTTATAGCTTACGCCAATGACACTGTTCTCCTGGTTGAAGATGACTCCTGGGAAGATGTAAAGAACAAAGCGGTTTTAGAATTTTCGAAACTACAACAGTGGCTAGCCGAACACCTTCTAACAGTTAATCTAGAAAAAACTAAATTTATGTGCTTCGGTATTTATGATAAGAACATACCAAATATACATACACTGCAATTACATACGTATACGTGCTTAAATAAACAAAAATATAACTGTGAATGTGATATGAAGTTATTCCAAACAAAAACCACTAAATATCTTGGAGTTGTAATAGATCAAAACTTAAAATGGACTGAGCATATCCAACAATTAAATAATAAAATGCATAAGTTAGTTTGGAAATTCTACCATTTAAAAAATACAATGCCTTTCAATATCTTAAAAACACTGTATCACGCCTTAGTCGAATCAATTCTTAGATATGGAATATTGACATGGGGAAGTGCCTATCCAACAAATTTAGAACCTTTAAATATATCACAAAAATATATAATCAGAATTATCTTAGGAAAAAAATAAACAATACTCCTCGGAATTATTATTCAAACAATTCAATGTATTTAATTTGCAACTTTTATATATCAAATCGGTTCTCATATTTACTTTTAAACATAAAAACATATTAAACACAATACAACATGAACATAATACAAGGCAAAAACATAATCTAAATGTGATAATACCTAAAAACAGGTATACATCAACCCAAAGATTTATAACTTATTATGGCCCTAAATTTTATAATGTTTTACCAACACATTATAAACAATTCAACAATATAGGTTTATTTTCTCATAAAGTGTCGGAATTCTTAAGGACTAACAAAGATACATTTATGAAACTATTGGCAGGTGGTTAAACAAACTTACAAAGCATACGGCCCCTTAATTCTGCATGTATATGTGTATACGATGTTATTAAACAAGTATTGTCATGGGTACACACACAGGCTACATATGTAGTCTAGGTGTGCACTAAATGGAGGAATAATAACATATGCATATACATATAAGATTAGGTAAAACTTACTTTTATATTGAAATCATTTTTATAATTTAGCGATTAATGATAAGAAGCATATTATATTACTAATTTTGTATTTTACATTGTACGTGTATTCTGTATTGTATTATTAATTACAAAATAAATTACTTACTTACTTACTTACTTACTTACTTACAGTGAACACGAACTCTCTTTGATGTACCGCTCCGCTCCCGAACCCTAGCGAACGCGAGAATTCGCATTTGCTCGCCTTCGGTGCTTTGTTTATAGCATGCGAATTCGGCCATTCGCCTATGTTCATTCGTCTTCGTTCGGTAGCTGTAAACGAACCTGAACCCTAGCGAACGCGAGCATTCGCATTTGCTCGCCTTCGGTGCTTTGTTTACAGCATGCGATTTCGGCCATTCGCCAATGTTCATTCGTCTTCGTTCGGTAGCTGTAAACGCACCTTAATAGTGTTGCTTTGTTTTGAAATACCTCTTTAGATAATATCTCTTTGAGAAACAAATTACCATATAAAAGTAAGTTTAAGCTTCCTCGTTAGAATTATTCCAGTTAGCAGATATTTATCTAGGGAAATAATTTAAGGTCCGATTTCAACTGGATTTGAAAATCATAAAACATTTTTAATCTTATTGCTGAAAATCACTAGATTTTAGAAAAATGATTCTTATCAGATTCATTGACATACGGCTGGCTGTCCATGATAGTCCAGATTCCAATATAGCAAATGGTAGCTCCAGTGAAAACTTGCGTGTTTAAAAAGTCAGGTTTCATTTCTTTCTATCAAAATATAGATATTGTTGTGTTTAATAATAAGATCTTAAGTACCATTTTCTGTTTTTGTATTTTCACGATTACTTCAAAGATGGCTGTCATGAATGGATTTATTTCTGTTTTCCGAGAATGTCATTGACTAATATTCAATTCAAAGATTTTTTTATATATGTATTTTTCTCAGTGAGTAATGAGTACTTATATTATTTGCGAATGTGAAAAGTATATCGATTTTTCTAAAAATTATACATTAGTATTATAACATTACATACAAGTATAATAATAATATTATAGTTCATTATTAAATCAAAATTGATAGAAGAGTAATAATATGAAAATAATAAACGAAAATTCAAATAATGACATTAATAAAATAGTAACACTACATCTATTTTTCACTGTCTCTAACATTACTATTTTTGTAGACATATTTTTGCATTATTTCGAACACTATATTTCCAGAGAACTGTACACAGAACAGAGATTTTAACCAATATCCACTTGCATATACTCTTCTACAGTCACTTTAATCACACTTGTGGATACTGGCGGTTTGATACACTTTACTGAGATTATGATCATGGAAGTATGTACATTTTACTAATAGTATATTTGATCTCAGAAGGTGAGATTTCAAAGCATCTAAACAGGGCCGCCGAGAGGAAATCGAGGTCCGGGGCTAATCACATACGACCCCTACCAATCCTCGGTACAGTTTCGTAAAGCAGGGGGTGGCATTCGATACAAATTTCGAAGAGGAGCAGGGGGTTACATTGTGATATTCCTTAAAATTATATATTCATTTCTAGACAATACAAGTTACGAACACGGGCATTTATTAGGTACTCATTGTATTTACATATCGTACTGATCATTTAAAAGTAATGCAAATGTAACCACAATTTGCATATGCATCTCCAACTTCGGGTACAATCCGGGCCCCCTAAAAAACACCGGGCCCCTCAAAAAAACTCTGGGGCCGGGGGGAAACACCCCCGACCCTCCCAATCTCGACGGGCCTGCTTCTAAAGTTTGTGGTAGTCTCATCTCCACTATGGTTTCCTTCAAAGCCAATTACTATTATTATATTGCCTAACCTGGAAACTATTAAGCTAGACATTTTTTTACAGTTTTAGGCAGGACTTTATTTCCTTTGATTTCAATAAATCACACTTCTTATGTTGGCTAAGCTTAAAACGAGTAATTTTCGAGATACAACAATTTTGGGAAACAGGCTTGAAAAATGCTCAAAGGTGGTTCACTTTGAAAAGTGATAATTTGCACCCTGTTCAAGTACGAGAGTTGTTCTACAGAAATTAAGTACGCATTAACCCACCAATATACCACTTTTACGTGTGATCATCAGAAGAAACGGCACATGTTTTTAGAAAATGTCAATTTTTGGGAAGGGTATCTGTTGGAAAGAATATTATTTTCTTGTCTTCTGCATAACCTTATCAGTTCTCTCTTTCTGCTTTTAATGTATGGATGGAATAAACCCGAACAGTTCACAATTTACCTATCTTTGTCATGTTTTCAAAAAAATTTGAATTGGAACAATCAGAGTCTCTTTTTGAACATCAAAGGAAAGGTTTTAAGCAAAATAAAATAGTTCCGAGTTAGTGCCAGATACTATATAGTTTATTATTACTATGTATTGTTTAAATTCTCGAAAAATAGAACGTATGTGTTCAAGAATACACAACTCAGGAAAAATAGAAGTTGGCAGATAGAGAAATATTGGAGAAATAAAAATATCGACATGAAGAAATAAATATAGTGAATGAATGAGTGAAAGTTGTAGTCTGTCTTAAGCCACTGTGAATATCTAATTGATTAAGTGTTCTTCCGAATACAACAAAATTCACATTTACATAGTGTGGCACTCAGATTACGTCAATATCTTTTTTATATCTATTATTAGAATATGTATTTGAGATCAGCAATACCCGTCAGCTTCCACTCGATTCGTAACAATCTTGTTGAAAGTACCTTAATAACATTTTGAAGTAAAAATGATATCTATCTAAAATTCGTTCGAACCTAAGAGATATACTGTATATTACGGTTTCAGTATCTTGTACATCTTCGTACGTCTCCGTTCTTGATAAAAAAATCTTAGTAGTAGTTTTCTCTAAAATTATGGTAAATATAGAGTGCACACAACATAATAGTTTACATGCTTCTGGTGATCATCCTATATCACAGAACTAATCTAAGTTTAGCAAAAGTTATTGTGTCTGTAATAAATCAACTACGCTCCTACGCTCCTACGCACATACATACCAGTACATTCGGAAATTTTCTATAATTGAATTCAGGATATCTGTATAAAATTTTTAGCATTACGATGATTATTACATTTTTTTGTATGGTTATCATATAGCAATTTAATTAAATCAAACAGGTATAATGCGGTACGTGCCTCAAAAGTTAGCTAATAATTTAATAAAAACTTTTATTCTTACATTACTCCAATTATACCTATACGTTTTATGTATTTTACCAGGTTTAAAGTTTAACAAGAAAATTACAAACTCTCGTAAAATCTTTAGCAACTCGCGTTAAAGTTAAATAAAACTAAACCATTTTTTCTACTAAACAGACCATTTTCACATAAAAAGAAAGCATAAAGGATAATTATCATAGGAACTGCCCCTGATAGCAACCTTAAAAGGGTTAACTTCCTCAAATAAGACTGATTTGCATATTTTGATGAAGAAACGGCATATAGCGGTAGAAAATAGATCTTATATTTAAAAAAATACTGTTGTCGGGAAGAATGACTTACATACAGGGTGTAATTAGTTTCATGTCATTAAAAAAGCTGGCACTAGGCACCGACTAGACAAACAAAAAACCTATATGACTTTATTCTCTAGGCGAACTTTGAAAAAACTGACCTAGGTTTAAAATTTGAATGTTAAGGTAGGAAACATTTGACAACCACTGTTTTTCAGGGTCAATGGATGTCATAGTTCCGAATATTAGAAATAATAAAAAACTGTAATACCCGACTTGTGCTCCCGCCGGAAGAAGTGCGGCACTTTGATGGGATTACTTGTACCGAACTCTTTATACCACTAATTATGAAAATGAAAATAATTCCTTTTCTTTCGGCATAACTCAACTATAGGATGGCCGCAGGAGTTAAAATAGGATTTGTTTATATGTGTTTTTTAATTTGGAACAAAGTTATTGTAGCTTTTATTGTCGTTTACAAGAATTTACAAAATTTAAAAGTGGTTTATTAACATTTATAACATTGTGTTAAAAGCTTAAGAAATTAGTAATTATGTTATGAAATTGGAAAACGAACAGTTAGACGAAATGGGATACACACAGGTTCGCGATATCGCGGGCGCTTAAAGTTGGATCCTCTTCTACAAGTTCCAAAATTTGAACCTCTGCGTCAATTACCCTTTCTTCGCGTTGTGGACCTCATTCTCCTCCATATCCATCGAGACAACTTGTTTTTCGAAGACGCTGGTCAATACTAACAAATGTACGAGCACAAGGATGACGTCGATTAGGGAACCTTAAATCCAAAAAGTAACTAAAAAGCACGAACGAGAAGTAGTGTCTTACGTAACCAAGTACTAACGACTTGAACGATAAGTCAATAAAATATGTCTTAACATAAGTGGCGCAAAATTCAAAAGGAACAAAAGCAACAGACAAAACCAAGGAACGGTTAGGTAGTGTGGTGTGTACGTTGTTTACCAAGTAAGGACACAAACTGAAATTATTACTTAAGAATATTACAAGGGACGGCATAGCACGGGTAATAAGATAATTTGGCCGCGAAGAAGCAAAAAATCATAAAAATAAAAGATTTCCTGTATAATATGTTGTATATGTATTATTTGTTGTTACATTTTCTGAACATACGTATATGATCCTAATTTTGATAACATGTCACTTTTCCACGATAATTTTATAGTGGACACAATACCAACCTGTTTTTGTAAATATTTTTTTCTTAATACATTCCACAGATAACGCGCTTCTTTGTATCTTAAAATAATTCATTAGTGCTGCACTCGCCTTTGAGTTGTTAACTATTGAAACTGGAGGGACAAGTGAAGACTTCTGTCGTAACTTTAATAACAAGAAGCGCAAAAATTGTAACAGACAACTATTTTTGGCCATTAAATAGTAACTAGTACGAAAAACAAAAACAACAAACGCTGCGTAACAATTACTTTCACAGTACCAACAACATATTTTGCTTTTGAAATAAAAAAAGCTTCATATATTATTTACAACTAACTTTAGTCGCCCTCGGCTTTGATAACTAATAACCCCTTGAGGGTTAATGTACTAATTAATATACGAATCAAATGTATGACCCCTCGCTTTAACCGCGAATATCTCAGAAAGGGAGGAGCGGAAAAAATTGAAAAAATTAAGTGTTCATTATGTGTCTATTCTAAATCATTGACTGAAATTTTAATAATGTACATTGGACAGTTTTGATGTTGTGCTAAGATGTATAGAAAATATTCCTACTATGTAAATAATATTAAAGATACCGATAAAGAAGGGCATTTTTTGCGCGAGAAATTTTTTTCATAACTTTTTATTCTAAAATTTTGCAGTTATTATCAAAAACGTGACCTCATGTTTTTTCGGTTATTTATCAATGGATTTTAAAAAATTTTGATGAAATAGTTAATTTTAAAAATGTAAATATTTTCAGAAAAAAGAATTGGTATATGTCAAATATTAATTTAGTTATCAAGCGCAATAGATAATATTATTGCTTCTACTATCAGAAACACGAAATAGAAATAAATAAATATAGTTTGTTTCTTATATAGGCTTTATATAATTTATTCAAATTCAAAATATTATATAAATACATATCAAAACATTTGTACAATATAAAATATATATAGGACAGGTGGTTGGGCAGAGTTGAAAATGTGATATTTCAAAAACACAGGGAAAGAAAGAAAAGACCTGCAGTAGATAATGCATCCTTGGATTAAAAGAAATGCGGAACATTTCACGACTTTGCGTGTCACATGTGTGCTGGGGTCATGGTAATCTTCTGTGTATCCGTTCCAATTCTAGTATGGAATTCAAGTCCAAACTTCTACTGCTAAATTATCATCCTTATTGTAGAAGTGTCTTTATTTCTAATTATAATATATCTAACAGTAATAGCTATCATATTTCGGATAAACATTTTGGAACTTCTTCAGAATTCGATTATCAACACAATTACATGAATTTTCTTCTTTACGAGGGATATTTATGGTTCTATAAATGATCAGATCAAATGCCATATACTTTTCGTTTTTGGTATTTCCGTAGAACATAATTAATACGCTTAACTAAAATCCGAAAATAAACTTATAATTGAATGTAATTTAAAATTAGATTACTAACTGAAACAGTCACTGAGAAATAAAACATAAAAAATCTACCAGTAACCACAAAATAATAATAAATTACAACTTGAGTTAGGATTTCAGGTTGCAGATAAGTAAAGTAAACATCACGGTAATAGTATCCTAATTTAGTCACAATTTTCGAGTGAAAAGGAAAACTTTTAAATATGACTCTTACTGCATAAACTTTAAAGTGCAATTTATTCAGTGATATGCTTGCAGACTCTTCACTTTAATACCAGAACTGCAATTTGCCATGAAAAGTGCATCTTTAATAATTGTGTTCAACAAACTTGACTCTGTGTTGTACATTCATTATCAGAGATGAAAACTTATCTATTACTTATGACTTTAAATATCTCTATTTTTGTACATAATAATAAACAGGACCGGTCTTAAGTATTTTTAAGCAATGGCTTGTAAAAGCAAAGCTGCCAATACAGAAGACGAAACACTAAGTACGACTAATCAAATTATCAAATATACGGCAGCTATCATCAAGTTAGAAAAGAAACTTATTTATTTGTGTTCAAATTATACATTAACTACAAATCTAACTCAAATAATAAGTTACCTCAAAATTCAAACTAAATATTAGGATAATTATTCTCATTGGTACTCTCCTGAAGACTTTAAATGAAAATTAAAGAACTTGTATAATTTCTAGACGGTTTAGTTGATCCGAAGGAGTATTTTATTTGTTATGACAAGGTGCCAAGTTTAATGCAATCATTTTAAATTTCTTAATAATTCCTAAAATTTAACGGAAACGACTGTGTTTGTTTATTATGTGGTTTGCCACGCAATCAAGTATTCTCTAGGGAGAGCTAGATATTTTGACGCATGTCGAAAACTCCCAGAAGGATCCTCGAGGAGAGGTCTCTCTGTATTATCTTTCAGATAGAAGAAATACCCAAGTATAATTTTTCTGGAGAACCTTATTTACTAAACTTAATGATGTAACATTTTTTAGCAGCATAAAGTAACACCATCACGGCTAACTCTTGCGAGTTACACGTCACAATCATTAGGTTGTATGCTTTTAGCTTACGTGTTATATATATGATGGTAAATCTTCATGTAAATCACATAGGCATTTCTTGAAATTCTAATTTTTTTATAAGAAATGGATTTTAAAGTAAAATTTTGAATTTCAAAGGAAGCGAATGTATTTGTTCATGTAGTTTGCCACGCAATCAAGTATTCTCTAGGTAGGGTCAGAGATTTTGACGTATGTCCAAGACTCACAGAAGGATCCTCGTAAAGGGGAGGTCTCCCTGAGTTGTTTTTCAGATAGAAGAAATACCATAATAAAATTTTTCTGAAGAATGTTATCTACTAAATTTAATGTGAAATTTTTTAGCAGCATAAAGCAACACTTTGACGGCTCACTTTTGTGAGTTTAGCGGCCACAATTATTAGGGTGTCTGCTTCTAGCTTACATGTTATATAAGTGATGATAAATCTGCATATAATTCAAATAGGCATTTCTTGGAATTCGAATTTGGCTATCCATTTATTATGGATAATTAGTGATTCCCACGTTTTTACAAGAAGTCTGTTTTATATTGTAATTTTGAATTTTTGTATAAAACATAAAAACGAAACTGTGTTTTAAAAAATTCGATTACTATGCTTCCACTCCACTACTAACGTGGATGTGAAAGTAATTAAGGAATATTCTATTTCTTTTTAAACTGTTCTAACCGCTTTTAGTAGCTGCCCAGTTTTTTAAAATTAATGAATATTTTTATTATCTTATTTCCTCAGCGTTTAAAGTTATTTTTGTCATGTGCTTGTCTGTTATTATCATATTTCCCAATACGGTTCAAATAGACAATAAAAACAATGCCTGTAATACATGTTTATCGTAAAGTCTTACATAAATTACAATTTTAGGGCTCCATATTGAGAGAATTACTTAAGTGTTTTTCTGATAGATTAAAATAATTTCTCCCACCGGCCACTTCCAAAGTGCTCTTGCATTCGTTATATGGGAGCATCCATAAATTACGTAAGGTATTTGAGAGTGGGTGGGTCTCTGTTTATATGGGGTTAGGTGGGTATTTGAAAAGGATTTTACGTAAGATTTTTTCGAATATAATTTAATTTTTTTATTGCTTATGACTATTATTCGCCTAAACTACTATTAATATCTATCGAAAAATTTAAATTCTACTTGGTAAGTATTTTCAAATATAGACATAATTTAATAACATTCACTATATTCAATAAAGTACACTGAAAGAAATAATACGGCCGGTATAGCTAAATGAATAAAACTGAATCAGATAAATGTTGTTTGTATGTAAAATAAATAAATAATAATTTATCTAATTCATCTCAACAGTGAGGCTGATTCAGCCACATCTTTTTACCCCTAAAATAAAGAATTAAAAAAAAATAATATCTTATGTAAGGAATACGGGGGGGGGGTTGCGTGAAGAATTACATCTTACAGTTTCTTATATGGGGTTGGTGGGGGGTAGAAAAACGTCAAAATTCATCTTTCGTAATTTATGGATGTTCCCTATAGTACTAGAGCCCATCGACAAAGACCTTGTGATCATCAGTTAAGCTCGAAAATTAGTGGGGTTTCTTCCAAAGCCATAATCTCAACGGCCATCCATCGCCGGGAAATCCGGGTTGGAGGAGGGCAGTGGGAGAACTGAAACAGTTGACGGAAAATTCTGAAGATGTATGGACAGTTTGTGCTATGTTGACACCATTATTGAGTATTGAGTTAATAATGGTGTCAAATATAGCACCAAAACATTGCCAATATAATCACAAAATCAACGCATTTGCATAAATAAAATAGTAGATTTATTTTGAAAGTTCTTAGTCTGCAATGTACATATCAAGAAATTATATTTTTCTCTTAAATAAGTTAAGACAAAAATGTATTTTCTTGATGTATACCTTATAGACTAAAAACTTTCAAGCTAAATCTATTTTTACATCCAATAAACGTGTATTGTTTAATTTACCTGAATATTTCAAGAATAATAATATTGATTAATAATTTTACGAAAAACCTCATAAACCAGGCTATGATGTTTGAATTTGCAGATGATAATATGTTACGAGTTAGATCAACCGAGAGATCGCGGTAGCAGAGACAAGGAGAGATCACCACAGATTGATCAAAAACAAGTGAAAATGTAGTACTTGCATTTTGAACAAACTATTCTAACAGTACAGCTAATGTAATATCATACAGGGCGATTCCAAACCTATACTCATAAACTTAAGATTCGATCCTATATTTGTAATCTGCTACATCGATAATCGTCACATACCGAATTTCAGTCGAATCCGACCATAAAGATCAAATGTTTTAATTTCCTTTTTTCATTTTGACGAACCCTGTACGTTTTCTTCAACAAAAGTTTTTGTAGATTCGGCTTCTATCGATTGATTAAATCCGAATTTGAATTACAAATTTTCTCGCACAATTTTTTGTATCGATTTCCAACAAAATTATTTTGAAACTGAATGAAGCTCCGAGAAACCCTCTTTAATTAAGCAAATACGAAAATAAAAAAAAATTACTCATGTGATATATAGGTAATAGTGGAGCATCAAATTATGACCGGAAATGTAGAAAATGGTAAAAAAAAATCTATGGCCGCGTGGTTCGAACCCGGATCTCCTGTTTGGGACTTCTAGCCGCTACACCAGCGAATCTACTGAGGAATGGAAGACTAGAAAGATTATTTAAAGATTATTACCCTATATATCACCAAAAAATCAGAAAAATGACAAAAATGTATAATTTTAACACGTTAGTCGCATAGAAATAAGCCAAGAGCAATTATAGAATAAAAAATATGTGCCAAAAATAAAAAAAATTAAAATAAAAAAGTTGCCCCGGGCGGAATTTGAAGTCGGGAATCCACTTAAAAGTAGTCGCCGCTTAGCACGTTCGGCTACGGCGGATCCCAAACTTAAACTTGACTATAATCTCGGAAAAGGCAAAAGTTCAAAAATTTTTGAAACGTTAAGAACTAAATAAATACGTCGGGTGGAGGATCGTGTGATATCTCTACGGAAAAAGAAAGATTGGCATTTTGTCGGTGTCGTAAATTGCGACGGCAAAACCGGAAATTCGGCTCGGCACGAGATAATCAAAAACGGCTTTTTTCACATTTGTAACAGTACCGCTGTCAGGTCATTGACTAAACCGCCCCTCGCCGCCAAACGCAGCGCTCCCAGCCCGGCAGACTGATGGACGGATATTCAATGGATCATCGACAACCTATTAATACATATTCTGTCCATTTACAAATAGTACAAATTTCTGTAACGCTAGCTCTCGTGATATTATTTCCTAAGTTTATGCATACCGTTTAAGAATCACTCTGTATATAATACAAATTACTAATAAGCACCCTACCTATGTTCTTATATGATTTGCGTTTATAATTAGTTTTCATTACTCTCTATCATTTCCAAATATACGTTAACGGAAACTAACCACAGTTACCTTTAACGTCTCTATTTTGAGACGTTTTAAAAGTAGTTCCGGTGTGCACGGGATTGCCTGAGTTCCTGCACTATATCCACTAGCGCATGTGATGTGTCTCCCGGATGCGTGCTTGTCGGCCTCAAATTGTACTGAATGAATAGGGTGTTAGGTCTCACCAAACTAATAGCCTGTTGAGTATCAGCGTCTTTCAGACCATCTACCAATGCCAAGATCCTGCTCCTGATGGATATACTATATCGAGCTATAGAGTAACATCCATTTCGAACTACTGCAAACTTCCTCGCTTTCCGAACTCTAATTTAAATTGAGCTTAGTGAGTCTTGCTGGATCCCTTCAACAAATATCAAACTCTAACAATGATGACATGAGAGACTGTTATGTAGATAGATGAACTTTACCGTGGTGGATACGAAGTTTCTATTCTGGTTTGGAAGGAAAAACGCAACAAAAAGAAATTCAATACAATTATAAGCAAACAAATAATAATTCATTTTTAAACAAGAAATTCGTTGGAAAATTTTGTTGAAATCCTTAGAGAAGTTTTGTTTCATTTGTAGGTAAGAAGGGCAGTGGTGTATATAGCATTTTTTGGGAAGGAGGCATTCTTGGTAACTTTAACGTAATATAGGACGTAGTATTGGCATCATAAAACGTAAATGTTTTGTTATAAGTAGAATATACTTTTATGTTAGTTAATATGGTATTTAAATTTGCGACAGATTAATTTAGTACTATCAATGAAAAGAAAGTTTACTCTTTTCTTAGGTATTTAGTTCTTATCATATACTACAAATTTCTGGGCCTTATATACAGTATCTCTCACTTTTCATGACTGCCATATCACAGCTCTCTTATTACCAACGTGATTTTTTTTTTATTCTGGTGGAAGCTAACAATCTCATAATCTTATTCGTTGTTATCAAAAACTCACTGAAACTGAATTTTAATAAGATAGTGTACTTGGTGTTCACGTAATAGGAAAATAAAACTTTACTTTTTAAAGTAGCAATTATAACAATAATAACTTTATTTTTGGAGTTAATTAAGCTGAAAGGAGACAGGTTCTCCGTTTAGAATTAATCACATGCCGTTGCGTCAGTCAGTTTACTTAACAGTCAAAATCAGACAACAATTGACCTGGAAATAAAGAAAATGTCAATATTAGACCAATTTAATTCACGAACAATTCAATAAAACGTAAAGCTCTAAGAATATGTCTGGGTGCTATGAAATCCACACCAAATGAAGCCCTTCATGTGGAGGCTCTTGAACCCCCACTTTTAATTAGAAGAAATTTCTTGAGTAACAAGTTCATTCTCAAGCTTAATCTTTGTAACATACCTCTACTGCAAAAAATTTCTTCCCTCAATACTTTCGACTTGACCAACAGTTATTGGACTAAGAAGCCTTCCCCCCATATTTGTATTTCATTTCGTGATACCTGTGAACAGTTAGACATTATTGAAAAGAATTCATTAAGGGATTACGATTACTGGGCTTTGTGTACCAAACCTCGCGTTCTCACCCCTGACTATAATGATAATCCAAATTTTTGTGAAAAAATTATACTAAATATTCTTGACCAGTTTAATGACTCAACAATTATTTACACTGATGCCCCTAAAACCAAAGAAAGTAACGGCTGTGCATTCTACATTCCACTGAAACACGAGGAAGTCAAATTCAAACTTGACACAAACTGTTCGATCTTTACTTCTGAAGCAATTGCCATTTATAATGCCTTAAGTCATGGCAAAAAAATGATCTCAAATAATATAATAATTTTGTCAGATTCCCTTTCAGTCCTTTCAGCTGTTAAAAATACTTACTCCTTCTCTTACAAAATAAACCCATATATATAAAATAAAAGAATCTGTTTATAATATCACACAATCTGGGAAATCCGTTACTTTTGTCTGGGTCAAAGCTCATATAGGCTTGACTCATAATGAACATGTCGACATTTTGGCTAAGGACGCCGCCGCTAACGGGGCTATACTAGATCATAAGCTATGCCTGACTGACTGCTATTACTTATATAAAACACGAGCAAAGAACACATGGATAGATTCCTGGGAACAACATGTTTTGAATAAAACTAAATATTGCACAATACAACCAACTATTCCTCGTTCTTTTTGGCATGACAACCTCAACGTACCACGAAAATATATAACAACTATTATCAGGCTAAGATTTGGACACGCGAGCTTTCCCTCTCACCTACATAAAATTGGCGTTCTCCCATCAGATCTGTGCGATATGTGTGATGTTATTAGTGATCTTGACCATGTTTTCTTCTCATGTTCCAAAAATAAAAACGCTACAGATATATTTATCAAAAATATTGTCTCATGTTGCAACACTATGGCTCCATTTAACTTAGTTAATCTCCTTTCTATTGGCACTAAGCAAATTTATGAATTTATTATCGGTTTTTTGGTAGAAAGTAAAATAAAATAATTAATTAAAAATTATAGGTTAGCTTTGTATTCCTCTCGTCTTTCCTCTTGTTTAAACCCCCCTTCCCGTGGTCCTTCTTGTGATGTATATTATAATTTAATGCCCTGACAGACCCCAGGGCGAGAAGCGTGTGTCCCTGTAATTCCTCATTTTGTTCATTTCTTTCTACTCATTTTGTGTTAGGTTTAATTTTAGTATTCTATATTATAAAGTGCTCTTGTGTGACTGGCTGTATGGTCTATGACCCAAAGCCATAAAAAAAAATATAGGTAAGTAAATCACAGTTTGCTCAACATATCACGTGATAAATTCTAAATAAAACGACTGCCTTCTTTCAGTTTAATTAACCCCAAAAATAAAGTTATGACTAATAATTGGTATTTTAAAAAGGAAAATTTAATTTTCTGGTCTTATTGAAATTCGGTATTAGTAAGTCTTTTATAAAGACGAATAAGATCATGAGATTGTTTTATAGTTAAGACATTACCCAATATCTCTTTTTGGAAAATTATGTTCATTTTCTTCATAACGACGAAAGCAGCTGGTGAATTTTTCAATATTTTACCGTGCTGCAAAAGTGGGACATATTGTATACGCTACTTAAAAACGTATTAAAATTAGAGCAAAACATTACGTTTTCTGTTCTTTTAGTCTTCTGAAGTGGTTTCCACAAACAACACTAAACTCTACACCTTACTATAATCACTTGACGTGCATTTTGAAACTATGTTGGCATCATACGAAGAACTAAAAATGTGCCTATATTCGTATTTTGGTACCAAAATAATATCACATTCAAACAAATTCAATGCTGTTATCTCTATATGACTTATATTAAGATTCGACTGACCGAGACCTAATCATCAATAAAATGTAATGTTTGGGATAAGATCTTTATCGCTACTATTTTTGCAATTTGAAATTTCTAAATTTTCAAAAGCATCCAGATGTCTATTATTTGTTTCATTTCTAATTAATCTCAAGTTGGTGATATCTATTTTATGATTGTCATCAAAGCCATGTTGTACAACACTAATCTATTCAGTTTTTCATTTTTGAATGGATTATAAGTTCCCTGAATCTTGTTACAATTAGTAGTTTCGTTTGTCCAATATACCTAAATTACAACACAACTGATTTCGTAAATCGTTGCCTAAAATTGCTGCGGGGACGACTATTTCTTACCAGGGACGATTAACTAAGTTTTTGAAAGTCTTACTTAGACCACGAATAAACTAGAGTTCATATGAAATTGATACATACTTTGAATTCCGTTCGGTTAGATAGGATTTTTAAACCGATACTTCTTGTTCTTTATTTAAAAATACTGATAATTTCCATGCCTTTCTATTGGTTACTTCTCATCGTCATTTTCCTGGAAGGACGAGATGAAGTAATCGGTATGAGAGAAGCCTGTTCCTTGAGCGGTGTTGCCAAATTTCAGAAGTTGATAAAGATCGTTATGGAATGTCAATGAATGATAATAATGTCTACAAGAGCTATTATTTTCATCTAAAACGTCTACAATTTCCTTATTTGCAGGAGGACAAAACGAGACTCTAATCAACAGTTATTCTACTTACTGTGTACCTCTCGCCGAGCGCTGGATTACGTATTACAAGTAGAAATATACTTTCTGTCAGTATAGTGCTTGTTCTCATACTGCAATGGTTAGAACACACTTCCTACAAAAAGTCAATATGACTCTGGTTTTGTAGCCACTACGATCAACCAGTTTGTCTCGTCGAAAATATTCGGTACATGACTAGTAAAAGTATTTACTCATTTCTTCAGCTAATTTGGACAACTTTCCCTTGGCATCTAAGATGCTTGGGATGAGATACCGCAAGCCGATATTGATCATCTCATTGGCAGTCTGGCTAACAGAATAAACAAGAGCATTCAATCACGACACCATGACCTGACACAATTCCCATTATCGCAAGAGGCATGGACCGCCTGGCATTACCATCTTCATCATGCAACGGTGTGACGTGACGGGACAGCAGGGCCGAGCTTCTGTCTCCTCCAAATAATGAAGAGCAATGTTAACATAGAGGGGCTCAAAAAGGACAGAATAGTCCTCCCAGTTTGGCTCTCTTTCCCCTTGGCACTTATATTGGCAAGGTTTCCGCCGCATTTGATTAGCCGAGGTCGTTTACCCCTTAAAATTTTGGCCTTGGAAACTGGTCCTTTACAGAATATAAATATACACAATAAAGATAAAAGTAAATTTCACAGGAAAATAACATTCTGCAATTACTAAATCATATGTATAGCAGTTAATATTGTTCACACAATTTGTGTTACTTTATATTATATTTATATCAGCTATTAGCAAAAGCATACTTTGAGATATATTAAATTACCATAGGAGTAAATAACATCACGCAGCTGTTAATATGAGAGCGCATTGCGCGTTCTTTATTTTTTCTTATTCTTTGGGACGTAAATAAGTATAAAAACTTCAAATTAAATATTTGGCCGAGGCGCGACGTTAAGGAAATCTAATCTGTTTCTTTTTTCAAGGCTTTTTTGAAAAATCTTTTGCTGTGTATGATAAATACACAGCTCTAAGAATGTTTGTTATATTCAATATCCATAGATACTTCCATAGATACTTAAGCAAAAAATATTCTTCAAAAAAGCCTTGAAAAAGGAAACAGATTAGATTTCCGAAACGTCGCCAAAATATTTAATTTCAACTTTTTATACTTATTTGTGTTATTTGTTAAAACAAGCAACCTCTAACTGATCCTTTGACGTAAAAGTCATAGGCTTAGAGGTTATTTCCCAGTAACATACTGGTTAATTCTGTTATTCTGTATATTCCCGAGCACCGGCTAAAAGAAAAGAAAAACGTGTGACAGGAAGTCCCAAAGAATTAGAAATAATTAAGATAACGTCATAAATAACATTGAGACAATATTTAGATAGCTCGTTCTTGGTTAGTTTTTTAGCATTTCGCTCTAAAATGAAAACATCTTTCAGAAAATATATTTAAAAAAATATGCCAAATGAGCCCATTATCATAAGAAAGTATTTCAAGCGTTCTTGAAACAACTAATTTGGAGTTAATAATAATAATAAGAGATTTATTGCCCAAAAGAATAATCCAATTACAGGACAATATCCGTCACATATGATAATGCTAAGAACTATACTAGGAACTGATACTGCCTGTGCAGAAACTAATACATACTAAAGAATAACAATAACATGATTATAGCATAACTTGTAAAGAAGAGTCAAATTATTATTAAATGCATAACAATAGATTCAGACTAATACTGATGATTTCAATAAATTGTTGTAATGGTCTTGATGTATTGACTTAAACGTGTGCTAAATATATTATATTGACTGCTAAGCTTGTTGTATAGTTCCATCATAGAGTAAATGGGAGACTTTTTGAGCATGTTTGTTCGGCTATTGGGGCAGTAAAATAGAATATCTTGACGTGCTTCTACTCTTCTGAAATTAATTTTTGATAATAGTGTTGGACAGTCAATTAAATGGTTAAGTAGTTTATATAAAAATCCTAATGTATATTAGTATTCTTCTATTCTATAATGATTTCATGTATAATCTTGACAGTAATAGGGTATTTGGATAATCCCTGCTCTGGATAGTTCGTATCAATTCTGAAAACTAAGTAGAGGAGGGTGTTCCACCTTCAGTCAAAAAATAATTTTTAGTTCTAAACATCTTATTTTGTAATATTTTATTACAATTTTATTAGGAAACTTAAGTATGTATACTCACCTACTGGCATAATAAAATATTAAAAAATGCATGTTTTGTGTGAAAAAAAATATAAGTAAAATTTTGGAATTTTGTCTGATTGTGGACCCATGTCGTTCCACAATCAGACGGCCATGAATTCGTGGGGTTCCACAATTAGACGAACATAAAAAAAAATATTTTTAACGAACTCCTAGACCGCTAAAGTTTATTTCAAATTTCATAAACCTGTTCTGACGACTTGTTGTGCCAAGAAGCCTTGGCTGGGGCAACATCAACTTGATATTTTCCTCCCGAACTAGCGAAATGTGGTCCACTCATGCAAAGTTAAAACTAAACACAAATGTAGATATAACAAGCTAACCATTATACTCTTCGCCGATTTATTGCACTTCTTATATAATTGCTGCACATTCTATAGGATACTCTTTTTTTTTGTAAATAATATCAGTTTTAGACATTTTTAGTTTAACTACAAAACATTTAAGAAAAATGGTTTTTAATTTGAAAAATTATAATAACTTTTTTATTTATTGATCGATATTATTAAAAAACAAGAAGGTTCTTCCTCTTGCTAACACTAACTTACTGTTCAAATTTCAATACAATCGAACTTTTCGTTCCTAAGTTATCGTGCTTACAAAAAACGTGACGAACGGACAGAAGACAGACGGACGGACGGAAATTCTGAAAGAATTCGATCATCAACATAGTGATATGAATTTTTTTTTCTCTACGAACAATATTACCGGTTTTAGAAAGACGCCGATCGAATGCAATATACTCTTCGCGTTATATTAGCGAGGAGTATAATGACCTCTTTACTTATAGATCTGTATATTTATTTATTATATATTGGGAGCTAGCCTAACTCCAACTCAATTATTAATCATATAGTATTTGAGAGCCCACATTCATCCGCGTTCCACAATCAGACACGTCCTATTGTGGGCCCAACGGTGTGTCTGATTGTGGAATAAATGCACTTGACAACTAAACTTCTATATCATAAAGAAACTAATCATAATATTATAATCAAAACTCAAACAAGGTAAATCAGTCTTATTATAGCAGGCAATGAAGAAGTTTGTTTAAAAATTACAGGGAATTAGTAAACCTCACACTTTCATGCATCTATTTGGTAAAATATAGTCACCAAAAATCAACTTTTTCACATAAAAACCAAACACATTACTTTTTTACGCGGCCATTACACCTGAACATTCCACTGTGCGCCATCTGTCCACCATAAACAACTTAGCTGTAATAGCCTGTGCATTTTGAAATAAAGGCATCTGTCTGATTGTGGAACATGTCTCATTGTGGAACACTCTCCCCTACTTCATTTTGAATTTTCTCTACTGCTTGTGAGCGAACGTTATAAATTGGGTTCCAAATTATTACACCATAACCAAGTTTTGATCGTACCATTGAGAAATCCAGCGCTTTAAGTGCATCTACGTTAGAGAATTGTTTACAATTTCTTATTATAAAGCCTACCAATTTTAGTGCCGAATTTGTAGATGAGTATATATATATCATTCTGTAAAGTCCAGTTTAGAGTCGTATAATACACCCAAGTCCTTAGTTGATTGAGCTCTTGACAATTTCGTGTTATTGAAGGTATACAAAAACTCTGTAAAACTGATTTTACGCGTGTACGTTACTACCTTGCATGTTGATATGTTCATAGCTAATTTGTTGGAAGTATACACCATAATTCAATTTTATGTATTTGCTGTTGTAAAGTTAGGCAGTCCTCGATGTTGTCAATTTCACTATAAGTATAAGAAAGACCTGCAAATTTTAAATAAATTTCAATGTATTCATATTTTAAGAAGTAATGATGTGCAAATGATCACCATAAAATAGATTAATTCATGTAGGCCTGTGGTTAAAGAGGTAAAGTGACAATGGGTTAAAGCATGGAGTTAAAGATAGTTTATTCTTTAATTAGATTTTCCATGGAGTTTAATAACATTTTTTGAGAAATTACAGTAAAAATCTGGCAGTAAGTCAAATATCTAACTATGGAACTTCTCTTTTTAGCTGCTTAATTTACATATTTTAGTAAAGAAAATATACGATTAGTCAGCTCACAATAATTACGATGATTACACGAAATGCTAAACTCATTTCATTTTTCAATTCTATACTCGTCTCTGTCTTCGACATCACACAAATTATCATAGGCTTCACGATTATGTATATAAAATATATATAAAATTGTAAAATCAGTTAAACCAATAGTTTAGACGTGTAAAATATAGTGCTAGCAGACTTTTTATTGAAATAATTATTATTAGCATTTAAAAATGATTTTTTCTAGCTCACTATCGACATGTCGTACTTTTCAACTGTCATTTTAGTGTGAAAAACGTCAGTTTAACGCACCAGTGGACCAGTGCGAAAACAACTGTCACTTTTCACACTCAGTGTGAAAAGAACTGTCACTTTCGCCGTCTCATATTGAGATTTGGACTTAGCAGGTAATAGTGCATTAATTACCATTCTTGCAGACTCCTCTACGTCGGACGCAACACTGTCATTATTCTCGGTATCTAAATCACTCATAGTTGCTTAATAGTAATAATAAAATCACAATCAATAAAGATTCTTTAAACTTTGCGAGGTTTGAGGTCGCTTGTAAACAATAATAATTAATAAAACCAAACTTTCATTACCTTAGAGACGTAGTAGTACGGTAATTTTTTAGACGGTTTGATTACGAATTCAAAATATCGTACTATGTACTGTGGACATTTGATAGAATTGATTATTCAAAGAAACGCCAAGATGCAAATTCAAAATATTTTGACATTTTGAACGTCAACATATTTAATATTTTTCAACAATTTAAAAAAAATACTTGTACGTTTGTAGAGAAAAAATCTTGTATGACACTCGTGTGAAAATGCGTTTAAAGCACTTGTATGAGTTACACAACGAGGCGCAGCCGAGTAACTTTCATATGCGTGCGTGCCTTAAACATGCATTTTTCACACTCGTATCATAAATAGCTATACTTCTAATACTTTCAAAGTTTCTTATTATTCTTACAGAACCGTAGCCTTAAATAAAAATGTTCGCAGAAAAACTGAGAATTTAATCGAACTGAAGCAGCATAAAAACTCACAATCAGAATAGTTGGTGTCGACCAAAAACGTTTAGATTATTTGTTATAAATAATAACATACAGAAACTAGTTATATTTATCAAAAATTACTACACTACATACTCCACCGAATCGCAATAGTAACTAAATATCGGATGTGTAGAGAGTTATAGATAGATACAAGCATTAGATTCTACCCTCAGAGGCTGATCGTGTTGCTAGAGTTTAACAGTCTTGGTCGACTGTAATCCTCGCTCAGTCATGTAGAGGTACCCATCAACAATACCAAAGACGAGCTTGTCGGTGGATAGATTTAACGCTGTGTAATGCTACAAATAGAATCCATTAAAATGTACTTTATGTTCACAAATACTTTAGTATATAAATGCAATATGTTCTATACTACGCAATTTGAAATAAAATTCATTATTTACATTTTTAATAACAATATTTCATTATTTAAATGCATTCCCAAAGTTCCTGATTGGCTGGTCGATCTATTCGCGCCTTTATTGTCAAAAATATGTGACGTTTAGGAGATGATCGGTGAGGATTCGTTTACCGTAATGAAGAATATCTCTATTTATGTCTCCGCCATTAATGGTAACAGGTGTTTTTAGTTTAGGATGGTAGGACGATATAGCGGTAAAGAAGTGATATTTTACACAGTTTAGTGAAAATGTAGTTATTATAAATGGTGCACTGCTATTCTGTTTGCAGAAAACAGTTCAGAAATGATGTAAATCGATCGTGTCACAAGTAAGTATAAACTTCATAGTCGTAACATGATAGGGTTCTGTTTACAGTTCTAATAAGGTGAGATATCAATGGAATTTTAATATCCTTTCAATACATAATTTCCATAGAATAAAACATGTGTACTCTCCAGCTATTATATTTGTTAAATCCACAGTTATATACCTAGATATATATGAAAATTTAACCGACAGTTATTACCTAAAATAGGTACAATATTGTCATTATTATTATAAATACATATTTATTTTCTTGGATAAACTTCAATGCATGGAAATTACACAAAAACAAATATGTATTTGTCACACAACACGTGATGTACGCACTATGTTAATTTCATTACCACTTTTTTAGATCCTGGACAGTAAAACAAATAATGCATGTTTTTGTGGTACTAATATATTGTCGCGTGTTTCCGCCTCTAGCAAACACCCTGTAAAAATCAGTAGGTTCTAAATAATTTTAAGAAGGGGTAACCTCTAACATCTTATTTAATAACTTCTCAGAACTACACAATACTTTTTAATTAACTAAAATAATCGTCAACAATGTTTGCTACTTTGTATTTCTAACCCCTCACTTGTCACTTTTCAACTTCCTCTACCGAACTTCGCTTTAATAAAACTTCTTCCTGTCCGCCGTCGATTTCGCCTTATACATCCTAAAATTGCCTCTAGATCCATCTAGAGATTTCCAATTCGAGAACAATATAGAACTCTAGATCCATCTGCAGGTATCCAGAAAAGATATTACTGGTTGTCTAACCATTAGTACTTTATTCTAGCTATATTAATCCATGGGCGTAGCAGTCTTCAATTTGCATTGTAATGCATAATAATATAAACAGAACACAATAATTAATAGTAATAATAAAAGTACTTTATTGAAAATAAAAGTTTACAATGATAATTCCTAATTTAGGAAAGTTTAAATGAACCCTACTCACCTTAACATTAGTTTGTTCCCAAAGGTGCTAATATATTATAACCATGATGTTCTATTTTATTAACAACACCAACAACAGCTCGATATGCTCTGATCACTTTATACCAAGTGATTTTATAATAAAGCCGAATGACATAAAATATTTGAGACCGAACAATATCATCCGATGAAAATTAGAAAATTAATACTTAGTAAATATTTTAGGATCAGAATTCATTATGAAACAAGAAAATTAAAAGATGTATAAGGAACCAGAATAAAAAGTATTTTGACAAAAACTGTTGTTACGGTCTATATATTAGCGCCGTAACTTAATTAATATAGACTACAGATAATTAAGTTAGAATGCGTGGTTGGCTGCCTAACTTCTTAGAAATTAATTTTAATTGGAAATCATGGTTCCCATATCGAACCAGGCGCGGCAATGATAAGTTTTTCTGGTAGAATTCTTTAGTTTTTCTGGAAGTTAACTTCGTTGGGGAGTGGCCATTTTTCGGTTAACGTGCGTAAGGGAGGGACCTCTTGGGCCGTTTAAGGTGATAATTTTGTTGCTGACCCGATCTGGGGGGGGGGGGGTGCGAGGCAAAAAGGCAGTGAAAAGTGGCAAGAAATTATTGTGAGTGTGTTTATATTATTCTTCTCGCCACGGAAGCAGGTTTCCTTGGATAGGACTTTCTCGTAATAATTATTGTCGTAGATGCTTATAATTGTGAACTTATAACTGTGAACTTGTAACTGTGAACTGCGCGACTTTTCCTTGCAAATCGTAATATATTATTCGTATTCTATATTTTATCACCCAACTCCCCGAAATCACCACCTAAATCCTATGCACTGAGATCCAAGTGCATTTTTGTTGCTTAATTTACGGTTGCACTGTACTGTTTAAAAATCAATGATTTTTTGTTTTGGTACATGTAATTAAGGATGCTTTACTATAATGTTTTTCTCTCTCTAACTTTCTGTACATCTGGTGGTTGTGAAAATTTGACCGACTTGATAACTCAGTGTGGTAAAGAGTGCTGTGGGTAGCATATTTGATCCCATTGTTTAACAATAACTGAATTCAATTTCCAGCTTCTACACGGTAATGATGGCTAGCAACGAATGCATGTCTGTATTATTTGAAATATGTAACTTCTTTAACCCAACGTAAAGCAATTTCGACACTACCACCTTCCCATCAGGGCGAGGATAAACAACCTTAAGTAAGTTTTTCTACACTTTTTTTATATCTCCCCTTTTGGGGTTACTCCTATTGAGTTCCCTTGCGGACATTACATGAGGCATACCTCTTTACGGGGTTCTTCTCATCTTCTTAGTGTTCCCACTTTTCTCGATTTCCAATATTATTTCCCACGAGTGATTGGTATTGATGTAACTACAACGTACGGGGGGCAGCAGAGAAGCAGAGAGGCAGGATTGATTGGAGGCCGACTGGAAATCGCAGGAATCGTCGCAACCTTCATCGATAGGGAAACCTACCCCCACGGAGGTGGCCAGCCGTAAGTCGTTCTTTTACGTCTCTTTTATGTTATTGTGTACTTATTTAAAGCAGCATTCGAATATCGCGATTTTCCCCATTTTGCTTAAGTGGTTTGGGTTTATAGCAGCGTTTTACTTTCAAATGTTACCCATTTTAACCTAGTACTGCTCATTCTGTAAGATTGTACGACAGAATATACTTATTCATGTTTGTGTAGGGCAAGGGGATTTATTATTCGGGGTATATATATATTTTTTTCAATCTTCTTGTAGGTAAACTACGCCAATATTACTTATTTGTTAGGCCTACTCATTATTTATAGGATATTATATGTGCAGGAATAGCATCTATATTAGGCAATCACCCCACCATCCCATTTTTATAAACTCATTTTGTCGTATTGCAATGCGCGACGCTTCTCGTGATCACGACCGGCGCGGCGCGGCGCGGCGCAGCGGTGAAATTTGTTTCTTTTATGATATCTAATAATTATTGTTGTAGATGCTTATAATTGTGAACTTATAACTGTGAACTTGTAACTGTGAACTGCGGGACTTTTCCTTGCAAATCGTAATATATTATTCGTATTCTATATTTTATCACCCAACTCCCCGAAATCACCACCAAAAAGCGAACTATGACCCCCGCAAGTAACAGCTAGCAAGTGTGCCTCTCCCCACTCGATATCTAATTTCTCCAGGGCTCCGGAGGGCACACTCTAATAAATTTGTGGTCGGCGACTAACAGGGATATTCACCTAAATCCTATGCACTGAGATCCAAGTGCATTTTTGTTGCTTAATTTACGGTTACACTGTACTGTTTAAAAATCAATGATTTTTTGTTTTGGTACATGTAATTAAGGATGCTTTACTATAATGTTTTTCTCTCTCTAACTTTCTGTACATCTGGTGGTTGTGAAAATTTGACCGACTTGATTACTCGGTGAGGTAAAGGGTGCTGTGGGTAGCATATTTGATCCCATTGTTTAACAATAACTGAATTCAATTTCCAGCTTCTACACGGTAATGATGGCTAGTAACGAATGCATGTCATTATTTGAAATATGTTACTCCCTCGGAGACAATCTTGATATTGAGTTTGAAGCTTGTCTAATTTGTGATGTATTTACTAAATACCCCATTTAACAGTGCAGAAATATAATAAATTATACTGACTAACATTAAATATTAACAATGTAGCCATGTGAATATGTATAATTTACCCTCTTATTATATGTAACTTTTCAGAAAGGATAGAGAAATGTAATTTTTATGAATGATTATATACCTTTGTGACAATAAATATATTTAAGAGTGTAGGCTAATTAAATTTGAAATATAGCAAGAATTATCTTTCTTAGTTTTACATGCCTGTACATCATATTGTTGTATAAAGATCAGATAATGCAGGAATTATAATAATGTATTTTGATGAAAATATTTACCCTTCTACACATTCCCGCCACTGTTGCCTTGGGAATGTTATGATATCTGTGTCCTTTTTTACGGCTATACAGGGTGTAATCAGTTTCATGTCATTAAAAAAACTGGTAATTGGGACTGACTAGACAAACAAAAAACATTTATGACTTTTATCTCTAGGGGCACTTTGAAAAACACTGATCTAGGTTAACATATTTAATATTATGGTAGACAACTATTGAGAACCACAGCTTTTCTTGGTCGATGGACTTGTACTTCTCAATTATACAACTTTTAAATTGTCATAAAAAAGTGCTGGCCGGCACACGCGGTGTCAAAGGATCATCGACCGCCTTTGATGTGCCGCCTCAGCTGAACTGAGGCAAGTATAAAGAGGTAAATAATTCGTTCTCTCTTCGTGCACAATTGCAAGCAAATAATGGCCATAGAGGTTTGAACAGAACATTTCTTTACATGTGTTTTTCAATTCGGAACAAAATATTGGAATGTTCATAATTTAGAAAATTTAAATGTGGTTTATTAACATTTGTAACATAAATGAGTGTCCTGGGTTAAAAGCTTACTACCTACCTAAATGATTCAAAATCTCTGCATCTGTATCAATACATAGTTGGGTACGTCGAATTAAGTACATACGCACTTCGTTCAACACTAAACACTAAACTATCAACTAACGTTGTCAATAAAGAAAAATAAAATAAAAACTTGGTACAAAAGCCAAAAAGGAATACAAAAAGAACGAACAAGTAAGTTGTGTCTGTACGCAATCAAGAATTTGACAACTTGAACGGTAAGTCAATAAAATATATCTTAACTATAAATACACAATGACGCGAAATTCAAAAATAACAAAAACAACGAACGGCGGGTTGGACGTGTGTACATAACGAAACACCGACATGACAGTAACTAAAATATTGCACAAGGAGTTAGAGTATAGTTTTTTTCAGATCAGATGTAGATCTAAACCTACCTCAATATTCCAGCAGTTCTCAAAAAAATATATTGAAAATTTGCGAAATTTTTGTTTCTATTTTTGCTCCAAAACTATGAGCTTTAGACCCCATGTTATATAAGGTTTTTTTGTTTGTCTTGTCGTTCCCTACCACCAGTTTTTTTAGTGACATAAAACTAATTACACCCTGTATAATTTGCTTATGTTGAGAGCAAACAGGGTATGTATTGAAGAGATAGCTGTTATGTATTTAGACTTGCTCTTTGATCAGAGATGTCCTTACACGTATCGGATTTAATCAAATAGGTGTATCATCATATCACAAATTATTTTAATAATCATCGCAGAAAAAAAAATGTACAAAAATCCGTTTCATTACACACTGAACTCAAATATCGAATAAAAAGAGCTGTCTGTGGGATACAATATATACCCAATATGATGCAAATAGCAACATAGAATTTTTAAATTGTAATATTCTATTTCTCTTTGAAAATATGTTTTAACAAAATTTAAAAAATCAAAAAACCCGGGAGATTGGCCTTATTATAAAATGTTGCGAAATACTATTAAACCAGAAATAAATCATATTTGGAATTTATTCAACGTTACAAAAGTAGTAAAGATTTATGGAAAACATTAAATAATATGAATATAACAAAGGCAAAAAATAAATCAGAAATTCCATTTTATCTTTCTAATGCAGATGACATAAATGATTATTTTGTATCCATCTGTAAGAGTGAAGCTGCTCGTGGTGACCTAATTGAAAATTATAATAATAATAATAAATATATAGAGAACACAAATTTTTCCTTCACCACAGTATCTGAAGACGACGTTTATAAGGCATTAATTACTATTAAATCTGGTGCTTAAGGTAATGATCTAATTTCCACTAAAATGCTCTTATACTATATGTCCTATTGAAACTCGTATTTAATGCATATTATAAATCAATGTATCGAGCAGGGCACTTTTCCAGATATCTGGAAAAAAGCGTGGAGGAAACCTCTAAATAAAATAAGCTGCCCAACAACTTACAGTGAGCTTCGCCCCATAAGTTTATTGCTTGTTATGTCAAAAATAATAGAACGTTTATTATACGATCAGATGATGTCTTATCTTAATTCTCATAGTATTATACCATGGAATCAGTCCGGAATCTCAAAACATTGCTCTTGGACTCTTTTTTCAATTATGGAGATATGATATATGGACCGTGTCTAAATCAAGTCAATACCTACAGATTACAAAAAGTACAGAATATGTGGACTAGATTTATTTTTCATTTAAGTAGGCCAGATCATGTATCTGAAAAATTAAAAACTTTAAAATGGCTCAATATGGCCTCAAGGAGAAACTTTCACCTTGCTTGTGTCACGTACAATATGTTACTTACTGCAAACCCATCCTATCTAAATAAGTGTCTATTACCACGATCAGGATCGTAATCTTAGGCATATTAATAATTTAAATATTCCTCAATACATTCTTTAAAAAATCGTTTACATATGCAGTATCCACCCTTTACAACTCCATTCCTTCAAATTTTAAAAATCTTTCGTTTAATTCATTTAAATTCAATTAGAAAAAGTATTAATTAACAGCGTAATGTTTCTTTTTATTTAACTAAAAAGTACTTGCAGGTATAATTTATGGGTATGTTTTTACGCTCCCATCAATATATTATCTAGTATAAGTTTAGTTAGTAAACATTGATAACCTTATATTCTCAATTTCATATGTACAGTGTAATATTTTATTGGTTCTTTATAATAATAATTGTTGTATGAAGCGCTATTATGTAATAATTAATATTGTATCAGGTTGAGTGTAAAAGCAGTTTTTAAACTGAACTCTGCTTAATAAAGTCATCATTATTATTTTTATTTATTTAGATTTTTCCAATAAATCGGAAAATTGAAAATTCAAAGAATGTATTCAAAACTTCTGAGAAAATTTCAGCATGTTCCATGATCAATTCTAAGATTTTTTTGTTCTTAGGGATTTTTTATATAACTTAATTGTTTTAGACTAAAAAATTCCTAAATTTAAAAACACTGAGGTTCACATAGTTCTTCAAAAATCAAATTATATAGAAAGTCCGTAAGAATGAAAAAGTCTTAGAATTACGGCCGTATTCATCATTGTTTGTTAAATTAGTATCAGGAATTTAAGTCTTCCAACAGTCTGATAAAGTTACTATTCAGTATTCGCCATAGATGATTAGGGCTTAACAGTCAGTTAAATCCTCTGATAAGTTAACAGGAGAAATTCGAGCTGTTAAACCCTAACAGACTGATATCGAAACAACTGTCAAATAATCCTTGTTTATATCACATTATTTTTTTTTTAAATAAAAATGGAAAGAATTAATATAGTAACATATTAATATTTTTGGACAAGAGAGGTCATTAGTTCTTTTTCAAGATCAGTACAATTTGGAGATCGTCTGTTTTTTCTTTTTCCATCTCTATTGAGTTTCTATAATAAAAATGAAATATAAATTGTCGCTGGCCCTAAAAATTAATACTTGCTATTTAAAATGTTTAATAATCTGGTTACAAGAGCACACATTACTTGTTTATTTACGACCATAGATAAATATTTCCGACCACTGCGAGCGAGAAGAGAGAATTGTGACAGCTTTTTTAGGGTGACATTAGCTACAACAAAAAACTACCAACATATTCTGGTAACTTTCATTTAACTGCCTGTTTACTATCAGCGGTGTGAAATGTGACGGTGAATAGGGTATTCTTTGTCAGGCTGTTAATCTCTATCTCTCAGTTTGTTACTAAGCTGTTAAGTAGAAAATGGTGCATATGGCTGTTAGGCATAGAATATGTGCAAATTTTATCAGAATTTTCGGTCAACTGTTTCGATTTTCCCTGACCCTGCCCTCCGTGTAACACTGATTGGCCTGTCGATTGACGGACGTTGAGATGATGGCTTGAGAAGTATCCTCACCAATTTTCAACCTTAACTGTTAATCACAAGGTTGTTGTCGATGGACTCTCGTACTATGAGGCTAGTCTTCACAACCACTTATATGGAATGAAATCATGTAGTTGTCAGAGTCACTTAGATAAATAGAGAGAATATCACTGCGGCAAGCAACCTGTGAACATCGACTAAACTGATGATATTGCATTTACGCCAACTACATTTTCGCAAGAATTTGCAGAATACTAGTAAAGTTGCACAAGTTTAGTACTTCTTTACACTTTAGAAAATGACTTGATACATCAAACGGTCCGTTTCCTTTGCAACTTTCTGCTAACCTAAATATCTGGTAACGAGAAAATAAAGAACTTTAAATTAAATTTATTTACGAAAGACCTCTCTAAACATTTACAGGTATTAAAAAATATTCACCTGGAAAATGAATTCCTCATTTTCTTTCCATCAATATCTCAGCCCTTACGATATAAACATGTTACCTATAGATATATCGCTATTTCGGAAATAAATTCAATTTAGAGCTCTTTATTTTTTAGCATAAAATGGAAAGATTGGAAACTATTAGCATATTAATAAATAAATTTTCTCTTTGATATATTAAAGTGAACTTCATATTTCTAAGCCAAATAAAAAATTCCCGACAAAGGAGTGAACACGGCGCGAGACACCAAAAAAAGCCATAAAACTCGGCCATAAAAGTGTCAAAGCCGACGTAATTTATTGCGGCTCAGGACCGTACTTAAAATTATTGTGCCGTGAGTTACAATCTAATTAATTTAATGTATGGTTGATAAATAAATAGTTATTGTTACAATGATAACGATAAATTTTAAAAAATATTCTGTTTTGCTTATGTTAAGATAGGAATAATATTTTATATGTTGGTGAAGCATTGATGAATTTTATTAGTCTAAATTAAAATTATACCAAATATTCTTTTGTTGCTTAGTTTCGCCAATAATAATTTAATATAGCTATCGAATTATTATTGTTGCCCAGCAAGGACCACGAGGAGGTACGAGCAATTCCTTGCCAGAAAATGTGGGTTCAGAGTTAAGGTTATCGATATTATTTAAATAGGTCAAAGAAATAACGTAAATTTTTAAATTCATTAAATAAAGAAAATATTGAATTTATGTCAATAACCCGTAATCTAATTAACCCAGATTAAATAAATAAATAAAATTCTAAAAAACAAACAAATAATTGAAATAAATAAATTCAATTCTGGACAGAAAATAAATAACTATAAATTAAATAAATTCAGTTCTGAAAAAGTAACAAATAAATAATTATCAAATGAAATATGTATACATACATATAATATAATAACTAAAAATCACGTTATATTGCATTTGCGCATATGTAAAACACTAATGAAACGATAAATTAACAGTGTACACTAAATCAAATCACATATAACATTTTATTTAAAACTCTAATCACTACACTCACTCAACACTTCACAACCACTTTCTAAATCGGTATCATCGTCGGTATCTGAATTTACAGATATTATTAAACGGTCTTGATTAGGGCTGATGCTTTTTTCTAACTTAATAAATTCATCTCCAATTTTAATGACATGCTGAATACACTTTTTCCAATTACTTGGTGTTATTTCTCCCACTTTAGCTTTAATAAGGTCGACTACTTTGGCATCAAATTTGGGGAAGCTGTTATTTTTGCGAATACTTCTTTTCAGCTGACTCCATATTAGTTCTATCGGGTTAAAAATGCAAAAATATGGGGGTAACCGTAAAACTGTATGTCCTTGAGCTTTAGCCATGCTATAAATCACATATTGTTTTGGGAAGTGTTGCTTCTTAACAATTTCCAAAAGATCTTTCTTCCTAAAATTTTCTTCAAATTCCAAATTACGTTTTCGGAGAAATTCTTGAATATCTTTTTTCTTTGTTCCCGTATTTGGTATTTTCTCAATTTGTCGCGAATGATACGAAGCATTGTCTAAAACAATTACCCTGTTTTCTGCTATATTTGGTAGCAATGAAGTCTGAAACCATGCTTCAAATATATCCGCAGTCATGTTTTGGTGATAGTCAACGTTTGATTCTTCCATTTTTTTCCACTTAATTTGAGACAATTATGAACCCATCCATTTTCTGATCCACAATGTACAATTACTAATCTGGTTCCTTTATTTGCAGGTATATCAACTTTACAATTTTTTGGACCATCTATCCAGCCTTTTTTCACTGTATCATGGGTATCATACCAAGTTTCATCTAAATAATAAAAAGGTCGTTGTTCATTTCGAAATTTTTTTATATTTTCCAAATATTCATTGCGCCACTGCACAATTCTGAAGCTTTCCATAATACCTGCCCTTTTATTAATAATCTTGAACCTAAATACTATCTTTATTATCCAGCGCCGAAGTGTTGCTTGACTAACTGACACTGCACCATTTGTTTTCAGTTTCATATGTATTGATTCACCGTTGGTACCTCATTTTCGATATACTTGCTATAAATTAAATCTCTTAGCAATTTCACCGTAGACGAATCTAATGCTCGTGCTGCTCCTTTATCCGATCTAACTTTCCGATTAGGTACCACATCCTTAATTATTCTATAGATAGACCGTTCTGAAATTTCTGTTAACTAGGCCGTTCTTTCCACGGCTCCTTTTTCACCTTGACTTTCTTTAATATTTTTATAAACGTTTATGAAGATGGAATTGTAACTATATTAGCCAGAAAAAAAACGGAGAGGAGAGACATAATGATAAAATTTATCATATAAAAATATAAAATATTTTATAGAACTCGTAGAAATAGAAGTGCACAGAACGATATAAAATATCTAGGAAAATAGGGAATGTCTTCATTATTTCCATCGTCGATGATCTTGCTTGTGCCGGTGAGCAGATACGTAATATATGAATTATCTTACACAGATGAACATGAAGTGAAAATGATTCAATGAAATATGTTGATTCAAAAAATGATATTGGAATTATATTTTCAGATAGAGACTTTTGCGTTGTCAAAATTTAGAAAATGATTTGAAATATTTTCATTGTCAAAAATAAATGAATTTCTTATTAAGTATTTTCATAAACAACGTAATAAGGTGAAATAATATTTATATTTTCTTAGGCTTTGTACCGTGCCAAATATAGAACAATGTGTCCTGGCTGAGCTCTCACAAATGTCTTCTTACCTTTACTTGCCAAATTACAATAAATTATAAAAACACGCCAAGATGAAAAATAGTCCCATTTACATACAAACAAAGGCTCACGAGTCAACAAGTTGGAGCGAACTGAATAAAATTTCTACAATAATGTGCTACTTCTAATTACCTCGTTGAGGACATATTCGTGTTCATTATTAACGACTGACGGTAATTTTCCTCGTTGCATTTTTTTACAAGGTTTTATTTAAAATCAAGAATATTCCAAGCTATTAGAATAGGTAAAGTTGACACAATATACAATAAATTATTACCAAGAATAAAAAAATTAAAAATTAATATAAAGAGATTTATACATATACCTGAAGTCCTATTTATTTATTTATTTATTCATGTATTTGATACACTATTCAACAGGTTAAAAAACCCAATTACAGAATAGGAGATAAAAACTAAAATTAAAAATAATAACTTGTGAAAAATACATATACACACATAAATACAATGAATACATGTGAATTAATCCAAGAGACAACTAACTAAACTAAACTTATATAATACATTTTAGTATAAATACTTATACATATACAATATACATACATAAAAAAATTCAGAGCTTATGCAAGAAGTATAGTACACGGTGAGGCTACTTGTGTCAACAAAAAGGAACAAAATACAAAATTTAAGTTGAGACAGATTCTTTATGTCTGTAAGACTACAAGTGAATATATTTAATCGACTATTTAAATTATTGTACATACTGCACATCTGCTGGATACAAGAAATTTTTTTTACGTTTGTCCTTGAGAAAGGCAAGTGAAATAAATTGTTGTGTTTAGATGCCGGTCTAGGAATTTGAAAATTAAGCATATTTAAAATATCTCCACAGTCGATGTTATTGTGTAAAATATTATATAAAAAAGTTAATTGCGATCGGTGTCTACGGATCTCTAGACTATCTAGGCAAAACCTGGAGAGCAATTCTTCATGTGGATAACCAATAGCTGGATAAGTCCCGTCAGCCTTGAAAGTCGCATGGTTTAGGAAACGGCGTTGAATTCTTTCCAAATTTTGTATGTGTACATTACAGGTTGGACACCATATTATTGAAGCATATTCAAGATGAGGTCTAACAAAAGCAGTGTAGAGTTGCTTTAATGTGCGTACATTTTCAAAACGTGCGGAGTTTCTAATAACAAAACCCAGTATTCTATAACTTTTGGTGACAGCAAGTTCGATGTGGTTTACAAACGTTAGTTTTTTTATCAAATGTCACACCCAAGTCCCGAAAAGTGTCTGGCCGGAAAGTATATGACTGTCTAATTTGTAATCGTACAGGATAATATTTCGCTTTGTTGTAAATGTCATAACGTTATATTTTGTTTCATTCAAGGATAATTTGTTTATCACACACCATGTATTAATACGATCAATATTGTTTTGAAGTTCATAGCAATCTTTTTCACTTGCAATATTACAAAAGAGTTTTAAATCATCCACATATAGAAGGCAGTTAACAGTTAGATTATCTACTATATCATTTACAAAGTTAAAGTTAAAGAAAAGTGGACCTAAGTTTGAACCTTGGGGGACTCCTGACGTGGCTAAAACCTCAATAGACATAACACTATGGTATACAACATATTGCTTTCTATCAGTTAGATAGGACTTAAAAAGCGCAATAAGGTTGTCCCAGAAGCCATAACATTCAAATTTTTGTAAGAGGATACCGTGATTCAGTCTATCGAAAGTTTTGGAAAAATCAGTGTATATAACGTCTGTTTGTACACACCTGTTAATAGAATCAGAAATAAATTCTGTAATATTAATTAAATTGGTAACTGTTGAACGGCCCCTGAAGAACCCATGTTGAGCTATTGATATTTGATGCTTTACGTGGTTAAAAATATAACGGTGTAGGAGAATTTCAAATGCTTTGGCGAAATTATTTATTATTACTATCGGGCGGTAATTAGAAATTTCGGATCTGTCACCCTTCTTAAATACTGGAATTATTTTTGATAATTTCCACCGTGACGGAAATTTGGAGGACCTTAGTGATAAGTTGAATAATATAGTAAGGGGTTTAGCAAAAACAGCAGCACAGTCGCGTAATATGAATGCGGGGATACCATCTGGCCCAGAGGTTAATTTAGGTTTGATTTTCTTTAAAAAATTCAATACTTCATCTTCTGTAAAACAAAGTATATTTAAAGGTGAACTACTCTTAACAAACGTAAAATTTTGGGTGATATTCAGAATAAGATTGTTGAACAAAATTAGCAAAAGAATTAGTAATTAGTTGAGAATCAGACATATATTCATTATTATAATTCATGAAGTTTGGCAAATCTGAGGAACTTTTTTTATAATTAATAAATGTCCAAAACGAGGACGGATCACCAACTATATTTCCTCAATATGATTACAATATCTTCTATAAGAACTCTCTGAATCTATTTTCACTTTTTGCCTTAATCTTTTAAATTGATTCTGAAAAGTGACATCATCTGTCTGCTGCCTATTCTACAGGCAACATAACATACAAATTCTATAATTTTAATTTCTTAAGTGACAATATGACGCGCGACGTATTACAAGGAGTCGGCTAAAACCACCCCTTTTATTGGTTTTTGTGTACAGCCCCGCGACAGCAAGGGTTTTAATACGAACTTCTGCAGAATTGACCGGGACATGGTAAAGGGCGAATGATAATATCAGAGACATGACCGTGATCACCCTGGGGGTTGAATCTACCCTCCCAGGGGGTGGATAAATAATCAAATATATCTCTTATCGTTGAAACTCCCCCTTCCGTTTTCGAGGATGCTAATGACGAATAACATACTTTTAGGCGACTTCGACCATTCCTGCCCCCTCAAATGACAAAAACCCAGCCCATTCGCGTGTATTAGTGCATTAGTGTTTAGCAATACTTAGAGCGAAATGGATGAAATTGGTGACGTCATCGGGTGTATTTTTTATTTATTTTTTAATTCGTCTTATTTGTACTAATGTCCTGGTGGAGTTTAGCTATTAGTGGTTTCAATCACATTTAAATAGCGGTAAACACAGCACTATATTCCTTAGTATTTACATATGATTAAATAAGTAATGCCTAATACGGGATTTGTAAAAGCTGCTTCTGAAAATGTATCTGCTATAAAAGTGTCACTATAACTATTCCAGATGCGTTTTTGTATGTATTTTTGCATCTTGGCACAAAACACCACTTAATTTTCATCACACAATGAAAAGTGGAATATTTTTAACCATAATCAAGTATTATCTTCACACTCAAAGATGATTTAAAACTCCTAAGGCGACTGTATTATTTCTCGGATAACTGTGATATACATCATGAATTGAATTTTCTTTTCAGACAAAACGTTTTCTTTTAAACATGGTCTTCTAATCTGTTCCAAATCTGTTTACTAAAATGTCTTGAATCCTTCTATTTAACCTGAGAGTATTTTAATAAGAAGACGTAATATAGCAGTTTTGTATTTATTGTAGTATAGCGTTTAAAAATCAAAATAAAATATCGTTGGTTGTGGTACTTTCCCTTCATGAATATTAAAGTAAACACTTTTTTTTAACAATAACATTAAAATTGTTATAATTTTAGACGACTTTTTAAATTTTAATTAATACTTTTTAATGAAGATGGCGAAAGCCCAGAAAAAATAAATATTTTACAAATGAAGTATAATTAATTACATTAAAATGTTCTAATTGGACTAATTTTCCCAGAAACTCCATCCGAAAAATTGCTCCAGCCTCCTCCAGAGACAATTCTAATTAGGACGTAGGAATAATGTAAAATTATCTATGAAATTTTCCTGACAATGTTATTGTGAGGGGTTGTAAGTCCTTACAAGGGGTGAAACTCACACGGATGAAGATCCCCTCAGTTTCCAATTACTGTGGCATAAAATGCAAACATTGCATTCACAGTAGCGTAGCTATATTATATCGTGGATTTGCTTTGTAACGATTTCATGTGTAATTGTGTAAATCGAAGTATTTAGTTACGGACCAATTTTAGATATCTCTTTAAAGAAACCGCTACCTGAGGAATCACTACTTCCACATCCAAATTTCCCAACCAAGTCTCCTTAACAGAAAACATTTTTATACTATATTTTCACTACAATTAGTGGAAATAATTGCCATTAAAATTTTAATAATAAATATTTGAAATGGGCTGCCCCGAGGTGGTAATCGAGCTGACCAAAGATTTTTTGAAATCTTTTGTTCCCATTCATACACTTAAACAAAATGTTATTTTGATAACTTTGAAATTTTGATTTCTAGTATATACATGCATACATACAATTCTGGATTTCTGAACTTTTGTTAATTTTCTTTATTTATTTACTCCCCAACTCTTCAATGTAATAAGTTCAAAATATAATATAGTTTTTGAGTGAAATTGTAAACGGTTTAAATGAAAGTAAACAGTGTTTAGCAATATTTCTGGATTTATAGACCGTACGAAACTTATAGCACTTTAAGTCGTAAAACATAGAAGCGCTCGATCTAACAAAGACATGACGTTCGTCTGTTCGACAAGAACTTAAAATATTAGAATTTTGCGTTTCCACCAAGGCTACAAATAATTGCGGACACATAAGTAAATTCTCTTGCTGAATAAATTGGATTGGCTGAGGTCTTATTGAGTACTTCTTGTTAGTTAAATCTTATTGAACAACATACATGTACACTTGCTTGCAAAAAATAGTGCATTATTAATATTATTATCTAAATTGGCGGCTATTGTGTAAAAAAAACAAGAGTAAAATTGGACGCCGGAACTTTTGCCTCGAAACGCTGCCAATACTGTTAGAGTTATGAAAAGAATGGACATATACAATTTTATGGAAAATTACATTTTCTATATGAAAGTCAGTGATATCATATGTCTATCATCAATACTTTAGGAGTGAGAGTGATTGAAAGTTGAATACAAAATTTACAGTGTGCGACTATCAACCATCTTCTCGTCAAAAGTATTTAGGATAGACATATGCTACCAGTGACATTTTTATAGAAAATTTAATTTTCTGTAAAATTGCTTACGTCAATTTTCTTCATAACTCTAACGGATTTTACAGCGTTTCAAGTTAAACGTGCAGATGTTCAGCCACAGAAGAAACCGCACTTCTTGCAAAAGCGCAAGCCAAATATATAATATTCTCTATCTTCGTCGTACAGATGCATTAATACGAAACGAAAGGAGGTACACAGATTAATGACAGACGTCGTAGTAAATTGCGCGCATGCCGATAGGGTAAAAGAAAGAGATTCACTTGTTGATGGCATTTCGTAGCTTGGCTGGACACTTTTACTCAGAATGCTATAAGTTTGGAATAGTGTTTAGCTAAGGCACTTGACACTGTCAATCATGAATTATTATTGAAACGAATAGAATGATTAGGTATAAGAAGTCATCCATTAAACATTTTCCAGGAATATCTTACCGAGAGATATCAGAGAGTAAAAGTAAATAACATATACAGTGACCCACTTTCCGTTACAATGGGTATTCCACAGGGTATTGTAATGGTGCAAATACAAAGTATAGATGGGGAAATTACATCATTCGTTGATGATACTGCTGCAATTTTTATAAGTGATTCCTGGGAAAACGTATATAAAAAATCACTTTCTGTAGCGCCAAACAAAAAAGTCTCAAATAAAATTGAATTAAACTGATAAAACACAATCAAAAGTGTTAAAAATGTTTTCTACAACCACTAATAATTTATATTATTTGATGTAGATAAACGAACTGATATTCCAAGCTTGTTTTGAGTTTGCATTAAAGAATGCCATAGCCATGCCAATGTCATGAACCGTTCCAGAGTACAGACAGACCGACAGACCATCCAACCGACCGACAGATCGACAGACCAACAGACAAGTTTTTCTTTGCATAAATTTAAAATTTCCACGTTTCATGGCTTTCTAAACCTATTTCAGCATAAAAATAAACAAAGGATTACTTTATAATCAAATGCAAATGCAAATTCCCTACAATGTAAGAGTAATCTAAAATAGAATTGAGGAAATGAATATATTACTAGCAAAAATACTTGTAATTATTTCAAACTCTTACTAAAGACTTATTCAAAGATAAGTACAAAAACATATATCTTTCTAAACAAAATACTTTGCTGGCTACATGCCACGAACAACATTGAATTATAAGAAAGAAATATGCACATTACGTACAGAAAACTGTCACAATAATGTTAGTTTTAATTTTAAATTATCCTGTTCAACAGAAGTAGCACTGAAGAAGTATCCTTGTGTAGGATACAGAAACACGTGTCTGTGAAAGTTTTCAAAGTTTTTGGTAGGTGTTTTTGTCTTTAGTTGTTTTTTGGTTTTGTTGAACAGGATAATTTAAAATTAAAACTAACATTATTGTGACAGTTTTCTGTACGTAATGTGCATATTTCTTTCTTATAATTCAATGTTGTTCGTGGCATGTAGCCAGCAAAGTATTTTGTTTAGAAAGATATATGTTTTTGTACTTATCTTTGAATAAGTCTTTAGTAAGAGTTTGAAATAATTACGAGTATTTTTGCTAGTAATATATTCATTTCCTCAATTCTATTTTAGATTACTCTTACATTGTAGGGAATTTGCATTTGCATTTGATTATGTTTTATGATTGTACCTGTATTGGTATTTCTCCGGAATCTGTTTTGGATTATCCTGTTCGTTAGAACCATAAATAATTATTGCATAAATACCTATTGCCTGGTAAGTGACTGTTTAGTTCATTTTCAACTTTGAAAGAAGTAGCACTGAAGAAGTATCCTTGTGTAGGATACAGAAACACGTGTCTGTGAAAGTTTTCAAAGTTTTTGGTAGGTGTTTTTGTCTTTAGTTGTTTTTTGGTTTTGTTGAACAGGATAATTTAAAATTAAAACTAACATTATTGTGACAGTTTTCTGTACGTAATGTGCATATTTCTTTCTTATAATTCAATGTTGTTCGTGGCATGTAGCCAGCAAAGTATTTTGTTTAGAAAGATATATGTTTTTGTACTTATCTTTGAATAAGTCTTTAGTAAGAGTTTGAAATAATTACGAGTATTTTTGCTAGTAATATATTCGATTACTTTATGGTTATTATACTTCCAGTATACTACATGCATGTGGAAGTAAATAATTAAAATATTTATTCCACATAAAAAATAGTTACGGAATAACTTTACGAAAGTGTGCAGGATGAATGGACTGCGCCTGGTATATTTGAAAGTGTCAAGGTGCACATAAGGAGACGAACTGAGCAATGTATTGCCCTGCAGGGATGCGCCACTTTAAAAATGTAATGTTTGCAATTGTTTATATAACTGAAAACGTATTCTGTTCATTAACTCATTCACTGAATAAAGTTAAAGTAGGGGACAAATTATTGGCACACCCCGTATAATAAATCCAGGTTGTTTATGATAAATAAATGTGTTTTTTGGGAGTGCCTTGAATGAATTTAATGACTATGTTCTGCGTTAACGAATAACACGTTTCCATTCTCTGAACTGTGTTGGTAAGGGAATATTGCGTTACATATTATAAGAGGAATGAATTGATTAATGATCGAGAATGTTCCGTCAGTCTTGATATTCCTTCCATGCTTTTACTCGAGGAATTGATTGCTCTCTCTAAGATGAAATGACAACGATCAAAGTCATTTCGTTGTAACACTTTCAGAGTATGTGAAGAAAATCACCCACGCAATTTTATGACTATTCAAGTTTCAAAATGTGCAACTCACTACACATGTAAAAGAAACCCTTCTAATGAGCTTTATAACGTTATCCATTTTACTTATTCTTAATGTATATTCATTCCTGCATTGGTATGTTCAGAAATATAAATTATTCAATGTATAACACTATGTGAAATTGAAATACTGAAATTATGATTCAAGTATTAGTTACAAATACATCGATTTACGCATACATATGCTATTTACTTTTCTTTTTCCTGTCCACAATGCCTTGCCACAAGGCTGTGCTTAGTATATTATTCTAGTCAGCGTTCGAGTGCTGTATGGTACGTCCCACAGCGTCACACCGTCTGTCGCAGTTGCCTTCTAGGTGTACGACTTAACCTGAACTGTAAACCATCTTACATTGTCCTGTATCGACTGGCATGGCCAAAAAATGAAGAATCGGGAAAATATGATGCTGGACAGTTGCTTTTGAGGGTGTACTTTTTGAAAGATCAAGCCGTTAGTGTGATGAATTGTCAGAATAAATCGCAGCAAATACGCCATCTGTGTGCTTCTCGAATGGTCCACATCTTAAGCGGCGCACCACTTTTTTGGACAAAAGTCCATTTGACGCACAGTTCTTGACCGATTTGAATATTTTTTTTTAAATACTCGTGAATAATATGATTCTAGTTTACCCTCCGATTGCTACAATTTTGTATTCTTCTGATGAACGTATCTGGCCCAAGACAGTGTGGTTGTTTATTTTATTGTTTTTGGATTGCTGATTACGAACAGGTTATCTTGTTCCAAAGTAGTTCAACTTCAATGGACCCGAAAAGCGTCAATATCTAGATATTGGACGCTTATCGGACCCAGGGAAGTTTTCAAGATCTTTTCGATATATAATTTATAACTTTAGTTTGTTTTATTAATTGTGTGTATGAACAAAATTATGTTAAAAAGCCCAACAAATATAAAAAATGGGGCACGTAATAATAAACAGTTTGCTATTACGTGCCCCATGTCGGAATATTATTGTTTTGATTGCAGCAGGCATTTGCCGCTAGATGGAGCTTGCCCGATTTCGTCGTTTTACAACGTCGAAATGGCCACTTGATTCACTGGAAGTCTTGTGCTAGTCGTGTCGGACCTGCCTTGCACTGATGAGCGCCAGAAAGCGCGAAATTGCAGTATGGAAGTTGGTCTGAGAAGGCTGGTACAAGTGTTTCCTTTAATTAGGAATAAATCTTTCGGCTGGTGCTTGTTTCAATCAAAATCAAGCGTTTTGTTGTAGAATGTGATTTCTAGACTTAACGAGGAAAGGCTCGCAATTATTTGCAATTTGGTTATTATTCTTATGAAAATAAGAATTCATAGAGGTGACTGCCACAAACATTTCGTGCGGCGTACACGTGTGCCCAGCCGCATGAGGTACTGCTCGCAAAGTCTGTATCTATGCTCATTGCGAGCAGCTGGATTGAGGCAAGTATAGACTTTGCAAGCAGTGCTTTGCGCAGCTGCCTCGCGACGCCACCTCGAAGAGCCTATTCGCACTATTAGAAGTGTACAGAAAGATGAAGAAAACGGATGCGTTAGCAAGTTTGGCCTTTGTTTCGTGATGTTTCTTTCTCAACTGAAAAGTTGCCGATCTTGACATTTGCTATTTTCGGTCAATCTCATATTTACAGTTACCGGTATTATCCAGATGGATTCTAAGGTATCTTGTTTACTATCTCACAGTCACCCATCTTTGACCTGCGGGGATGATTATAATTTGCTTGATCTACAATTATAATTTTTTAATTATGTTATTTTGTAAGTTACATTTAAATCGCAATCATAGCTTATTGTTTGAAGCTTCTCCAGCAGGTGTATGAGCTCATCCCCACTTGTTGCAACTGAGGTGGTGCCATCTTCATATACCAAGTAAGATACCTTAGTTCTGTCTATAGCTACTTCGCCTTGCTAGTTATCCAGAACACCTAGCATCACTTATAGATGCTAAAGAGAACTGGTGACAAGACAGAACCCTGTCTTTGCCAACTTTACATTTATCGCAGGTAGTTGTTTATTTTTACCAAAGCGAATTTTTCTTGATAGATAATTTGTCTCAAGGTTCAATCTGGAGGCTCATAAATGAAAAATTGTTAATTACACAGGTCATGTAATGTATCTTGAGCCTAAGTTGGTTCCCGTTTCAATTTGGATGCTCGTAAATGATAAATTCTTAGCTCCACAGGTCAAGTGATGTATTTTGAGCCTAAGTTGGCTCAACTTTCAGTCTGGAGGCTCATAAACGATAAATTCTTAGCTCCACAGGTCAAGTGATGCATCTTGAGCCTAAATTGGCTCAAGTTTCAATCTGGAGGCTCATAAATGATAAGTTCCACAGGCAAGTGATCTATCTTGAACGTAAGTTCTCTCAAGTTTCAATTTGGAGGCTCATAAATGAAAGGTTGTTAATTACACAGGTCAAGTGATGTATCTTGAGCCTAAGTTGTCTCAACATTCAATCTGGAGGGTTATAAATGAAAAATTCTTAGTTACACAGGTCAAGCGATGTATCTTGAGACTAAGTTGGCTAAGTTTCAATCTGGAGGCTCATAAATAATAAATTCTTAGCTTCACAGGTCAAGTGATGTATCCTGAGCCAAAGTTGGCTCATGTTTCAATCTGGAGGTTCGTAAATGATAAATTATTAGTTCCACAGGTCAAGTGATGTATCTTGAACCTAAGTTGGCTCTAGGTATCAATCTGGAGGCTCATAAATGATAGATTATTAGCTCCACAGATCAAGTGATGTATCTTGAGCCTATGTTGGCTCAAGTTTCAATCTGGAGGCTCATAAATGAAGAAGCGAATAACAATAAATGAAGCATTTACTATCACAATTTTCACATACGTTTCAAATTAATTAATTTTCTTGGCACCGTGGATGGTCTCATTGGAAAAATGGAAGTTTACAAATATTTTTTAAATTCGAAATTACTCAGTTAATTAAAAAATAAACTATATTGTCTGACTTCAAACAATCAAAATAACATTGGCTAGTTTCATCCAGTGCCATGAAATATACAAAGCATGCAAACATATACGTACAAACAATCAACAATAAATATTAATTTTCAATAATTTAACCGCTAGCAATAAAGTGAAGTCAGGATTGTTTTACAAACACAATATAATGTTTACTTTTAATATAGGTAGATCAACTGAAAAATTACAATATTTTCACTTTTTTTTTAACTGTCAATTTGTTATTACATTTACCTGACTGATATTGATGTGGATGCGTAAAATATTATTTATATCTCAAGAGCTGATGCAGGTGAAATAAGATAGGATTTTCATTTAGAATTGATCATGTAACGTCAGTCAATTTACTTAACAGTCTAAATTAAACAATAATTTACTTGTAAATTAAAAAAGTTCAATTTTAACATTTAATACTGCAACTAGACGGAGCACCATAATGCGACCATTGTTCGTAACTGACTTAACACAATTTTTCCTCTGAAATGGATGGGTTGAAGTCTTCTTCAAGTACGGCCATCTCGATCTGTAGATCTCACTCCAAAATACTTTTACTTCTGGGGGCGTATTAAAAGTTTAGTATACAACGGGAAACCTAAACACGCAGAACAACTACGGGATAGAAAAGAAGGTTGCCTACAAATAACACCAGAAGAATTATGGAAAGATATGCGGCACAACAGAGAAGTTATAGAAAAATATATCCACATCGATGGAGGATATGTGAGTAAACTATGATTTAGTTATCTATAAGTTTTATTATTTATTGAATTGTTCATGAATTTTTGTTTACATTTCCAATTGAATTATTGTTTGATTTAGACTGTTAAGTAAACTGACTGTCACGTGATTAATTCTAAATGGGAATTATGTCTTCCTCCAGCTTAATTAACTCTTAATTATATCCGAGAGTACAGTTATGATTAATAATAATTGGTACGTCAACATGGGAAATTTTCTTATTACGTGAACACCAAGTACATTATTTTATTGAAATTTGGTATTAGTAATAGCGAAACGGAAGCATATTATAAATAATTAAAATAGGCTGAGTAGTTTTATAGTTATAAACGTTTCTGTACTCTCTCGCTTTTTCCCATAGTACCGACGAGTTAGAATACCTGACATATTTCACTTGAATTATTCAATAACAAATACAATTACATGTCAAAAATCTATTTTCTTTGTTGCATTTGCTTATTTCTATTATCGAAATATTATTTATTAATTAAAAAACCTCAAAAACTTTTCTATACCATTCTATGGGTTTACACAAAACCGAAAAATTATTTGCAATCAGATACACTAATATGCACTGTACACCCGGACAGTTGGTTCATTAAAAGGCTATTGAATGAGTTGAGTTCAAGAGAAATAAGCGAGGTATTCAGACTCATTGGTAACATGGGAAAAAACGAGAGAGTACAAAAACATTTCTAACTACCAAATTAGTTCCTCCGTCAGTATAATAATAATAATAATAATAATAATAATAATAATAATAATAATAATAATAACTTTATTCATACTTAGGCCATATTGAAATGGATGTACATGTCAAATAGATATTAAATAGCATAGAAAAAAAGTAATATGAATATAGGATATTAGTTTAGTTGATGTATGCAACACAACTAAACTGCGTCATAATAATAAAAAAAAAAGAAAAATATGTAAATATAACAAACTAGTGTACGACATAAATACAAACAAACATATAGGTATATACATATACACATATAAATAGATATCACATGAATGACTAAAATGATGTCAATCTATAGTATCATTCATTCAGTAACTGTATAATAACATTTATTGACAAGCAGGTTCTTTAATATTTTTTTAAACGAATTATAATTTCGATTTTTGTAGCGTTCAGGAAGCTTATTAAATAATTTTACTCCCGCATATGAAGGCGAAAATTCATACTTAGATGTATTATGATTCACAGTGCACAGTTCATTCCTTTTCCTCGTATTATAATTGTGATGCTGGCAATTTGTTTCATACAAGTGAATATTTTTTTTTGTATGTAGTAGAATTTTAAAAATGTATATGCATGGGAGCGTCATAATTTTATTGTCAGCAAAAACAGGTTTGCATGATTCTGTGCTTCGCATGCTGAATATTAGTCTTATAATTTTTTTTTGCATTATAAAAATCCTTATGCTTTCCGGTGCATTACCCCAGAGTGTGACATTATATGACAGATGGCTGTAGACCAGTGAATAGTATACATTTAACAGGTAATGTGTAGAAAGCAGGTCTTTCATTTTTAAGATGGCATAGTAAGATCTGCTAATTGTTTTGCTCACGTGGTCAATGTGAGCTGACCAGCTTTAATTATCATTTAGGAATACCCCCAAGAACTTAGTGACTGAGCTCTCGTTCAAAGTGATGTTATTGACAACAATATTGTTGATATGGTGTTTCTTTTTGTTGTAAAAGTTGAGGCAGATGGTTTTATCTATATTTAAAATGAGATTATTTTCTTTACACCACTTTTGAAAATCATGTATAACTCGCGTAATCGATTTATTTAAGTCCTCAGCAGTCGGTGATGAAACCGCCACTGTTGTGTCATCTGCGAACATTGTGACACATGTAGATGTAAGAAAAGTTGGCAATTCGTTAACATACAGAGTGAATAATAACGGACCCAACACCGACCCTTGAGGCACACCTCTGTGTATGTTGTAATAATTTGAGGTATTTTCTTGTACTTTAACACATATTTTCCTGTCTTTGAGGTAGGACATTATCCAGGATAAAATGCAGCCCCTTACTCCTATATTATAAAGCTTTTGTTTAAGAAAAGAATGATCAATACAGTCAAATGCCTTTGATAGATCAAAGAACACTCCAGCTACTAATTGCCCCTGATCTACACTTTTATAAATGTATTCCATAAGCTGGTATGCTGCAGTTTCCGTTGATCTATTCATACAAAAACCATGTTGACAGTCAGTTATGATTTTTCGATTTATAAGAAAAGTTGTTAATCTATTGTAAATAAGCCGTTCAAAAATTTTAGAGAGCACATTTAGAATTGCAATAGGCCTATAGTTGTCTACACTATTAGGATCGCCTTTGTTTTTATAAATTGGAATTACTGATGCAATTTTCAACAATGAAGGGAATTGCCCTTGTTCAAAAGATAAATTTATAATGTAAACTAATGGGTTTACAATGCTTTCTGAAACAGCTTTGATTAATTTTGTTGGAATACCATCCACGCCTACACTATTTTTATTTTTCAATTGAGAAATGATTTTTAAAATTTCCTCTCTATCAGTAGGAGCAAAAAAGAATGATTTTGTATTGGTAGATGAAAGAGTGCAGTTTTTAGAGGAAAATGTACCGTAATGATTTTTCAAGCAAATGTCTGTTATATTTGAAAAGTAATCTCCAAACGTGTCGGCTACATTTACAGGGTCTGTTACGTATTGATTTTCATTTTTTAGTATAATTATTCCATTTTCTTTATTTCTGCCTGTTTTCTCATTAACTAGTTGCCAAATTTTCTTAGGTTTATTTGATGCAGTTTCGATGACGTTCTCATAGTATTCTTTTTTTGTTTCTTTAATTAATGTTTTATACTCCTTTTTTTGATGTTTGTAACATTCGATAGCATTAATATTATAGGTATTTTTTTGTAACCAAAAAAGATTTTTCAGGTTATTACTTTTTTCAATTATTTCGTTTGTTATCCACGATTTCTTGTTCTTTTTGTTTGCATTTTTTATTATGTACTGCACAGGGCATATACTATCAATTGACCAGGTAAGCATTTCCATGAATTTGTTGAAAGCTACATTAGTATCTGTGCTATCATATACGTCTGAAAAACTAGCATTTGCTAGGGTCCATTTTAAATCTTGCAAATTACTGTGTGAGAAATTTCGATACTTATATTTTTTTTCATTTTTTTGTCCTTTTGATAATGTCAAATTACAATATATGATAAGAGCAAGGTGGTCTGCTATATTAGGCTGTAGTACAATTGTATTATATTGACTCTTATTCAAGTTGGTAAATATATAATCTATCACCGATTCAGAGTTATTTCCTAACTTATTTTTATATATTCTCGTCGGTTTAGTAGATGTACATTTTAAGTTAAAATTTTCAAGTAAGTCCGTTACCAATTGTTTGTGCATGTTTTCGATTAAATAATTTATATTCATGTCTCCACAGACAAATAAAATATTTGAGATCTTACTACAATAATTTAGAGCCGCTGATAGATTAGAATAAAATGTTCCATAGTTCCCATCTGGTGGCCGATAAACACTCATTACACAACACTTAATTTGTTCATATTCAAGTTTTATTGCACAGCACTCGAAGTGGCGCTCACAGGAATATTGTTCTACTTGTACCTCCTTCACTTTGGGGACGTGGTCAGATTTAACATACAGGGACGTTCCACCATGAATGTAGTTTTTCCTACAATAATTTGCAGCCAGTTTGTAGCCCTTTAGTACCATCATATCTACGTTGTCTTTGTTACACCAATGTTCTGATATACTAATTATATCAGGGCACATATCTTCTAGAAAAACTTCTATTTTGCCTATCTTGTTTGCCATTGATTGAACATTTAGTTGTGCAATTTTGAATTGCCTTTGTCTTTGTTTAGCAGGTTTATTATCCAGAATATTACTTTTCACATTAGAGTTATTTCGGATAGCACAGGATATACAAAATTTTCACTACTTTTCATAGGATAGGTCATTGTCGGCTCATTGTGATCTTGCACATATGCATGAATAGAGTTTGGTGATATAAAATTACAGTTTATTGGTTGAGGTACAGTAGAAGGCAGATTTACGACCTCGTCGTCATTACTTGTTTGTGTTATAACTATTTGAGCACCCTGGATTGTTGGCATTGTTCTAGTCACCATAGTGGATGTGGCTTCCTGATTTCTGGTTGGCATGTTTTTGTTTGTGTTGAGTGGAATAAACGCTAAATTCTTCATAACACTTTTTTCTAGTATTTTGCTAACAATTATACTCCCTAACTCACTTTTACTTAGTGTCCTATTTGACGTTTTGTTTACTTCTATAATCTTTATTTTTCCTGGAACACAATTGTTAAGTTTACATATAAAGTCATTCAATCTCATGTTGAACTTTTGAATAAATTTGTCTTCCATTCGATGTTTGTATGGTGCTGTAGCAATAATAACATTGGTTTCATTGCATGATTTTAATTTGTCACATATGTATCTAAAAGAAGGATATCCTGTTTTTTTGTTAAAGTTGTTTGAACCTGTAATGACCACAACGTGATCATTAAGTCCATAATTTCTGGTTAGACGATCTAAGTTTTCAATAGTTTGTTGGAATGTAGCTCCTGGTTTTAATATTGTTTCTAATTGATATTCCTTTGGTAATTTTTGGTACACACTTTTGTTTACGTTTCGTCCGAAGTCATCTGTTAGAATGAGGACCTTTCGAGGAGTTTCGGAGCTTCTCTTTGTTAGAGTTTTCATTTGTGTCTCCTTGTTTTCTTGTCTGATGTTATTCCCATTTTTATTTCCGTTTGCCGGAACTATTAACTTCATATCACTTATTGATAAATCTGTAGATACAGATACATTTTTATTAGTTTTTATTGTCTGAGTGCTAACCGATTTTTTACTCTCCAGTTTTTTTGCTTCTGTGGTTTTTTTTAGACAATAAATGATTTCTTTTAGATCTTTAATATTATTTTCTTGCTTTAGTAATAGTTCATTCATATCGTCCTCTCGTTTCATTGCCTCATCTACAAAAAGTTTGTGTTCGGTTTTTAATTTATTTATGAACCTATCTTTTAGGAGATTGTCCTCATTTAGATCCCCAATTGTCTTTTCTAGAATGCTTTTTTCCGCTTCTTCATAATCACTAGAACTCTCATCTTCACAGCATATAATTTTATTTTGTTTAATAAACCGAATTTGCTTCTTAAACTTAGGGACGCAACACTTATGGAATACGTTTGAGCACTTTATGCATACAAAGTGTAGGAAAGGTTTATTCTTGCAGCATTTGTAGTAATTAATTGTATAGGAGCTCTGTGAGCTGACACCTTGACTTGAAGCCATCACTACTACTGTACAGTATTAATGATTTTCAATAAGTATCCATTGATTTTGAAATTAGGTGAAGATAATGTGAAAAAATCAAGTCGATTCATTGAAAATAGCAACATAAAAAATGTTATCGCACGCATGCACAAGCACATGCATACACACGGGCAAATGTTCGCTATAGTCATTTGCCATTTTAGAAATTAATACCTAATATCCAAATCAACTTAAACCTTATTTAACTTTATTAAGACTCCAAAGATGATCTTTGTCTCTATTATACAGAATCATATTCCATATTGATAAATTTATCATAAAATAAATAACCTTTGATTGAACCTTAAATTTTTTTAATCAATCAAATTCAGCTTTGTTTGGGTTTAAATGATATCAAAAGAGTGTAGTGGAATTTTTTTCAGGACGATTAAATCAATGTATATATTTTTTAGTCATTAGCTCAATTAATACACGAAATTCAGCATCGTTAAGCCTATGAGGGGAGATTTACCTTGGCTGAATAATAATGTAACTGGAATCCCCTTAGCCAAAACTCATCAGTCTCATACCACCGCTTCCTATGAAAACGTTTGAATAATTATAATAATGGCACAGGCGATTAGAAAATTTAATGAGGGGTGACAAAATACGCGTTCAGATGAGTATAAAATTTCAACAAACAATTGGGAAAATTTACACATTTTTTTTTTCATTCACTGTTGCCGGGACAGTTATAATATGCCTTTGGTTTTTTACAGTCAGTTTATGAACGGATTTATTTTAATTTACTCATATTTATTTCCCCTTAATGAAAAATTATTTCGGTATCAAACAAATGAGAAAATTTTATACTATATATACTTTTATACTATACTATACTATCTTAGTATTAGATTGAAGAATAGTTGTTTTGATTGGTTCTCTAGAAATGTCTGTTTTAAAGTGTTGTCTTAGTTTCTTTACGTAACCTTCATGTTAACTCACTCAGATTAGGGCAATAATATATAGAGTAGTAGTAGTACCAAATTCCTGAAATGAATCCTACATACGTGTGTTCCTAAAAAAATTAGTGGAGGTATTCACACTGAACTTTATACCCTCTTTATTTATACAGGGCGGTCACTCTTAAAAAGTGATTAATTAAGAAACGATATATAAGAACAATAATAATCGGAATATAGTTAACACTATTGTTACAAAGAAAACTTGATAAATTTTGGTCAAAGAATATACAGAGTGGTCATCCAAATATGGAAGGCTTGCGTAAAAACTTACAAATTTCCACCATAGTTCAACTATTTCCTAAGATGACCACCCTGTATATTTTTCAATAAAATTTTAATAGTTGCCTTCCTTGCCATTTGTATTAATTATGTACCAAATATTATTGCCATCTGTCTCATTTTTAGTTCCACATCCACGTAGTGGAGTGGAAGCATAGTAGTCGTAAAAAAAAATAATTTTCTGTTTTTTGAAATAGGTTTAACATGTCATGGAATGTGGAGATTTTAAATTTGAGCGAAAAATAATTTTTTCATTATCTATTCCAATTAGACGGTTCAGTAAAAGCCTACCCATTTCTTCGCTGGACGTAGTGTCAACTATCTTCCAAATTCAACTGTTCTCCGTCAAGTAGTATTCAATTAATGTGGCAACAGACGCACAACAGACAGACAGACAGACTGACGGAATCCAAAAACCCCATTTTCTTAATCTACATGGTCTCAAACGTTGAAATCCGAAGAAATCTCGGAAGGTGATTTTTTCTCGGATACAAGACTTCCCTTCGGTATGCAAGATAACTAAAATCCAATAGTTGTCAACCAATTTTAATTTGTTTTCAAATAACGACGTCTTAAATTTTACCCTCACAGCTGCCGCAAAAGAACGTAAAGAACATCGTTTAAGAAATTAGAAGAAGAAATACCAAATGGTATTTAGAAAAGGTTTGGACATCAGAGAAGCCTTGTTTGGAATAAAGGTTCCACTAGAAATATGGACATGAATCAAGACGTGTATGTCTGTGTTATTGATTTTGAAATGATACTCGATAGGGTAAAGCATGAACAATATATTAGTTGTCCAATCTTGAAACATAAGAACTTGGATGGCAGAGACAAAAATTACATCAAATCTATACTAGAATCAGAAAGCTAGAGTAAGAGTCGAAGGTGAATTAACCGAGCAAATTGAAATTTGTCAAAGAGTACGTCATGGATGTATTCTATCTCCTCTTCTATTTAACTTGTACAGCGAAGCCATCTGCCAAGAAGCACTATCAGAGTCAATGAAAGGAATAGTAGTCAATGGAGAAATCCTGAACAATATGCGATATACAGATGATACGATGACAATAGCAAGCATTGCAGATGACTTGCAACATCTAGTTGAATGTACGAATTATCGCTGTAATCAATATGGTCTAGAATAAAATGAAAGAGTATCATGCTACAAATAGGTATTAATGTAGAAATAAGATAATAACGAACAAACAAAAGAAATAAGATGCCATACTGAAATGCGCTTGTTCCATGAAATTCTTTTTATATGGTTTGTATACTTTTTCACATAGTATTCGATATTCTCATTATGCACTTAAAATTTCGTATTATTAACTTTTTCCGTTCTCGAGATGTAATGAGTTGAAATTAGTAACAGTTGCAAAAACCGAGCGCTTATTTGTGACGTCACTATACGCAATTGAAGTAATAAAACTGGTTTACTGTGACCTTTCAAATTTAACCTGAAAGTCGAAAAACATGGAATTTTCAAACGCTGGTAACTAAATAAATACTTTGAGTGGATGTTCGTTCTATGTCTCTACGGAAAGGAAAAGGTCGGTGATAAATCCTAATCGTAAATTGTAGGGTCAAAATCGAAAATTCGTCCCGACAGGAGCGAAAAAATTATGTAATTTTTTGACATTTCACCAAATTGTACTCTCCTACTGTCAAGAAGTAAGCAAAACAAACAATACTTCTATTCGAAAACACTTTCAATTATAACAACTAAGGAACATCAAGTTTATTGAGATCGCGGAGTCTATAGGCCAGTAGAATTAGAAAAACCGCTGGATGAAATTCCTTACAGGTAACCACATGGTATATTCGATGTATTCATTAATAAGGAACATACCTGTGAATTTCCTCCCATTTTACAGTGGGGGAACATTTTTTAATTAACGACTTTTTGTGCAAAAATCACGAAAAATCGAGTTTTTTAAGCATAGCTTTAAGTCAATTGACAATAGCCATATTTGATGTTATACGTTTCGTAGGTGATACAAAGACAGTTCATTTGCCACCCGAATAATTTAAATCGGTTAATAATTTTTTTAAATAATCGAAAAGAACTGTCGAAAAAATCGAAAATTTCAATAATTTTTAATTCCGTGAAATAATTTTTTATATTCTTAGAGCTTGGTGAAAACATGTTTTATGTAGCCCTAGAGCTACCATAAAATTTTCATCAAAAAATATTTATAACTTTTCGACAAAATGCATTTGTTTATAAAAAAGGTCTGAAATGTTTAATTCAATCTGACCCAGTTCCCGTCATCAAAAATGACACATCCGGAGCTCATTTTTTTCGTTGCTACGTCTAGTTTACGAATACATGATTGGCATAATGATTTTTGAATATTTTCATCAACAAAATGGCGTTTGAAAAAGTACGGTTTTTTCGGACAGAGTTTTTTGCGAATATCTTAATAACAAATTAATGTACTGGCATAAAACTATCATATTCTGGTAGCTGGTATTTTTACGCGAATTTTAAAAAGAAAATTATTGCTAATAGATGTTTAGAAGCCGAGATAATTTTTTTAGTTGTTAGTTACGCCATTTGTTTATTTATTAACATAAACATTTGAAATTTACATAGTAACTAGTTGAAGACTTGATTTTTGTAATTCAGTGAATTGTCACGTATAATTTTATGTATTAAGGGTTGTAATGTCAATTTTTGTACACTACAGTCTGAATGAGTCTTCGTGTCCCGCCCTCAGGTATCCACGTTAACGTTTTTGGTCAAGCGACTTCAAATTCCGACGAAAAAAAATCGATGTGTCTGCTTCATTTATGATGCCATTTTGACTTTTTTTTTATCTGGGGTACCACGATGAAATATTAACTACCGTATTAACATTGTTGAAATATTGTTAATAAATTTGTTATAAACAATATAAATAAAACATATTTTTGCCTTTTATTCGAGGAGCGGAGTGCCGAATGAGTACTTAATAACAAACTAATGAAAGAGCAAGATTGTGGTTTATAATATACGTTTAAAAATACTTTTACCTTAGTCCATACACTACACTTTATAAATTTGATTTGTATTAATTGTACGTACCTTTTACTGGGTTTCTGCGGATATACAAAAGGGGAAGGTGTATGCATGATTGATATTCAAATTAATTATTAAATATTGTCTGTAATTGTTTATTTGTGGCATATTCAGATTTTTTTACTTTTTATTGGGTATTTTGCCACTGAAAAATATTTACAAATTTTAATGAAAAAACCTCTGCGCCAAACGGATCAGACAGAGGTTTGTTTTTGAATACTTGACTGTTTCAAAAAGTCTCACGCCTAAAAATATATATACTAGAACAATGTAATAAACTAAAAACTGAAAATGAAAGCTATAGTCAAGTATTCAAGAACCAATCTCTGTCTGATCCGTTTGGCGCAGAGGTTTTTTCATTAAAATGTTAAAATATTTTTCAGTGGCAAAATACCCAATAAAAAGTAAGAAAATTATTAAATAATATATTGTGACGTCCTTTCTTCCGTTTGTCTAGCCCATAAACAAGTGGAAGCGTTACTTTGACGCTAAGCGTGATTTCGGTTATCTCGAGCGCCTGTTGCAGTAGAGCTGGGATACCTACAGTGGAGAAACGGTTATGCCCAGGGGTCCTGGATGGCAAATTAGACTTTCACTCACATTCAGCAGTGAAAAACACGTGTTGGTAGATAACAAAGTTTATTAACATATAAAATTCAATAATACAATGAAAGAGAAAACCGAATAAATAAATAACGGAATAACCAGATCTTAAATGTGTCAGGTACATTGGTATCAACATTTTAATTGATAGAAAAAGTGAATATAAGAATAAATAAATCGGTAAAAACAGCAGTAAGTAGTAAGCAAAGAAAACGGTGTGCAAATACCAAGCAATAGCAAGCAATTATTTACAGTAAAATCATGCTTATAGGAGCGGTCAGTATATATGTGTGAAGAGTTGGCAACATTTAATTTCGGTGCATTTGTGTGAAAATTTAGCACGGCCACGTGGTATCTTGTCGGAGTTGATGCGGAAAATTTTCTAAGTATCAAAATGTACGGATAATTAATTAATTTTATTTCACCTAGATTTTATGCTCAATCCCTGGACTATTATACATTTATAGAAGCAAATAAATATATGAAAGTTGTTATTATAAACAAAATGGACGATATGTTTTAAGTCTCTGCCTCCTTTAGGGATAAACAGGAATTCTTGTAACTCAGTAAAATGACTAGACTGTCTGAGTTAAAATCTGGTAAACGGTATTTACTGTCACAATTTCCATCGAAATATCATCTATGTTCCCTTTCTCTCTGGAAATTCTTGAGGTCATAGCTATTTGGATAAAATCGCGAGAATTTAACAAGCCCTAATTCGAGCACACCACTTTCTTAATCAGTATATTTGAAAATTGAACTTTAACTGATCAAATCGGAAAAGACAGTTAGTACATTTTCACACAGATACCACGTTGCTACTTTCATCTACTAGTTAAAACAGTACGAAGAGTATCAATACGTGCAAAAATTTTCACCAAAACAGAAACGTCAAAAATTGATATTACGTGCCTTAATACATAACATTATACGTGACAGTTCACTGAGTTACAAAAATCAAGTCTTCAACTAGTTACTATGTAAATTTCAAATGTCTATGTTAATAAATAAATAAATGGCGTAATTAACAACTAAAAAAATTATCTCGGCTTCTAAACATCTTACAACAATTTTTTTTTTTTTCAAATTCGTGTAAAAATACGAGCTACCAGAATATGAAAGTTTTATGCCAGTACATTAATTTGTTATTAAGATATTCGCAAGAAACTCTGTCCGAAAAAGTCGTACTTTTTCAAACGCCATTTTGTTGATGAAAATATTAAAAAATCATTATGCTAACAATGTATTCGTAAACTAGACGTCACAACGAAAAAAATGAGCTATGGATGAGTCATTTTTGATGACGGGAACTGGGTCAGATTGAATTAAACATTTTATGGTAGCTCCAGGGTTACATAAGACATGTTTTCACCAAGTTCTAAGGAGATAAGAAAATGTTTCACGGAATTAAAAATTATTGAAATTTTCGATTTTTTCGACAGTTCTTTTCGATTATTTAAAAAAATTATTAACCGATTTAAATTATTCGGATGGCAAATGAACTGTCTTTATATCACCTACGAAACGTATAAAATCAAATATGGCTATTGTCAATTGGCTTAGAGCTAAGCTTAGAAAACTCGATTTTTCGTGATTTTTGCGCAAAAAAACGTGAATTAAAAAATGTTCCTCCACTGTAAAATGGGAGGAAATTCACAGGTATGTTCCTTATCAATGAATACATCGAATATACCATGTGGTTACCTGTAAGGAATTTCATCCAAGATTAGCCTTCCCATGAGCTAATTCTACTGGCCTACTATGCGTATAGTGACGTAGCGCCTGGCCACGCTCCATTTTCGCGAGGTGGAGATTTGTAATAGTTTTTAAGATACTAAACGTGCGAATAAGATTCTGATTTTTGGCAGATCTGTTATTTTGTACTTGCACTTTCGATTCATGAAATAAAAAAATAAAAATGCCGAACAAGCCCATTGTCAGGAATGTCTTTAACAAGATAAGGACATATTTTTGTAATCGGGATGTTACCATCAATTTACGGCTCACAACGCTTCGTTGCTGTGTATTCTCCACTCTCGTATAAAGGATGGAGGCATGGGCATTGAAACTAAACAAAATGAAGAACATCGAACCTATCGAGACGTGGTGTTACAGAGGGATACTCAAAATAGTATGGGTGGACAGAGTAAGGAACGTTTAGGTTTTGAGGCGATTGAAGAAAAGCTACGAAGTTGTGAATATCGTCAAAGGAAGAAAATTGGAGAATTTGGGCCATATTATGAGAGGAAACAGGAACTCATAGGAAGGGGAAGCAAAACGTAGGCAGGAGAAAATTTTCATAGTTAAGAAACCTACGTGAGTGGTTCAACTGTAGTTCACCCGAATTAATCAGGAGAGTTGTAAATAAAACAAGAGCAGCCACGATGATTGTAAATTATTATTCAAATAAAAAGTAATTTTTTATTAATGGGCCATTCTCAAAAATGAAAGGACCGAAGAAGTAGATATCAATGATACCACACATCAACTGAAAAACGGTGCTGAGAATTTCTTTTTACTCTTGCATGTCAAAAATTTATAAGCATTTTGAATCATGGCTTACTTAGGTCTTCATTAAAGATAATTTGTTAGAAATAAGGTAGATATGTAGGAATTAGAATTTTTGAATTTTTAAATAAATATTTATTTTGTTGTAAAATCAATTCAAACTAGTATAATACATTATTTGAAGTAATTGTGTGAAGCATAAAAACGAAATTGTGAAGAAAATTTAAGGACGAGAGGTTCGGTATTCTGAGATTCGACCGATTAATATTAATCTGAATGGAATATTTGATGACAAAGACGATTGATACAATTCTCAACTCGATCTTTATAGTCGTCGTGATGATTATGATACTAATATTAATAATTAAATAGTTCCTCTGGTAAATAAATATTTGCAGGTTAATGTATGAATTGTTAGTAAATAAATATATGTGTGGTTGAGAAATAAACACAGTTGGCTGTGATACTGAAGTTCCGAGTTCAATTCCAGGTCATGGCACTGAAATTTTTCGAAAAAAGAAATTAATTCTGGTATATCCGGATACTGGGTATGTGTCACGTGTCTCCAATGTGTCTTTCCTCACCGTGGCTTTGGGTTTGTTTATAAATGAGAAATGTATCCCAGTATGCTCGAATATTGAGGGCGTGTGCCGTGTCTCTAAATGTGTACCTTTTCCCCCTTCAAAATAAATCTCTTCAGGGATAAAGACAGTTTATCTATCGTGTTTAATTTAATTTTCTTCAGTTTAAATTTATTAAGAAATTCGTGTGAGCCGGTGATTCCTACTAAAAATTTAATAGAAAATAAAATAATTTGTTTCTTATCCTAGGTAGATGTGACGAAGTAATTTTTTTCGTTTCAAAAGAAACAATTACATAATAACTCTATACATCAACGGCTTGGTTAGTAAAAACCGTGATTTCTAATAGACTATATCGCAAATTCTTATTGCTTATTGCTTCTTTATGTGTATTATTCGGTTCTCTTCAGCACTGGAAATTGGCAGTGATTAGAAAACCCATTAGCACAGCGTCTTGTATTTTATTTGACGGTTTAATTTATTTTCATTCCGGAGGTAAAAACTACATTTCAGTGTTTAGTGTTACAGTAAGAAATAAATAAAACAAGATGATGGTAGTATATTTTTGTAGTGCATAGTTGAGAGTAAAGAATAGTGCAGACGTAAAATAAGATTGGCAGAAGTATGATTGCTGTAATTTGCAGAACATAAATTATAATAATGATTTTTGTGAAATGCAAAATATAGATATATACACAAATATGCCACACAGAACCCAACAATATATTATCATATTATGATGGTGAGGAACTTTTTATTGTTTTAGCAGAAATTTCCAAAAGTGTTTAATTAACTGGAAACCTGGCAGCTATATTACCAACCCATATTAATACGGCAACATAAATAAGAAGAAAACTTGTTAATATTAGCCATAATGGGCTTGTTCGGCATTTTTTAATTTCATAAATCGAAAGTGCAAGTATAAAATAATAGATCTGCAAAAAATCAGACTCTTATTCGCACGTTTAGTATCTTAAAAACTATAACAAATCTCCACCTCGCGAAAATGGGGCGTGGCCAGGCGCTACGTCACTATACGCATAGACTCGGCGATCTCAATAGACTTGCTCCTTAGTTGTTATAATAATTATAAGTGTTTCCGAAGTATTGTTTGTTTTGCTTACTTGACAGTAGGAGAGTACAATTTGGTGAAATGTCAAAAAATTACAATTTTCTCTCGCTCCTCGCCATAATGAGAATATCGGGTACTATATGAAAAAGTATAAAAACCATATAAAAAGAATATCATGGAACAAGCCCATTATAGCACAGGTTATAAAGTTATCGCCACAGTAGTACCACCCATACATAAAACCAAATCACAACGATGTTTTACACATCTTGGCTCTAAACTTTATAACCTAATTTCAATAGAACTTAAAGCAATAAGTTCTGAAAATTCATTTAAAAAAATAAATAAACAGTGGATCAGTCTTCAGCCACGTTTGAAAATTCACCAAATAGTGGACCTTAAAAACATTTATTATGACTTAAATTCATAATAATAATAACAAATAATCTAAAATATCAATTTATTTATAGAGTAAACATACATTTTAATCTTAATATTAATTTATTTACATTCATAATTAGGAACATTATTTTCAAATTTATATATTAATTTCAAGTTAATTTTAAATGTACTTGTGTGTGTGTTCAAAATAAGTTATTCTCCCTAAAAATTCTTGAAGACGGTGTCTATATTGTTCCGGTAATGTACAAAATATTTCAGCAAGACCGGTTTGTTACTTCTTGAGTAATTAACGATCAATTTCTTTTAATCCTTAATTAACAATTAGGCCATTTTTTGAAAAATCCATTTATAATTGAGAAACTCATTTAGAAAATTAAAAAAACTATTGAAAAATGATATCCCGTTGGAATTTTTGAAAGATCACAATTTTGGCCGATTTTATTAGGTTTTCTACTCGTGAACCTTTTTATGCTCGATATAAATAAACAACTTTAATAATAAACTTTGACGATTGTTTCTCGATACTGTTAAACACAATCAAGGACTGAAATATTTTTTTATTGAAAGTACTAGCATTAAAGTTCAACTTCTATAAATTTGATCACTGTACGACGTACAATACGCCCTCACGAATTTTGTGAAAAAAAAATTAACTTCAGCTTCTGCGCATGCTAGGACTAACTTTTCCCCCTCAAATTTGTTAGGAAATAGCAGCTTTTTAGGTATGCAAGAGTGGATTCTCTAAAGTTAAAACATAAAAAGACATTTGTTTATTTATGTCGCGCATAAAAAGGTTCACGCGTAGAAAACCTCATAAAATAGGCCAAAATTGCGATATTTCAAAAATTCCGACGGGATATCCATTTTCAATACTTTTTTGAATTTTCTAAATATTTTTCCCAATCATAAATGGATTTTACAAAAAAATTGCAAAATTGTTAATTAAAGTGGATGAAGGTGTTATTTGACATTCTTTGAAATGTTGAGATTTTCTATGGAAGAAGGTAATGTGTCTTTTCTACCATACCTCCATCATTTATCTTTCTATTAGCTATATTTTGCAAGATAACGATTAATGTTTGAAGGTGTTACCTACACTGGTCTTAAGTATAATAACAGTTGATGATCTGGTGTCAAGTGCACATAACACCTACATTCGACATAATTTGCAAAAAATATATCAAATTCTCAGTATATGTACTAACTTAGACACAGGTTCAACTATTTAGGTTATAAATTTAGTGAAATAAGAAACAAAAAAAATTCAGACAACAATTTACTAAACATCAATTATCTCAGAACTTACCTACTTACCCCTTCAATTAAAGAATAAAAAAATAGATGGTTAATTACTCAAAAAGCAATAAGCCGATCTTACTGAAATTTTTGTATATTATCGGGACAACATAGACACTATCTTCAAGAGTTTTTAGCTCTCTATGTGCAGTTGTTTTCGAATAAAGGATTAGTGAATCTATTTTGAAAACTTTGGAAGTTAACAATTGCACCTAGTGTAATGAAGCATTTTTATAGTGTGGAAATTGCACCCGACACCGCCGTCTATTTTTCTATTTAGGATATAAGTATTTTCTAATACAGGTATTGGGCGTAATTTCTAGTGTGGAAATTACACCCAAAGCCACCGTCTATTCCCGTATTTTAAATATTAATATTTTATACTGTCCACACAGAGCATAAATAAGTACTATACTTTCATTTATCAAGTAGACATACACGCCGCCAGATGGAGCACTGTCTCCATCACTGACACTATTGGCTTCACCGTTAACGAATGCTTGGCCCAGCCAGCCAAATGAGGGTCTATTAGCCTGGGTCCATTCATTTGGACCATTACCAGGCCGACTGGAAACCGCCGTCTCATAGGAGAGAGAGAGTAAGTAACACCGACCGTAAATAAGCAGCTTGGCTGGGACTAAGTGCCGTCCGTGTACTAATCCCGGTTTGCTCCGCCGTGTGTCTGGGAGGATACACTGGTTGGCAACAAGTCTCGTGTTTGCCCTCTGGCCTGGTTGCGTCGTCTGGAGGACAAGCGAGCACTTGGGAAGCTTGGGGCTTTCTGGTCTGGGTGCATCGACTGGAAAGTCACAAAGCCTTCTAGCACACCGAGGTATCATCCCCGACCAAATACCGCCTACCGGAGTGAGCCAGTGTGCAAGTTGGGAAACTTTCCGCTGGTAACAGGTCTCGTGTTTGCCCTCTGGCCTGGTTGCGTCGTCTGGAGGACAAGCGAGCACTTGGGAAGCTTGGGGCTTTCTGGTCTGGGTGCGTCGACCGGAAAGCTACAAGGACATCCACCAGCGCAAAGTAACGCCCGTGAACCTCGTTGGTTTAATCTCTCCTTTGGGGGGATTACACCAACAGGGAACCGTGACCGGAAGTGTGTACTAACCTTAGGCTCTGCACCTTAGCCAAGTTGCCCGAGTATTTGTTTATTATTGTTTATTGTGCTTTTGCTTTCCTCCGCCTGGTATCTGCTCTGTCCGCTTTTATACCGATAGTAGTTACTCCGACTTACCGTTCCGTTTCTCTAAGCTCGTATCCTGCTTATAACCGCCCTCTTGCTTCGCCACCGTCACCGTTAACCGTAGTAGTTATAGGTTAGGTATAATTATGTATTAGGAGTAATAAATATCTATATATAGGATCTGAACTGTGCCTTTTATTTTGGTGTGTGTGAAGTCTACTCCCCCTAGACCCCCGGACGTACCGTATCTCCTCTGACGCTATCCCAGCCCTACTGTAACAGGCTGTGTCAAGAGGCTAGCGTGGGTCCTTTACACCACGAGAAAAACTGTAAAGGTGGCGCCCGAGCTTACCGTAACCGCACCGAGCTCGAGTGCCAAAGTGACGCCTCTTCACTCAACCGACGAGTGAACGAAACGTCACACTAGCGACCTCTATCGGTGTTCATTTTTTATCAAAATCCCTTGCCATCTAATCTAATAATGTTCTTAGATTTTTGCACAGTTTGAGATTTATGTTTTAAAGAATACCGTGTTTCAGAAGACAATATTTTTTACTCACTAACCGATATCTACTAAATAATAAGAAGACTTGGCTTCTTCTATATTATTTGCATGTATTTTTCAATTAGAGCCTTATCATTATTATATTATATTATACTAAAATGAAAAAATTATTATTGTATTCTATTCTATATTCTAACCTAATCAGTTACTTCATTTTCTTACTTCAGTGAAAAAATTTTGCAACTAATTATTAAGAAGGTGCTTTTTTGGACTATATCTCAGTAATGTATTGAATTATTATGAACAACGCTTATTTTCAAATAACATGTTTTTTCAAGAATGGTGTGTTCGTGTTTATCCATATCACAAACATATTATTAATGTATTATTAACTAATGAAACAAACCAGCATATTAAAATCCTAAAATAAATTTGTCCAATTTCTTATTTGACATTCTCATTATAACGCTAGCATCCAACATAGTCCCCTACGGACACATTTATTTTAGGATTTTAATTTGCTAGGGTAACAAGAATTCAGGTTATCGAAAGAATGCAAAGATTTCATTAATATTTTTACATGTAGTTTTTCTTTTAGTTCCCATAGATAGTTTTTCCCGCTGTTTGCAAAGTCCTATAAATAATATGTTTCATTACTATAAGCAAAGAAATAATAAATAATTCACTTTTAAACTAGCATATTATTAAATAATCGTTGATAAAACCAAAGTGCATACCACACAAGTTGCCTTATCCAGTAACAGTTCTTATTTTAACATTGGCGGGCAATTCGAATGTACAAACTGTAAGGAACAATTCTAAATTCATTTATCCTCATTCAGTAACATTATTGCCAAGCTTTCATTTTTCTTTTTTGTCAACCGGCGGGTGCCTCATTTGTTAAAATTTTTGCCGAGTCCCAGTTTATTCCATGTCGGTTCTCCCAAGTGTGTTCGCAAATCTTCGATCAAAGAATAAACTGGGACACAACAAATTCATCATTCACAGATTGACACGTTATTGTAAAGTATTGATGGATTTAGATCTTTTAATCTGTTAATATGTTCGATTTGCATTTATTTTAACAGGGCTCTAATCCATGCCCACCTATCCATGCGACACTGTTTAAATATTTCACAAACCACCTCACTATTCTAACCATTCAAATGCCTAATACTTTTATGTACTCGGGAGTACGCAAAAGAATTTCTTAATCAGTCTATAGAATATTAATTGAGTCTGCAAACACAAATTTAAGTAAAATCTCTATGAAGACTCATCGCACATTTAATTACATTACGTAATGTACTCTGCCAGTTGATTTTCACGAATAATTTTAATTGCTCTATAAGTTCAGTCTGTTTAAACCGGCGCGGCGTCTGTGTGTGGTAAATGCTGAAGTGTCAGAGAGTTTACGAGTAATTTATATTTTTAATGGGATGATGTTGAAAGTTTATATAATAATTATTATTTTAATAAAATTAGTGATTACGAAATGGAGAAATTAAGCATAAAAATTAAGTAGGTACTACACAAAGCCGCACAGAGTAACCGCTTCAAACTACAATCAAATTAGAGTTTTAACATTGTTCTATTAGAAAAAACATGGGTGCCACGTCTATGCCTGAGCCAAATACCTGTCATACAACTTTCTATTTCTCAAAGTCTTATGCTATCACCAGTGCAACATATTACAGAAGTATTTAGGAATAAAGAAGTAGTCCATACTACAGTGGAATTAATAAAAATTAAATAATCATAAAATATACAATTACTATGATTTCATATAAATAATTTTCATTTATTTGAATATTCTAGAAAGTATAAATACAGAATAAGGAAAAATTTCTCATACATACTACAATGAAATTAATAAAAACTTAGTCATCATTATCATCATGATCATCGTCATCACCCGTGAAGAACACAGATCGATTAACCATCGATTTCTCGATACTTGGCATGAAGGGGCTTGACGAATCATTCTATTTTATGAATTTCAATAAATTGAGTAGATATTGACCAATGGAAATCCAAGGAACCCCCGGGGGTTGAAACTTCCTCTTCCCAAAGTTCTGAAATACCACATAATTACCACGAACGGGATGAAACATGTTTACCCCCGTTTCGTTATATTGCAGTATTGGGGGAGGGAGTAGCTACAAATTTCGGGAGTTGCTTGGATCTCCAGTGATCAATCTCTATTCCATTCATTTAAAGTTATAAAAGGAACCCAATCGATTAAGCCTCCGCATGCCTAGCATCGAAAAATCGACAAAAGAGCGGCCCTTTCGATTTGGGAGTGGTTGGTGAGGCGCAGCAAAAGAGTGATTACCATCATCGTCATCTACGCCCTCAAAAATGGGAGGGGAGATGTCTTGTATTCTGGTCCCAAAACTTTTTGAATTTTGTCCTTTTCTGCGCGTTTTACTGAGACTATTAACCACAAAAGTATTTAACGACTAATTTAATTACCTACTTGGTAGTTGTACTTAGCTGATAGTAGTTCAGTCACAATTGGGATCAATATAAGTAGGTAGCTGGCAGTTTGGATAATTAACTGCTAGTATGAACTATATTAATTCAGCTAATTACTTTCTTATTGGAGTCAAGGAGTTGGGATTTTGGCCCGATATTGTTACAAATTAGTATCGCAATCAGGCCACTTCTCCCCTCATTTTCGAGGGTGCCAAACACGAATATGAGGGTAAACCGTTTTTATTTGGGGCAACTATTTCAAACGACCAACAACCACCACTTTTTTCGGCTTTCGTGCATGGACGCATGGTGTTTTAACACGAATTTCTACAAATTCGACCGAGACATGATAAAGGACGAAGGATAACGTCGAAGACATGACCGTAATCAACCTTTGGGGTTAAATCCACCCTCCCAGGGGGTAGGAAAAGATAAAATATATCTCTTGTAGTTGATACAGTTATCTCTGCATTTTTGAGAATGTAACTCTTCCTACCAACTCAAATGACCAAAACCCACCCCCATCTCTAAGTATTTTTTTCGACATCAGCAACGTTGAGAATAGGGGATAAGCGTGTAAACTGAGAAGAGGAGGAAAATTATTTTCCCGCGCCTGGGATGATTTGGCCGCCCCTTCTGTATAGTTCGACTACTAATAAATCTCCATTCCCCTCTAAATAAGTATTGTCGAGTACTGAAGAAATTATACACGTGAAAGGGGTAGATATTGATTATTAAAGGAGGTAGGAATGGTCGAAGTAGTCTAAAAGTATTTTATATTTCATTAGCATCTTCGAAACCGGAGGAGTAAAAGTTTCAACGAGAAAAGATATATTCTATCATTTTGCCACCCCCTGGGATGGAAGATTCAACCCCAAAGGGTGGTCACGGTCGTGTCTTTGGCATTATAAATCGCCTTTTATCATGTCTCGGTCAAATCTGCAGAAATTCGCATTAAAACCCTTGCTGTCGCGCGTCCGTGCACGAAAACCGATAAAAACCTTGGGGTTGCCCTGAATAAAAACCCTTTTCATATTCGTGTTCAGCATCCTTGACTTACTCATTTATAACATATTCGTCCGACTCCTTTTTGGTAAAACAATTTTTTGAGAGTTGATGTTTATGATTGTGATTAAAGTTAAAATAATTAAAGTTAACTTTTTAATTTTATACTTTGGGTTGATAACGTAATAATCAATCCACTGAAAGGTCCAAGATTTACGAAATTAGTTGCAAGGATTGTATTCAATTCGAAGTATGTCGGAAGAATAAAACGTCCATTTGTACAAGATTTAGAGATCATATGAACCATCTCAAATTTGAGTGAACTAAGAAGTCTAGTATTACCAAACATGTTAGTGAATTACTTCTTGTTTGTACATAATAAGTATAACAGGACATTCTTTATAGGATTCTTCAAACAGCAGAAAAGTACTCTATGCAAAATAAAAAAATCGGTACAGGCATTTACAAAGAACCTCCCTCTTTATTTATACACGGCGGTCACTCTAAATAATTATTAATTAAGAAATGGCGTATGAAAATAATAATCACAGTGCAGTTAGCCCTATTATTGCAGAGAAAACTTGATAACTTTTGGTCAAAAAATATACCCTGTGGTCATGCGTCAGCAAAAATTCAATAATTATATTAAATAAAAGAGGTCAAATGTGGAAGGCTTGCGTAAATGCCTTTACAAATTTCCACCATAGTTGAATTATTTCTCAGGATGACCGCCCTTGTATGTTTTTCATTAAAATTATAATAGGTGGCTTCCTTGCCAATTGTGTTAACTATATGCCAAATATTGTTGTCATCTGTTACATTGTTCGTTGCACATTCACGTAGTGGATTGGAAGTACAGTGGTTAAGAAAAATTTTCAATAATTTTTTTTAAATAGGTTTAGAATGTTTTAGAATGAAATAAATCGTGGAAATTTTAAACTTGAGGAAAAAAATTATTCCATCTATAGTAGGTGGTGGTAAAAAAATGTCAAAGAAAATGCTTCTTTACAGAAAATTAAAAAAACATTCTGTTAAAATACGTTTAGAATGTCATGAAATGTGGAGATTTTAAATGAGCAAAAAAAAATTCCATCATCTTTTCTATAGTAGTGGCAAGAATTTTATTTTATTTTCATTTTTTTTTTTAAATAGGTTTAATTTATCTACAACACTATTGTACAAAATGTTATTTTACTTAGATTTTCATTTTTGGTTGAATATATCGGTGTTTTGTAAATAATTTCAATTTAGTTTTTTTTTAATATCTAGTATAACCAGAATGTAGAATATCAACAGAAAGCAAAGCTTGAAATATTTTTATGTAATATAAATATGTAACATACCACTCCGCACTCAGTACGCTCGAGATTTCTTGAATACGCTCTACTCTTTTGATCGTTTTGAAAATTAGAGATGTTTTAAGAGGGTATCTAAACATTTTTGTAGGGAAAATGGTGGTGTGCTTCGAGGTGAATATAGTTTGTTGTGATAACTAATACGAGAATCTCCTTAGGATATGTCAGTGGGATGTAGAAAATTAATTACCTTAGATGTTCAAAAATATCATATTCCCTTCACAAATAAATTACAGAAAATAAATTATAGTTACATCATGATAGAATCAATATTATCTAATCCTGACACGACATGTATTTTGGGAGTTACATTTAATGATAAATTCAGTTTATAAAATAACATTAATAATGAAAATCTTACAAAATCTTAGGAATTGCAACATAATAATACTAGCACATTCGAACTGACTCTAAACCTCAATAAGATTTCCTCACTATGACTTTTATGCGAATATAGAAAATATACAAAGAGGATTTTTAAAGTATGGCTGCTATAGCAGCATGGAAGTGAATGAAATGGAATGGACTGAAATTAAATGAAATGACGTGGAATGGAATTGAGTAAAATGATATGGAATTGAGTGGAGTGGAACGAACTTAAACGGATTCGAATACAACGAATGGAAATAAACCTCAAAATTCAATGAAGTGGAGTAAACTGAAATGGAATGGACTGAATTAAAATGAACTGAAATGGAATGGAATGAAATGGAATGAAATGGAATGAAATGGAATGAAATGGAATGAAATGGAATGAAATGGAATGAAATGGTAGAAAAGGAAAGGAAAGGAAATGAAAGGAAAGGAATGAAATGAAATGAAGTGGAATGAAATGGAATGAAGTGGAATGAAATGGAATGACGTGGAATGAAATGGCATGACATGGAATGATATGGAATGAAATGAAAGGGAGTGAAATGAAATGATATGAAATAAAATGAAATGTTCACCCCGTTAGAAAGTTTGTTAGATATAGTACATTCTGTAAGTCAAATTGTAGTTAAATCTCTTTCCGAGGTCACCCCATCCCCAAAACGGCCAAAAACTACCCCTCAAAGGGGAGAACCGCGTATCCGCCATCTCCTACCAGCCAAACCTGTCTTACCCCCATTTTCGAGGATTCTGAGCACGATGGTGATGTCGAGACCACTCCTCGACTCCCGCCAACTCCCCAAATGGCCAAAACCCACCCCCGAAGGGGTGAAACGCGGATAGACCGTCTCCTCTCGGCTAAACAAACGAAAACCCCCCGTTTTCGAGGACGCTGAGCACGATGGTGTTATCGAGACCCCTTTTCGACCCCCGCCAATCCCTAAACGGCCAGGAACAACCCCCTAGAGGGGGTATATCGCAGATAGGCCATCTCCTACCAGCAAAACTTGTGTTACATCCCGTTTTCGAGAATGCTGATCTCGATGGTGATGTTGGATCTTCTCCACGAGATCAGTCGTGTAGGCATTAACAGTAACTGAATTCTTGTTTTTATACCAGTGGACGCAGAGAAGGTATCTTGCGCGTGGGACAGCTATAGTAAAAGTATCGACACGAAGATGCTGAAGTAAGAGTGTAATTATATTCTTGTTCGCTTGGTGAGCGAGGAGAAGTCGTGCTATTTTTTTCATACTCAGCCTCCTCGAAAACGGGGGGTAACACGGGTTTAGCCGAGAAAAGATGACCTATCCGCGTTCCACCCCCTTCGGGGATAGATTCTGGCCGGGGTGGTTTCTGGCTGTTTGGGAGTTGGAGGGGCTCGAGGAGGGCTCTCGACATCACCATCGTGCTCATCTACCTAGAAAAAGGGGGTGAGACATGTTTAGCTGGTAGGAGATGGCGGAGACGCGGTTTACCCCTTTCGGGGGCAGTTTTTGGCTGCTTGGGAGATGGGGTGACCTGGGAGAGAGACTTAGTCTCATTAGGCTATAAAAAATTGTATTCCTGTCTGACTTACAGAATGGACTATATCAGACAGTGACCTGTTAGCGTCAAATTTTCTAAATTTTATACTACTATTTACGTATATTTTGCAAAATGCTTTGTCGCTAATGAAATATATTTATGTGACAACTTTTTTGTACTACAGATAAACAAATCATTGATTTGATTTAGATTATTTTCATGTTATTCTCTTTGTACCTAAGTTTAGAAAGTATTACTATACGAATAAGAGATAACTAATAAATTTTCTTGATTTCCATCTAGGAAATAGGGAAAATTTATCTGTATAAGTAGGAAGCGGGACATCTGTGCAAAAAGACAACAACAAAAATGGGAACAGTCGCCACTTGTCTAGTATCAGCTACATAGAGGAAAGCAATCCATTATTCCTAGGGCACTAATGTGACTGCGTTTTGTTAAAGCCGCAATATAATTAAAGCAGCAGCACAAGAAATTAGAAGCTTCGAATTGAAACGATCTAAAGTAATACGTAATAAAGACGTAGCTGGACAGCATAGTAAGTTTTTCTAACAGTGGCGGAACGAGAAAAAATAAACAGACAAAGCGGCATGCCAAAATATCAACAAGTCTTGATTGATGAGCAAAGAGAAATAAACCATAATATATTTGCCTAACGAGCTAAACTACTGTATTAGATTATTCAGGTTAGATAACGAAACGGAACTAATATGCTATGTATCGAAACTCTTGCGAATGAATGATCCGACTAGTGGTCAGTTTGGTTATCATCGCAAGGCCGTAATAACGTTCGTTTCAACGATCATTTAATTCATTTACGTATACGGAACGATCTATCGTAATCAATCGTTGTCGCGGAAGCATGTTTATTTTTAACAACGGTATATCAATTGTCCATGCTGCTTTTAGGTCTGTATTCATTTTCTTTATTATTTATTTTACTTTTCCCCCTAATTTTTTACCTTGGATACCAGCTACATAGGCGAGCGAAATTTTACAGTTTCGAAGTGGAGATTTCTCTTTAAAATTGATAAATATTTTGGATATTAGCTTTTCTCCTAAACTACCCGACACATTTGTTTTCTATTTCTTGACATTTTCAATTTTTTTAAATGATTCATTGGTTGGTAGCTTAGGATTCTCCAGTGATTGTTTCAGGTAACATTTGAAAATAATTTATGATGAAAATAAACTCCTCTGCTCTGTTCTGCTAGGTTAGGTAATGACAAGTCTTTGGCTTTGTTTATAGCGCAATATTTTTCTGGCGAGGGATTAATAACTTCTTGAACACTTTGAAAATGAACTGTGTAGTAACAGGCAGCATCGATGCATGTTCCTCTAAGTCGAGATTTTACGTAGGTACTTTATAAAAAGACTTTTTCTAGGTTTGGGATAATATTATCAACGTTTTTAAAATTACATATTATTTCTTCACTAAGTTGATGTAGGCCATGTGTGAAACAAGTTATGTGTAGTATCTGCGTATATGTAGACATTAATTTTCATTCAATTTTGAGAATTTGGTGTTGGCCACTCTACCAAAAATGAAAAGTACCTAATATTTGCCCTTTGTTATTTTCTGCCAAATCGGTTAAGAGTCAGTTTAATAAGGAGTCATCAAATTGGCATATTCCTTGACTATTAACTTTCCAACATTTTTGATGCTCTTAAATGACATTTTTAGCACATTGTTTTACAGCGATATTAATAAATGGTGTGCAGTTTTTCAACCAAAAGAATTAGTTGTTTCGTCTATGGAAACTATTGTACATTATTTCACATACTTTCCAGATTATTTAATATACTAAAAATTCGGTCATGTTGACAGGAGACGAAGGTCATCTAAAAATGTGTGAGGTGTCCTATTTGCCAAATTGATCTTAAATTAATTATTAGTCCAATGATTATACAGATTTCCATAACAAAAATGTTATCTGAGATTTTCCTTCGGTAACTGTTAGTGGAGGGACTATACATCACAAAACCATAAAAATTAGTTCTGGGGGTGCCGCGCAATCCCCACAAAAAACCACCCCTTATTTTACTGATAACTGGTTAACCGTTGAAAATATAAAAAAATTGCTCATCATTGCTTGTAATTTTTTTGTATATGCCATGATTTTCGAGAAAATCGACATCGAAAAAAATTGTAACATTTGTGTTTTTAATGCGTACGAATTTTCCCTTATTTGAAATTTTTTGCGCTGCCTATAGAAAATGCTGAATTGCTCGAAAACCAAACATGATAGGAAGAAAAATCAAAATGGGTTTTATTGAGGATATAAAATACTTTATTGTGTTTCTACTTTTCATGGCTATTGATATCTATTAGTATATAAAAATAACAATATAATATAGTTACCTCTTGTTTTTTGCGCTTTTAACTATTCACAGGTGCATAAAAAATAACTCACTTTAGTATAATTTATAAATGCATTATCTTTTAGTTCCAGGTAGTACTTACAGAGAAAGTTAGGAAAAAGAATATTCACATTTACAAATTTACCAGCATGTTGAAATTAGCCAAATTTTGGCCAATTTTTTATCGCTTCCTAAAGATAAAAAAAAGAACCAAACAATTTGAAAATTTAGCTCATTTTTTTTTAGTGTATATATCATATAACTATTGTTCCTAATCATTTAATAGTTAAAAAATTGCATAAAAAATATCATAAAAAAATTGAATATGCAGCCCCTTTTGAATTTTTTTTGGCTAACTTCAACATTCTGGTAAATTTGTAAATGTGAATATTTTTATTCCTAACTTTTTCTGCATTAGAGTACTACCTTAACTAAAGGATGGTGCATTTGTAACTTATATTAAAATCAGTTATTTTTTATGGGCCTGTGAATAGTTAAAAGCGCAAAAAATAAGAGGTAACTATATTATGTTGTTATTTTTATATACTAATAGATATCAACAGCCATCAAAAATGGAAACACAAGAGAGTATTTTATATCCCTTTTAAAACCCATTTTGATTTTTCTTCCTAGCATGTTCGGTTTTCGAACAACATTTCCTAAAGGCCGCGCGGAAAAAATTTTAAATAAAGGAAAATTCGTACGCATTAAAAGCACAAATGTTGCAATTTTTTTAGATATCGATTTTCTCGAAAATTGTGGTATATTCAAGAAAATTACGAGAGGACTTTTTTTTGGAAATAAGTAAAGCTTTCTTTTTTATGATGAGCAATTTTTTTTACATTCAACGGTTAACAAGTTATCAGTAAAATAAGGCTTTTTTCATCGAAGGGGTGGTTTATTGGGTAGGTTATACGGCACCCTCAAAACTGATTTTTGTGGTTTTGTGATGTTTAATCCTCCCACTAACAGTTATTGAAGGAAAATCTCAGATAAAGTTTTTTACGAGCTTCTGGTGTATTTTTTATCGTACCGACTGGACTATACATCTTTGTGTTAAAATTTTCGATGAAGACGACATTTTTCTTTAGTATGCTTTTATTAGCTTGCTGTGTAACTTTGTATTTGTACCTTTGTAACTTTGTATGTCAGAAAATTTTACAATTCAATTTTCATCCACATCCTATTGACTTGAAATATTGCATGTGTATATGGTTCACTTGATAGTACAATTTGACATTTCTTACAGGAAAATCCAAGATGGCGCTATCAAGATGGCGGGCAATTAATTGTTAATTGTCATTTCATATCCGATTTGTAACCACAACTTTCTCAGCTGGCTGCTGAGGAAGCTATGAAAGAGTAGCAAGCAGTTAGCTCAGGCTGGTCGAGGGTCACTCTGTGGCGAGAGGAGTTATGTAAATATTTTTTGAAAAAATATTTGATTGTCAAATTAACCAAACCAAACTTTAAAAAACTACAAAGAGTTTGGACGCCGGCATATTCAGTACATAACACTCTTGCAAACTTTATCAGGGGAGAAAACAATCAAAATCAAATATAAAACAAACAATATATTTACATAAGTATAAGAGCAAAAATTTTACAACATTTTACAAATTATTAAAAATATTAATGGTGAAAAATTTTATTTAATTAGTTAACTAACAGACAAAAACAGGAATATTATTTAAACAAGGTGAATTTGACGATTGGTTAAGAAAATTACTATTTAAGAATGATCAACTGGTTTACATTTTTTTTTCTGACCAAGGGAGAATTTTTACGGAGATTTAGGCTTACTCAACTTTGCGGATAGCGTAGAGTTCCAACGAGGTCGAACCCTGGAGATGGTCACAGGTATCTGGGAATGAGGATTAAATAATGGTTGTGTCCTGGTTTACGAAGATTTTCCAGGGAGACGCTGGGCTTGAAAAAAGAAATGTCCAGCCAATGAGTAATAAGTTTTCACCTATCCAACTTCTCCTCTTGCGGTGCTTCGGTTGGTCCAAGATTTTACATGAAAAAGGGGTAATATAAAGAACCAGTAGACCACGGCAAAATTTTTTAAATTGTGATAAAAAGAAAACTTTAGATATTAATTCCTGTCTAATAAAAAAAATAATTGGCAAGATGTTTTACTTGAGATAAAATAAATACAAGAAAAACGACAAAAAAAACTATGGTGACGAAGGTCACTGCAAAAGCAAACTATTAGCAAATTAACAAAAAAATCTGATTAATATAATAATGAAGGAAATCAATAAATGAGAAAACTCTGCTCTCATGAAATTTAGCAGTTGTCTCTTAACCTTCGGTACTAACACGAGGTTAATTAAATGCGACAAAATAACTTTAGGTTTCGACTCTTAATGAGATGAGATCGTCTACACATGACTAAGAAGCAGAGAGTCTATATGCTTTTAAAAACTGACTGAAACTGTGAAAAATGAAGTATAAAGAAGAAAATTATGTTAATAATAATTGTTATTATTACTATTATATTAATAAACGTAAAATCATGAGGCGCACAATATACTTAATTTCATTAATTTCAGTTAGTTCTTAAAAGCGTGCTTTTTAATTTGTTAAATTATTTATTTATTAAAGTTGCAGTTACTTAATAGCACAATGAAAGGACGATTTGGTACGAATGACTGAAAACACTTTAAGTAACTTTTGTTTCATAACTAGAACAGTAATTACTTTGAGTAAATAACTGCAGTTTATAATTATTGTCATGCAGTGAAAATAACTATAGAATAAGAGTAGTATAAACCACAGAAACCATAATTAGCAGAGCGTGTAACACTCATAAAATAAGAGAAAGATTAAAATTGTGGCAAATCTCGGATAATTTTCATACTTCACCCTTCTGAAGCATACTCGAAGTATGTAGCACATAGCTGAACAGGAGATTAAGGAAACGTAAAGCTGCTCTGAAATGCGAGATGCCAGAAATACAAAAAACAAATAAAAGCAAAATAAGTCACCACACTTTCAAACCTGAGCGGCGGACCGGTGTGACAGGCGATACGAAAATCCTTCTCTGTTAATGTATAGCTGACTTGTGCGAAAATTGACAACTGATAAGTTTAAAATGATATGTGAATAGAGTTGAAATATAAGGAAAACATTTCATTCTGAACGACGTAATACCACAATTATTATATCAAAATGTAAACAGCACGGACAACTCGAATAAACTTTTCGGGAAAGTGGAAACGATAAATGTTGCCGTTGGTAATATACTTCTAGGTTTACAAACAACTTGTTTAGTATTTAGCTATTATTCATACAGCATGTACAGATCGCGCAATTTTAGTGAGACTATTTTTAATTCGAATTTTTTTAAATTTTAGTAACATACGTTTTGCAAAAATCTCGAAAGTGATTTTTTCACTCATGGAAGCGAGGGATGTAAATATACTAAAAATATATATTTTAAGCCAACAATATGTATAATACTTTATTCCTGATTTATTTTTATGAGGACTAGCCGCTGTTACTCTGATACATAAATTTATACTTTTTACAATGACTATTTGCAATTTAAAACTATTGGCTTGCATAGTTTTCTATTTCCTCAGCAGTTCAAAACAGATACGTCTCATCAACAATAACCAGTACACCTCTACGGGAGTTACTAATGGGGACGGTAGCTAAGTGGGCCAGCGCATTTACATTGCATAAATTTTAACAATTCTAGTTTGGTGATAACCCTCTTACTAACAACATTACACAAGTCAGAGAGCGTAACGCACCATTTCGCATTAGACACAAATTACCATACCAAGCGTTGCCCATCTTCCGGCAACAATTGTAGCCAAAGCTCTTTTTCTGCCACTTTAATTATTATTTGACACAACTTTCAGTCTTCATTCCTTCCTATCCCTTCGTTTCTTGTAATTTTTGTATTTTGTCCAAATTATGTTCTTCCTAACATTTTTCTTTTTGACATGATCATAATGTATTGTTTCAAACAATAAATTAAGTGATCTAATAGAGCCACTCGCTCTTGCTGAATTTTCTCTAACGGGTATTTTAGTTAATTTATTTTCCCACAAAACAGACTATTCATATTTTATGCCTCTTATACCACTTATATACACTTATATGTAACAAAAATTAATAAAAGTATCATCTCTGGGATTTAAGTAGGTAATAACCTGGAGAATAAGATGATGCATTCTTTTCACTTCCAAGTTCCGGGAAAATTCAAAAAAGTTTGGAAAAACTGTTTGATTTTCGGTTTTTTTGCTCTAGCGGTCAAAATAATGAAAATAGAGAAAGTTCCCAACAAAAGTTGTAGTTCGTCTTTTTCTCTCCAAAAAAGGTCTTTACAAATTTTTGTCTATCTTAAGCCGTTTAGAAGATAAATCGAGTTTTCCACTTACAGTAAAGTTTTAAGCCGCTTCGAAATACGCGAAAAATGAGAATTCTCCAAGAGTTTCGTACGACCGGGCTCATCGATCGATAATTCTTACTATTCAGAGCCCCTAAAAAAATGAATATAACAAGAAATGTAGAGAAAAGTCTCAGCTCTAATGTGAAACTAATCACAAAATTCATAAAAAAATGTATGTAGGAGAGAAAGTGTCAGAAAATGGCTTAGTGAACTTTGTTCAGTTGATCCACAGATTTATTCATATCTTTGCCGGGTGTCGTTAGAATGATAATTCATTTTGCTTACATATTCTTATATAATGATATATTAATACCATTAATATTTTATTACAATTACTTTTGTTGGAAAAATATGCCATGCGATCAAAATAGAGGGTATATTTCTCAGCGATCAATCACCTCCAAATTTTGGAGTTCAATTCGCTATACCTTAAGTAATAATAATAGCACACTCTTAATTTTTGGATCATAAGTACAATAAAACATATTCTTTCGAATGACTTTAGAGTTTTTTAAATGCGGGTAGTACTTTTTGAATTTGTCTACATTATTCATACACGTTCAGAAAATGCACAATTATACAGTAAAACATATACAACTTATTTGCATCTTAACATTCTTCAGTGAAACTTTCACAAAATATAGATTAAAGTACGTGTAATCGAATCCTTGCAGTGAAAAAGCACCCATTGTTACGGGAGAAATAGGCAGGATGCACAAATCTCAAAGATGTGAATAAATCAACTGTATAAAGTTTACTAAGCCATCTTCTAACACTTTTTTCGAGCGGCTCAAAACTATAGGTGGAAAACTGGAATTATCTTCTAAACGGCTTAAGTAAGACAGAAATTGGTAAAAACCTATTTTGCAGAGAAAGAGCTACAAATTTTGTTGAAAACTTTTGTCTGTATTTTCATTATTTTAGCCGTTAGAGCAAAAAAACCGAAAATCAAAAGGTTTTTCCAAATATTTTTGAATTTTCCCGGAACTTGGAAGTGCAAAGAATGCATCATTCCCTTTTACAGGTTATTAACTACTTAAATCCCAGAGATGATTCTTTTATTAATTTTTGCGAGGTTATTACATTTTGCCTTCATTGCCTGTACTAATAAGCTTTTATATTACTTGACATTTAATTTACTTTTTTTAAAAGGAGTTGGTCATTTGTTGTTAATTTTTATTAAAAAAATAAAAAATCCAAACTATTCTTTGTTGAAATAAGCTTAGAATGTCACAAAACGTCACTCGGTTGGTCTGTCTGTCTCTCGGTCTGTAACTTCTTTTGTGTACGTTTTTTCGGGAACGGTTAAAGAAATTGATTTGAAATGTGGCACATATATGTATCATGACGAGATCTGGCATTAGTTTATGTTTTGCACTAATTCCGGCGAAAGGTTGAAGGTTAAATAGGGGTAATTAAGGGAAAATAAGTAAAGCAAGCTGGTAAAAGTACACTACCTTGGGATATGGTGTTTATACTAGAAGCCTAGGCCTCAAATTTTTTTATAATATTTTCTACAGCCCCCCAACCACCCCCACTCCATTATTAAAGAGGTTGATAAAATAAAATTGAGATACTGACTTGAAATTTGGTTCACGCATGTATTATAACGACATCTGGAATTACATTATACTTTGAGGCGATTGCATTGAAGGGTTGGGGGTTAAATAAGGGAAACTAAGTAAAGCAAGCTGGTAAAAGTACACTACCTTGGGATATGGTGTTTATACTAGAAGCTTAGGCCTCAAATTTTTTTATAATATTTTCTACAGCCCCCCAACCACCTCCACTCCATCATTAAAGAGGTTGATAAAATAAAATTGAGATACTGACTTGAAATTTGGTCCACGCATGTATTATAACGACATCTGGAATTACATTATACTTTGAGGCGATTGCATTGAAGGGTTGGGGGTTAAATAGGGGAAAATAAGCAATGCAAGCTAGTAAGAGTACATAAACTTAGAATTTGCTGTATTTACTAGAAGCCAAGGTTTCAGATTTTTTTATAATATTTTTCAACCCTTCCACCAACCCCACATTTTTAAAGGAGTTGATGGAATAAAATTGCGATATTCACTTTAAATGTGGTACAATGTATTATAATGACATTTGGAACTAGATTAGATTATGAGATGATTCCGTTGAAGGGGTGGGGAGAAAATAAGTAAAGCAAGCTGATAAGAGTACAGAAACTTGAGATTTGGTGTATATACTAAAAGCCAAAGCCTCAGACTTCTTCATAATGTTTTCAACTCCCCACCACCTCCACTCCATTATTAAGAGCATTGATAAAATAAAATTGAGATATTCACTTGAAAGTTAGTACACGTGTATATTGCAATGACATCAGATTGAGATGATTTCTTTGAAAGGGTGGGAAAGATAAATAGAAAAAAATAAGTAAAGCAAGCTAATTAGAGTCCAGAAACTTCATTTTTGGCGTATATTCTAGAAGACAACGCCTCAAATTTTTTTATGACATTTGCCTCAAATATCTTATTAAAATTCTATATATCCCGCGTAGGGCTAGCTCCGGATATGGACGTTTAGGTGAAAAAATCTGCAGCCTTTATTGACTAAATATGTTTTGATTTGATTTGCGCTTAGCTTTCAAGCTGCAAACTTAGCAAAGCACGTTCAATCTCTGCTTACTGAGAAACAATTTTAATTATAAAATTATCTCCATGAACTCATTCGAACTCCACTATAAGCTGTAAGGCCTCGTTTCTTTCCCTAACAAGAAATCATTCTGAATTTTCAAGGAGTTGCCTTAGTGACTTAGGAGCCAGTTAAGAAAATATTTAAGAAAACTAAAGAAGAGTCCACCTGACCTAACTCTGATGCATTTCCAGTCGCTACATGCATAGGAACCGCATTCTCAGGATTTGAACAGAAACATTTCAGTTTGTTTCCAACATAGAACTTAATGGCACTTGTGTCTCTTCCTGCAACCGCAATCACCACCTAACTTCGAAAGTAGTTGTGGTAGAAGTAAAGTTGACTATTGGCCACATACCATTGTGTACTTTTCTAACATCTTCTGATTTCGTAATTTCTTTATTCTACGTTTCTTTCTTTTACTCTCAAACTTCAGTACTTGCACATCATGTAGAATTATTTTACGTATATTCCCATATGCTTTCTTAGTAAAGTTGAAACTTTCTCCGTCTTTTTTGTTCTTTTACTCTCAAAGGTTAGAATGTTCAGGTCAAGCGGATATGTTTCGCGTAAGCCAAGAATAGCAGAGTTGATAATATAAAAAAAATTATCCGGTACAATAATAAGGTCGCATCAGGCCATCGGGGGATAAATGGAATGGTATTTATTACCTGTGGAGTATTATTAGTGGGGTTCGTATGTGTGAGCGCCATTTCACAATTTTGAGGGGCGTACTCAGTTACGTTTGTAAGAACATTTTTAATTTGATAAATAAGACCGAAATTTCCCACTTTTAAATAATCCGTTTACAATGTGCTGCTGATTAGAATTGAGTGATTATTTCCGTATCGTAATGTCGTCGAAGTATTTTTAGGTAAAGTACCGCCGAGTTGCTCAATGCTAAAATAACTGGTTACACGTAACGCATGATGAACGACGGGAGGTTGGCCGTGCCTGCATGTCTCTCAAGAACATTATCTAATGATTGTTTCATAGTAACGTTATCTTGCTGTGGTATTTTTTTGAAGAGGATGTGCTTGTTACGCTAAATGAGTGGAACCGATTTACGCATTTCTACCGCTTACTGAATACTATCCCAATTTGATATGTACCTATAAGTAACCATCTGCGTTGTGTAACAGACAGTGGCAGACGCGACCTTCACGCACACGATACAGTTCAACAAAGAAAATACGTTTATCAAAGCGCTCGCTGAGATGCGGGTTCTATATATAACGTTGCGAAGATTCGGGGAAACAGTAAGCATATCTATAAATTAGTATAATTTAAAGTATATTTGTAAAGTTGATCCATGCTTAAATAAACTTACAATTAATTTTGATAAAAAATTCACTTAACAAAACATGTTATCTTAGGTGTACTTAAAGTGAACTGGAGTCAACGTTTAAATTGGAGGAGATATGATCGTCGTGTGTAATATTCCGTGGAATAAACTGAACAATCCGGGAAATATGTAAATTTTAGCGTTCTTGAGGAATCGACAAGAACTGTAAACTATATGTAGTGGTTGCACGCAATGGTATATTCGATATTTACAATCACTCTGATTTATTAACTTTTGTTATTGTACCGCCACGAATAAATAGTTTTGGTGTCCTGAGTGTTGCATTATATATAGTCCACCTCATTGACTGTATCATTTTGCACACGAAATACGTAAATACAAAGTAAAAATATTCTTATAAACGAGTCTGCATCCACTCCTTATACCTTATAACATGACGCTGTGACATACGAAGCTTGGTCAAAGATTAGAGAATTAACGAGATAAGATAGACAAAGAATACGAAATAGACGAAGATCATTGTTAATTAAAGGGACACGACATCCAGCGGAAACGGTTTCGGGATTTGTCCAAGATTATTAAAAGACAGGTTTGTTAGAAGTGTTACGTCACGTGTAACTGTCGACGATATTCAGAATTATTCTATCAATGAATAATTCTGCCCTAATTAAACAGATACCTAATATATGAACATAAAAATACTAGAGGCTTCATGTTACGTTTGTTACGACCCAACGTGTTTTTTAAGTGATCTTGGATTCTGACAGCCAGCTGAGTTCGCTCGTTCTATTAGGTTAATATTGTCGATATTTCACTATTGGCCTCACTCTCTAAATTATCTTTTCCATGTAATTGACACACCGTGGCAACTGCTCTATAACTCTAATGTAAACGTCGACGTCAATGGCGCCATTGCTAAACGATCACAGGTTCTTCGCCGGCTGTCCTATCTTGTTAATTCTCTAATCTTTGCCTTGGTTATTATAAGGTCAGCCATCACATACGTGCCACCGGTGCAAAGCCGTACAGCACTGATGATATTAAGGAAACTAAAGTTTACGAAAGACAAGTTTCTACGCTTTATATCAAATTCATCAAGATACGCCTTCTTAAGAGACTTAGGTATGTACAGATTGCCATGACATAATCTAGTGGGTTACATCGAGTAGATTATTATACATTCAAACTAGGTGATACTCTGTTAACAAATGATATAATACAAACTGGAGTGAACATTATACCCTTCGTTGATATATTAAACGTTTCATACAAATTCTTGCACATTTTATAGGATACTCTTCACAGATTTTTTAAATAATGTTATTTTTAGACAGACGTGTAAAGTTAAAAATAACGTTTCAATGGACATTATATTATTGCATAGAATATATAAGTAAACAACAAGCTAACTATTACACTCTTCGCCGATTTACTGCACTTTTTATGTAATTGTTGCACATTCTATAGGATACTCTTCGCAGTTCTTTTTTAAATAATATTACTTTTAGACATTTCTAGTTTAATTACAAAACAGAAGACAACAAGAATTTTATTTAAAAAATTAATAACTATATTCTTATTTTTATATACTAATAAATATCAATAGCCCCCAAAAATTACAACAGTATTATTGGAGAGTAATTTGTATCCCATTTAAAACCAGTTTTGACTTTTCTTCCTAGCTTTGGTTTTCGAGCAATTCAATTTTTTCTATAAGCCGTGTGCAAAAAATTTCAAATAAACAAAAATTCGAGCGCATTAAAAATACAAATTTTGCAATTTTTGTCAATATCGATTTCCTTGAAAACCATATACAAGAAAATTACAAGAGGACTTTTTTTAGGCAATTAGTCAAGATTTCTTTTTTACGATGAGCAATTTTTTATATCTTCAACGGTTAACGAGTTATCAGTAAAATAAGTTTTTTTTTTTACCGAAGGGGTGGTTTTGTTGAGGGGTTGCGCGGCACCCCCAGAACTGATTTTTGTGGATTTGTGATGATTAATCCTCGCACTGACAGTTACGGAAGGAAAATCTCAGATAACATTTCTTGCGAGCTTCTAGTGTATCTTTTACTTATCGACTGGACTATAAGCTGAGTTTTGGTTAGCATAAAAAATCGGCTCCCTTACGTTTTTTGAAAATTAAATAACAAATTAAAAATTCCCAATCGGTTGCGAAACAAGTGCTCGAGATTATTTTTAACGAAAAAGTTGCGATTCGTGCCACTGTGGCAGCGACCAAGATAAGATATTTTCTCCAGAAAGCTAATTTCTATTGACAATAAATTCTTATTTTATTTAGAAATTTTTGTTTTGTTTATTTCTTTTTATTATTTTACACCAAGCAAATACAGGTTTTAACGTAAATAAATTAGTAGTCGCAATGTTTTTGAAGATTGGCTTTGGGAGAGGACATCGGAGGGGCTTCTCATTTCGTGTGTCAAAAAATTTTATTTGCATCATCGTTATTTATCAGCAATTAGCGGAAAAACTGTTTTCTTAAAATGCTGAAAAAACTATCGGTCGTACAGGAAAGTGATGAATAGATCATTTGTGCCCACTTAAAATCCCTACATTATGAGCCGTTTCAAATTAAAATCGCTCTAGCGGTGTAAAAGTTATTGAAAACTTGCATTGTGTATGAATTTTATGAGGTGTCAAAATCAGACATTATTGTCTTACTGTTATATTATCAACTTCATTACTTAATTTTCAAATGTGCGTGTTTTAACCAAGTTTTCATTGGCTTAATTTACAAGAACGCAGCTTAAAAAATAAAGGCGTCTTTTGTTTATTAGCGAAAAATCAAGCCTTTTTTAAGGTAATAATTTACATCCATGCTTTGCAAAAATTGGTTGCTCTTTTTTTCAAAAAGGTTAGTCAAACCTTGAATATTACAAAAATGTTTTGTGAATCAATTTTAGTTGAAAATTGCGAGCACCCCGGGAGGGGAGTTGTCCATTTTTTCCTTCGGTGGAATAAACAAATAGGATTGTACAAAAACTATTGCACCGACAGCATCTATTTTTTGTACTATAAAACACACTTATTTAAGAAAGTTTTATAAAATATTAACGACAAATTAAAAAGTTATGCTAATAATTAAGAAATGAGTATATTACCGGTTATATTTCGATAACTTTTTACCATTGGAACGATTTTAATTTGAGAAGTCTCATAACGCAGGATTTTTAATTGCGGACATATAACCCATTCTTCACTTCCCTTTACGACCGATAATTCTTCCAGTATTTTAAGAAAATTGATTCTCCGCTCTAATTGTTGATAAAAACCGATGATGCAAATGAATTTATTTGACTCACGAAGTGAGAAGTCTCTCCCATTACCTCTCTCAAAGCCATTCTGCAAAAATATCTCAGATACTAATTTATCTAAAAATTATGTTTGTTTTCCCTTTATTTGCCTGGCCTGGCCTATTTTTGTATATTCAAAATGTAATTTTCGCCCACAAGTCTATTTATGTTTCATTATCCCAAAATTATTACCATTACAACTCTTTCATCAAATGCTGTCTGATTAACTCTAGGCCGAAAGTTAGATGGGTACTGCTCTTTTAATATTCAACGAATTGAGTTGTTTAACGAATTGACGTAACTGGTTTGTTAGTAAATTGAAAATTGTGTCGCATTTCCTTTTACTCTATAATTTCAGAGCTTTCGGGTCAGATGGAATTATTACAAGTGCCTGTGGTGGTTTTTGACAAATAGGAAGCTTGTCCTTTCTTCCTGCGATTACCAAGTAAAACACTTTTTCTTGGAATTCGTTCATATTGAGGCGAGCAGAGTCTGTTATTTCGTTCATTCAAGGTAAAAACCTTTTTATAAGTATAGGACTTGTAAGTCAAATCACCTACATGTTGGTATTCTATATTCTGATAACTAGTATAGCGCTTATAACGTGATGATATGTAAAATTCTATTTCATCGATTATAACACATTTTTTAGGTTCAATTTAAACCTATAGAATTTCATTTCGTCTCTCCGATGTGTCGATAATTATTCGGTTGCCTAGAATTAGTCTGTCGTAAAAGTGATTTAAATTCAATTTGTGTAATGATGTTTCCTTTCTCGTGTAGCCTACAAACAATGGTACTTAATAAATTTATTCTTACATTTTAATTACAAGATAGAGATTTAAAACTTTAAAAGTAAATTTTCCAATTTGGAAATATACCCTCAATTATACCACATTCTGAAATTGCTCTAGAAATAATCGTTATAATTACTATGTACCAACTAAAAACAGCATAACGCTGTGTGAATAGCCCTAAAATTATATTTTGATTATGAAAATTCTTAACTCTAATAGTTCTCAACATATAACAAACACTTTGTATTTAAAACTAGACCAACTACATTACACTTGCAGACATAAAGTGAACGACGATATGAAACATTTCAATATTTCATTGAGTTTTTATTGAACGTCGTTGCTGCTCGTTCAATGCTGTTTTGCTGTGTACTCTTCTTGCTTAATTTAATGGGTTTTATTGACTTCATTGATACATTATTATTCGTCAATAATTCATTAAGAGTTCCGTGCTAATATTTATGACAGAGAAAAAAGTGGTTTAACGCAGGAAAAAATGTACAAATCTTATATTCAAACGATCTAACTTTTAACAGTACCATTGAAAAATGTAGAATGAAATTTCGGTACTTTTAAGCACTCTTAATAATATGAAGATGGTTCCATAACTACCTACTGCACAAAAATTTCCTGGCACATTTTAAGCATCAGTCTACTGTAGTAACTTGACCGTGCTACATTTTCTTTTGTAGTATTATACAGTATGTTTCAGTTTTCATGACTCCCATATCACAGCACCCTTATTAACAATGCGATTTTGTTAAAATTTGGGTGGAAAGTACTTACCTATCAGGAGATTGTGTTACGGGAAAATATTTAATAATCTACCAGTGGTGTTCGTCATTATGAAGTAAAATGGTCTTAATTTTTCAAGAAAAAATTTTGGGCAAGGGAGATTTTATTTTTTTATTACATGAATACCAAGTACTTTATCTTATTGAAATTCGGTATTAGTGAGTTTTTGATAAGATTATGAGATTGTTTCACAGTTAAAACTTTGCCTAATATTTTTTTTTGAAAATTAGGTTAAATTTTCTTCATAAGGACGAATGCCACTGGTGGTTTTTAAATATTTAACCGTGAAACAATCTTCTGATGAGAATATATATCTTACATCCAATTTAAAAAAAAAAACACCATTGTTCAATTAATTGAACTGAGTCTGCGGTAGGTTCTTGCTGAAACATACTAAATAGAATAAGTATTAAAAACACTTGGTATTACTGTTACACAATTTTTATTCAGATTTCTCGGACATATGTTTCGGCCTTTCGACCATTATCAAAGAGTTATAACAACTACCATTGTTAATAAGGAAGCTGTGATATGGGAGTCATCAAAAGTGGGACATACTGTATAATAAGAATAATAATAATAACACGTCTATATTATTTTCCATCTAAGAATGCAATTAATTACTGACTTTCTAAACAAACCATGAAAATTAAACGGCGAAGTTAAACGGTCACAATTCACAAGAAATCATGATCACTTTCTTACACTGCCAACCATAGTTCGCGCTACACAGAATCGGTCCCTTGCTTTTGTATCTAGGAGATACATAAGGGAAGCGGAACCTGTACATTTCGAACAGAACAGAAAATAATTGACAATAAAAATACACATAATTACAAAAAGAAACAAGATTGCAAGAATACTATTGACACAGGTATCTCAAAAATATTTTTTAAATTTATGTTCTATTCGAAGAGCTACAATAATCCTGACGTTCGAACAAATATGATATATAATGACACCTAGTAATGCTGTTCCTCTTTAGCTGAAGACTCAAATAATTACACATTTTACTAATTTGGTAACTAAATTATCTCTTAAACAGTACTTCAGTACGGTGCTGCGGTGGAGTTCTAACACATTTTAAGCGTCAGTCTGCTGTACTAATTTGAGTGTGATTAAAAAGTCGTTAGTCAAACAGAATTTCTTTTTTGGTCTGGATTGGCTTTGTATCTAGGAAATACATAAGGGAAGCGGAACCTGTACATTTCGAACAGAACAGAAAATAATTGACAATAAAAATACACATAATTACAAAAAGAAACAAGATTGCAAGAATACTATTGACACAGGTATCTCAAAAATATTTTTTAAATTTATTTTCTATTCGAAGAGCTACAATAATCCTGACGTTCGAACAAATATGATATATAATGACACCTAGTAATGCTGTTCCTCTTTAGCTGAAGACTCAAATAATTACACATTTTACTAATTTGGTAACTAAATTATCTCTTAAACAGTACTTCAGTACGGTGCTGCGGTGGAGTTCTAACACATTTTAAGCGTCAGTCTGCTGTACTAATTTGAGTGTGATTAAAAAGTCGTTAGTCAAACAGAATTTCTTTTTTGGTCTGGATTGGCTTTGAACTTAATCCATACAGCCCCGAGATTTAAAATTATTGACCTAGGGATGTTAAGGGATAGTAATTAAGGGAAAAAAGTAAAGAATAGTGGGAATGTATTTCACGCTAGTTCTGTATAAATTCTGTAAGAAAAATGTTTTCATAAATTTGATCTTCTCATAAATTTTGAATGCTAATCAAGGACACGAACTAGTTTCCAACTTTTCAAAGTCGAACCTAATCCGGAAAAATAATTTAGTAGAATCAGCATCACTTCAGTTTTTGCAGTCTGTTTACAAAGAACTTTACGAAAACAGGCATGTGGCTGGCATATTTTTTTATTTAACACGGGTATTTGACGCAATTAACATAGCTGTTACGTGTTACATCCGATGATCATGACATCAATATAGGTGTACCTCAAGGATCATTTTTGGGTCCCTTCGTAGTTATTTTATTCGTTAAAGATCTTCCTAAGCATTTAAACCAATGCAAAATTGTTATGTTTGCTGACGATACATCTATGTTCACTTTCAGCAACCGATCCCATTATTTTGAATGAAATTATTAATAAAATTATAGGTGATTTTTAAAATTGGTGCCAGATAAATGTGCTTGTGTCAAACACTGACAAGACCCAATCTTTGTATTTTTCGGGAAGGAAAACTATATCACATAATGTTTCGCTAAATAATGATGTTACATTCTCGGGTAGCACTAAATTCCTAGGTACCTACTTGGATGACAAATTAAGTTGGGATATTTATATTGAGAAACTCTGTAAAAAATTGGAAAGCATACTATGCTTGCTATCAGCCAACTAAAAAACACCTTAGATGGCAAAAGCTTATTAAAAGTTTATTTTACTCTTGCTTACTCTCACCTTTCGTAATAGAGCCTTTGTTTTGCAAAAGAGACTTCTACGTCTAATGTTTAATATAAATATTAGGGACTAATGTAAGCTTTATCTTATACGTAACTAAATATTGTCATTACCCTCAATTTACATTTGTTCAACTATACTGTACGTTAAACAACACTTTCGTTAAGTCCCTATTAATTCAGTCATAATTATGACACAAGACATGTCAATCTGCTTAGAATGGTCAACCATTGTACTGCTCTTTATGCAAAGTCACCACTATACTCAGACACTAAAATGTATAATAAATTGTCTATGAATATAAAGAGCTGTATCAGTATATCTATGTACAAGAAAAAGATAAAAACCTTCTTTTTTGGAAAACTTATAATGTCAATGAGTTCTTTTCGTATTTAGCAGCATGTACTTGTTTTATTGTGTTTGTAAATCTTAAGTGACATGAATTATTATACAGTATTTGTATTTGTAGTATACTATTTATTATGTTATATGTATCTTTTATATGCTTATACTTCCATTCTGTGTATGCATGTTATTTCTGTGTAAGTTTGTTATTTTTCGTTTTTAATGTTGACGAGCACATCTATTCATTGTAATAACCTAAGTGTTAATAAATGAATTTGAATTTGAATCCTACACGGTGTTATCCACGATAATCCAAATTTTAACATCTTTAAATTGTCATAAATGATTTTTTTCAAATGGAATACTCTGTATGTCATTACCTAAAATTCAGCAATTAATTGCCTACACATTGATATCCATAGTAACTAATTTTTTCGTCTTAAATTTTTCAAAAACCATCGCATCATTAAATTATCTAAAAATATATGATTGTTTTTTTAATTTACCTCAATTTTGCAACAAAATCATTGTTTATAACAATTACGGAATAACAGCGGCCAATTATTTTTTTATGAAGTTTGATCTAGACATCAAAATGAACAGAATCTACACAGTATTGTGAAAATTCATTCATTCGGTAAACTTTTTAGTCAGAAATGTTAATTTGCCTACACACGTGGATGTGGACTAATAGAGAGAAATTTTCATCTAGAGAAAAATGTTGCTGTTTGCATATTTTGCAGAGTAATGCTTTAAATCACTCGACATTTCCCTCATCTGGGGACAGGGGAATTCTATAATTGCCAGTGGAGTACATGTCGTTTAGCTTGTATCCGCTAATGAAAATTAAAAATACAAAACAACAGGCACAGTAATTCCAAAGCTGCCCAAGTACCAATAAGCTGTGTAATTTATGATTGACTTTGTTAAACATTTTACTGGCACAACACTCTATTGCTGTCAATATAATGGGACGTAGTAGTAGTTCAACAAAAGTGATCCAACCACAGAACTAATTTCCATAGGTTTAAATTTTTTGTACTTTTTAGACAGTATAAAAAAATATGCAATTACGGATTGTCGTAACGAATGAAAATACGAGGTTGTCCTAAAAATAACAGCAATAAGATATGACATTATTTAAATATTATTGCATTATTACAATCAATCTTTAATGTTTAAAGGAAATATAGGCGCAAAGCACATGTCAGTATGATTAAAAAAACGTACTATACATTGAGTAGTCACAATGTAATAAATGCATTTAAAATTTTGAAGCAAGGAAAGTTATGTAAAGGTCTTATGCTACCAATTTTGAATTATTGCAATATAGTGTATTTTGGTGGTCCTTTAAAAAATTACCAAGGACACCCTCTTATTTTCTTCTATGATATAAAAAAAGACTTCGATGCAAATTTCAGATTTTTAAATAATTATAGGGGTCGCTATCAAGTCTTAAATTTTCAAGATAATCGAGATTTTTGCAAATTTCTACCAAAATAAATCAATGTGGGGAACATCAAAATGAATTTGATCATCAATTAATCTAATTATCATTATTAAATTAATTTAATTGACAATCAATGTCATCTTGATGTTCACCACTTTGATTTATTTTAATAGAAATATTGCAAAAATCCTCGATTATCTTGAAAACTCAAGACTTGGGAGCGACCCCTAAACAGAGCATATTTTAAGTAATAGACTAGGCGGCACTAGTGCCACCTAGTGAAGGTCTTAGTGCCGCCTAGTGGCAGGCATTAGTGCCGATACCGAAAAATAAGGAAAAAATCCAGGCCGTTGTGTGCTGCTGCCGCTAAAAATAAGGAAACGAAATTGGTATTTTTAGGGGAAAGCAAATCCGAGAGATGAGGCGATGAAAGCCTATCAAGATTTTGTTTAAGGATTCATCAATTCGCTAAAGAAAAACTTACAGAGCTTACAACTGATGGAGAAAATGCCAATGCTGGCAGAAACAATGGACTCTGGATCCATCTGGATTATTTACAAAGATTCGACCTAGTCTTGTATGATGTTGAAATGAAGGTCACGCAGAGATGAAGACTTCCCGATGAAGACCTATACAAGAATGATGAGTTCATTAAGAAATTTTCTTCAGAAGACTCAACCTTTCAAATCTGTTTCTTTGATTGGTTAGTGCCACCTAGTGCAAATTCCTTAAAATATGCTGTGCCTCTAAAACTGGACCCAAAAAATCCCAAAAAATAACAGTAATTCTTTCTAATAGAGTAGATCAAAATGGCAGGGTGCCCCAAAGGAAGTGGGGAAAACATTTGTTTGCCCTAATTTATGGACCACCCTAAATATTTCCATCGTCTAAATAAGCTTATGCAATATTGCTTAAAAATATTCAAAATAGCTGTTGCAGGTCTGTACTTAAACTCAAGGGGTACAGATGTGCGTGAAGTTGGCACATCACTTTTGGAAATTTAATGGTTTGATTTCTGATCGTTTGCGATTCGTTCACAACAATAAGCGACAGTAAATATGATAGGTGGAGAGCCGGCTGTATAGATTTCCTATGAATAAAATACATGAAAATGTTTATGTTTATGGTCGCGATTTTCGATTAAAGTTCTTTTTTTGTTTTCGTAAATCATCGAATACATGAATTATTTTTTTTAACGTTAAAGTACAAGCCTTCGAGTTATTAAAAAAAATAAACTGCCTCCTGTTATTTGCCCGCATCCTCCCATTTTGACGTCACTTCCGATAAAAGTCCATGCGCGGGCAAAATTTGCTTATATGAAAAGTGGCTCCCTGTAGGTCTGTGGTAGTACTTACTCACTCATACAAAGTTTTTCATGTATCTTATTCATAGGAAATCTGTACAGCCGGCCCTCTACCTATGAGCGAAACACTGATACTCTAGCAACCCAAAACTGGAATATGAAAACGAGGATTACAATCGTTTTGCGATTCGTCTTCGATTTTCTGAAAAAAAGTTCATTATTGCTGCACATTGTGGTCGAAAAACAATAGCGCAGCTTGGCTACGTAATCACAAAACGTTCGTAAACTAATTGCAAATGTCTCAAATAGGAGTAGTTCCAAATTCTAACTTAGGGATGTTGGAGTGTGTTATTGTTGATAATTTTTTTCCCAAAACCAAATCGGTTTAAATTTTCAAAATACGTATGCTAATTTGATATACCTGGGCATAGTTTATTTCTGCGAAAATAAATAATTTAAATTAATGTATCTTCATGTAAAATACTCAAACGCCAATATAAGATACGCAAATAGACTTAGAATACCTAAATAATTTAAAATTGAATTTCGATATTCATTTGTATACAACGCAGTTTCATTTGCAATAATTTTAATCTACTGTTAACCTACTATCAACTAAATTTTTCTGTAAATAACGTTCGAAGCGCAACAATACTCATTTTGATTTTGTCGTTTAAGCATGATAAATGATCACAGGTTGCGAGGATCGTACATGGCAAATTCAATCCCCGGATTTAAATCCAATTGACAACGCAAGGCACATGCTTCATACGCGGGCATTCAGAAGTGCTGATTACTTTGCAAACCGCCAACGACTGCATCGCTTTGTTCTTTCCTTTAGTTTATTTTGGTTCCAGATTTATTTCATAATAAAACGCAATCTGCTATTGTAAAGGTGTTAAGAGTAAATAGTATTTGTATATGTGAAATGTTTGTATACTGTATTTTATTCGTATTTTGTCACCTTCATTTCATTAACTGTGTTATTATTGCCAACCTAATAAAACAGACTCCTCCAACTGAAGAATGCTATAATGGTTTGAGACGGAATTACCGTTGGCGAAGAAGAACTAAGATCATTTTGATAAATAATTGAATGTCGTTAGGTATGATGATAAAATACCACGACAAATTGTCCTTTTATATGCAGCAGTCACTAAAGAAATTTTGTTGCTTACACATGATAATAAATAATCACATGTTGCGAGGATGGTACAAGAATTTTGCTGTCATGGCCAGTTCAATCCACGTATTTAAATTCAATTGAGCATGCATAGCACACTTAGGCGTAATTCGGGATGGACAAGGGTAGGCAACTGCCCGCCCAATATTTTGAAAGAGCATTAAATTATTTAAAGCAAATCTGGCGAATTTCAAAATTCTCCCGGAAAGAATAATAAGTATGGGGCCGTCCATTAATTATGTCATACTTTGAGGAGGAAGGAGTCCATAAAGTGTGACAGAGTGTGACAAGAGGAGAGGGTCAAATTTTTGTGATATCACATTATGTTCACCCACGCATACCGTTGTTTTAATTGAATGAAATTCAAAAAAATATAAGGATCAGAAAATTCTACCTCAAAATTTAATGGCGCACAATATGTAACGTCACAACAGAGGAGAGAGGGGTTGACTCGAATGTGAGCGGAGGGAGGGGTAGAAAAAACTTAAAATTTGTGTGACGTAATTAATGGATGGCCCCTATGACGATTACGCCAATCAAGTTAAAGGCTTTCAATACAATTAGACAGGGGCGGATTATGACTTTGTGCTTTTTGAGAATTTTTGCAATTCTCGTAAAACCACACACAGGCGAGTTAAACTTCAGCTGTCCGGGGAAAAGCGAGTTCAATACTCATAAACCGTAGACAGGCTAATTAAACCCCAGATGCCCGGGTGATATCTAGTTCAAAACTCGAAAAATGATAGGCAAGTGAGGCACGTCTATGATCATATATTATACTTTAATGTCTTATGGGTTTAGGGTTTCTTTTTTAGGCGAATGGTTTGCTTAGGATGTTTTATTAATTTTTATACCAGTGTCTAAAACCTGGTTAAAATTTAAAGTTTTAGTGAAATCTTCCCATGGGAACAGATAACAAGATAACAATTTTATAAACAAATCATAAATAACGCGATTTTCGATTACAACACATTTCTATCATAGAGTGTTTGTTAATACAAGAAAAAAATCTTATATATGTTAATAACATATATAAGACTATTCTAACACAACATAATGTTATGTCGGAAAAATTTATTGTTTAAAAGTTGTTAACGTTTAAACATTGAAAAAATGCGTTTTTAGTCGTTTCGGCCTTTAAACACTTTTTAATGGAAAGAAAATTTTAGATTCTGCAAAAATAATAGGAAACTTCAACTTCAAAATGACGAAATATTTATGAAAATGAATGGTTCCAAAGTTACAGCATGCTATGTTTACTATTCCTGCTGTCAGAGACATGTTCTGTAACCGCAAGAGAAAACTCCCAATTTTGAAATCGGTGTAACTTTTATTTTGATATAATTCATATAATTCCTCCGGAGTTTTGAAGTTAAAGCCTTACACTTTTAGAAATTTTTTTCAGAATCTAAAAATTTCTTTCCGGTCCAAAATGATTAAAGGTTAACAACATCTTAAACTTAAACCTTAAGAACAAAGTCATGTATGTTATGTCGAAATTTTGACTCATACTTTACGACAGAAGTAGTTTGGAAACGAATATTGTATTATTGACAGTTTGTTTACAAAATTGCGAATGCTTGCGGAGTTATCGCAAAAAATTCAAATTGTACACATCAGCGAGCACTCGTCAACATATCATTCGAACGAAAATTATCTGAGGAACGTTCGCACAACAGTTCGGTGAACGATCGCCAATTGTTTTTTCACACCACTCGCTTTCTCTCTATTAAGTTTACTATTACCTGTGAAGTATTAAACTCGTATTCCCTCGGTCATTTGAATTTAGCGTTTCCTGTCTATGGTTTAACTTTTTGCAGCACTCGCTTTCCTGTGTCATTTAGGTTTATAGGGTTATCGTTTAAGAATTACCTTTCCTCGGTCATTTGGGTTTATGGGGTTATCGTTTAAGAATTACAGAGTTTGCTTTGCTTCCATCTATTGGGTTATCTGTGAAAAATCCCTGCCTACCCAATAAATATGTTGAAATTACGCCTATGATAGCACATAGGGGCTTCAGAGGTTCTGATTACTTTGGAAACCGCCAACGACTGTATCGCTTTGTTATTTTACCTCCACATCGTAATCGCAAAAAAAATCGCAAAAAAATCGGAAAAAAAATTTCAAAAATTTTTATTCGTGAAATAGGTTTAGAATGTCATGAAACGTCGAGATTTTAAATTTGAGCGAAAAAAAATTTTCTGTCTGTCGGTCTGTCTGTCTGTAACTTTTTTTGTCCGCACGTTTTCTCCGGAACGGTTTAAGATATTGTCTTGAAATTTTGTACACGTATATATTATAACGAGATCTGGAACTGGATTGTTTTTTGAGGATATCCGGTGAAGGGTTGGGGGTTAAATAGGGGTAAATAGGGGAAAATAAGTAAAGCAAGTTTGTAAGAGTACAGAAACTTGAAATTCGGTGTATGTACTAGAAGTTAAGGCCTAAGATTTTTTTATAATATTTTTCAACCCCCTACCACCCCTACCCCATTAATGGGGATGCTAAAATAAAGTTGAGATTTTCATTTGAAATTTCGTACACGTATGTATTATAACGACGTCTGAAATTAGATTATATTTTGAGATGAGTCCGTTGAAGGGTTGGGGGTTAATTTGGGGTAAATAGGGGAATATAAGTAAAACAAGTTGGTAAGAGTACAGAAACTTGAAATTCGGTGTATGTACTAGAAGCCAAAGCGTCAGATTTTTTTATAATATTTTTCAACCCCCACCACCCCTACTCCAATATGAAAAGGGTTGATAAAATAAAATTGAGATATTCATTTGAAATTTGGCACACGTATGTATTATAACGACATCTGGAACTAGATTATAATTTGAGATGATTCCGTTGAAGAGTTGGGGGTTAAATTGGGGTATATAGGGGAAAATAAGTAAAGCAAGCTGGTAAAAGTACAGAAATTTGGGATTTGGTGTATATACTAGAAGCGAAGGTCTCAGGTTTTTTCATTAGTATTTTCCATCTCCCCACCACCCCCACTCCCTTATTAAGAGTTGATAAAATTAAATTTAAATTTTCACTTGAAATTTGGGACATTAATGTATTATAACTATATCTGAAACTAGATTATATTTTGACATGATTGTGTTGAATGAGTGGGGTTAGTAGAGGTAAATAGGGAAAAATTAGTAAAGCACGCTAGTAAAAGTATTGAAATTTGAAATTAGGTGTATGTCATAGAAGCCAAGGCCTCAAATTTTTTAATAATATATTTCAACCCTTCCACTACCCTTACTACATTATTAAAGGGGTTGATAAAATAAAATTGAGATATTCACTTGTAATTTGGTAGACGTATGTATCATAACGACATCTGGAACTAGATTATATTTTGGGATGATTCCGTAGAAGGGTTGGGGTTAATAGGAGTGACTAGGGGAAAATAAGTAAATCAAGCAGATAAGAGTACAGAAATTTGGGATTCGGTGTATATACTAGAAACCAAGGCCTTAGATTTCATTCTAATATTTTTCAAACTCCACCACCTCCGCTTCATTATTAATGGGATTGATAACATCAAATTGAGATGACTCCATTGCAGGGGTGGGAGGTGGTAAGTTGTGAATAGTAGAAAATAAGTAGAAACTTAATTTTTAAAGTATATGGTAGAAACCAACTCCTCAAACTTTTCTATGACATCTGCCCCAAATATTATTAAAATTCTATGACCAATAATTTCCACATACTAGAGTGCAAATATAGTCAAGATGTTTCCTTTAAAGGGACGTGGATGAAGAATCTGGATGTGGAAGTAGTGATTCCTTAGGCAGCGGTTTTTTTAGTTTATTTTTATTTCAAATTTACTCCATAATAAAACGCAGTATGCTATAATAAAGGTGTTAAAAGTAAATACTAAATAGTACTTGTATATGTAAATGCGAACGAAATGAAATGACATAATATAATAATTTTATAGCAAAGTTAGTGAGCATGGTGTTAAGTAGTAAAAATTGCAGTTGGCTGATTCAAACGGCGCACAATTTCATTATTCAATAAACTGGCAGTTATGTGCTTTGTGTCAAATTCACAACGGCGATAAATTACAATGTTCAGCTTTAAATAATAACATCAATATAGAACTGCAGAATATAAAACTAACATTTCAGCCGGAAATTCCTAAAGCTAGTTGCCCTACTATTGCATTATATTATTATAAGGTCAGTTATTTAACTGGAACGGAACTATTCCAACTATTTTCTTAAGACACAATTTCGATAATTGGTCACCAAAAATATAAAAAAAAAGTTTTAAAATAAACACTGTTTTAATGGCGCGTGATATCAAAACATATCACGGTTATAGATTGCTTGTAACACGCGGAATGCTCGATAGCATCCTTTGTTACACTGTTAATAATTATTAGAAAAATTATAAGTTATCGGAAATATTATTCCCACAAACTTTAGTATTAATAGAGTGCCCTTACTCCGTATACTATGATGAACGTACGTCATCTGTGAGTGTTAACGCTAGCGAATACTAGATAGCGGTCGAGGAATGATATTTCAACTCAATAACGCCGGGTAAAACTCTTTATCGTTGAACCATTGAACTCATAAGACGTATTTATAATTTCGTTTGACCTGTAAAGGGGATAATAGAATTTGAAAAACCTCGTGATGATCACATGAGGTAAGGTTTTAATTATTATACCGGCAAATATCGTCTAACATTTGAAATATTGTTTTAGGTTTTTCTTATAATTTTCTCATAAACGATTTTTTTTATAATTTTTTTTTGATAAGCATTTTCTTATAAAGAATTACTTCTTAATCAAATTTAATTACGTCTAATGCTGTTAACGTCGAAGTATTTCCACGCTACATTATTTGCTTTGAGCAAGATTATTTACATTCAAGTTTTAAGACTTACTACGTTTTCTACTAAGCCAGTAATATTCATTTGAAGTCAACCTTTCTATACTACATTTTGAATTGGAATATACGAAAACATTCTGGGCGAAGAGATTTTCTTCATTTTGTCTTGGCGACAAATATACGAACGTTTCTACGATTTTATAACATCAAGTTGGGATTAAGGCCGCCACATGTGAAACCATAATCCACAATCATCGGAGAGCAGGACCGTATCTAGGAATTTCCTGGATCAGGATAACAAAATGAATAAATAAAATTAAAGGAATTATTTTCACATGATCGTTGAGTTAAAAGTGTCTAAATTTAAAATATTAGATTCAAGCTAAATCTATTATGTTTTTGGTTAGATTACATTTTAAATCCGTTGTTACAATTAAATCCATTGTTGTATATTAATTCGTAGTTGCTTATGCCTTGAATTCGTTGTCGTAAATACTTAGCCGTAGTATTGTTTCGTAGTTGCTTTTGTCGTGATTCCTCATGATTAATAGCTTATGGTAGTACTATAATGCACGTTTGTTAGTGATATCGTAAGTCGTGGTTCAATTTTTGTTGTAACGAGAGTGTTTAAGTTTATGAACTTTGAGATAAGGTTACGAGGCATATCTTTTGTAATATAGTTATTTTGTCTTTCGTAAAAGATCTCAAGTTTATTTAATTTTGTTGTAATATATGATTTTATTATTGAGGTAAAAGTTACGAGACGTATCTCTTGTAGTATATTTTGGTTCTCGTAAACACCTCAAGTTTATTTTGCGGTTGAGCAAATTTGTAATATAGTGCAACTTGTAATATAGTATTTTATTATCTTGTAATATATACTTTTGTTTCATAATTGAGACAATTTATGAGTCATCTCTTTGTAATATATTTAATTTGGCTCTCGTAAAAGTCTCAAGCTTATCTTGAACTTCGTTTATTGTAATATAGTATTCTGTATATATTTCTGTGTGATACTTTGCTATGCAGTATCAGTGATGCTGTGATAGTTCAATTTTTTTGTAATATAATATTTTTGTAATATAATACTATTGTATATATGTAACTTTTGTCTTTTGTTTATCTTTATCTTTAATTTTCTTTGATTACCCTAAGTAATCAATGGCGCCCAAGCTTTGAACTCCACGCCCTTTTGCTCTCCGTATCTTTACTGTGCTAGCCAGGTTACACCAGTGACGGTAACCACGTCGCTCGTAGGGTGGCCCACACTTGAACACTTGGGCAATATTTTAACATCGAGTGAAAACCTTCTTTTCAACGCCACATGCTATGGAATTTAAAAACTGCTGTCTTAGGTTATATCATATTTTTATAATGATTGTCAGTTTTTCAAGTGTACATTAGTGTGGAACAAGGTTACATGGGATTTTTTATATGCTTTTACTTATATCGGCTGGGATGCCAAAAGTTGCTATATTAATGAAAACTCCTACAATTTTTTTTTAACTACGATGAAGATGGCGTCACGTTGCACACGTCACATAACCACACAAAATAAAAATGTGATTTGTGCAACATAAAGTCATTTATATTTTTTGTTAATTTTTTCTTTGTAAGAGTTTATAATTATTTAGCAACTCTTGGCATCCCAGCTCAGCACAACAACGAACAAAAAAATTATTCTTTTCTTGTTGGAAAACATTTTAATTTTAAAACATAAAATACCTTCTTGTGAATAAAAACTTAACTAACCAATAAAACATTTTTTATTGTGTTCTATACTCTGATTTTGTATTAAAGGTTGGCATCATGGCTCGGGATTTTAGAGTTAGGTGAATGAAACCATCCCTGGAGTTCTCTCCACACATTGCAGCTGCAGCTTCTGTAACTAATTTTATTGTTCGTTCAACCGTATGTGTGTGACATGGAAAACCAGAAAAGGTTTGGAGCAGTGGTACTTTTATGATGATAGCATTTATGTCTTTTTAAATGTCAGCGAGAGCCAGTTACCTCAACCGTTTGCTATACAATAAGATTAATATTTATAACCGAAGGCTTCAAAATTCCAGTCAGGAATAATAAAGTATCTTATCTAATTTTTCTTGGTTGATCTTTCTTTTAAGAACCGTCATCCGCCAATGATCGAATGGGCTTGTTCGACATTCTTTTTATTTCATAAATCGAAAGTGCGAGAATAAAATAATTAATCTGCAAAAAATTAGAATTTTATTCGCACGTTTAGTGTCTTAAAAATAATTACAAATCTCCACCTCGCAAACATGGGGCGTGGCCAAGCGCTACGTCACTATACGCATAGACTCGGCGATCTCAGCACACTCGTTGCTTTTTAGTTGTTATTGATCCATTTTTCATAAGTTTTGCGTTCTAAAAAAATACTAAAAAAGTTTCCATTCTTAAGAAATTAAATAGGGACGAAACAATCTAATCATATTACAGTGAACATTATTTGTAAAAGTTGTGCTGCAATAACAGGCCACCGAAAATATTTCTAATGACGTCTGCCAAGTTTTTAAAACAATTGGTAGCTCTACGACACATGTGGGCCATATAGCAACTCTAGCAAATCAAAAATGAAAATATTCAGAGTCAGCATTTTATATCTTTTATTTGCAATGAAAGATTATAAACATGTATCCAACATCGTAAATACGATACACTTTCACAGATAATAATAATAATAATATAATATACAAAATAAATTACTTAATTGTATATTTTGGGAAGAAAGTCAATTAGTTTACTTCATACACAATGTTTTATTCAATCAAAATTAAAATCCATACTTTTAAGCAAAAATTTTCATATATTACAACAAATATTTTGATTCTAATCTGTATCGGAGTCCTAAGAAATGTAAAAGTCATCATTAGCATCACGATCAGAGTTAGAATCGATAATTTCAGGCGTATGTATCTGAAGTGTTGGATCTGCTAATAACTTAAGGACATATTTCGGTAGTACATTTTCTTCCTTCCAGATTGTTGACATGGTTTCTGATAACTTGGAGATTATAGTATCTGAAGAATACAGTAAAGCGTGGAATAGATCTTCCAGAGATTATCCCAACATACAGAGCCAAGGCTTCTTCTGGTGTATATATCGTAGCCACCGATTTTGGAGAAATATGGAGCTTTCTTAATCCTAGTCACTCGCTTTGGAGAGTTTGCTGTGACAGTTTGTACTATTAGCGCAGCATCTCTTTTACCAGACATTCTTGAACTGGTGCTAGTCGCACATGATAACTAATGTGTAGTATACGTTCCGAGTAAAGGTAAAACTTTTTGCATTTTGGACTGATCACCTGCCTCAACAAATTGCTTTGATGATCAAACTTTTGTTTATCCTTTTGTGTTTTTAGTAGGTATCACAACCATAACGTCATTCAGTCATTCATGATGTCGCGCGAGAAATACCTGGAGAGATTGATTACATTTCCGTTTGTCGGCAAAGTTATTGTTTATATTTTTTATTATTATTTTGGTTGTGTCCTCCTTATGATCCATTAATTTCAAGTGCAGAACTTAAGCCAAAACTGCAGCATTTATAATAGTCATGTTCTTGACGCCAAATATCACAAAGCTCTCTTCCATATTTCCATTTAAACATCTTTATTTTTATTTAACTGTGATTAACATTGCAGTCTTAAGCTACGGTATTTCATTGTGACATGATATTTTAAAAATATGCATATTAAATAAATCATAACATCTAGACTATACAATTATAATCACAAATGAGATGATCGCCGATAGTATGGCAGGAGAACCAGCAGCTGGCTTGTTGAAAGCGAATCAGCGACATTAAAGCATTTATATTGATTGATGCTTATTTGAATTAATTTGCTTTCCTAAGAAATTAAATTTTGTATGCAGAAATGCATGTTGATTGTTTTATTTTTGTTTTCTAGATAACGCTTACGGCGATACAGAAAAATAAATGAAAAAAAAGGGTTTCTTCGAGACATGGACATGGCACTGAAAAAAATGTACTGTATTAATTATTTGCAGACCTTTGCAGCTAAGCTAGTAGTTAAACGAATTAAGATGAATTACAATACTTGGAAACAAACCAACAGAACAAATCTCTTCAAATCAGAGAATTGCGGGTCTTTCAAATTCATAAAATATTATTAGTTGGTGTAATATGTCTATAATGGAAAGTAAACAGTGTTACTTAGAGTTTACAACAAAATTATTAAAATGAAATGCGTTAAAATGTTGACTTACTTTTGTACAATTCTTCACTAATAGTATATTATGTAACAAGTTTTATAAACGTCATTTTAGTCACGAGTTTTATTAATCGCGAGCGACGCGTAGCGGAGCGAGTGTTTAATAAAATGAGTGACTAACAAGTTTATAAAACGTGTTGCATACTATACCTTTTCTACGACAGCAAATATCTAAATAAAAAATTTGGAAGTTATTTTAATATTTCATTTATTAACGTATCAATAACATGGTAACAGTAAAAAGTTTATATGCACGTTCGTATTGACTTTTAGATTTTTCTGGCAGCAAACTAGCAGTTGCCGATGCCGCTGCTTGAGTAATTTCGGGCGGAGTACCAATGAAAACATCTTCTTCACTTTCACTGTCGTTTAGGCTCATTTTTTTCCAAAAAAATACAAAATTACTTGTCTCTTGTCACAACGCGTCGATTTATTTTGACAGATTGATGACAAGAATTACGGAAAACTAACTTGATTTTTACCATTAAAATATCTAGAATTAACCTCAGCCGTGACTAATATCTCGTTGCCTAAGTTCAGCCTGTGACTAAAATGCACGAAGTCACGGTTTGTCGAAAGCGTGTTCAAAGGATTATTTAGCGTCATGGAAACGTATACGATAAAAGCCATTTTAAAGATGAAAGTAGAAAAAATATTTTAATGAATAGGTAATAAACAAAAGCACAGCGATAGTGAAGTAGTGAAACACATAAGGGAGCACTGATGAAAGCAGGCAGATCATGTTCTCTTTTATTATAAGTTTGAGAGGGCATTCCGAGAAAACCGTTACATTAGGCATTAGATAATTAGATATTGATACTTGGACGATGAACAGCTATCTGAGACCTGAATTAAGTAGAATGTTTACGATTTTGAGAATACTGGTTTTGTAATTTATTAATTCCTAGAATTGCTATCTAGCCCACTGTGCGACGCAAGATATTTAATAAAATATATTAATTTTGTCTCTTTTACAGCCTAACCTAGATTTGAATGAATCTTTTCATATTCAACACTTATATATCACATTTTCATCATGTCATCATATAAAAAGTATTATAAAACTGCAATACGTGAAATTTATTTAGAAATATATAATGTACAAATATCTTTTCACTGCCTGTGGAGGAAAAGTTTATAAGCTCTTGAATTGCTTCGCCATATATTATACTTCTATGGTAACACGTTCGTACAATAAATAAATTAAGATTTGCAGCATGAATTCCGTAGAGAAAAGGTAACAATGAATTGATGGCGTATAACTCGAATAATCATAAATTTTTATAAGATGCTTTGTTGTTTCGGTAGTTTATCTTTTTTAATAATATGAAAAGAAATATTAAAACATAGAAATTCTATCTTTTAATCACCTTCTTGTACAGATTGCTTTTAGAAAGGTTTATAATATACAGTGTGGCCCATTTTGAATGGAAACACCCATGTAAAAAAATGTGTCTATTATCTGATTTTAACGGGGCTGTTTTTAAAAGACAGGCCATCGAAAGCTCTACTTTATGACGAAAATGTAGAGATAAATTTAAATTTTCAAGACCCACTATGATTTTTTTCAATGTCAAAAATGGACAAGCTTGATTAGCGATTTCTTTTTTATAAAATGTAACTATCCCACTGGATTCAGAAACATCTCAAATGGGTAAATCCAAAATTTCGTGAGAAAATATTAAATAATGACAGATTTATGACAAAATTAATGTAGGTAATATTTTATGAAGATATAAGTGGCTAATTACTTGGTGTCATTTATATTGCGCGTAAATGGTATGGATGCTGTATAAAATACATAGAGATCAAATAGAGGTCGATGCTTCGTATAATGTAATAAAATACACACAATTTCATTTCAGCCATGTATTGTTGGTTGCCCAAAACGCCAAAAAGGCTGTAGTGTATTTTCTGGTTACTTTTATGATGTGAATGGGACTTCCATGTTTACTCCTCCTGACTTAAAACAGACTACAGCGCATTGACGTCTGCCGTTCATTTATAGATGTAGCTTCCTAGAAATGTGAAATACATTTTTCAAAACATTGAATCGCTGCAAAAATAGGCCACTAAAAATTATGAAATAAAAATTTTACTGCCGCACGGTTAATTGGACCTTATTACCTGTTATTGGTATTGATTTCGGTGTAAAATGAACAAATAACGAAGCCGAACGTATTTTTAGTCGATATTTGATATTAAGTGCTAATTAACGGCAAGCCTCTGATATTTTATTTCGCAATTTTTAGTTACCTTTTTCTTGAAGGCTGTTCAATTATTATTTTCAAAAGTATTTTTTCGTCATTATTATTACCAAGTGACGAAGTATACCGTATATATCGTATATATAAGAGGTAATAATATCTCTCTCTCTTTTAAACCCTTTCTTTTTGCTTTCCTTCGAGACATTCAGCAATTCTTGTTTACTAATTAGCACGTTAATTAACCCGCAAAGCAATTACAAAATAAAACCTGTAGGCTGTAAGACGTGTTATAACAAGCTACCGACAGTTGAAATTTCTTCTCAATTGAACATTTTCCTCTAGGTGCTTTGTAGGCCTACAGTTACAAAACTGTAATTTATCTGAAAGTAAATCAGGAAGTCGATATCATTTATAACTCAAGAGCCTCCTTGAATAGAGGCGTTGCAAATTGGATGTGCGATAAATTGGTATTAGGGGATGATTAAACATGAAATAAACAAGAAAATACAAAAGATACCTTTACCGTTGGGTTTTCTGTCATATTCAGTGTCCTGTTTGTGTATGTGTGTTGAGATTATTTCGCTCAACGAGGTATTTGTATAAGGTGGTCCATATAACACGCCCAATCGATTTCCTGTCATTACTGTTAACTTGAGAAAAGCCACGAAAATTAGGTCGTTGAGACACACATTCTATGTAGAAACCCCATTTAGTTAGTTAAGGTTTTAATCTCGGAATAAAATAAGAACGGCTGAAATTTGACTAATATTTTCAAGTATTTTTATTATTAGAAAATAAAAATGTTTGCATCTGTAAAATAGGGGGTGCTTCATGGAAATAACTGAATTTGAATTTTGAAAATTCCATGTTTTTTTTAATATCTCGGATAATGTTTATCTGCCAAAAAAAAAATTGAATAATTTTTTAAAGATGCTTAGAAAAAAGAGGTTATTTGATGTCTACTTCTCTCGCATACACCGAAGGGAAGTATTGTAATCGAGAAAAAATCAGATCATGTAGATTACGAAAGAATAGGATCTTCTATTCCATCTGTCTGTCTGTCTGCATGTTGGCGCATTAACTAAAAAACTACTTGAGGAAGAATAGTAAAATTGGGTAGGTAGCTGCCGCTACTGCCGCAGAAGAAATGGAAAATATACAGAGTGGACTCTCTAAAGGGAGTGTAACGATTAATTTTTAAAGATCGCCCTGTACAGAAAATATATTAAATATATTCAAATCCTATAGAGAAATAAATCTAGTTTTCTACGCTCTAGAATGAATAATAAAGTCTTTTTTATGGTGAGGATTAAGTGCTTGAGTATTGCAGCTACGTTTGATGTTAAAAGGTGCATCAGAGTAATGTGTAAATCACAAAGTGCAAATATTTAATAGTCAATAAAATACCAGAAAGAATCTTTATTAAATAGCAGCAAATTGCGTGATTAATCTGAATTAGTTACTTTGATGCCATCCATGATAATTTGTGATTTTAAGTGCCGACCTAGTCTATGGTTTGTACGTTTATAGGTTGAGTGCCATACGTCCATCGACGTTCAGTTGTCCAGGAAAGAAACTGTAAGTTTTTTTATTTTATGTACTATTTGTGGCAACTCAAGGCTACGCGCGTGGACAAACAATAATTTTAGTGCCGTTATGGAACTAGTTTCGTGATTGATTTTTCCTTCCCGAGTGAGATCGGTAGACAATTTAACCGCTTTCATGTTAATCGTAGACATTGGCCACATTAATATGATTTGTTGACAATTTCGATGCCCCAATAGGCATACATAGTGGTTTAATTAGTGTGTAATGACTAGTAAAATTTAAGGCTATCTAGGAACGATTGAAAAACCGTTACGCATCTAAAGTTTTTTGTATGTCTCCCCAATTTGGGTATTCGGTTGTGAAACCTTTGGATGGTTAAAATTTAGAGTGCCATGTCGATTTATGTAATTAATTTAACTGGCTCAATCCTTGTTAAAATGCTATTTGTTGTACAATTCCTAGTGAGTAACTTATAAGTTTTCTTAGAACGGTCATTGAGGTCAGGCTGGGTGATACAAAATATTGTATCGATTTACTTCTGTAATACTATTTATGACTAGAAGATTTTGTTTTTTTTTGCAACTTCGAATGTTAATAGATTACTTCTTTTAGTAGTTGTTTAATTTTGTTAAGCTAGCACTCTTTAAACTGGGATAGCCCGGTGTTTCCTTATTTTGCCGGGCCAATTTATAGTTTAAAGTGAGCAGAAATTGTTGTATTGTTTTCCAGTAAATAAAAATAAGGTGGCGCCCAACTATCGTTTTTTTTTTGTTGAGCCTTGTAGAGATGTGTATTTATTTGTTGGTAATTTCCTGCTATTAAGTATTTGCCAAGGTAAGTGATAACCAATATTAAGCCAAGCTATCAATGGTAATCTGACCCCTGAGGTCTTATGATTTATTTTGAGTTATAATTATAATTTCGGATTTAATATAACAAAAAGGTAAGGTTATAGGAGTAGATAATAAAACAAATTTACACGTTTCATAATATCCTAGACCTATCAGAAAAAAGAAAAAAAATATTCTTTTTGCCAATGCTATAAAATAGGTGATGGGAAAGAAATTTTCCTCAAATTTAAATTTTTCAAGTTTCCTGACAAATCTAAACCCATTTAAAAAAAAAATTGTTTTGAACAATTTTCACATTTCTATTGATTTTGTTTTACTGCTTTCTATGGCAAAGTTGATAAAAAAAAAATCGTTTGCTCAAATTTAAAATTTTGAGGTTTCATGGCATTCTTACTTTTTGTATACTTTTTGTTGGGTATTGTGTCACTGAATAATATTTAAAAATACTTGGTTTATCGGATAAACTACGAAAAATTGGGAATAGGTTTCCCTTACAAAAGGTTTTTTAAACGGGCTCCATGCTAAGATCGGCTTTATCGAAAACCAAATCTCTAAATATTATTCAGAATTCTAAAAATTGTATTGTCGCATTTATTCACCTTTTTGGAAACACCCTGTATGAATCCGTGGGTTCTAAATAATTTTAACAAGAGATTAAACACTACTAACACTTTATTTAACAATTTACTGACTGTACAATACTTCAAAATATACTTTGTTTACTTTTCTATTTAACCTCACTTTTCACTTTTCAACTTGTACACTTTCATAACCTGCCTTCTTAATAAAACTTCTCCCTCTGCGCTGGTAATCGCGCCTTATATACTCCGAATTTGACTCTCTAGATCCATCTAGAAACAATCAAGAATCTTCTCCAACAACATTCCAGAAAAAGTCCATTTCATTCTGACAGCTCCCAGTCACAATTAGTAGGCATAGGCGTATCATCTCCAGTTCCATGGGGGTGTAATTCATAACAGTATTTATAGTAATTGTTAATAAATTAAACACTGCTTTTAGATGAATCAATCAATATATTATAAATACTCTACATATGTTTCGGCTTATTAGGCCTTTATCAAGAGTACTACATAGTGAATACTGTATTCACTATGTAGTACTCTTGATAAAGGCCTAATAAGCCGAAACATATGTAGAGTATTTATAATATATTGATTGATTCATCTAAAAGCAGTGTTTAATTTATTAACAATTATTTTCAAGATGTTTCACAAGGAACCTACCACAAGTTCAGTTCAGTGTAGTATTTATAGTGTTGAAAAATCCAAAATTTGTGAACACCCGTTGGATAATAATCACAGGATTCAGTGGGAATCGGCGAAGATTTTGGAAAAAGAGAGCAACGGAACTCATTTCTTTCCGGGAGAATGAGGTACTTTGGGAAAAAACATCAAGAGACAGAGATGCTTATATTTGCCCAAGACATGTGCCTGAATTTTTTCAGAATTTTTTGGCAACATTTAAGCGGCCTTTTATTTATTGTCTCTCTCTCTCGAAGAGGGCACGGTCACGTGACCTGCCGTTGGGGGGAAATGGTACCTATAGATGCCTACAACATCTGCATCAAGCAGCGGCAATTGTGGTGCCCGATCCACTTTTGTCGATGGGCTCCCGTATTAGAAGCTTAAAGATATACATTTCATAGATGGAATTTCATAGACAGTGTCGCTCCTCCGTCAAAAATTAACTTTAAAAAACGAAAAAAATCATCATAAAGAAGACGGTGCAGACTTTCGTTTGAAAGTCTGCGCCGACTGATTTATTTTCTTAAGGCATTACTCCTGAAAAAAATGGATAATGTATAAAAAATCACTTCGCAGAAAAAACACATTCTTACTTAAAAGGTTATTTAATTATCAAAAATTTCTCAAAATGTATAATGTTTGTCTGGTCACTTTCTTAATAACATACATTATAATTTAATAATAGCGCAAACCGTTTCTCGTTTATTCACTTTAAGAGACAGCCCTTTGAAATTTGTGAATTTCGGTGGTTTCGAAATTAATCTCAAAATTTCAATAAGAAATGGCTGTGAAGTCGCAAAATTCATTCCGAACAAAGAAGTAAAAATGTAAAATGATACCGCAACTTTATATTGTAGTGCATAACTAAGTTTTAAATTTCACAATAAACTTTTTTTAAATTCACTTTAATGCGGGTATTTCTTGCATTATTAAACAGTATTCGGTAATAGCATAATTCTAAGACGTGTAACTTATGGATTTTGTTCATGAATTCCTATGTTTTGACTTCATAACAATCCATTTGGGTATGGTTCTGTCAGAAAAAAGTACAATGGGTCTAATAGCATGTAAAGTTCTCTAAGCAATGGCGTTGCGTCATGAGTAACACATGCATTGCCTGCTGCGGTATTGTGCGCGTTGCCGCAGCAAATCTTAGTCACTCATGTCTATCAACTTACGTGTGACTTAGTAAAAGAATTGAAAAATTCTGGGGGAAATATATAATTTCTTTAATTCTCTCTGTTTCTTTATTGTCTTAAAGATCTTTACTCATAATTATATAAAATATGATAAAAATTTACAAGCTTACATATATTATTCGAATTTAAATAAGAAAATATACAAAAGAATTATTCACTTTATGTTTATAACTTATTAAATTCCATTTTATTCGAGAACTGTTTGTCCTACAAAAATCGGCAGCTGCTGGTAGCGGCTGGAAGCTCCCCACGGTGGATTTTTGAAGCCAAAGAGAGCACTAAATTGGGTGCCAAAACCGCACTAAACGTAATCCGATCCCAACCATAACCCTCTCAGATCTTTTGGAGCACTATAGAAACCATCATGCAAACTTCTGCACATTTTTCTCACTTTCACCACATAATATCAACATATTGAAATTTATTATTTGCTGTTCTTCTCTTATGCTTCAGGACATAGGATGAGAGTAGAATACTATATTTTGTCCATGACTGTTAAATATATAACATTTATTTAATTCATTTTCATTTGATTTCTCCAATTTAAGAAAGATTCATACCCCATCATATAGTGTCAGTATTCATTTGTTTAATTACATTGCTCTTTTTGAGCAATATGTAAAATTATTGTAAATATCTGACGTTTATATTGCAAATATTTTGACATTTCAAATCAATAACAAAATTAGGCATTGACAAACTTGATAACACTGTATTTTGTAAACAATGCGTGAGAATTTTAGGACTAACATAACCTCAAACATAAAATTTTTGTAAGTTTACACTAATTTCTAATATTTTTATTCACAGTTTTAGATTGGTACCTGTGTAAAATTAATGAACACTCTCGGATAGGATGCATACAGTTTTTTTAAATCATTGATTTTTTGAAATATACTGCAATCTACAGGTTGGAAATCTAACCTATAATTGGCGGTCTACTTTTAATATAATACCAGCGTCGCGGTAGTAAATCCTGAAAGCAGTAGTTGTTAAATTTGAGTACACGTGACGTGACGAAAAGTGATCTTATGCTTCACATTTGCTTTGTTTTGTAATTTCTTTCACGTAAACCAAATGGAAAGTGTGATATATCGTTGAAATCAGAATTTTAAATACTTTTTAATGGTTTGATTACAAATCGTAATTAATTATAAAATAAACAACTTGTTGTGCCAAACCGGCACAGAACGTAATCCGATCTCAAAAAAAACTTTTTCAGATCTTCTGGAGCACTAAAGAAACTGTTGTGCAAAGTTTCATCCAAATTGTTACAGTCTATTTTCGTATCTGCACATTTACAATTTGAATATCGTAATATGTTAATATAGTATAACTGATTGCCTACCGTTCGTGCTCCATGTGAGCCACGCACAGTGATGTTAGCAGCGAGTTGCTGGCAACGCATTGCTAGCAACGCACTGTAACTGTACCTAATTAGGAAGCGAGTTTCGAACGTCTCGATTATAACCTTTTCAAGACCGTTATTATCAATTAAACCTATTGTTTTGTTAATGGAATTATGAAATACTGTATTATGTGTGGAATATAAACGTCATTAAGGGAGATTTATCCGATTTGTGGGTTATGTTGTATAGTGTTCATTCGGAACGTACCCATGGACAAAGTTTTAGTCATTCTCAGAATTTGACAGAGGTTTCCGTCTGGGCCATTTTTGGCGATTTTTTCCGTTTGCCGGCTCGAAGAGAAGTTGTGTCACTGAGCACGTGGATAGCATTTTGTTAATTTGCTCCTTTAATGGGATTTAGTGCTGTAGTGACAAATTAGCAGTATTTTATTTTGATATTTGTATTATTTTCTGTTGGGAAATACTGCTACGGAATTTTCCGGATAAATCAATTTGCTGGAAGCACATGGCAAAGGAACTCTGAAAGCCCACTCAACATCTAAGGTATACCTCTGAAATCTCTTTAGAAAATAGATTTGTAATATTCGTTATTTCTTTATTGCAGGGCTTTTTGGTTTTTTGTTCTTTTTGGTTTTTTTGTTCTTTTTGGTACCTTTTGTTCTGTTGATTTCATTTTATCTGGGACTTTTACTGGCATCGCATCATGTATGTTTGACCCCACATCTTACCTGTTGGATTTGTACATCTATATGTGAACTTTGGGTTTGCTGAAACTTGGTTGGCAAGATATTTGGCGAATTTGGAATCCTGAGTGTACCGGTGAGACTCTCCGTCCTGGTTCCATTGGAAGCTACGCTCCCCTGGTAGGCCTAGTGGTTACATTTTGAAACCTGCTGGAGGTAAGCGTCTTTGAATTACCTAACGAGGGACCTTATATCACATACGACCTTCTACGTGAGGCGTAGAGTGCCCGTCAGCTTTCTTACGGTAGACATTAAATGTAAATTATCAGTACATATTTTGCATATGACCAATTAACTTTTGTAGTTTTGAACACCACGCTTGAACCTATCGTCGCTTACTCAATTCACATTATTTTGTTCATTTCATGTTATTTTCAGTATTTTAATGTAACCGTCTAAGCTAATATATTTTGGGGGTCATATTTTGCCTATTATTAGTTAAGATTTTATTAGTTTTAAGTTATCATATGTTTTATGTTAGGTTAAGTGTGGGCCACACATCTAAGAATATCGATTGTGTGTAATGTTATCTCTGGCTGTAAGCGTACCTATATATCATTATTAAATCTGTTATAGTAAGAAGCGTATTTGTTTTCACCAGCGTACATTTAAAGCTCCAATTTTGTCGAAGTCACTCCCCAGGTACTTGTCTAGTCGGCCGTGTGAGCCTCTTTCGCCACCAAATAAATGCAGAGAGGGGACTGCACGTAAAACATAAAAATTTTGTTCAGGGCACAGGGTGACCACCCTACTCTGCTGTATTGCTGATATATCAGCCTCTAAAGTAATTTTTTTTTACATATTCCCCTTTTATCTGGGAGCCCTGCAACAAAATCTGTTCACATACACACACACACATACATTTTTTAAAAACCGCTTTTTTGGAACCTCAAAACGTAAAGATTTGATGTTATTTCAATTTTCGATTTTGGAGCAATTTTAGTACCCTCCACAAAAAAAATAAATTTGGGGAGGTTAAAAAATATCATGGGATGAATGTTGTTTTAAATGCCCTTTTCTTCAAAACAGAATTGAAGTTCTTTTTGGTTAGAATAATATTTCTGTAGGTATTTAACAAAATCGGAATTTTCAAACTTTAATCTCACTTTTTTTACTGAAGCGCCCCCTATATAAACATTTGTGATTTTTAAGTAACGCACTTCGAAAACAATAGTGTGCCGAATTTCAGCGGTTGGAGCAATTTTTCGTCTTTGGTCACTGGACTAATTCAGAAACAAAAATACACAGAGCTTCAAGAATAATGGTGTAAAATACAGAAAGAAAAACTTACAGAGCTTCATGTGTAATGGTAAAAAACGTTTTAAATTTTACCAGTGAATTATTTAAATTCTTTAAGAATCTTAAAGAACTTTTCGTGACTTTATTGAAAAATTAATATTTATATCTTTAATAATATTCACGTAAAGTAAGTGGCGTTTACAAGAGTATTAAGGGCTTAAAATTATAACGATGGCTTTGAAATAAAATTGTTTCAGGGTTCGTATCCAGCGACTGATGGTATAATTTGTGACAGATGTTTTGCCTTCAAACTGCTCTTTATTAGGATTTAAAACTTTTGTAAACGATATATTTCTAATGTTCACATTTTCATATACTATATGAGCGATAAGAGAGAACATACAAAACTCGAAGTCCTTTAAAAAAATATATGAATATACAGTGTGTAACGAACTCGTGGTACATACTTTCTGTTTCTCTTATTTTCTAAAGTATATTTCTCTGGTTTGGAATATCAAATATAGTGAATATTGGTAATATCGTAATACATTCATTCATTCATTGAGAAAAACATAAGCGGGGTATTTCACTGATAACGGCCATACACTCCATTTAATATTTAACGAGAAGCAAAAATTATTTATCCATTATGTATACTGGTGATCTACTTCTGATCATGTTAGATGCTAAATTTAAACAACGACATCATTCTGAAACAATAATAAAACATTTCTATTAGAATGATGTCATTGCTATAAAATACCCAAATAATGTTTTTCTCAAAGAAGCCTATGTAGAAATAAAAGACATTACAATTAAACACTAGAATTTCTGAGTCTGTAACAATATTAATGGTTTTGTTATATACAATGCCAAATAAAATGTTAAGAGGCAAAAGTTTATAAAAAATATATTTTCAGATTTGTTGTTAGTGATATTATTTCGAATAGTATGCATACTGTACTGAAGATTTCATATAAGAATGGAAGAACCTATATAGATTCTGGACAGTTGAGTAATTGAGTATTTTATTGGATATGACATGAGTGAGTCATTTTATTAGTTTAATTGTTAGTTTTGTATCTTTCAAAGAAAACGAATGTTTGCTTAATGTGCAGTTTGCCATGCAATCAAACATTTACAAAAAAACTAACTACACTTTTATTTCAAAATGTTTGTCCTCGATCTCTAAACACTATCCTAATAATGTAAATGAACCGTGTAGTTAGCTCTTTGACATATCTTTAATAGTTCTAGAAATAACAGGTAAATTTCACAACCAATTAATTTAAAAAATCTTGTAAGCCTTGATAAACACTTGCCACATACAACATTTGGAGTACCTGTCAAAAATATTAGTTATTGTTTGAAGCCGCACAGAAACTACTTCTTAAAGTTAGTAATGTCTTATTCTAACGAAGAGTACGTTAATAATAATTATGTTTGCGGTTATTGTGATGGGAACTACAGGTCTGACGTTAGAGAATATCGTGTCGACGCCTTGACGTGACGTTTTCCTAGTCAAAGAATTCCCAATAAATCAACATTTTCTTCTATTTATCCATGCGAAACAACATTAGAAATTTCCTTCAGTTCTATTGCGGCGTCAACTACATGTTAGATTAAGTTAAATGAAGAAATTGTAATTCTAGAAACAGTGCGACAAAATCCTTGTATCAGTAGTCGAAGTAATTAATAGAATTAGATAGAAACTCTGTGATTTAATTAAAATGAAAACTGTTCAACGGTCATTGAAGAATTCGTGTTGAGCTATTGGTATCTGATGTTCTATATGGGTAAAAATTAAATGTGACAAAATTTCAAATGCTTTAGTTAACGTGGTAAAGCATCTAGTATAAATAGTTGGACAATCATGTAATACGAGGGAGGGGATACCATTAGAAAATATGGGTTAACTTAGATATAATTTTTTATAATGCAATTCTGTTCTTGTAAAAGAGGCTATATGTAATTGTGAGCTAATCTCAACAAATTTTTTAAGATTATGCCCTATATTTTGAGTTTCAGAATACGATTGTTGAAAAAAGACTTAGTGGTAATTACTTGAGGATCATTTAAATATTCATTACTTAAATTCATATAGTCTAGTAGGTGAGCGTATAATTAATTAATGTATATTTTCCACAATATAATCATATTAGTAATATTAATAAACCACGTTATTGAGAAAAAATATCCACAATATCTGGTGAAGTTTAGACAATATTAGTTATTCAGCTAACCCTCACATGGTAAAAATATAATTTTTAAACGTTTTCGGAGTCAACTTTAACTTTTTGCCTACCTTTTAGATTCGATTTGGTAACTTACATTACCTGTTTACTTATGTTAACTTAGCGTCTTATAGTTTTCTTTAATATATTTAATTAGTGTATAATAAAATCAGGGTTACTATGTTCTCTTTGAAGTTTTATATTGAGGTACAATATTAACAAATGTCGAGTTTAATCTGGAATAGAACCGATCAAAAACCTTGTCAATAGTTTTTTATTTTTCTTCAGGTGCCATCTCCGCGTCGTAGGTTGGCAATCATCATGGCTACTTTGATTTTGGGCCTGCTGCTCTGAAAAGCTCGCATAAAGAGAAGCAGAATGATTCTCTTAGGTTTCGCAGCCACGATATTCTTCTTTTTGTCTTGTATTTTACCCTTTAAAACCAATCGTAACATGCCGTATTTCGGCCCTCTGTTATCTGACCAAAATATTCTAATTTTTTGCTTTTAATGGTTTCGATTAGTTCTTTTCCTTTGACTACTCTTCCTAAAGCTTCGGTATTGGTTACTCGGTTTGTCCACGATGATCTTAGAATTCTTCTATACACCCACATTTCGAATGCCTCTAGTTTCTCAACTGCAGCTGCGTTTAGGGTCCATGCCTCCATCACATACAGAGGAGTGTTAAATATGCAGCATCTCATTAATCGAACCCATTTAATATTTCAAATATCTTCCACATAGCACTATTCTCATTTGAACACATTCCTTATATGATTTTGCAAACAGCTAAAAAAATATCTATCTATGAGAACTAAAAGAAAAACTATGTGCAAAAATATTAATGAAATCTTTGCATTCTTTCGATAACCTCAATTCTGGTTATGCTAGCAAATTAAAATCCTAAAATGAATTTGTATAACTTCTTATTTGAAAATTCTCATTCAACAACTAGCATCCACACAGTCCCATACGGCCATGCAGATTAAACCAGTATCTACATAACTCCCTACGGTCAAATGAGAACAAAGGCCAACGCGGACCTGGCTGCAACATGTCAGTCTTTGTTTGTCACATTGCATTTAAAGTTCTGATAATGGAGCATTTAAGTGATGCACAACGAATTGAAATTTTGATGATGATTGGCTATGGAGACAGAGGTTCCGGACACAAACTCCGGTTTGCGAATTATTTAATAGTAAATACTCTGATTGAGCTATTACACAATCAACTGTTAGCAAAATAAAAAAGAAGTTCCGGGATTGTGCTCATGTAAGAGATAATTTCACGAAAGGTCGTCCTGCAATTTCAGAAAATAGACTGTTTTCAAATAGTTGAAAAAGAATAAATGGCTTCCATATACAGTGAACTTAGTTCAAGAGTATAACGAAGATGATTTCGATCGCAGAGTAGATTTTTGCGAAACCATGATGCAACGATGTAATACCAATCCACATTTCTTAAGTCGAGTGCTTTTCTCTGATGAGGCCACGTTCTGCTTAAATGACGCTGTAAATAAGCAAAATTGTCACATGAAAATGCACAGTGTATGATGGAGGTACATACCCAGTTTCTACAGAAAGTTAACGTGTGAGCTGGAACTGTTGGGACTACAATTTTGGGTCCATTTTTTACTGAAGGTTTATTAAATGGCGAAAAGTATTTAGAGTTTCTGCAATAAAACATCATTCCAGGACTTGTCGCACTGTATTCAAGTGGCGAAAACGTTAATGTACCGGAAAACTCCATATGGTTTCAACAGGATGGCGTACCACCACATTATTCGGTAATAGCGCATAATTATTTAAACGAGATTTTCCGACACAGATGGATGGCCATTTAGATCTCCAAACATAACATCATTGGATTATTTTTTATGGGGGTACCTTAAATTCAAAGTTTATTTTAAAGACTGAACAGTACTGAGGACTTAAAGAACAGAATTATTTACGAAATTGCAAGAATTGGACTGAAACAATTACTAACGTTTTGCGAGAACTTCAGTTTCGGCTTGGACATTGTCAAAAAGCAAATGGCATGCAATTTCAAAATGTAATTGAATTATATTTTGCAATATTTATTCATTCTTGTATTTTTGTTTTATTATACTGTTATAAGATTTTTTTCTCGATAATCTAGCCATGGAATTTGCAATAGGATTTAACGTACCGTATGCAGAAAAATGTGCTCTTTCAAACGACATTTTTAAAAATAGAGTTGCCATTTAAGAAAAGTGCCGATGACGTCATAACTTTTAAAAAAATGTTTACAAAGGAATTAAAAAATGAAAATTTAAAAAAAAAATGACAAAAAATTACCTTATTTTTTTATAGGAATGCGCCGCCTACGAGCCTATGACTTTAACCAATCTAACGCAACGTGGTACAACCATATCACTTCCCCTCCCTCCTTATCAGACTTTGAACTGACAGCGCAGCTGGCGGGGTTAGAAGTGACTTTTTGGATTTAATCACACAACAAAACTAGGAAAAATTGAAATAATTTTTATAGAACACAGCACACCAGAAAACTTAAAAGTAACGAAAGGTTAAAGAAAATGTTCGAATGTTTAACCATTGACACTCAATGCACTGTTCTAGGCGCTGATGCGATCATATTTATCTCTTTGATCACGAATTAGATTTGAGGCATTGTCAATGGCTTGTTGAAACTGAGTCTATTGACTTACCGTACACCAAACTCTTCATGTAACCCCACAAAAAAAATCCATAGGGTTGATATCTGGGCTCCTTGTTCTTTCATTTGGCACACACCTGACGGGAAATTTTCTCTCATAATCTCGTACGGAGGCTGCAAGTTTTTCATTTACTGCACTGTAAGTTAAAATCATATCGCAGTATTCATCCGATGTACACGCTGGCATATTGATCGGTATCGATCTACGAATACAATTTTCAAAACGTAAAGATTCAAACGGAATCCGGAAAGAAACTAACCATACGCAAACAACTTCTGATCGCTCGAGAAAGACACAAAGGCGCGCACGCGTAAATACGCGTAAACTATTAAAGCAATAAGGATAGAAAAATTTCGTGGTTCACCCTGTATACAAAGTTTGGTGATTTAAGCCTACTTCAACACCAACGACATCAATGGACCTTACATATTTAAACAGAATGTCACTTATTTTAATATGAACAACCATTATACTGGCGCAGAATTAAACGCCATCCTAATTCCACCTCCCCCTTTTCGATGGGCTTCTAACAAATTTCGATTCGCTCTACAAATTCTAAACTGCTACTAATATCGTGACTCTTGACTTTCTAATGCAAGGATTAGTTCGTGGTGTGGAAATGGTATTTTATTAATTTAGTCTTAAAATAATGTTATTCAACAAATTATTTAAAGAACGTGTATCTCATAATAAAATTAATTCATTTTTTCTAAAATTAATTTAACTTTTATATTGCTATTAATTAAAAATTTTGCCATAGATATGAAACACACTATGCAAGCTGTTGTATGGGAAATCATATTTTGTGCATCGTTCCCTTGAAACTTTCCCCCATTAAAGCAAAAAGTAACATTTCGATATTAGATCGCCTTGTGCATTAGAAGGCGATAATACTCAATATTTGTGTAGTGTGTAATAAGAATAACGGTCAAATTTAATGTCCCCTTCTATATTGAGCATTTACGATCAGTAAAGTCCTCATAAAATATTATTTACTGAAATGAAACTTGGTTAAATGGTCGAAAGGTTAAACCGAGCGAGTGTTACACTAGCTTTCGAAATAAGTAATTGACTGTAACAGCTTTCTGCTTCGTAGCTAAATCTGAAATGATATTTTAATTTGCACGACGGATACCGCATGGCTTATTGTTGTATATCTTAATGATGCTTGAATTTTAAGATGTCCCATATGGAATATGCAGCTTTAATCTGACATCAGCGCGAACTAGTTTCTAATGGAAACTCGTTACTAAGAACATGTGTGAAACAATTTTAACTAGTGGAGACGCAACAGCATTAATATTTAACAAATTTCAAAACGTTTAAAAATGTGGGAGGTTCTCGATGCAGTTCCAGTTGCATCAAATTATGTCTAGTATAAAGCATAATAGACCGAGATCCCATAACAGAAAAAGGTATCCTATCGAACACCTCAAATTTAAAAAGTGAACATGATTGCAAAACATGTAAATATTATGTTACGTCTGCCAGACCATAAAAAAATTGGTAATTGTTATTACTTCCACATCCACGTAGTGGATTGGAAGTATAGTAATCGTAAAACAATTTCAAAAATTGTTTTTCTTGAAATAGGTTTAGAATGTCATGGAACGTCGAGATTTTAAATTCGAGCGAAAAAAAAAGTCAGTCTGTCTGTCGGTCTGTCTGTCTGTATCTTTCGTTTGTCCGCACGTTTTCTCCGGAACGGCTTAAGATAGTGACTTGAAATTTCGTACACATGTATATTATAACGAGATCTGGAACTGGATTGTTTTTTTTACATATCCGGTGAACGGTTGGGGGGTAAATAGGGGGAAGTAAGTTATGCAAGCTGGAAAAAGTACAGAAACTTGAAATTAGGTATATGTACCAGAAGCCAAAGCCTCAAAATATTTTACAATATTTTCCATCCCCCCACCACTCCCCATTTCATTATAAAAGGGGTTGATAAAAAAATTGATATGTTCACTTGAAATTTGGTATACTTACTTGTATATTATATTGATATCAGGAACTAAATTATATTTTGGGATTATTCCGTTGAATGGTTGGGAGTTAAATTAGGGGCAAATAGGGGAAAATAAACAGGCTGGTAAGAGTACAGAAACTTGAAACTCGGTGTATGTATTAAGACGCAGATTTTTTTATAATATTTTCAACCCCCCATCACCCCTACTCCATTATTAATGCGGTCGATAAAAAAAAATTAAGATATTCACTTGAAATTTGATTCAAGTATGTATTATAACGATATCTGGCACTAGATTATATTTTGAGATGATTCCGTTGAAGGGTTGGGGATTAAATAGGGTTAAATAGGGGAAAATGAGTACAGAAACTTGAAATTCGGTGTATGTACTAGAAGCCAAGGCTTCAGATTTTTTTATAATATTTCTCAACTCGCCACCACTCACTCCCTTATTAAAAGAGTTGATAAAAATAAATTTAGATTTTCACTTCAAATTTGGTACATGTTTTATTATAACGATATATGAAAGTAGATTATATTGTGACATTATTGCGTTGAAGTAGTGGGGGTAAGTAGAGGTAAATAGAGAAAAATAAAATTGAGATTTTCACTTGACATTTGGTATGCATTATAGCGACATCTGAAACTAGATTATATTTTGGGCTTATTCCGTTGAAGGGTTGGGGGTTAAATAGGAATAAATAGGGGAAAATAAGTAATTCATTTATTTATTTATTTATTTATTTATTTATTTGATACACTATTCAACAGGTTAAAAAACCCAATTACAGAATAGGAGATAAAAACTAAAATTAGAAATAGTAACTTGTGAAAAATACATATACACACATAAATACATGAATACATGTGAATTCATCCAAGAGACAACTAACTAAACTAAACTTATATAATACACTTTAGTATAAATATACATATACAATATACATACATAGAAAATATACAGCTTTTACAAGAAGTATAGTACACGGTGAGGCTACTTGTGCCAACAAAAAGGAACAAAATACAAAATTTAAGTTAAAGATAGATTCTTTATGTCTGTAAGACTACAAGTGAATATATCTAATCGATTATATAAATTATTGTACATACTGCACATCTGCTGGATACAAGAAAATTTTTTTACGTTTGTCCTTGAGAAAGGCAAGTGAAATAAATTGTTGTGTCTAGATGCCGGTCTAGGAATTTGAAAATTAAGCATACTTAAAATATCTCCACAGTCGATGTTATGGTGTAAAATATTGTATAAAAGAGTTAATTGCGATCGGTGTCTACGGATCTCTAGACTATCTAGGCAAAACCTAGAGAGCAATTCTTCATGTGGATAACCAATAGCTGGATAAGTCCCATCAGCCTTGAAAGTCGCATGTTTTAGGAAACGGCGTTGTATTCTTTCCAAATTTTGTATGTGTACATTATAGGTTGGACACCATATTATTGAAGCATATTCAAGGTGAGGTCTAACAATAGTAGTGTAGAGTTGCTTTAATGTGCGTACATTTTCAAAATGTGCGGAGTTTCTAATAACAAAACCCACCATTCTATAACTTTTGGTGACAGCAAGTTCGATGTGGTTTACAAACGTTAGTTTTTTATCGAATGTCACACCCAAGTCCCGAAAAGTGTCTGGCCGGAAAAGTATATGATTGTCTAATTTGTAATCGTGCATGATAATATTTTGCTTTGTTGTAAATGTCATAACGTTACATTTTGTTTCATTCAAGGGTAATTTGTTTATCACACACCATGTATTAATACAATCAATATTGTTTTGAAGTTCATAGCAATCTTTTTCACTTGCAATATTACAAAAGAGTTTTAAATTATCCGCATATAGAAGGCAGTTAACAGTTAGATTATCTACTATATCATTTACAAACAAGTTAAAGAAAAGTGGACCTAAGTTTGAACCTTGGGGGACTCCTGACGTGGCTAAAAACTCAATAGATCTAACACCATGGTATACAACATATTGCTTTCTATCAGTTAGATAGGACTTAAAAAGCTCAATAAGGTTGTCCGAGAAGCCATAACATTCAAATTTTTGTAAGAGGATACCGTGATTCAGTCTATCGAAAGCTTTGGAAAAATCAGTGTATATAACGTCTGTTTGTACACTCCTGTCAATAGAATCAGAAATGAATTCTGTAATATTAATTAAATTGGTGACTGTTGAACGACCCTTGAAGAACCCATGTTGAGCTATTGATATTTGATGCTTTACGTGGTTAAAAATATAATGGTGTAGGAGAATTTCAAATGCCTTGGCGAAATTATTTATTATTACTATCGGGCGGTAATTAGAAATTTCAGATCTGTCGCCCTTCTTGAATACTGGAATTATTTTTGATAATTTCCACCGTGATGGAAATTTGGAGGACCTTAGTGATAAGTTGAATAATGTAGTAAGGGGTTTAGCAAAAACAGCAGCACAGTCGCGTAATATGAATGCGGGGATACCATCTGGCCCAGAGGTTAATTTAGGTTTGATTTTCTTTAAAACACTCAATACTTCATCTTCTGTAAAACAAAGTATATTTAAAAGTGAACTACTCTTAACAAAAGTAAAATTTTGGGTGATATTTTCAGATTCAGAATAAGATTGTTGAAAAAAATTAGCAAAAGAATTAGTAATTAGTTGAGAATCAGACATATATTCATTATTATAATTCATGAAGTTTGGCAAATCTGAGGAACTTCTTTTATAATTAATAAATTTCCAAAACGAGGACGGATCACCAACTATATTTTCCTCAATATGATTACAATATCTTCTATAAGAACTCTCTGAATCTATTTTCACTTTTTGCCTTAATCTTTTAAATTCATTCTGAAAAGTGACATCACCTGTCTGCTTGTATTTATTCAGCGCCCTTTGCTTTTCTTTAATATATTTGATTAATGGATAATCAAACCAGGGTGGATATATTCTTTTTGAGGTTTTAGACTGAGGTACAGTATTAACAAATATTGAGCTTAACTTAGAATAGAACTGATCATAAGCGTCATCAATGGTTTCATAATTATTTAAAAATTCCCAATTCGTTTCGGCTAATGTTTGATACAGAACTGGAAAGTTAGCCTTCTTAAAGTTAAGTTTATAGTTAGAATTAAATTTAACTTTATGACTTTCACGATCTTTTATGATACTAAATGTCGACATAAGGGCAGGATGATGGTCATCCTCTGCGATGAGAACATCACTAGCTTTTTCGACCTGGCAGATTTTATTGGATAGAAGTAGGTCTAGTAATCTGTTATTTCTATTTCTTATTGTATTAAATTGCTTTAGGTTAAGAAAATTTTGAAAGTTTATTAGTGGCTGAAGGGTACCCGAAGTAGGTGCATTGGTTGTACAGCTGCAGTACTCAGGAACATTAAAATCACCTAGTATTAAAACGTCAGAATTGTAAATAAAGTTTAAAGAGCAAAATGCATCGAACAAACCATGATACGTCTCCACAGATGTTCTAGGAGGAATATAAAGAGTAAATATATAAAAAGAGTAGTGATTTATAGTTATCTTAACGCCAACAATATCGACAGAGTGTAAATTTTTAAACAAGGTGTTACTTAATTTTAAGTCAACAGCCATTAGTGAGTTATTAACCGCCAACATAACTCCACCTCCCCCTTCACGATGAGTTTCTAACAAATTTCTATCCGCTCTAGAAATATTAAACTGCTGTTCGTTTAGTAACTCTGGATTTTGTATTTGATTGCAAGTTAGTTTCGGTAAAAGCTAATATACTATAATCACTGCTTGCTGCATTATTATAGAGGACACTAAGCTTGGTATTCAAACCACGCACATTCTGATAGTATACAGATAAATGTTGAGAATCGCCGGAGTTTGTGCTTATATGAGACAACTGGTTAGTAGAAGCGTCAAGTAAGAGTGGAGTCTCTATTTGCTATTGATGACCTAAGTCCGATTTTAATTTCGAAACCGCGTTTAAATATGCCGAGCATTGTTTATAATCCCAAGCGGCGTGATCTGTGGAGATATTCAACTGTTTGATTTCTTTTAGTACAGTACAGTTAATACATTTTAAGCTGTCTGCTTTACAGTCCCCTAAATTATGATTTTCAGCACATCTAGGACAATTTATCTCTTTTTTACAGGTATTTTTTGTATGATTTAAACCATTGCAATTAAAACAGCGCAAAATGTTCACGGCGTCATATACTTTGCATACATCCAGGCCTACCAGTAAAAATGCGTTATTTATTACCTTATCATATGTCACGTTATCCAGTTGCAAAATTGCTTGAAACAGATTTTTGTTCTTTTTTGTTGGCGAAATATTAATTATTTTACATTCAGCATCATTACTAAAGAGATCCCCGTTTTGTTTCAAGATGTATCCATGCCGGTAAGAGTACATAAATTTGGGATTTATTGTATATTGTGTATATACTAGAAACCAAGGCCTCAGATTTATTTCTAATAGTGTTCAAACCCCACTACCTCCGCCCCATTATTAATGGGATTGATAACATAAAATTGAGTTATTCACTTGAAAGTTAGTAGACGTATGTATTGTAATGACATCTGATTGAGATTATTTCATTGAATGGGTGGAGTTGGTAGGTTGTGAATAGAGGAAAATAAGTAGCGTAAACTAGAAACTTCATTTTTAACGTACATGGTAAAAACCAACGCCTCAAACTTTTCTATGATATCTGCCCTGAATATTACTAAAATTCTATAACCAATAACTTCCACTTACTAGAGTGCAAATATAGTCAAGATGCTTCCCTTAATGTGATTTGGATGAAAAATCTGGATGTGGAAGTAGTGATTCCTTAGGCAGAGGTTTTTTCTGTGAATTTTTAAATTTAGCTAAAACAAAATTAATTATATTACATTTCCAGTCACGTTATTGAGATTTTCTCAATTTGTTGTAAATAATCATTTTTAAAAACATTGGTGTATCTGCCAATTTTTGTTAACTAATGTGACAGACTTAATTTCTTATAGAGCACTGTTTTTGATGAAAGTACGCTTCATAACACCTTCCTGATATTTTTTTAAAAATGTTGTTTAAGATCTGTCCTATCGATTACAACTGGTCTGTCTGACAATTTTTGTTAATTAATGTGACAGACTTAATTTTGAATGTGCAGCATTAATGAATCAGGATTTATCACTAATATCTCATAACACCTCCTTTAAAAAAAAAATAATAACTGTTATGTAAGATCTCCTCTATGCATAAAAGATTGTCTGTCATTGAAAAAATGTGTTTCACCATGTCAGACTTAATTTTGAAGCACTGTGAAGACGTTATTTTTTTAAAATAAACTTTTGAAATGGCCACTTCAAAACACCACCTTAATTTTTTTTCTGTAACTAAGTTTGAGGTCTCTTTTATCCATAAGAATTGGTCTGTCAGCGAAACAATATTTTTCACTACGACAGACTTAATTTTTACAGTGCCGCGACCACATGTTTTAATTAACAAATGTGGTATGACCGTTGCTAACTAAAAAAAATAGTTTTTCAATTCTAAATTGATAGTTGTAGATTCCTTTTGTATATTCAAATACGTTTTTTATCGAAATAATGTTTTTAGTAAGTCAGACTTAATTTTTAAGCTCCACGATAACGTTTTTTTAGGAAAGGTCTTAAACTTAGTTTTAAAGCAAAAACCAAGGAGGTGTTATGAAATGCACTTTCATAAAAAAAATCATTTATAAAAAATTAAGTCAAATTAATTAACAAAAATTGTCAGATAGACTAGTTGTAATAGATACGAGAGATCTTAAACTTCATTTTAAAACAGAAATCAAGGAGGTGTTATGAAATGTACTTTCATCAGAAAAATACTTAAAATATAAAAATATAAAAAACCGCTGCCTAAGGAATCACTACTTCCACATCCAGATTTTTCATCCAAGTCACTTTAAAGGAAACATTTTGACTATATTTGCACTCTAGTATGTGGAAATTATTGGTCATAGAATTTTAATAATATTTGGGGCAGATGTCATAGAAAACTTTGAGTTGGTTTCTACCATATACGTTAAAAATGAAGTTTCTAGTTTACCCTACTTATTTTCCACTATTCACAACCTACCACCTCCCACCCCTTCAATGGAGTCATCTCAATCAGATGTCACTACAATACATACGTGTACTAACTTTCAAGTGAATATCTCCATTTTATGTTATCAATCCCATTAATAATGAAACGGAGGTGGTGGAGTTTGAAAAATATTAGAAAGAAATCTGAGGCCCTGGTTTCTAGTATATACACCGAATCCCAAATTTCTGTACTCTTACCAGCTTGATTTACTTATTTTCCCCTAGTTACTCCTATTAACCCCAACCCTTCTACGGAATCATTCCAAAATATAATCTACTTCCAGATGTCGTTATAATAGATACGTCTACCAAACTACAAGTGAATATCTCAATTTTATTTTATCAAACCCTTTAATAATGTAGAGGGGGTAGGTAGGGGAAGTGTTGAAAAATATTATTAAAAAATCTGAGGCCTTGGCTTCTAGGATATACACCGAGTTTCAAGTTGCAGTACTTTTACCAGCTTGCTTTACTTATTTTTCCATATTTACCTCTACTTACCCCCACTCCTTCAACGCAATCATGTCAAAATATAATCTAGTTTCAGATATAGTTATAATACATAAATGTACCAAATTTCAAGTGAAAATTTAAATTTAATTTTACCAACTCTTTTAGGGAGTGGGGGTGGTGGTGGGGTGGAAAATACTAATAAAAAAACCTGAAACCTCTGCTTCTAGTATATACACCAAATCCCAAATTTCTGTACTTTTACCAGCTGGCTTTACTTATTTTCCTTTATATGTCCCTATTTAACCCCCAACCCTTCAACGGAATCATCTCAAAATAAAATCTAGTTCCAGATGCCGTTATAATACATATGCGTACTGAATTTTATGTGAATATCTCAATTTTATTTTATCAACCCCTTGTATAATGGAGTAGGGGTGAAGGGGGAATGAAATATATTATCAAAAAATCTACGGCCTTGGCTTCTAGTACGTACACCGAAATTCAAGTTTCTGTACTCATACCAGCTTGCTTTACTTATTTCCCCCCATTTACCCCTAAGTAACCCCCAACCCTTCAACGGAATCATCTCAAAGTATAATCTAGTGCCAAATGTCGTTATAATTCATACGTGTACCAAATTTAAAATGAATACCTCGATTTTATTTTATCAACCCTTTTAATAATGAAGTAGGGGTGGTGGGGGTTGAAAAATATTATTAAAAAATCTGAGGCCTTGGCTTCTAGTACATACACCGAATTTCAAGTTTCTGTACTCATACCAGCTTGCTTTACTTATTTCCCACTATTCACCCCTAAATAACCCCAACCCTTCAACGGAATCATCTCAAAGTATAATCTAGTTCCAGATGTCGTTATAATTCATACGTGTATCAAATTTCAAATGAATATCTCAATTTTATTTTATCAACCCTTTTAATAATGAAGTAGGGGTGGTGGGAGTTGAAAAATATTACAAATAATCTGAGACCTCTAGTACATACACCGAATTTCAAGTTTCTGTAGTCTTACCAGCTTGCTTTACTTATTTTCCCTTATTTGCCCCCATTTAACCCCCAACCCTTCAACGGAATCATCTCAAATTATAATCTAGTTCCAGATGTCGTTATAATATATACGTGTACCAAATTTCAAATGAATATCTCATTTTTATTTTATCAACCCTTTTCATATTGGAGTAGGGGTGGTGGGGGTTGAAAAATATTATAAAAAAATCTGACGCTTTGTCTTCTAGTACATACACCGAATTTCAAGTTTCTGTACTCTTACCAACTTGTTTTACTTATATTCCCCTATTTACCCCAAATTAATCCCCAACCCTTCAACGGAATCATCTCAAAATATAATCTATTTCCAGACGTCGTTATAATACGTATGTGTACGAAATTTCAAATGAATATCTCAACTTTATTTTATCAACCCCATTAATAATGGGGTAGGGGTGGTGGGGGGTTGAAAATTACAAAAAAATCTGAGGCCTTAACTTCTAGTACATACACCGAATTTCAAGTTTCTGTACTTTTACAAGCTTGCTTTACTTATTTTCCCCTATTTACCCCTATTTAACTCCCAACCCTTCACCGGATATCCTCAAAAAACAATCCAGTTCCAGATCTCGTTATAATATATACGTGTACAAAATTTCAAGTCAATATTTTAAACCGTTCCGGAGAAAACGTGCGGACAAAAAAAAAAAAGTTACAGACAGACAGACCGACAGACAGACAGATAGAAAAATTTTTTTCGCTCAAATTTAAAATCTCGCTTCATGACATTCTAAACCTATTTCACGAATGAAACTTTTTGAAATTTTTTTTGCGATTACTATACTTCCAATTCACTACGTGGATGTGGAAGTAATTAAGTCTGTCACATTAGTTAACAAAAATTGTCAGACAGGCCCATCTTTTTAAAAATGATTTAGTTCATTGAAATGTTACAAAATTTTGGCAGAACCTTGCATTTTGGGTAGGGCAAGATTTTTTTTGAAGTTTAGAGGGGTTGGTGTGAGTATAAAACTCGATTTTCGGGATTGAAAACCCCCGGTTTTGCCTCCCTTTTGAAAAGGATGGCGTAACAGTTTTTCCACAATATCTTGAGAACCGTGAGTCTCACAAAAATGCTTTAAGACTTTCTTTGTAGATAATTCAATCTTGGTTTAGATGCCTCTTACCATAAAGTTGAAAATGAAAAAGTAGTAATTAAAAATAGACTAAACTTTTCAAGAAAAATTCATTTAAGGGTTATAACTTCTTTTATATACATCATTTTATTGTGAATAATTTTCGCTACTCATTTTTTAAATTTCTCTTTTTTGGAGTGATGTTAGGACGCTGCAAATGGATCGAGTGCATCAAAAAGGGCATCGAACAAATATGAAAAAAATTGAGTACATTCCTGGGATGATTCCAAACTCGTTTTGCCTCTTGCAATTTTTGTCCAAACCGCTTTTTTTTCGTGTAAAAGAAGCGCATAGCTCTAAAATCTTGATTTTTCCTCGCCGAAAAACTAAGAAATTGATAATTTAAAAAAAAAATGTTTCGAACAAAAGTAGTCTATTTTTAGTTAGACAATCCGAATTTGCAATAAAATATAGGGATTCTCATTTAAAGAACCGAATTTGACTTTGAATGACCTTAACCTTCCACCTAATGTCAAAGTGACATATACCGCCAAAGTACGTATTACCCGAGTATTTGAAAGTTTCCGGTTAAAAGAATCACCCGGGTGATCTTTTTAATCTGAAACTTTCAAATATCTCAAGTGATAAGCACTCTACGGTAAAATGTTTAAAAGAAAATGTAGAATTTTATGGGGGCACTTCGGCGGTATAATATGTAACTTTGACAGTGGGTGGAAAGGTCAAGGTCATTTAAGATCAAATGGGAAAATGGGAAACTCTATATTTTATTGCAAATTCGGATTTTCGGACTAAAAATAGACTACTTTTGTTTAAAACATTTTGTTCTGGAATTGTCATTTTTTAGTTATCTGGCGAGTAAAACTAAAAATGTCAGAAATTTGTGATTTGTTTGCTCGAAAAACGAGTTTGGAATCATCCCAGGAATGTACCCAAGTTTTTTCAGAATTGTCCAATGCCATTTTGATGCACTTGATTCATTTACAGCGTCCTAACACCTCTAGAAAGAAGAGAAATATAAAGAACGAGTAGAGGAAATTGTTCGCAATAAAATGATGTGCGAGAAACATCTGATGTGTATTTTCAATAAAATCAATAGAAAAAAAAATTATAACCCTTAAATTCTATTTTTATTGAAAGATTTAGTCTATTTGTAATTATAACTTTTCATTTTCAATTTTAGGGTAAAAAGCATCAAGACCAAGATTGTAGAGAATTCAATTCTCTACAAAAAAAATATATAATTTTGTTTTGACACTCATGATTCTCAAGATATCGCGGAAAAACTGTTTTCGTCCCCCTTTTCAAGATGGCAGCTAAACAGGGGGGCTTTCAGCCCCGAATATCGAGTTCTATACTCACACCTGACCTCCCCCTAAACATCGAAAGAAAAAAGTCTTGTCCTACCCAAAATGCAAGGTCAATGTAATATTTCAATGGACTAATTCATTGTTTACCACAAATGGAGAAAATTTCAAGAAGGTGTTTTGAAATGTAAAATCTTTTTTATGGCTAAATTCAAAAATTCATAAAAAAAACCGCTGCCCAAGGAATCACTACTTCCACATCCAGATTCTTCATCCAAGTCGTTTTAAAGGAAACATCTTGACTATATTTGTACTCTAGTATGTGGAAATTATTGGTCATAGAATTTTAATAATATTTGGGGCAGATGTCATAGAAAAGTTTGAGGAGTTGGTTTCTACCATATACGTTAAAAATGAAGTTTTTAGTTCACCCTACTTATTTTCTACTATTCACCTCCCACCCCTTCAATGGAGGCATCTCAATCAGATGTCACTACAATACATACGTGTACTAATCTCAAGTGAATATCTCAATTTGATGTTATCAATCCCATTAATAATGAAGCGGAGGTGGTGGAGTTTGAAAAATATTAGAAAGAAATCTGAGGCCTTGGTTTCTAGTATATACACCGAATCCCAAATTTCTGTACTCTTATCACCTTGATTTACTTATTTTCCCCTAGTCACTCCTATTAACCCTAACCCTTCTACGGAATCATCCCAAAATATAATCTAGTTCCAGATGTCGTTATAATACATACGTCTACCAAATTACAAGTGAATATCTCAATTTTATTTTATCAACCCCTTTAATAATGTAGTAAGGGTAGTGGAAGGGTTGAAACATATTGTTAAAAAATTTGAGGCCTTGGCTTCTAGGACATACACCGAATTTCAAGTTGCAATACTCTTACCAGCTTGCTTTACTTATTTTTTCCTATTTACCTCTATTTACCCCCACTCCTTCAACGCAATCATGTCAAAATATAATCTAGTTTCAGATATAATTATAATATATAAATGTACCAAATTTCAAGTGAAAATTTAAATTTAATTTTATCAACTCTTAATAAGGGAGTGGGGGTGGTGGGGAGAAATAGAAAATACTAATAAAAAACCTGAGACCTTCGCTTCTAGTACATACACCGAATTTCAAGTTTCTGTAGTCTTACCAGCTTGCTTTACTTATTTTCCCCTATTTACCCCTATTTAACCTCCAACCCTTCAACGGAATCATCTCAAAATATAATCTAGTTCCAGATGTCGTTATGATACATATGCGTACTAAATTTCATGTGAATATCTCAATTTTATTTTATCAACCCCTTGAATAATGGAGTAGGGGTGGTGGGGGCTGAAATAAATTATCAAAAAATCTGGGGCCTTTGCCTCTTGTACATACACCGAATTTCAAGTTTCTGTAGTCATACCTGCTTGCTTTACTTATTTCCCCCTATTTACCCCTAAATAACCCCGAACCCTTCAAAGGAATCATCTCAAAGAATAATCTAGTTCCAGATGTTGTTATAATTCATACGTGTATCAAATTTCAAATGAATATCTCAATATTATTTTATCAACCCTTGTAATAATGAAGTAGGGGTGGTGGGGGTTGAAAAATATTATAAATAATCTGAGACCTTGGCTTCTAGTATATGCACCAAATTTAAAGTTTCTGTAGTCTTACCAGCTTGCTTTACTTATTTTCCCCTATTTACCCCTATTTAACCCCCAACCCTTCAACGGAATCATCTCAAATTATAATCTAGTTCCAGATGTCGTTATAATACATACGTGTACCAAATTTCAAATGAATATCTCAATTTTATTTAATCAACCCTTTTCATATTGGAGTAGGGGTGGTGGGGGTTGAGAAATATTATAAAAAAATCTGACGCTTTGGCTTCTAGTACATACACCGAATTTCAAGTTTCCGTGGTTTTACCAGCTTGCTTTACTTATTTTCCCCTATTTACCCCTATTTAACCCCCAACTCTTCAACGGAATCATCTCAAATTATAATCTAGTTCCAGATGTCGTCATAATACATACGTGTACCAAACTTCAAATGAATATCTCAATTTTATTTAATCAACCCTTTTCATATTGGAGTAGTGGTGGTGGGGGTTGAAAAATATTATAAAAAAATCTGAGTCCCTGGCTTCTAGTACGTATACCGAATTTCAAGTTTCTGTACTCTTACCAACTTGTTTTATTTATATTCCCCTATTTACCCCAAATTAACCCCCAACCCTTCAACGGAATCATCTCAAAATATAATATAATTTCAGACGTCGTTATAATACATACGTGTACGAAATTTCAAATGAAAATCTTAATTTTATTTTATCAACCCCATTAATGGGGTAGGGGTGGTGGGGGGTTGAAAGATGTTATAAAAAAATCTTAGGCCTTAACTTCTAGTACATACACCAAATTTCAAGTGTCTGTTCTCTTACAAGCTTGCTTTACTTATTTTTCCCTATTTTCCCCTATTTAACCCCCAACCCTTCACCGGATTTCCTCAAAAAACAATCCAGTTCCAGATCTCGTCATAATATATACGTGTACAAAATTTCAAGTCAATATCTCAAACCGTTCCGGAGAAAACGTGCGGACTAAAAAAAGTTACAGACAGACCGACAGACAGACAGAAATTTTTTTTTCGCTCAAATTTAAAATCTCGACGTTTCATGACATTCTAAACCTATTTCACGAATAAAAATTTTTGAAAATTTTTTTGCCATTACTATACTTCCAATCCACTACGTGGATGTGGAAGTAATAACAAATAACACATTTTTTATGGTCTGGTCTAATATTATCATGTTTTGCAATCATCTTTACCATTTAAATTTGAGGTGTTCAATGGGGTACCTTTTATTGTCATGGGAGCTCAGTCTATAAGGTAAATAAATAATGTTTTATGTAATAATGGTAGTTTTTTTGTAGACAATAGGGCATTATTGCTTGACGATGGTACCATAGTAGTTATATTATCAGGCTACGTCCAATGCACAATGGGTCAAACTATGAAAAGCTGAAGAAAGTTTATGTATAGTTTGAACTGTTTTGATATTGGTGGCTAGATATTTTCGAGGTAATTAATACCAAATCTGATATCAGAAATAAAAATGATAAAATGACGGATCGAAATGGCTACCCCAATGGTGATTAACTCGAAAATTAAAGTCGTTTCGGAAGTACATACCGACTGCGTATTGTGGCTATTTAAGGAAGGTTTATGTCGATGTTTAAATATTGCCCAAGTGTTCAAGTGTGGGCCACCCTACGAGCGACGTGGTTAGCGTCACTGGTGTAACCTGGCTAGCACAGTAAAGATACGGAGAGCAAAAAGGGGGTGGAGTTCAAGGCTTGGGCGCCATTGATTACTAAGGGTAATCAAAGGAAATTAAAGATAAAGATAAACAAAAGACAGAAGTTACATATATACAATAGTACTATATTACAAAAATATTATATTACAACAAATGAACTATCACAGCATCAACGACACTGTATAGCAAAATATTAGACAGAAATATATACAAAAGAAACTATATTAAAAAATTTACTATATTACACGATACTCTATATTACAATGTGCCCCAACGGCAAAGCAAATCTGAGGCGTGTACGAGAACCAAAAATATATTACAAAAGATACGTCTCGTAACTTTCACCTCAATACTAAAATCATATATTACACAATGAAGATATACTTGAGATCCTTTACGAGAGGCAAAATAACTATATTACAGAAGATAAGTCTCGTAAATTTATCTCAATATTAAAAATCATACATTACAACAAAATTAGGAACTTGAGATCCCTTACGAGAGACAAAATACTATATTACAACAAATATGTCTCGTAACATTATCTCAAAGTTCATAAACCTCAAACACTCTCGTTACAACAAAAATTTGAACCACGACTTACGATATCACTAACAAACGTGTATTTTAGTACTACAATAAGATCATGGGCGTAATTTCAGTTTTTTAATTGGGGTGGCAAGGCGTACCGGGTCCGGAGCCGGGGGGTATGGAATGCCCCCGCGTGTAAGGGGGGTCCTCCTCGGGAAATTAAATAAACTAGCATTAAATTGTTAGTTTTTTAAGCGTTTTCACATTATTTTCACCACAAAATAATTGCTAACATTCTCTATTTACCCAAAAATATTCACTGTTAATTATTTTAATTAATAGCCAAACTATTTTTTGCAATTTATAAAGTAGATATAATTTACACACAATTCAAGAGTAGTTAGGCCTATGTTTAATTGAGTTTTCTGCCTGATCTTTTATCATGTAAGTAAAAATGAAGCAAACATCATATGAAAACAAAGCTTTATTCAACTTTTACTCAATGTCATCAACACAAGTTATTTTTATACAAAATAAAGACTTCTCTTTTGGCTTGAATTAAAGTCGTCAGTTACCTTGGAAATGTCCATATCCAACCTCCACACTCATCCGCAAAGACAAAAGACTAGTGTGGCCCGGCCCACTCCACCCTTGTTGCGGCAACAGTGTTGACACTTCCGGATGCAACGTCGCTCATTCTTGTTCTTTACGGATCCATTTTATTTCGTCGCGCCTGCTACTCACTATTTCTATTTGACATTATATATAAGTTCCAATAAACATTTTATTTTCTGCGCTAAATAAGGCTTGTAATTTATGAGTGGCTTTATGTCTTTCTGATGAGCTCCAGAATAAGGGCGAAAAACTTTTCAAAGGCTAAGCATTTCCAAGAAACACAATGATAGATTTCATGGAAATGTAATCCATTAGAATGAAAAACTTTTAAGGCAAGGTAGATAAATAAATTCATTTTAGGCCTTTGTTCTCATTTTTAACTGAATTCTCATGATCGTAGGGGGTTATGTAGATACTAGTTTAATCTGCAGGGCCATAGGGGACTGTGTGGATGCTAGTGTTAGAATGAGAATGGTCAAATAAGGAATTAGACAAATTAATTTCAGGATTTTAATTTGCTAGCATACTCAGAATTCAGGTTATCGATAGAATGCAAAGACTTCATTAATATTTTTACACATAGTTTTTCTCTTAGTTATAGATAGTTATTTTTTCTGCTGTTTGCAAAATCCTATAAAGAATAGGTTTCAATAAGGCTTGTCGTGTCGTGCTGTGGTAAATTATTGATATTCTTACCTCAAAATTCTGGGGTGGTAAAATACTGGGTTAGGCAATTCTGGGGCGGCAACTGCCACCCCTTGCCACCCCCGAATTACGCCACTGAATAAGATATTAATCATAAGGAATCAACTAAAAGCAACTACGAAATAATACTACGGCGAAGTATTTGCGACAACGAATTCAAGATATAAGGAAATACGAATTAATATACAACAATGGATTTAAAATGCAAATAGCCAAAATATAATAGATTTCACTTGAATCTAGTATGTTAAATTTAGACATTTTTGGCTCGGATAGCTCAACAATCATGTGAAAATAATCCCTTTTATTGGTAACAATTAAAAGTACTTATCTTTTATTTTGTTATCCTGATGGAGAGAACTCCTATATACGGTCCTGTTCTCCGATGATCATGGGTTTAAATTCACACGTGGCCGCCTTAATCCCATTGTGAGGTTATGAAATCGTAGAAGATTGTCGCCAAGACAGAATGAAGAAAATCTCTTCGCCTAGAATGTTTTCATATATTCCGATTCAAAATGTAGTATAGCAAGGTTGACTTCATATGAAAATCGCTCGCTTAGTGGAAAACGTAGTAGGTATCGCAATTTGAATGTGCATAATCTCAAATCTTGCTTAAAGCAAATAATATAACGTTGAAATACTTCTACATTAAATCATTAGACGTGAATAAGTTTTGTTCTTAAGAAATTAATTCTTAATTTATAAGAATATAAGAAAAACCTAAAACAATATTTCAAATGTTACATGGCATTTACCGGTATAATTATCAAAACCTTACCTCATGTGATCATCACGAGGTTTTTCAAATTCTAACATCCCCATTACAGGTCAAACAAAATTATAAATACGTCTAATTAGTGCAATGGTTCAACGAGAAAGAGTTTCACCCGGCGTTATTTAGTTGAAATACCATTGCTCTTGCGCGATCTAGTATTTGCGAACTTTAACTGCTGACAGATGACGTACGTTCATCATAGTCTAAGCAGTAAGGGACTCTATTAGTACTAAAGTTTGTGGGAATAATATTTCCGATAACTATAATTTTTCTAATAAATGTTAACAGTGTAACGAAGGATGCTATTGAGCATTCCGCATGTTACAGTATCTATCTGATAGAAAATAACAGAGTTAAAAAAAACATTTAT